>JALPQD010000064.1:7256503-7856503 GCA_023101885.1 Typhlomys cinereus | reverse complement strand
AAGGGCTTTTGCAAGCTCCGAGTTTATGGTTTCATCTATCCTTTAAGGGTGCTGGGTGAGAGTAAGGACATGAGACGGAAGATGTAGAAGAATGAAAACAAACAGCTTAAGCCATGACAAAGGTATTTCAGGAGGCTGGAAGACTTACTAAAGAAAATAACCAATGAAATATTCACACTTACTATTACGGGAAAAATGAATCATTAAGCCAGCAGTGCTTCAGTCAGGAGGTCTGCATCTTTTGAAGTTTCTTCGATACACCATCTCTGAGTTTGTCTTCATTCTGTGAGAAAGCACAAATCTCTGGAGGAATGTGGATGCAGCACATTTTCATAGATCTGTTTACTTTGCACCTGGGGACCCCCGCCCCCACCTATATGCATCAGACTGTACCCACTCCCTAAGCTTCCTTTCAATTACCAAGAAGTTTCTGCAGAGGTTTCAGAGCGCTGTATTTTAGAATTCTGTATCTCTAACACTTGGCTGCTCCCAAGTGCTTTGCATCTATATGATAATTCCTCTTGCTCAGTGGCATACGCAGTTGGTCTCATTTACATTTGTCATATGACTTATCAAATCATGTCATTCCTTGCACCCTGATTTAAAACCACTCAGTCACCCAAATAAGGCCAGCCTTCTAAAAATGTTGCCTACCAATTTCATCCGGAAAAGTCACAAGTAAGAACATTCTTTTTTCAGACACAGCTCAGAAATGTAGCTGAAGGCCTCTGAAATTATATTATCAAATAGAACTAGCTTCCAAGTTAGTATTGTCGTGTCTTGTCTTGTAGGATAACAAGAAGCCATTTTCAGTTACTTATTTTAATCATTTGAGAAAATTAAATCACACATATATCGATCAGTTTGAACCGTGAAGAAATCCTGAAATGCTCCCTTTTTTTTTTAAATTAATGCTCAAAAAACCGAAGGTTTGGTACATGTTAGGCAAGTGTACCACCATGAGCTACATCTACCACCTTGAATTTTTTTTAATGGAATGGAAATTGTTTTTAAGCACTCATTAGACCTCAAAAAAAGTTGCTTTGAAAGGTTTACATTTACCCTGAAGACATAAACTTTTAAAAAAATGCACTAAGTCCTTGAACTCCAGCCAGAATACTGGCCTGAATTGTACTGACTATGTGTCAGCAGTAATCTCGTGATATCACTTCACAAAAAGTTGGGCAAGCTTGGAATTTACAGGGGGTGTCGCAGTCCGCCTGCATGGTTGCTGATGAATGACCATCAAGCAGCTTAAGGGAACAAGGGGTTTATTTCCTTACAACAGTCTGGTTAGAGTTCTCAGTCCATCTTGACGGGAGAGCTCACACCAACCCAGAGCCGAGGGAACTGGCCACACCATCTTTACATGATGGCTGAGAGAGGGACGATCCTTACTTGCCAGACCAGCATGTCTGGCCAAGTATACAAAAGGATGCCAACTTTCTCAATCAGCTCTTGGTATTTTGTTCTAGGGCCTAGTCCCACCCACCTTCCCCATCAGCTAGACAATCTCTTGCAAGTTTGTTCTGGGCTTAACTCAACCACTAATTCTCTACAAATGTGCCCAGAGCTCAAACCCTCAACTGTCAAGACACCTGTGCCTAACTATGACATGGGGCTTACGAAGCCATGTACAAACAATGTTTTATAAGAAACCATCATAGTTGTTGTGCTCGGTGGCAGTTGGAGCCACTATGCCAGCTAAAGCTACTTGTTCATGCCCGGAACCTTTTCCAGATGTTTATCAGCAAACAATGAGGATTCAGGACATATGAGATCCTAATTCCTAATAGGGAAATGCACTACATCAGTACAAAGAGACACTAAGAGTGATGGATTTTGTGGTCCTAACCCCATCCCTTCAGCTTTTAAATCTCATTAAAAACTCATCAAAGCTCTTCAAAGCACATGAATTCATCTGTTAGTCTCATCCCAGAGTCTCTAAGGCTGGAAAAACAACACTCAAGTTAGGCATCTTTATTTCCCAGTAGTCCTTTTACTTTGAAAGCATTTCCAAAATAACCAGTGAGCAAATAAACAAATGATGATGGGATGGTATTTAGAGTCATTATATGCTGAGAACTGGAAGCTTCTTCAAAGATCTGTCTCTGATCCTAGGCAAACAATGAAAAAGATTTGGTTTTTTTCTACACTATCCACACTGAAGATTCAAAAAACACCTTCTATCCTGTCAAACCGCTCCATTCCATCAAGATACTTCCTGGGTATTCCCTACGTGTAACTGACATTTAAATTCACTTTATTAAGTTCTCTCTGTAGGAAGCAGCCATTCAGCACCTCTCATTGCTTTGCCTGTCTTCTTTGGACCTCTTCGGTAAGCAGCACTTTTCACACAGCCACTGCGTGCGTGTATGTGTGCAGTAGAAGGCACTTGGTTACGTGTTCCTGTGGAGGCCAAACAGTGACATCTGGAATCATCCTGGGTTTCTCCAACTCCTTACTGCTTTGTTCTAGGGTTTCCCAGACTCTGCCTTCCAGAGCCGGAAGTGCAGGCCTCCACCATTTCTGCCCCAAATTTTTACGTGGGATCTGAACTCAGGTCCTTCTGCTTCCAGGCCGAGGCTTCACCTCTGAGTCATTTCTCCAGTCCCTAGACCAGTTTCTTTACGACTCTTTCCATTCTTTCAGATCTTGTCAATAAACAGATTTTCTGGCCACTACTCTGTTCAAAACTCAGTGGTAGTTTCAAGACCTAGGAAGACACTAAGAGATTTTGTAAAGTACTGTGTTTCTCTAACAGAGTGTCTGTAACAAAAATCACTAAAGGAATGGAGAAATAGCTCAGTGGGTAAAGTGCTCACTTCGCAAACCTGAGGACCTGAATTCAATCTCTAGCACTTGTTTAAGAAGCCAGACATGCTGGTGTGTTTGTAATCTCAGAGCTGGGGAGCAAAGAGAGGTGGATCTTTGGGAGCTTGCTGGTCAACCGGCCTAGCTAACTGGTGAGCTCTTGGTGCCAGGGAGAGAGACCTTGTCTAAAAATAATGAGAATGGCTTCTGAGAAGGAAACCTGGCACTGAGGTCTCTCCACATTCATGACAGCTGCACACACATGGGCACTTGTACACACACACACACACACACACACACACACACACACACACTCACTCTCTGGAGCTTGTCACGAAGTGACATTATCATGAAGTGACAGACACCACCCCACCCCCACAGTTTCTGATTCATCACGTCTGTGTCTTCGCAGTAAACCCCTCCTCAGTGTGGACATTGTGCTTCAGCCTCCCCTCCCCCACTTCTTGAGAAGTGCAACTCTACACGGCATTCTTAATGCTGGCTTTACACTGCAGGCCTCTGGGGCTTTTTTTTTTTTTAAGAGACCTAATCAGAAGCCCTAGAATTTTCCTTAGAAGGCAGCTCAAAGATTAACTAGCACCAATTCTTTAGGCAAAGCCCCTCATTTTTCAAAGAAAAGCCCCTCATTTTTAAGTCTTCTCGAAAGCTGCATTTAGATGTCCAGAGACTTAAGACTCTGTCACCATGGACTCTTGCAGTACAGTAAGAGTACAGTAAGCACAGTAAGACAGACTGCCAGAATGAAGGGAGGAGAAGGGATTAGAAAAAAGGGCCAGTGGAAAATCTGTCAATTCAGTCATGGGGGTGAGAAACATGAAAATGTGTGGTTTGCAAAGACGATAGTTAGTGTACATGGCTGCATATTCTGTCTTGAATGATTTTTAAAATTTTTTATTTGTGTGTGTGTGTGCACGCGCGCATGCACGTGTGTATCGGAGGTCACTGTATGTCCCTGTGGAGGAACAAAGGTGATTTCAGGAATCATCCTGGATTGCTTCTTTTTTGCTTTCTTCTGGGATTTCCCAGGCTCTACCAAGTGTAGGTCATCACCATTTCTTGGGACCTGGGGATCTGAACTCCCGACCTTCGGCTTTTGAGCAGTCTTAACCCTTAAGCTATCCCTATCTTGAACAATTTTTAAGGCATGTACAGAAAGCTCGGCCCTCGGTCTACGGACCATTGGAAGGTGGCAGATGCTTTAAGAGGCGGGGGAAGGTTAAGTCCTGGGGTGACCCCAGCTCCTTCCTGTATCTTTCACTTTGGCGCCTCTCACAAGGTGGGCAGCTGCTTCTACTGCCCGCGCCTGCCATTCTGTGCTGCTGTGGCACAAGCCCAAAGCAATGAAGCTACCCAGCGACCACGACCAAAGCCTCTGCACACGTGAGCCAAAACACACCTTTCTTCTTCTCTTGCTGATTACCTGTCTGGTTATGGTAACCGAAACCTGATGAACAGAGTCAAGTTAAGTTAAAATTCATCACCTAGTAACATCGGATAAGGTTCAGAGAGCAAAGCCAAAAGGATTCAGATGTTGATGGTCCTATTGTGTTATATCTTACAGTTTCTAGTGCAGGTGCACGTACAAATTTGTATAATAAACTGAATGTACAAAAATGCAAAGTGCAGGAAAAAAACATCAGAATGTTTGCATAGGGTGTTTCAAGGAGACAGAACCTGTGGTTTGGTGTGAGTGTGTGTGTGTGTGTAGCTACAACTCAGCAGCAGAGGCGGGAGGCTTCTGGCTAGTTGTCCTCCGCACGACTCAGTCCTGGTGAGGAGCACGGTAGCTGGGTTCTAAGACAGTTCATTCCAAGCACAATAGAAACTAAAGAGCTTTAAAAATGTGTGTGTGTGGGCTGGAGAGGTGGCTCAGGAGTTAAGCCTCCGCCTTGCAGGCGGAAGGTCCTGAGTTCGGATCCCAGATCCCACGTATAGACGCCAGGCGGAAGCGGGGGCGGCCTGCGCTTCTGGTCCTGGTAGGGCGGAGCCTGTGAATCCCGGGGCAGAAGGAGGTGGAGGCGTCCATGGTGGTTCGAGAGTTCGTCCGTGGTTCTACACATACACACACACACACACACAGACACACACAAGTGTGCACACATACACACGCACATGAGCACAGTTGAATAAATAATAAAAAATTTAAAAAATTTAAAAAAAAATGTGTGTGTGTGTGTGTGTGTGTGTGAGAGGGCACTGTACCTCCCTGTGGAGGCCCAAGAGTGACTTAGGAAATCATCCTGGATTGCTTCTACTTTTTTGCTTTGCTCTGGGATTTCCCAGGCTCCGCCCACCAGGGCTGGAAGTGCAAACCATAGCCGTTTCTGTGGGACATGGGATCTGAACTCAGGACCTTTCTGCTTGCGAGGCAGAGTCTTAATCCTTGAGCCATCCCTCCAGCCAGATCTTTTGAGATGTGGTTTTTGAATCAGCACAGTGGTGTAATCATAATAATAATAACAATAAAAATCTAGTGATCAAGGATTCCCAAGGCCAGCCCCGACTGCCGCCTCTTCTTCCTCATTCCTCCCGTCAAAAAACAGCCACAGAGCCGCAGGGTCAGCAGAGTGGAGGAAAAGCAAACATTCTTGGAGCACACAGGTCAGTAACTCAGGGTTAGAAGCTGACATCCTCGTCAAACACGGAAAAACCAACCAGACAGACAGCAATCGTCTGGCAATTCCCTACTCAAAGTCGGAAAGGACGAACGAGTCGGTAAGAAAGAAATTACAACATTCAGAATATGGAGATTGCCTGAACATGTGAAGTCGGTAAGAAAGAAATTACAACATTCAGAATATGGAGATTGCCTGAACATGTGAATAAGCTAAATTGAATGAGTAAAAAAGTAATAAAACCAGTAAGTTAGAGTAACTGAATAAATACAATTCTGGAAGTCCTAATGAAATCTGAATTGTTCTGAATGTTAAGAAGCGTACTTTATTTTTCTTTGTTGCTAGTGGGTACAGAATACAGCATATTTAATTTAGATGCTAATTACTTTTTTTATTACCAGAATTCTTTGATGCTTTCATTAGACCACTATACCATTTACAATACATTGGCTTTTTATTATTTATATACTTATTTATTTAGAGACAGAATCTTGGCTGTGTAACCAGGCTGGCCTGAAAATTATGACTCTTTTCCCTCAGGCTTCTGGTTACTAGGGTGACAACATCACTCCCACACTGACTCTGAAAAAAAAATTTTTTTTTCCACTTGGAAATTTATTTTTTTTTTGAAAAAAAATTTTTTTAAAATTCTATTTATTTATTTTTCCATGTGTGTCTCTCTGTATGTGTGTTTCTGTGTGTGCATCTGTGTGCCTCAGAGGGCAGGATGTGTGCTGTGGAGGCCTGAACTAGTTCCTCTTTCTGTTGCTGTGAGAGAACACCCAAAGTCAAGCAACTGAAGGGAGAAAGGAGAATCATTCAGCTTCCGGTTCCAGAGGAAACAGCATGGCTGGCGGCAGAAGCCGGAGGCAGGCTATGCCACACCCGCCTGAGAGCTGCAAGACAGCCTCTGCTACAGCAGACCTCTCTTGGAAGGAGGCTGGGACTAATCCACATCAACCCTGTCCCTCCCACCTGTCTTCCTCCAGCAAGACTCCACCTCATAAAGGAGCCATGACTTTCCCACATCCATGAGCCTACAGGGGACACATTTCATATTTTTTAAAATGTTGCCACAACTTTGTTCATATAAAACTGTTTCAGAACCAAAGAGATGCCTCAGAGGTTAAGCCTCTGCCTTGCTAGCAGAACTTTCTGAGTTCTGATCTCAGATCCCACTAAAAAAAAACACTAAGTAGAAATAGTAGGGGCCTTTACTTCCAGCCCTGGAAGGCAGAGCCCGGAAAATCCCAGAGCAAAAGCAAAGAGGAGGTAGCAGCAAGCCAGGATGATTCCCAAAGTCACCCTTGGGCCTAGTCATTAACGAAGTTGTGGCAACATTTAAAAAAATATTTATCTATTTATTTGTGTGTGTGTGTGTGTGTGTGTGTGTGTGTGTGTGTGTGTGTGTGTCAGAGGGCACTGTGTGTCCCTGTGGAGGACCAAAGGTGACTTCAGGAATCATCTTGGATTGCTTCTACCTCCTTTTTGTTTCACTCTGGGATTTCCCAGGCTCCACCCACTAGGGCTGGCAGTGCAGGTCACAGCGTTTCTGCCTGGTGTTTTTTTAAGTGGGACTTGGGATCTGAACTCAGGATCTTCTGCCTGTGAGGCAGAGTCTTAACCCCTGAGCCATCTCTCTGGCCCAAGTAACTTTATTTATTGATTTATTTTTGGTAGCACGGCATAGCTACCAGTAGCTGGGTAATTCTTAACAGAGAAGGAAAAAGTAAGAAAGACAAGCTCAAATCCTCCACCACCGCTCTCTCTCTCTCTTTTTAGGAAAAAAGAATATTTTCCTGACCACTTCCCCACAGTTAAACAGGCATAATAAGGTGTGGCCACGCCCAGGCCTGTCTCCATAGCCTCTTGGGAATCACGCACCTGCACATGTGCTCTCTCCTTGCCTTTCTTCTCTCTCTCTCCCTCCTCCTCCCTCCCTCCCCCTCGCTGTCTGATGTCAGAGAGACAGAGAGAGAGAGAGAGAGAGAGAGAGAGAGAGAGAGAGAGAGAGAGAGAGAGAGAGGGAATGCAGTGGTCTTCATTCAGTGACTTCTCATTCTCCCACAGGTGACCTATCCTCCACAAAACAGACTCACCTGGACTGCTTCACCCAGGAAGAACCCACAGGAGACAGAGTCTCCTCTTCACTATACAAACCAGAAAAAAATTTACAGGAATCATGGGCTGGGCTTTAGCCATAAAGCAACAGAACAAGGACTTATGGCAAGAGACCTAATTTGAGAAGCTCAACAACATCGATTCTGGTCACCTAGAATAATTGATAATGTTTTCCTTAGAAACTAGAAGCTTCAAATAGTCTAGTAAATATTAATGTTATTTTTTTAAAAATCTTAAATCATCATTTGCTTCCTTGTCTTTTGGCTAAGACCAAGTGTAGTATTTCAGTCTATCAATAAAGTATAAATCAAAATAAGAAAGAGAGAAAGAAAAGGAGAGAGGGAAATTTTATTTCAGAAAAACCAATATACTGGAGAAATACTTAAATTTTTTTATTACTTATTCAATTGTGCGTGTATGCGTGTGTGCGCGTGTGTATGTGTGTGTATGTATGTGTGTGTGTAGAACCACAGATGAATTCGGGAACTACCATGGACGCCTCCACCTCCTCCTTGTTTACTCTGCTCTGAGATTCACAGGCTCCGCCCTACCAGGACCAGAAACGCAGGCCGCCCCACTTCCACCCGGTGTCTATACATGGGGTCTAGGATCCGAACTCAGGACCTTCCGCCTGCAAGGCAGAGGCTTAACCCCTGAGCCACCTCTCCAGCCCCTGGAGAAATACTTAAAAGTATTAACTACTCATCTTAATATTTTCTCTAAAGTTAGCATTTATACATTCAGGCACTACAAAAGCACAGCAGGGAAATAAATGTATGATCTTATCTTTGCTTTCCTGGATTGCAAGACAGAGCACATGTAGTTGAAAATTACATGCCATCTTCTCCAGTCCTTGTGGTGACCAAATGAGCAGGGCCATGAGATGAATCTACTAAGTACTTTGTTTGGCTCCCTGTCTCCATAGCCACTTGGGAACCATGCACATGTTCATGCCCAGAATGAAGCACAAAGGAGGTAGAAGCCATCCAGGATGATTCCTGAAATCACCCTTGGTCCTCCTCAGGGACACATAGTGCCTTCTGATACACACACACACACACACACACACACACACACACACACACACTAAATAAATAAATAAATAAATAAATAAATAAATAAATAATGAATAAATAAATAAATAAATAAAATTTTTAAAAAACACATAAAAAATGAATAGAATATTCTGGAGCAGCAGCACTGGTCAAAGGAACACTGGGAGTTAGGTCTTCCCAGGCAACAAATAGTTAGAATACCTGTTATGTGTTAAGAAGGTCTAAGTCTTAGGAAAATATGGGTGTGCAAGAGAGTTACTTTGCCTAGCACATGGGGTCTTAGGTTCTAGCCCTAGGAGAGAAAACACACACACACCTGCTCGTGTGTGTTTTACTCAGTAGTGAGGGAAGACAGACGGCAAGCAACACACATGGCAAGATCGGAAACACGAAGGAGCGTGCTTCAGCTGGGTGGTCCGTGAGGATGGCCTCTCTGGAGGGAGAACACAGAACACGGATTACAGTGGAGGCGGTAGGCCAGGACCAGGCCGATCACAGCAGGCAGAAGGAGCAACGAGCTTGGGATGTGAGCTTCAGAAAGATGGGCAGCGGCTGGAAGGTCAGGCGCTGGGGAACGGAGGAGAGTGACAGCAAAGAATAGACCAGGAGCGAGGGAAAAGTCACCGAAGAGTCCCAAGCACAGGAATGGCAAAATCCGTCAGCGCTTTGAAGAATTCAGTCAGCCCAGTGAATCAGCATGGAAATGTGACCACGTCTACAAAACAACGGGCTTTACCTTTATGTAAGAAAGAAGCGTGCTCAGGATGGAGCAGGGGCAGATACATCATCACCACGGATGGCGGTAGATGCTCAGAGATGGTGAGACGTGTGGTGCAGTCCACACCCTGCAAGGCTGTGCTCGTCTAACTTTTTATTGTGTCGTGTCAGAGATACTTGAGATTAATCTTTTACAAAAGAGGAATCATGCTTGTAAGGAGCAAGTGTCTAACTCACTAAGGAAAGTGTAGCCATCTCTTAACAGCCACACCACAAAAGGATTCAATGCATTAAGGTTACCTCAGAGGCTTGGGATGGGCTCAGAGGCTTGGGGTATAGTTCAGGGGCTTGGGGTACAGAGCAGGGGCTTGGGGTACAATTCAGAGGCTTGGGGTACAGTTCAGGGGCTTGGGGTACAATTCAGAGGCTTGGGGTACAGTTCAGGGGGTTGGTTGCCAGAACGCACAAAGCCCTGGGGTTGATTCCCAGCACTAAAAATGTGCAGGCAGCAAGACAAAAACTTCAAGGACATCCTTGACTACATAAAGAGTTCTGACCAGTCTGAGATATAGAGGACCCTGTCACAGACAGACAGACAGACAGACAGACAGACAGACAGACAGACTCCAAGGATGTGGAATGTAACCAGACAGGAATCTCTTGTAAGATAAATATGTAAAAAAAAAAACACCTTAGCTTAAAAAACAAGTAACAAGAATGGACAGAAGAGCACGGGAAGAAGATAGGATGAAACAAATAATATCCTGGCCTGGTCCAACTACAACTCCGAGACAATTAAACAATACCATGAGTAACAGGCATGGGATTCTTCCTGTCAAGTTGTCGGTCAGGGAGGTCTCAAAGGCGGTTCAAACAATATAGGCTTTTGCCATTGCTCTTGGTCGCTCCCCAGAAACTGATACTAAGACCCTATTACTGAAGGTGCAACACATGTGGAGTGCAGGACATGGATAAAATCACCAGCTGGAACTGGTCTAGAAGCTTGCTGGATGGCTTACAAAGTACCAGAGAGTACTGTGGAAGCTATAGGGGGAGAAAAAGCCATCAAAGACCCCATCAGTCTGCAAAATCTGCAAGTTGCAACTACAATCACCATGGGAGGAGGTGACCATCATGTAATAATGGCATGGATAGCAAGGAGGCAACCAACCAACAACAGCTTTCTGATTGGATTTAAGGCCCACTTGTCAGAAGGGACCACTTTCCCGTAAACTAGAATAAGAACCTATGAAAGGGAAGGACGTAGGTCCCAGGGGACGAGCAGGATATGAAAGTTTAGCTATGAAGACGCTACACCACACTGCCTTTGAAATACCTGTTATTATGCCCATAAATTGGAGAAGAACTCAGCACTCAACCTCAGAGTCTCCTTTAGCAACCGAAGGTGTTCACTACAGAAAAACACATCTGTCAAAATTGTAGACAGTAAGTAACTGTGGACTACTTGGCCCTAATCAAGTCATCTAAGTCATCTCTATCCCCCACCCCAAGGCTCAGGGAAGATCACAAAAGGGAGGGTGATAAGATTGTAAGAGCTTGAAGGGAGACATGGGCCAGACACTATCTCTGGGACATGAAAGAATTACACTGGAACTGTCCTACCAGCATCTCACCAGGAAAAGAGAAAGAGCTCCAGAAACTTGCAGCTCCCTGGCAGACTCAGGAGAACGGACAGAAAAGCAACAGAAGATGCTGTCCTCGGTGGTGTACTGCCGCTCTATGACACTGAGCATGAAGCGTGTCAGGCGTACGACATCAAAGACCAGCTAGATGAAGCACAGTGGGCCACACAAGTTGAAAGAGTTGAAATAGGAGGGATTGTGACAGAGGAGAGAAGGGCTACCAGGGGAAAAAAGGAGACTAAGGAGAGAGAGAAAAAAGAAAACTATAATTATTATTAAAAAATCAAAACAATTTTAATCAAAACATCCGTAAGAATAGCAATCTCTGTATTTTGGATTTTTGTTCCAAGCTGCCAACTTAACTGCAGTCATTTTTGTCATGTGCTCACAATTGAAAAACGCTCATCTTACCCTATGAATGCCAGTCAGCCAGAAATGTTGCAATTCGTTTTGAGTTGAGGAATTCCTAAAGAGAAACCATAAAATACAGTCACATTCCATGTATCGCAGGACTGCAAGATCATTTTATTCACTTACAGGGTTCTAGAATCTCCAACATACACTATAATGTTGTGAAAAATGCAAGAGAAGTTTGAAAAGTGAGCTGTTTGAAAGATTGTCTTTTGATCTTTTGCAGAAGCGATTAGCTATTACTCAGGGAAAGAGACAAATCACAGTGATATCTCATGTTACACATTTGATCATCCCAACAGCAATTCACAAGGCACAAGATGTGACCAGATAATGAAGTGTTTGATCCAAAGCATGTATTTGTATCATACTTGTATCTTTTATTTTTATAAATAAAAGAAAAAACCAATTAAAAAAATCTGTGTATCTTAAAACAGGGAAAACACTGGAGGGAAAAGAATTAGTACTTAGGATACTTTTCTCTATTCAGTTTTGTTCTTTTTGCTCTTCTCTGACCTATTGGGTTCTAGTTATGCCATTAAAAATTTTAATGGCACAATTTTGAGACATGCTGTTGTCCTTTATATACCATGGACTTTCTGATGTAGTTAAAGTTCTCTGAGCATCATTTTGATAGAATAATAAATGTTCCACAGTTTAGAAATTATTCCCTATTTATTACTAATTAACACTATAATGTCTATATTACTTGTATGATTTCTTTCCTTTCTTCCATTCTTCTCTTTCTTTTTTTGAAACCTTAGGGAGATTAAGCCCAGGGTTATGTATGTACTAAATAAGAACTGTATTACTAAACTCTTTCTCTGTTCATATATTTCTTTTGTACAGATTTCCAAATTGAGAGTGTTGGGCCAAAGCCAAACCTGTTCAGCCTCTGGTACATAATATCAATTAGTTCTGTCTCAGTGCTGTCAGTTACCCTCTGATTGGATTAGGATTAGGAATTATTGTTGCAGCCCCCCCCCCAAAAAAAAGAAAAGCTTCATTGATTTCACTTGTGGAAAATAATCTGTTTTATTCTCATTTCTTTGAGTTAGGTTGAACATTTTCCAACATGTTTATTAATAAGCCTCATGCCTCCATTCTATTTTAATTTACCTAAATGGGAGGACTAGCTTGCTGAGAAGATATAAATGTAGAACTTAATGAAAGCTCTCATAACGACTACCTGTCATCCCAGGGTGAAGTCAATTACAAGAACAACCGCAGAGTGGCTCGGTTTCTTTATCCAGACTAAATGGATCATTCAGACTAATTTTGGAAACTGTAGCAAAAGTTATCTTTTTTTTTTTTTTCCTCCCCAGCTCAGCAGAACTCAAAAGTACCGAGCTGGAAGACTACAATGTGAAAATCCTAAATGACAAAGCTTCTTAGAATAGAATAAATCATCCCCATTAGGCAGGATGATCAGAGGAAAAGACGGGCAGCGATTCCACAGAGCAGCTGCGGGGACGGGTGGCCGTGGAATCGCTCTCCAGCTTGCTGTGTTGATGAGCAGCGCCAAACAAGTCTCATCTACCCTCCTCAAAAACAGGCAGGAAGCAACATGTGTGTTATCACGGAAAAAAGTCAGTTCCGTGGGAACTCACGAAGCACGTATCCTGGAAGACATGGTGATTGCAAGCCTAATATACAGAGTCCTTTCCTGTCTTAAAGGAGTCGACTTTTAAGGGACAGAAGGGACAATCCTCCCATCCCAAGGGATTGTGGATTAAGGAATTGCAGGGACAGTCAGCTGAGATAAAAAACAAAAGGCTCAAGGCCTTCACTGCTGGCCTCGGAGCTCTGCTCCCTTCTGGCCGGTCGACGTCACTGACACGGGGTAGAGCAGGCAATGAGCGCACTGGTCACTGGGATCTGCAGATGTCTTCATTTATAGGAATCTGCTTTACAGTGATAGATGTTACACACAAAACCCTGAAACAAGAACTTCTTTTATTTATTTATTTATTTTTTGGTAGCATTGGAGATCAAACCCGGGGCTTAAAGCACGTTAGGCAAGTGCTCAACCACTGAGCTCTACGTCCCCAAGCCCCAAGCCATGATCTCCACAGATCTGCAATGGAACGACAAGCGCTCTGCGTGATGTCTCTCTGCAGGGCAGCTACGGCAAGAACCACGACGCTGTCCTATGCTGCCTTGTGGCATGGAGGTTGAGTCTTTGTTTATATAAAACCAGTCTTGGAATCACCTCTCTCTGAGAGTCGCTCTGACCCCCACCCCAACAAGGCTGAATTCCTCGCTCTTCTGTCTGTGTCCCTGAGACACACCAGATATTTCTCCCACTGCTTTATGGTGGCAAGTAAGTTATTGTGCTGAGACCTCTGCACTAAAGCAGTTTCTACCCCCCAGAGTATCTTCCTACAGCGAGACTTGAGAGAACTGAGACATCTGTAAGTGGAGGGAACGGGAAGGAACCTGCCTTCTCCTCCTGGCTGGCTGAGGTTCTGGAAACTGATAGGGCACTGGAGGGGGCGTGTGGTCGCCTTTCACTCTACAGCGCTTAGCTGCCACCCATGAAAATACTGTGAGCAAATATTTAAGGACGAACCATCTGAAGCGGCACTGAATCCCAGCCTGCTCAGAGCAATGAGACATTAGCTCACCTTATGGATGTGTGGACGTCACCGAGTGACTGCAAGACCACGCGAGGCAACTCGGGATGCAGAACTGCTGTCAACCTGGCTAGCTGCATTCTAATGGCGGCGAGTCGTTCCCGATCAGGGACGGACTGCTGGGTGGACTAAAGGACCTTAATAGCTGACCGAGTTAGGATTTCACAGTTACTCCACGGCACGAGTTAACCCCACAATGCAAGAGGCGCGGCGGTGAGATGGAATCAGCAAGTCATCGCCCAAAGAGGAAAAGGCTGTGCACCAGGCTCTGCTGAGCCTGACCCGAGATGTCTTGTCGCTCCCCTCCCGGACCAGCAGCAATGCGAGGAGAACGACCTTTCCTGGCTTCTCAGAACTGGCCACACGTTAGCTGCTCCATAGTATTATAACCTCACCACCCTGTGGTGTAGGATGGCGCTTGACATCACACCTGACCACTGTGGAAATGCTTCCACCTGCTACAACGTGCTGCCGACGGAAAACGATTGCCTTTTTTTTTTTGGATCATGAAATACAAAAGGTGTTTAAAATGAACATGGTTAATCTGACTTGCTCCCCCAAATCAGTAATCGCTCCATGCTTCATGCTCCTTTAGAATTAAGGGAGCGCTAGTATCAGACTGCAGTCGAACTCTATCACCAGCATTTGGTGAAGTTCTTCCTGCTCAGTTCTTTAGAAGAGTTGACTACACTGAGCACAACCAAACACACAACGGAGTCTATCATAATTAGATATAGCTGTCAACTTGATAGTTGAGGGTTCGTGCTCTGGGCACATTGTAGGTAAGCTGAGAACGAACCTACAGGCTCAGTCCATGGTGGGCTGGACCTGGGCAGGTGAGTAAGATGGAGGGAGCTGAAAAGGAAGTGGCCAGACATGCTGGCCTGGCACATAGGGATTGTCCCTTGATCAGAAGTTCTGTGGCTGTATGGCTATAGTGTGGCCAGTTTCCTAAGTCCCTGGTATTGGTATGGGCTCTCCTGCCAAGAACTGTAACGGATTATTAGACTATCATAAGAGCAAATAAAAAACCCTTGTTCCCTATAAGCCAGTCAGCTGTAAATTTATCAGCAATGATGCAGGCAAACTGCAACACAGTCTTAGTAATTGTCTGTTGTGTAGAAAGGGATGATAGGAGATGACAAGGTACAAGTGACTATTTACTGCATAGCTGATAAGGTAGGTATAAGGCTTTCAGTTCTAAAGGTGAGAAAGTTGAAGGGACAGAGAAACCCAGAAACTTGTTTGAGCTCATAAACAAGCCCAGAATTCACATGAACTCTGACTAAGAGCCATCTGCCTCACAGCTTCTCTAAAAGCTATATAAAAAAGGAGTTTTATATAGAATGTGACATCGTTCCCCCCCTTCTCTTTTAAAATCTACAGCTCATCTTTTTGAGAAAATAGGAAATGATTTCCAAATGAGACCTGCATTGTCTTCCGTCTCACTGCTCCGTTTTCTGTCTGGCAAAACAGAACCAACAAGAGCCTCTCATCCATCCTGCCTGCCCATTAAGCAATTAAGATTGACATGACAGATAGCCAGAGCCAGGCGGCATCCTGCTTACACGGCCTCATACAGAGACACATTCACCTTCCACTTTAATAACAATACCAATAACTCAAGTTAAACCTGTGTTTAAATGATAAAGTGTAGCAAGGCTTTCTTTCTTGGGGCATCCATTAAAATGTGATTAAGATAACTTCATACAATTATCAACTAAATACAACCTCCTTTTGAGGGGTTAGGTTCAAAAGGAACCTAACTATCTCCAGATGTAAGTTACATTGTTAAGCTTAGTTCTTATCCTAAAATTATTGGAGAGACTTGGAAGGTTCTCCTGCTCTCCAGCCCCTTTGGCTTGCTACTTTATAGGCCGGAGGAATTTCCTTCCTAGGAACTCTAGGGTCTGATCCCCTCAAGACTGGGCAGATGTGTTCTGTGGTAACAGTGATCACGGGTCACGTGAGAGGCGCCCGAACAGGTCAGTAGGCCTTTTGCTCTGACTTTACACGTTAGCTCAGGCTGCCTGGCACTTCAACATGGTGTACCTGGTGCAGATCTGGACAAGGGCTATGAGGTGAGAATCAACACGTTTACAGCCTGTGGCTCCCTTTTTCAAGTTCCTTTGCTCTCTGGTGCAAGGCAGTCAAAGCCATGTCTGGGTACCTCAGAGAGATGTAGTACCCATAACATCCTGGAAGCTGCTCAAAGCAAACATGAACTGCTCGAATTGTATTTGTACATTTCTGTCTCTTTATTCCAAGCCTAAGCGAGTCCAGTCTCCCTTCACTTCTCCACTTCCTGAGCAAGTGGCCTGCGCGCCACGAGGCAGCGTGGAGCATGTATCCTGCAGGCATCCCCGACCTGCCCCCCCTTCTGCATCCCGCACCGCTCACTTTCCCAGCTTTCAAATGCAGTCTCACCAGCCCGAGAGCTGAGATTAATGGCAAAACAGACATTGTGGAAACACTCTGGAATCATTACGGTGGCAAGCGTGAAGAACTCTCGCAAGGAAAGCCAGTTCTTGGGCTGAGAAGTGATTCAGTGAAGACGTTTTAGCTTAGATTGGAGCTACAGTTCAGCGCATTTACGCATCTTGGGTTCCAAGGATGTTGCAAAGTTGCCGACCCCCTAAGAAGGCAAAAGGAGCCTTTGAAAAAGGCCCAGAGACCCAGGGGTCCTGTAGAAGAAACCTGTGTGATCTGTCTCAACAGGGTAAAACAGCAAGCCAAGGAGGAAGCGCTTCTCCAGATCTGCCTTGGGAGAATCTATGGACAACAGACCGAAAGAACAAACAACACCTAGGGCATCTCCTGCTCACAGTGCAGCTTGCCAAGGTGCGGGGCCCGGAGCAGGCTTTTCCCAATACTGCGAGAGCCAACACTGCTTATTTCATCAGCTCCTGCATTCCCTGGAAGAAAGGTGGGAAGCGAAGCACTGGGCAAGCGCATCAGGAGAGACGCAGATCCGTTTTGAAAGAGCAAGTGTGACGTCACTCACGTCTCAGCTAAAACATCCGCTCGCTTTCACCTGGCCGTGAAGCCAGCGCTTCTGACCTGCTGAGTTTGCTCCCCGTCAGTAAAAATCACTGCAACCACGTGATCCTTTGCTGGAGCAGAAGACAAAAAAAATCTGGTAAACATGGAGTCTGCAGTTTTTCTGATAGCACCTTCTGTGGCCTTTCCTGGCTCACCTGCAATCCAATACTGTCCTGCGCTGGCGCAGGGGCTAGACGGCTACTGAACAGTCCCCTGGCTGTTCAGGCTTCAGGGGGTACCCAGCTACCCACACAGCTACTCTGACTGCAAGTGTGGGTGCTCCTGTCTCCTCCTCAAGTCAGATAAATCACCGGAGCGGTTCCGGAATTCAGAACACTTTAGTACTTCATTAACTAGCAGTTGCCATTTTTATTTTTTAAATAAACAATGCAGCTCTGGAGCAGACAAATGGAGAAGTGTAAGGCAAGGAACTGGGGCACATGTGTGCATGTGTGTGGGTATGTATGCGTGTGTGCACACGTGTAAAGAGTGACTTTTCTGTCCCCTCCATGGATGCAAGATTTTCACGGGGGTGACCATGAATCTCACTGAAAACTACCTGAATCCCCCTGTCTATGGATTTCTATGGAGTTTGCAAGTATAAATGCTTAAATGTGGAATTTTCTTCCCAGAGGGCAGGTGAGGTCGAGAGTTTTACCCCTGGAGTCATGTGGTTGATTCTTTGGTGACAATTCCTAATCCAGAAACCAGGAGACACCACAATTCCCAGCATTCTGTGCCATAGAACTGAGGCCAAGGCCAAATAAGTGACACCTTCCAGGGACGGCACCCGACTGGTTTTTATTGTCACCATCTCATCTGGGGACAGTCCCAAGAGGGTCAAACTTGTCTACCAGGCCAGAGCAAGAGAGACACTGAAGTCCTTGATCCCTGCATCAGTGACCGACAAAGGAACATCCTAAGGGCCCCTTCCTCTTTGACATTCCCAACAGGCCCAAGACCACGCCCTCTTGTAGCTCTCCACCCCTTGCCTTCACGAGGCCTAGGATAAGTCACCACTCCGTTAAGGATTTTTTCACTTCCACGAAGCCAGAAGCTCTGTAAGCGCTTATCTGTATATATTATGCTTGTCATTACATCTCAGGGCTCAGCATGCAAAAACAGCTATTGCATATTAATGGGACAGATAAAAGAGTTAAAATTAGATCTTGCTTGGAACAAAACCACGAGCTTCTTGTTCTCTTCCCGTCATCTTGCCTTCGATTTACCAAATTCTATGTGGCGTGCAAACATTCCCGCTGGACACCTTGAGCAGAGACCAAAGACTCCCCTGAACCCCAACCACAGGGAAGAGGGACAAAGTGCAGCCTCATCAGCAAGAATAATTTGGGGCAGCTGGAAGCACACGAAGCACTCCTGTGTGCTGAGGCCTCTGCAACTCGCACAGACGAAGTGGATCATGTAGAATGTCCACATTCCCAAGTGGGTGGCGGGCGGCGGGGTAGGAGGATTGCTTTCTGCTTCCAGCTCAATGGGACGCCAGCCTCATGGGAGGCCGGGGGTGGGAGGAAGCCATGTTCTCGCTGGGACATGAGTGTCCCTCTAGCTCTCCAGATGACAGAAGTCACATTTCCCCAGCTGGAACTTTAACCTACGACCTTGAAATGGAGGCGGAGCTCTGTCTGGCTGAATGACACATTCAGCTGTGTAACATACATGGTCTCCTGACAGTGACGTTCTGCTCCTTCATAAGCAGCAAATGAATCTAGGTTATTTCTTAGCAACCAAATTCGAAAGACTGTGCCAAGAAAGCAAATGGTATATTCCCCTCCGCCCCATCAACCCATGCACAAGAAATATTTTCCTGTTTATATTTGACAGCACCATCTGTTTTTGTTGCGGAGAGTCTTATCCATTCAGGAAATACAGCAACCGAGTCACTGCTAGTGGAAGCAGAGGGAGAATAAAAACAGAACTGGCCCTCCGTGCCACGGCCTGAGGTGGGCCACTGAGAGAAAGCGAAAGAGGAATGCCACATCTAGCATCCACTCTGACAGGAGGTGTCGATAATCAGAACCAGATTTGTTTTGAAGTATTTTATCTGTAAGAGTGAAGGGGAGGGAGATCACTGCGTGTGCCATGATCAGGGAACAACATTTGGAAGTTGGTTCACTCCTTCCACCATGTGGGCGCCAGGTGTGCCTGCAGGTGCCTTTACCTGATGATCCGTCTCACCCGCCCAGGACCACATCTCTGAGTGCAAAGCATCACCCCAGGTAACGGAGGCAGGGGACAGACCCTCAAGAGGAGCTTGTGCTTTGGCCACAGAAGGCACAAAACTGTAAGACGGAGCAAGTCACTGCACAGTAGTCTCATGGCAATGTCGAGTGAGGAATCATTCACCACAGAGGGGCTGTGAAAGGTGTAGGGGCTTGTCTAAGGAGGGCAGAGGGATGTAAGGATTAGAAGGGAGGGACTAATAACTTCTGTGAAGGAAATGGAGCAAAGAGCAGAAGTCAAAGTGAGTTCAGGAGGTAACATACGGCGCACTGGAAATTTTCAGACAGACAAAATGGAGATAAGAATGGAAAGTAGATTAGAGTCAAATATTAAATAAAATCTCAAATGTCAAGTCAATAGTTTTTTAACAATATAATCCAGGCCCAGAGTCTAACAAGTAGTTGAGAAATTATTGCTGGGTTATATGTGGGTGAGAGAGAGTGAGGGAGGAAGAATTTAGACTTGAATCTGCCTGTAGTAAAGCCACTAAGCAAAAGAATGACGAAAAAAACATTTTTGAGAACATATTACTATATACTAGGGAAACTAATTTGAAAACATTACCAAAAATTCATTGGGAGTTTGACACTGAGAAACAGGAAACTTAATTTTACATTATACATCTGGTAACTCTAAGAAATGAAACATAAATGGACTTCAAAATCATAATGCTATACAAAAGTACAGAAAAAAATCAAATTTCTAGTTTATCAAGTAAAAATGAAGCATGTAGACAAAGCAATTAAATTTTGAGGAAGCAGGCTTTTCCTGAGTCTCTGCTGACTTTTTTCCAAGGAGAAATGAATTTGATTAGTGCTTTTTCAGACTAGAAAGTATCCAAAGAGTTTGGCAGAATTAAATATTTTGCTATAAAAAAATGCTACTTTAGAATCAAAAGCCATGTCTTTCATGCAATACCATATACACAAGAACAGTTATTTAAGCACACACACAGAAGGGTATTAGACCTGTCCTTGTTAGGTTAAACATACTCTACGCAAGCTATTAACTTAATACATTGAGCCTTTAGTTATTGGAAAAAAAAACGAGGCATCCTGTCATCACGCAATTAAATCTGTTTAAAATCAAATTACAATGACTCTAATTATGAGCTAACATTTCATTTGTTTCACAACTGCTGCCTCATCCAACAGTTCTGGAGAAGAGATGATTTCACCACGAGGTAACTTAATTAATCTCATTGCCAATGATGGCTTAACTGATTTACTAGCTTGGGTGTTAGAATTTTTTTTCTATAAATATTACTGCATACATGGAAGGCACGTAATGCAGAGAACAACAACTCGTCAAAGCACAGAGAATGACTATGGATCGCTTGGCCCTAAACAGGACATCTAAATCACCTCCACTGCCACCCCCCAAAGGCTCAGCAATTACTAAGAGGAGAATGGTAAGAAAGTAAAAGCCAGAGGGTGGACAGGGGTGTGGTCTGACAGTATCTTCTGGACTTTAAGACAGGTTTAGAGCAGCCATGCTGGAGGTCTCGAAGGTCTTGGAAAGCTTGGTAATCCCCCACTGCTGGGGTTACCCTGAAGGAACACCCTTCGAAAACTTTCCCCAGCCCTTTGCTTATGAAAGATATGGAGATTAGCTCTCCTTTACAGTGGTGCCTGGATCAACTGGGTTGGGCCCAAGATCAAGTGGGTTGTGATCCAAGGTGAGCTAACCAATAGGGAAAAGCCATTTTTCTCAACTTATCAAAAGGCATAAATATACCTGACCTCGGCAGCCATCTTGGGACTCCACATGTGGGGTTTGTGCGCTCCTTTCTAGTTCCTTGCCGCTCAAGGATTCCATGCCTGGGGTCCAGTTCTCTGGGGCGCTAGCCCCTCGTGGCACTTCACATCTGAGTCCATGAGTTTGGTTCTTTCTCTCCTCTGATAAACTCTACCCTAATCTTTCACATGTGTTCTGGTTTTGACTGTCCTACTCTGAACACAAGAGCCCTGCGACAACACGACAGGGCTGCTGAATTCATGAATCCCTTGCAGTCAACATCTCATCATGGAAAGAGGAGACTCTCAAGAGGCACCATACCTCCTAAGGGAATATCGATGGTTAATGCTGGGGGGGGGGGCGCTACTTTCCTCAATGGTAAAGCAGGATTAGAGCAGCTCTGCTGGCATGGGTCTATCAAGGTCTTCGAAGGTCTTTGGATTTCGTGAAGGTCATCCCCCACTACTGGATCACCCTGAAGGAACACCCCTGCTTACTGACTCCAATCCTCCCAGAGACAAGATGGCCAACTTTCCTAGGAAGGGATTATGGAGATGAGCTCTCAACTTGACCTCTAGTCCACATGGGCCCAAGAGCAACTGGGTTGGGTCCCAATGGGAATTAACCAAGGAGAAAAAGTCAGTTTCCCAGGCTTTTCTAGGTGTATAAATATGCCTGGCCCTGGCAGCCATCTTTGGCACCCTAGCCCTTCATGGCACTTGGGAGTGCTGAATTCTTTCCAGCTGCTTGCTTCTCATGGATGCCAAGCCTGGAGTCCATGAGTTCTCTGGCGCCCTAGCCCCTCATGGCACTCAGGGCGCCATGAGTCCATTTCTAGCTCCATGAATTCTCCAGGGAGCCCCAGCCCCTCATGGCACTGCATGCCTGGAGTCCATGAGTTCTAACCTTCCTCTCCTGTAATAAACCCTACCTTAAATCCTCTACACGTGTTCTGGTTTCAATCTTCGACTCCGGAACCCTGCATCAATTGTTCCTGTAACATTTGACGCCTGAACAGGGACCCTGCAACATTTGGCGAGGCTGCTCCTGTATCATTTGGTGATCAAGAAGGGACTGTCCTGCAACATTTGGCTACCCAGACAGGACTATCCTGCATTCTTTGGTGACCACGAAGGGACTGTCCCGCATCAATGGTATACCCATCCATTCATGCTCTGTCAATGTTTAGGTACATGCCTGTACAGGCAACCTAGATGAAACTCAGTGATCAGCATATGCAGTAAGACACCAAAGTAGGAGGGAGACTGGATGGAAAGGTTTGCAGTGGGAAAAGAAGGGGGAGGGAATCAGGTAATAAGGGGTGACAGTGGCATAATTTCATTGTATTCATGTATGAAATTATCAAAGAAAAAATTTTATTACTTTAAAAATATTTTATTATTTATATTGTGTGTGTGTGTGTGTGTGTGTATCAGAGGGCACTGTATGTGCCTGTGGAGGGCCAAGGGTGACTTCAAAAATCATCCTGGATTGCTTCTACCTCCTTTGTGCTTTGCTCTGGAATTTTCCAGGCTCTGCTCACCCAGGACTTTTTATGTAGGACCTGGGATCTGAACTCAGGACTTTCTGATTTCGAGGCAGAGTCTTAACCCCTGAGTCATCTCTCCAGCCCAAAGAATAAAAATTTTAGAAATTACTTCATAAGGAGGAAGAGGACCATGGAGAGAGGATGATGAGGGTGGGCATTGGGGAAGAGGATGAATAAAAATAATAATGATGTATATGCAAACACTAGTGGAACCCTTTACCTTAAAAATGAATGCAGAAGAATGACATCAGAACTAAATCAAATCACGGTAAAATGTGCTCATGCATTTGGCAACAACATTCTTCTCTTAGAAGCATATCATTTAAATATTTCTCAGCAACAGTTTCATGTTGTGTGGACAGACCAGGAAGTGAAGCCAAATGTGACTGCATTTGGTATCACATTGTGAAAGCCCAGGAAAATGAAGAACGCATTTGGAATTAGTTGGAGGTCTATTAAAATTTAATTTCCAATCCATTCTCTTCAACATTGGCCTAATCACAGGAGAACTAAGAGGAATTTCTAAAGCCTAGTCATTTGTAGTGGCACACAAGGGCTCCAATCTTTCATGCAAATGTCCTTTCCTGTGGCTGGGCTGACGGAGGTGAGATCTAAGCATCACCTGGCTCCCTGGTGAGAGGAGAGCAGGTGCAGCCAGCGCTTCCAGGCCAGCAAATCTACTCCAATGCAAAGCAACTCAAGACTTGCTTTGGGGAAAGTGTGTGTCTTGCTGCGTAGGTAACAGACAGCACCCACCCCCCCACCCCAACACACACCTGTCCTAACTATTCTTCTAGGGTTAGTGTCATATCTTTTATTTTATCGTACAGCATAAGTTCCCTAAAAACAGGATCTGTACTTCACGGTTTTTCTTTTTCTTGGTCTTTTGACCAAGATGCAGTCATCCTGAACAGCAAGATTACAGTATCTAATGGTGATTCTTTCTGCCGGAGGATTCTGTTAGACGAGACTTGCTGCTGTTAAGTTTCTCTTCTGAGATGAACACTAAGAAGCATCGACAATCCCCAGGCTGGACAATCAAACCACAGTCCTAGGAGGCTGGGTAAGGAAGCGAGTAGATGGCACTAGGAAAGTAAAAGGAATTTTCCCACTGGTAATTTCTTCTTATTTTCTAGCTTTAAGCAGGATTGAGTGAGTTTGATGTTTTACATAAAGTGAAATGTTTCAATAAACATTTCTTAGAGACCCAAGTAAATAACAGAGGTCACACTCTCTCTGTCATCAAATACTCTTTCATTTCAAAGCCTCATTCTTTTTTATATTCATTAATTAATTAATTCATTCTTTCAGTGAGCTTGTGTATACACCAAAGGACACGAGTGTGTGCGCCTGTGGAGGTCCAAGGGTGACATTGGGAATCATCCTGGATTGTACAGCCTTATTCTTTATAGAGTTGTGTTGCTTCTAAATTATGGGATGAGCAGGACAAGAAAGTAAAAGTGAAATACACTTACTCACGAACGAGAGAAAAGTGAGCAGTAAACCCGGAATGAATGAGTAAAAGGACGCAGGTAACCAAGGGCAGGACAAGCGATGCCGCTGAGCGGCTCTCAAGAGCAGCGTGATACCCTCACGCACACAGTGGTTCCCCCCATGACGCATAGTTTTCATAAGTAGTTATATATAAATCATTCTATCAGTTCAGAGAGGAAAAGAAGTGGCAGCTGGAGATGTAGCTCGGTGGTCAATGCCTGTCTGGGGTGCGTAAGGCCCGGGTTTGATCCAAGCACTGAAGGGTGGGGGAATTCCAACAAAGACGCTTGGGTAAGTGAAGATGAATCTGAGCCATGACTCTGACACTAAATGCTGTGGTGTTTTTTTGGGGGTCGGGGGGTTGTATGTGTGTTTGCATGTGGATGGATACACATGTGTGTATGGGGCACATGTATAAGAGTACAGGTGAGTGTGCATATCCTGGTGGAACCCTAAGAGCGACATCAGGAATCACCCTGGATTGTTCTTCCACCTAATGGCTCTGCTCTGGCGTTTCCCAGGCGCTGCCTTTCAGGGCTGGAATTGTAGGACCAGCCTTATCTGCCAGGCATCTTTGTGTGGATCTGAGGATCAGGTCCTCTTGCTCTTAAGGCAAAAGCCTGGAACTCCTGAGCCATCTCTCTGACTCCGTTGTCCTGACACAGGGTCTCACCGTGAAGCCAAGGCTTTCCTTGAGCTTATCTTCCTGCCTCCATCTCTCAAAGGCTGGGATTACAGGTGTGACCCCCCCATGCCTGACCCAGCACTGTGTTTTCCCACCCATCCGAAGCTGTCCCTAAGGCTTGGAAGGCAGAAAGCGGTGTGGATAATGTGCCTCTTTAGGGACATCCAGAATCCTTGGGGAACGGCAAGACAGCGTGGCCCCAAGCAAGGGAGGCCAAGTGCATTTGAGGCTTCAGAGTCCAGAATGAACAGTGTGGCCTCACTTGACTTCCAAGGAGAACCTGGAGATGCATGAGGAACACACTGGTGGAGAACCCGGAGACGCACGCGCAGTACGCTGGTCAGAGAACCAGGAGACGCACGCGCAGTACGCTGGTCAGAGAACCTGGAGACGCATGCGCAGTACGTTGGTGGTACAGCGTGGGGAAGGCCCGGGAGCCACTGAGGTGATTCATGTAAAGGTGTGAAGATCTGGGAGAAGAGAATGTCACTGAGAGCAACCAGAAATGAAGTGACTTAGAAAGAATTAAGGAAAAGAAAATTCTAGCAAGCACTGGCTGGTGGGAGAGAAGGAAAGGAGGTGCAGGCAGCTGGGCTGGTAAAGGCTGCATGTAACAGACGTTGTCAGTTAATATTCCAATATGTAAGGGCAGCCCCTAGCGCAAACTCTTTGTTTCACTTTGGATCAAAAGGTTAATTATTAACCTAATTACGGATCTGGAGTAGTTAACTTTTGATCAAGTATTGCTTTCACTAGGGAGCCTACTTAACAGAGAGGGAAGGCCATTTAGGTCCAGAGAGGTGGGGACCTTGCTCCAGGACCAAAGAAGATGCTCCTAGAAGGGAGTGACAGGATATGGTCAGTGTTCAACTTTAAATACAGAGACTTGCGATCCTGCCACTTTGGTCGCAGCACAGGGGCCTCAGAGGAAAGGGGAAAGCACTGTGGAGAGAACAAAGGCTCGTGGCCCATGGAACCAACTGGAAAGGAGGCTTGGAGTGAGCAGAACTGAGAGTGGAGGGGATAAAAGCAAACCTGCTACTTCCAGCACGGGCTTCTGCCGGATGGCTAGTGGAGACGGATTCAAAAGTTCTTGGCGTATTCAACGTAAGGGCTTGGTGTCACGCTAGACGGTAATGAGGACCAGGACTCAGGACTGGACCAGCTTAGTTTTGGACACACAGTTAGTTGGGAAGAAGGGTAGTGACTGTGGTCGCATGGATTGTAAAAGCCTGAGCGGCAGTCAATGGCCAGCAAGACACCAAGGAGTCACAGGCAAGAAGAAAACCAATTGGAGCCCTGGGAAGAAGGAACGTGATGGGTGTGTTAGGTTGTTCATTAATACTGGCAGGGCTCTGGGGACGTTCAGTAGAAAGGTCTGAACTGGGTAATGTATTAAAAGAAAACATTAAAATAAAAAATAAAATGTACCGCCAATACATCTCCCACACACGATTCATTTAAAAAATTATTTCGTAAATGTTTTAAAGACGGGCAACTTAATTGTCTTCATGAACTCACAGGACAAGCTAGAGTCCTGTTGTTTGGCACGGCGGCGCAGAACTAATCCCAGTGTGGGAGCACATGCAGGCGCGTTCAGGAGATAGGAGACCCTGTCTGAGATGAACACGCCCCACTCCACCAATTCAAAACAACCTCTGGGGTGTGGAATACATGCAGGCGCACACGCTACAGCTTCCACCTGGCTGCCCAGCTGGGGGCAAACGGGACTGGAAGTCACCAGGGCGTCTTGCTGGAAACAGCTGCCAGCCTTCCCACTGCAGGTAGTGTCACCTTCCAGATCACAGGTCACGAGCAGCCAAGAATCTCCAAGTCAGCTCGATCTAAAGTGTATTCTCAGGCAATGTGATTCTGAAGAATTGCTCTCGTTTTCTTTCGTTTAGAAGTAATCTGTGTTTCATGTATCAGATAATCTATAGTGTACCTGAGAGCATGGGGTTTCTCTCTGTAGGGATTACTGAGAACTCCCCACCATCGAATCCAGACAATAAGAGCCAAATAGATATTTGAATGAATAAAATCACAGTCTTGTGATCATTCATTCCACTTCAAGAATTTAGCAACCAGGGTTAAAGTCGCCGTGAGCCAACTTAATTTCAAACTGACTTCTGTTTACATACCCTAAAGAAACTCTTGCATAGGGAACCCCTAAAGAAACTCTTCCACAGGGAACCCCACAGTCAGGTCAGGTCAGGTCCCACATTCCCCAGGCCTCTTCTCTGCCGGCTCTGTCTTCCTGGGAGGTGTTGCAGCGATTCCTCTCTTACACACCCTGTTCTCTTCTCTCTGTTTCCTCCTCTCACTTCCTTCGGGTGGGTGCTCTGACCCCAGGCTACCTGAACTTGACATTCGTTGGTATGGAAAATGGTCTAAGCCTGTATTTCTACATAGACTGGCCCTTGCGTAACTTAAAATTGTAAGGCAGTTATTCCGGCTGACTTTCCCTTCAAAGGTCTTATTGTTCTTCCATGTTCCCCATTAGAAAACCCGGTAATTTCCTGACTGCCTTGATCCATGAGATAACCGTAATGACCACCTGCATTCATTACTTGGTACAACTTTTTGTTCTTGGCAGCTAGATTAAATTTGTATAAATTATCACATAATCAAATCCAAGAAGAAACTATTATCACACTCACAAATTCATATTGACAATGCAATCTTCAAGCTTATAAAAAATGCTGTATTCTAAGTAAGTTGTACAGAACTTTTGATACCTAAATACATGTTAGAAAAAAAAATTATGCTTTTGCTCTCCTTGTGAAGTATAAAGCCATGAGAGAATGTAGACTGTAACTTTTAAAGTCATTACATTGGGCTAATTTGATTCGCTGCCCGGTTATTTCAAATACATCTACCCACATGCGTAGGCAAGGTGGTATCCAGAAAGGTTCAGAAGAGGACGTAGTGGATTGTACTCCCCTCTTGAGTGATGACTCAAATCAGCCAGACTGAAAATAAATCTGAAGGGCACACGGCTGGCATGTAGCTGCACGCAGCCGACTGAGCAATAACTTGGTTCATTTCCCCTGTTTGGATGACTGGCTCACATCTGTAAGCAGGAGTGCAACCCAACAACCCGCTTCCCTCTGCCATGAGCGAGCCTTCCAGCGGCTACGGAGGGCTCTCGTGGGCTTTGACGGGGCCAAAACGGCACACAGTGACAGACTGATTTTTTTTTTTTTTTTAGATAAAAAGCAGGCCTTTAAATGTAATGATCTACTTAAATCATTTGCAAAATAAAGGCTCTGAATTTTGAAAATAAGATTTTGTTAAAGAAAAGTTGCCGGGCTGGAGAGATGACTCAGGGGTTAAGACTCTGTCTCTCAAGCAGAAGGTCCTGAGTCCAGATACCAGGTCCCA
Organism: Typhlomys cinereus; assembly: GCA_023101885.1. Classification (NCBI taxonomy): domain Eukaryota; kingdom Metazoa; phylum Chordata; class Mammalia; order Rodentia; family Platacanthomyidae; genus Typhlomys; species Typhlomys cinereus. Next base: position 7,828,338 of record JALPQD010000064.1, on the reverse strand, counting down.
TGTAAAAATGCCAGACCAAAAAGCGACAAGCCCGCATTTCTAGCCCTGGTGGGCGGAGCCTGGGAAATCCCAGAGCAAAGCAATATAAATAAATAAAGCATATAAAATAACCAAAAAGAAAAAAAAAAGAAAAGTTGCCATCAAAATTTGAAGCACAGTTGAGTATGGGCTAGAATACAATTCTATGTCTGTTGAGTACAGACCGTTTGCTCTCATTGCAACACATCTTAATTACTCTCTTACCTTTTCATGGGAAATTTCTGCACAAACCTCTCTCTGCACGTACATTGCAGCCCATGTGTCCATCAACAACAGAACAAATTTAATTACTCTCTTAACTTTTCATGGGAAATTTCTGCACAAATCTCTCTCTGCACGTACATTGCAGCCCATGTGTCCGTCAACTATAGAACAAACATGGTACCCATCTTTACTGGATTATCTGAATCAAACTCTAGATACAGCTTCCAACTTATTTCAGCATACATCTCAAAAGCATAGTCTTTTAAAAAAAATCTAACTACAATATCAGAATCATACTCAGTGGCGTGTTGGGTAGATACTTGTGATAGTTAAGCCTGGATGTCAACTTGACACACCTGGTATTAACTAGGCTGGGCTGAGACCACGTCTGAAGAGGATCAACTGAGACTACTTGAAGGATACCCACCCTAGATCCCATTAGGACCTCCAAAGCTCTCAAAGGATCCTCCCAGTACTGCATCATATAAAAAGGAGCCACCAAGGAGAACAGATGCCTTCTTGCAGCTGTGCTAGGAATCGTTCTTCTTTCCGGCTGCCCGGTTCCTTCGACCTTCCAAGACTCCAGGAGTTCTCCAGCCTTCAGCCAGCACCTACTTGACTACCTGAACTGAGCAACTAGCTGTTGGCAGCCATCATTGGAAGTACCTCGGCTACTGGAAGCCATGGTTGGACTACCTCAGCTGCTGACAGCCTTCGCTGGACTACCTCGGCCATTTCTGTAAGCCAACCCAATAAATTTCCTATATATATATATATATATTCATTCTGTGAATTCAGTGACTCTAGAGAACCCTAACTAATACAGAAATTGGTACCAGAAGTGGTTCTAGAGAAACAGAATTGTAAGAATGAATTTTGCTGGCAAGCTTTGTGATTTCTGGAGCTGGCTTTTTGACCCAGTGAAACCTCCAGCGACTAAAGACTCCCCTAGTGGCATGGAGGATACTGCAACTGTTTGGAGTGAACTGTTTCTAGAACTGGTAAAAGTAGGTGTGTTAGACAATCTTGATGCCCCTCTTGCGAGGATTGAGAAGCTCAGCGATTCCGTATATGAAACTTTACATAAAATGAGTAAGAATAAGGAAAATGATGATGCTGGCTGGTTGCTTCTAGCATCTCTCAATAAACTACAAATGGAAAAGGAATATCTCAGTGAGGAAAATATCGAACTCAGAAAGCGCATAAAAAACTTAGAAGTTTCTAAGTGTGCTCTAGAAGAGAATCTTCTCTCCAGTAGCAATAGGGCTCGAATTGGTGAAAATCAAACCCAAACTTTGATTATTAGGGTGGCTGAGTTACAACGTAAATTGAATTCCCAGCCTTGAAAGGTGTCGGCAGTTAAAGTAAAAGCGCTGATTGGCAAAGAGTGGGATCCTGAAAAGTGGGATGCTGATGTGTGGGAGGACCAAACTGATGATGAGGACGAGGACGTTGAACTCTCAAATTCTGGTGTATTTATTCCGCCCGAGGAAATGGTCTCCCCACCCTTAGCAGAGAATGAATCCCCACCCCCACCCTCTACACAATTGCTATCTCCATCTTTGCGTGAGGGAATTACTCATGATTTGTCTGAAAGGAGAGCAAAGACTTTGCCTCAAGAAAATGCTGATTTTATGGCACGCCCACCTGTGATTACTTCCAGGCCTATAACTAGGCTTAAGGCTAAACAAGCTCCTAAAGGTGAAATAGAAACTATGGTCCATGAGGAGGTACGCTATACTCCTAAAGAACTCCATGACTTTTCTAACATGTTTAAGCAGCAGTCTGGGGAATACCCCTGGGAATGGATTGTAAGGCTATGGGATACTGGTGGAAGGAGCATAAAACTGGATAAAAGTGAGTTCACAGAAATGGGCCCATTGAGTAGAGATTCTAGGTTTAACACTGCTACTCATAGAGTTAAAAATGGTGCCAAGAGTTTATTCGAGTGGGTAGCTGAAGTATTTATTAAAGTTTGGCCATCTGAAAAGGAACTAGAGATTCCAGACATTCCTTGGTTTAATGTTGATGATGGGATTAAGAGGCTCAGGGAAATTGGTATGCTTGACTGGATACGTTCTTTAAAATCCAATTCTCAATGGGAGAATCCAGATGACATGCCTTTTACCAGAAATGTACTTAATAAATTGGTGAGAGGGGCAGCACCAAATATGAAGGCTCCTATCATTGCTCTTCTCCTTGTTCCAGACCTAACAATGGGAGATGCTGCCGCCCAGTTGGAAGACTTAAATTCAATGGGCCTAGGTGGATCGAGGAGTAGTAGGGGCCAAGTGGCAGCATTGAATCGCCAATGGCAAAGTAAGCGTACTAACCATAATGTGCAGCCTAGACAGAACAGTACTTATGAGGGTCTCACTCGCTTAGACCTTTGGCATTGGCTAATTAACCATGGTGTCCCCAAAAGTAAAATAGATAAGAAGCCTACAAAGTTCTTATTTGACCTGTACAAGCAGAAAAATTCTAACAGAAATGAAGGAAAAGCTGCCTTTACTCGTAGTAGCAGAGAATCACGGCCTGTCAACCAATTTCCAGACTTGAACCAGTTTACAGATCCAGAACCCCTTGAATGAAGGGGAGGCCGGGTCCCTTTAAGGAAGGACCTTGATACCATAGCAAAAAGCTTTAATATTAGTCTTTCTTCTGTCCTTCCACAAAGGGACCTGAGGCCTTTCACTAGAGTAACTGTGCATTGGGGCAAAGGAAATAATCAGACATTTCGGGGTTTACTAGATACTGGGTCTGAGTTGACATTGATTCCAGGAGACCCTAAAAAGCATAGTGGCCCTCCAGTTAAAGTAGGGGCATATGGAGGTCAGGTGATTAATGGAGTTTTGGCTAATGTTCGACTCACAGTAGGTCCAGTAGGTCCCCGAACTCATCCAGTGGTTATTTCCCCAGTACCAGAATGTATAATTGGAATAGATATACTTAGAAGTTGGCAGAACCCTCACATTGGTTCCTTGAAATGTGGAGTAAGAGCCATTATGGTTGGGAAGGCCAAATGGAAGCCTTTAGAATTGCCTCTACCAAGGAAAATAGTGAATCAGAAACAGTATCGTATCCCTGGAGGAATTATGGAAATCAGTGCCACCATAAAGGACTTGAAGGATGCAGGGGTGATGGTTCCGACCACCTCTCCTTTCAACTCTCCCATTTGGCCTGTGCAGAAGACAGATGGATCATGGAGAATGACTGTTGATTATCGCAAACTTAACCAAGTTGTGACTCCAATTGCAGCTGCTGTACCAGATGTGGTTTCGTTGCTTGAGCAGATCAACACATCTCCTGGTACTTGGTATGCAGCCATTGATCTTGCAAATGCTTTTTTCTCCATACCTATTCATAAAGATCATCAGAAGCAATTTGCCTTCAGTTGGCAAGGCCAGCAGTATACATTTACAGTGTTACCTCAAGGGTATATTAATTCTCCAGCCCTATGCCATAACTTGGTTCGCAGAGATCTTGATCGCTTGTCTCTTCCGCAAGGTATCACACTAGTCCATTATATAGATGATATTATGCTGATTGGCTCCAGTGAGCAGGAAGTAGCAAGCATTTTAGATTTGTTGGTAAGGCATATGCGCAACAGAGGATGGGAAATAAACCCAACCAAAATCCAAGGACCTTCCACTTCAGTAAAATTTTTAGGAGTTCAGTGGTGTGGGGCATGTAGAGATATCCCCTCTAAGGTAAAGGATAAGTTGTTGCACCTGGCCCCTCCCACCACTAAGAAAGAAGCACAGCGTTTGGTGGGCCTGTTTGGATTTTGGAGGCAGCACATTCCTCACTTGGGTGTGTTACTTAGGCCCATATACCAAATAACTCGGAAAGCTGCCAGCTTTGAGTGGGGCTCAGAACAAGAGAAGGCTCTTCAAGCAGGTTCAAGCTGCTGTACAGGCTGCCTTGCCACTTGGACCATATGATCCAGCAGACCCAATGGTATTGGAAGTGTCTGTTGCTGATAGAGATGCTGTTTGGAGTCTCTGGCAGGCTCCCATAGGTGAATCACAGAAGAGACCCTTGGGATTTTGGACCAAGGCCCTGCCATCATCTGCAGACAATTACTCTCCTTTTGAGAAACAACTCTTGGCTTGTTATTGGGCCTTAGTGGAAACTGAACGTCTGACAATGGGTCACCAAGTTACCATGCGACCTGAGTTACCCATCATGAGTTGGGTGTTATCCGACCCAGCAAGCCATAAAGTTGGACGGGCACAGCAGCAATCTATTATCAAATGGAAGTGGTACATACGAGACAGGGCCCGAGCGGGTCCTGAAGGCGCAAGTAAGCTACATGAAGAAGTTGCCCAAATGTCTATGGTTCCCCAACCTGTTGCAATGCCTGTTCCCAAGCATGCACCTATGGCCTCCTGGGGTGTGCCTTATGATCAGCTAACTGAAGAAGAGAAGACTAGGACGTGGTTCACAGATGGTTCCGCTCGCTATTCTGGTGCCACCCAGAAGTGGACAGCTGCAGCGCTGCAACCCCTTTCCGCAACAACCCTAAAGGACAGTGGAGAAGGGAAATCTTCACAGTGGGCAGAACTTCGGGCAGTGCACATGGTTGTTCACTTTGCCTGGAAGGAAAAATGGCCAGATGTGCGACTGTATACTGATTCATGGGCTGTAGCCAATGGTTTGGCAGGATGGTCGGGGACTTGGAAGGAACATAATTGGAAAATTGGCGAGAAAGACATCTGGGGAAGAAGCATGTGGATAGATCTCTCCCAACGGGCAAAGGACACAAAGATATTTGTGTCTCATGTAAATGCTCATCAAAAGAGGACATCGGCAGAGGAAACATTCAATAATCAGGTGGATAAGATGACCCGTTCTGTGGATAGTCAGCCTCTTTCCCCAGCCATTCCTGTCATTGCCCAATGGGCCCATGAACAAAGTGGACATGGTGGTAGAGATGGAGGTTATGCATGGGCTCAACAGCATGGACTTCCACTCACCAAGGCTGACCTGGCTACAGCTGCTGCTGAGTGCCAAATCTGCCAGCAGCACAGACCAACGCTGAGTCCTCGATATGGAGCTATTCCTCGGGGTGACCAACCAGCAACATGGTGGCAGGTTGACTACATTGGACCACTTCCAAGATGGAAAGGGCAGCGCTTTGTTCTTACTGGGATAGATACTTATTCTGGTTATGGATTTGCCTTTCCTGCACGTCATGCTTCTGCCAAGACTACCATCCAGGGACTTACAGAATGCCTTATCCACCGTCATGGAATTCCACACAGCATTGCTTCTGACCAGGGAACTCATTCTTGGCAGCTAGATTAAATTTGTATAAATTATCACATAATCAAATCCAAGAAGAAACTATTATCACACTCACAAATTCATATTGACAATGCAATCTTCAAGCTTATAAAAAATGCTGTATTCTAAGTAAGTTGTACAGAACTTTGATACCTAAATACATGTTAGAAAAAAAAATTATGCTTTTGCTCTCCTTGTGAAGTATAAAGCCATGAGAGAATGTAGACTGTAACTTTTAAAGTCATTACATTGGACTAATTTGATTCGCTGCCCGGTTATTTCAAACACATCTACCCACATGTGTAGGCAAGGTGGTATCCAGAAAGGTTCAGAAGAGGACTTGGTGGATCGCACTCCCCTCTTGAGTGATGACTCAAATCAGCCAGACTGAAAATAAATCTGAAGGGCACACGGCTGGCATGTAGCTGCACGCAGCCGACTGAGCAATAACTTGGTTCATTTCCCCTGTTTGGATGACTGGCTCACATCTGTAAGCAGGAGTACAACCCAACAACCCGCTTCCCTCTGCCATGAGTGAGCCTTCCAGCGGCTACGGAGGGCTCTCGTGGGCTTTGACGGGGCCAAAACGGCACACAGTGACAGACTGATTTTTTTTTTTTTTTTTAGATAAAAAGCAGGCCTTTAAATGTAATGATCTACTTAAATCATTTGCAAAATAAAGGCTCTGAATTTTGAAAATAAGATTTTGTTAAAGAAAAGTTGCCGGGCTGGAGAGATGACTCAGGGGTTAAGACTCTGTCTCTCAAGCAGAAGGTCCTGAGTCCAGATACCAGGTCCCATGTAAAAATGCCAGACCAAAAAGCGACAAGCCCGCATTTCTAGCCCTGGTGGGCGGAGCCTGGGAAATCCCAGAGCAAAGCAATATAAATAAATAAAGCATATAAAATAACCAAAAAGAAAAAGAAAAAGAAAAGTTGCCATCAAAATTTGAAGCACAGTTGAGTATGGGCTAGAATACAATTCTATGTCTGTTGAGTACAGACCGTTTGCTCTCATTGCAACACATCTTAATTACTCTCTTAACTTTTCATGGGAAATTTCTGCACAAACCTCTCTCTGCACGTACATTGCAGCCCATGTGTCCATCAACAACAGAACAAATTTAATTACTCTCTTAACTTTTCATGGGAAATTTCTGCACAAATCTCTCTCTGCACGTACATTGCAGCCCATGTGTCCGTCAACAACAGAACAAACATGGTACCCATCTTTACTGGATTATCTGAATCAAACTCTAGATACAGCTTCCAACTTATTTCAGCATACATCTCAAAAGCATAGTCTTTTAAAAAAAATCTAACTACAATATCAGAATCATACTCAGTGGCGTGTTGGGTAGATACTTAACGACCCAAACTGTGAAACAAACTCCTGCTGTAGTGTTTTTACTATTTCTTCTGGTGTGACTATTCCCAACATGGTTAATTTCAAATCACCAGGGAAGGGGGAGTTGAGATGTGTTGCAACACTGGAGAATAATCCAGCTCTGCAGATTTGTTAAAGACCTTTCAAAGTGCAGACATAACAAAGGATAATAAAGGAGGAAGTAATATGTGTGCACATTACTTTCAACACTTTATAAGTTGTTTTTAATGGTTGGGTTTAACGACGGGCTTGTAAAATGCTTAAAATTATAATCAATAGTTTTTAGAAGTTTGCACGTGTGTCAGTATTTACACACCACTGAAATAGGCTGATTACTAAGATTCTTTAATCTTATCAACAATCCAGATTTCTTTTGAATTTTTTATATTAATCATACATTTTATGAATTATTCTTAACCTATCAAAAATATACTTAAGGCCATGTCTACTTTTAAAATGCATAGAATAAACGCAAAAGACTTAATTTGGTTACAAGTTACTTTTAAACAGTTTTGGTTATTTATCCTCCAAACCCCAGTGAGAACTTTAGAAGCCAACTTGTTCCTGCAAAGTCCTACAAATCCCTTCTTCAACCCTCCCTCTTCCCCACAATCAGTCCCTAAGCATAAACATCCAAGATACTTACACCTGATTTGGATGATTAAAACAACTTAAGTCACCCTTGTTAAAACTGCGCTTAAACAGTGGGATGAGCTGGAACATTTGTCTTCTACTCAACTCAGTCTGTTGTGTTTTTAAGTTGGACATTTGCAATGTCATTGGCTTGGAAGTAGGACACCTCTCTATTGATGTATGCAAGACCTTATTATTAGAGAAGACACCTCAGATTCAAGTTCCTTGCCAGAAAAATGTCTTGGAGGGGCGAGGGAAGAGTTGGGCACTCAAGACATGTGCCGACAAACCTGGCTACCTGAGTTTGAGTCCTAGAAGCCCCTATGGTGGAAGGAAGGAGAAAACTGACTTGTGAAAGCTGCCCTCTGCCCTCTGCCAGTGTGCTGGGGCACGCATGCGCGCTTTCTCTCTTCCTTCCTCCTTCCCTCTCTTGCTTTCTCACTAAAACATAAATATTTTAAAAAATTAGAAGATGTCTTGGGAAATGGGACAAGACCGGATGCATGTGCCGTGCGGAGTGCTGGAAAGGATACAGCAGAGGTCAGAGACCTAGGTTTTTGACCCGCTTTTGAGTCATCTCATAAAAACAGACGTGAGCTGCTGCCTTCCTCCCTCCCTAAATTGTCAGGATCAGCTGGGACTGCATATATCAAGGCGCTTTTGAAATTGACTTCCACCATTACTGGTGACTGCAGAAATAACTATGTAGTGAGGCAGCAAAGAAAGCCATTGTTCTAGGTTCTGACTGGAAGAGGGGAATATTTTCAAACTTCAACAGGAAAAGGGAGGGTGGAGCCAGGGGAGCTGCTCAGCGGGTTAATAAATGTTCTTGCCCTCTTGCCTCTGAGCCTAGCAACCTGGGCTTGCCCCCCCAAATCCACATAATGGAAACAATGACTCCTACAATCGGCCCTCCTTGGACCTCCACACACATCCTGTGGCACAGGTGGGTGCATGCACACACAAAATAAATAAATGTAAAAATCATTTTAAAAAAGGGAAAGTGATAAAGAGTCTATAGAGTTCAGATGGGGTTTAGAACCAATAAAATACACTGGAAGGAAAGTTAAAACCATAATGCTTTATGTCTGTTTCTCTCCAAAACCACTGCCTTAGTGCTAAACAAACACTTCCAAGGAAGTGAGCTACATTTTCAGCTCTGTAAGAAATGCTCCTGTTACATTAAATAATGAAATTAACAGGCCAATTCAACCTGCGAATTTCTCCTCAAATAAAGCTGCAGGACAATCCAATGAAAAGGTTACGGCTGTGAGCTTTTGCCCTGTGGGGACACTTGAGAAGTCTTTTCTTCTCATCTTCCTGTCCTGTTCTGCCCGAGTACAATCCTAACCCCAAAGGACAAACATCTGCTCCCTCGCACCCACCAGGGCTGACATTACAAAGGAATTGGGGAGGGCAGACAGGCTAACCAAGAACGTAAACTGTTTTACAGACTTCCTGTTCTGGACGGGAGCTTATCTAATATACCCTTCTGGGATGCTATTAACATTGTAAGTTTTCTCATGAGCAAATAAAAATTACAGGGGTTGGGAATAAGGTTTAAATTTCACCAAAAAAAAAAAAAAAAAAAAAGTAGTAAAAATATAGGCCAATTCAGAGACGGGTTTTTGTCAAATTGGAACCTTAACATGACTAAGCAACAGCTGCCCAGCCTGGTAAACTCAAATGAGATTAAATCGCAGAGCTAGACAGAGAACACCTCAAAATTCTCAGCACAGAGCAACGAAGCACTGAGACAAAGGGAAGGAAACACTGTTCAAAATTTTCTTTTTTTTTTTTTTTAAATAGGAGTTGATGCTCAGATATAGGCCACTACAGGCAACTCAGATGAGGCTCGCTAGACCATGCACACAGAATGGGAGAGAAGGAGGAAGACCGGTTGTGGAAAGGAAGGTTTGCTCTGTGAGGAGGGTGTGGGATTGGGTAATATGAGGAGAAAATGATATAAATTCATTATTTCACGTATGTAACTCTAAAAATATTAATAGATAAGACCTGAGCATGTATAAGAACCCCAGGAAGTTACTGGAAGGGGAAGACACAAAAGAGCAAGAAATGTCTCTCACAGAACTTACTTTCTGTTCTCTGCCTTGTCCCCTCATTAAGCCCCACTGTGTACACCATGCGAGGATGCAGGGAGACCAACTCCTTCCCCACGGACCCACACAAATGTCAAATATCATGACTTAGTTTTCAGAAAGAAGGTCATATTATTAGAATGAGCCATCTTATTTTTGGCATGGATCGCTTTAAGGCAAGAAGGCTGCTGGTCACTAGCATGTTGCCTTCATGAAGGAAGAAAAAGGAAAAGCTTCTTACCCCCTAAATGTATGCTGCTTCTGAACATTCCGAGTACTACTACCCAACACATCAATTAGTACATTTTTCCAAGGGTACAGCCTCCTTATCTTAAAATATGCACTGAAATGTGAAGAACAATGGTTTTTTGACTTACAGAATAATGTTGAAATTCAGAGGCTATTCTGTTTGGTCCTAGGGCAGCTACAATTTTTGTTAGAATTTGTCTATAATATTCCTATTAAATTCATAAACATATAAGCCTAATTTTCCACCAGCAATTTGACTCTAATTTGAAATCAACAAGGAAAAAGTCTACTGAAGCCTGGTTAACTGAACTGACAAATTATACATCTTCAAAGGACATATAAGGTAGAATTTTGATAATAGTTCTTCCCATGTAGATGCCACAGAACTAGCCCACCGTGAAAGCCCACGGCCCTAGAAAGCAGCTGATGTGAGGTTGAGGTTGTGAATATGTTCAAGTGTATTCGGATCGTTTGATAACAACGGTGTTCACAACCAGGTAACAAATGGTCGGTATTCTTTTTCTTAGTGTTTCCTGCCCATTGATTTATTTGATGCTACTAACAATCCCATAAGGTTCTCTCTATTTTACAGATAAGAGCCTGAGATGGTTAAATAACTTATTTGGCCTCTACAATCAGTAAACTCAAACTAGCAGAACTAGCATCCCCGTGAGTCCTCTTCAAAGACATCTTTGAAAGAAAGTAAAAGGCAGCTGAGCGGGTGGCGCGCGCAGTAGATCGCACGGACACATACAATCATTCGGTAAACAGGAGTCATTGTGTGGGGAATGGCACCGGAGACCCGACAATGCTTACAGAACCAATGGTTCACCGAAGAGGTGCCACAGAGACGTCATGGAATTTAGTCAGGTGCTAGCAACGCAGGACAAACAAATGGTTACCCAGCTACCTTACTCCTGCTGCTAAGCATTCCACAAGGAGCAAGATAAGCGGAGGGACGCCCTGTATCCCTGAAGGTCACAGGCACTGCAGAGGACCCTAGAGCTGGGTCACTGTGGGGACCAAGTCACAGAGCTACAGACTCAACCCGAAAAGAAGACTCTCCTCTCTAGGTCTTTGCCAGACCTTTGCTTAAATTCTTTCTTTCTGGTATATGACAGGGACCTGGGATTTATCTTCGAGTTTCAATTTCTCCCAGATTGCTCATCTCTTTTAAAGGTAAATTTCATTTATTCCATTAAAATCGTGATGCCACAAATTTAAATGCTATGATTACTATTATCAAGGAAGCAGCTACTTTAATTAGCAGTATCTCTCTATTCCCCCCCCCCCCCGTTTTCTAGCCCAGGCTGGCTGTAGCTGGGGATGACTTTGAATTCCTGACCCTCCTGCCTCCACACCCCAAACTTTAGGATCACGTGTGTGTTTGATCATGCCTAGTTGATGTTGTGGAATGTAACCCTAGGTCTCGTGCATGTTAGTCAAGCACTCGGTCCACTAAGCTATATCTCCAGACCCTACTGCAGTTTTGTCAGACAGGGTCCCACGTCTTCTACCTACGAAGATCTGGAAGTTGCTATGCAGGAGAGGATGACTGAATTCCTGACCCTCTGGCCGCCAGCTCCCAAGTGTTGGGATTAGACAGACACCACTGCTCCAGCTCAAACTCGCAGTAAAATTGGACTGGTGGTATTACCACACCTTTCTGTTCAAATGTATTTGAAATTGGCTACTTCAGCCACACCGTGCAGTGAGGGGTCTGCAAAATGACTGAAAAGTGAACTCTTAAAAGGATTTATCCCTGGGAAATCCCAGAGCAAAGCAAAGAGGAAAACAATTCAGGAGGATTCCCACCAAGGTCACCCTTGGCCCTCCACAGGGACATAGTGCTCTCTGATACACACACACACACAAATAAAATATATATAAAAAAAAGCGCTTACCATCATCTTTCATGACAGCCAAGTCATGCAGATTCAGAGAGCCACCCTTTTGACTGGTCAAAACATCAACAATTCCCGCTGGCCTACTTTCTACCTCCACACGGATGATAACATCAACAGCCATGAAAACCACCTCCACACAGCAGGTATCAGCGAACAGTGCCCATGAAAGAGAAAACTCCTCACAAAACGCAGCCTCTGTTCTCCTGGGTCCTGAATCCTTATGTGTGTGTTGGGGGTGGGGGGATGTACCCACGCTGTCCTGGAGGACTTGAGCTGCCCGGTATGCCGATTCCTGGAGTCCCCAGACCTTGTTTGTACAAAAGGAGTCTCTTCCTGTCACTGAACCAAAGGGTTGCTTCCAAATCTCTCCTCTTTTCCTGACAGAAGACATTCACACTTACAGGTTATAATGTTGAAAGGTGCAATAAAACACATACTCCTGCATAAGTTAGGGAGAATTGAAACCATTCCTTCTCTGGAAATTTGGAAGCCAGTAAAACATGAGTTAAGCCTGATGGACTTTGGTCATTATCATAGGCTCCTTCTGCTGGAAGGAAATGGAATATTTAATCTTATGACATTTATTTCTCAAACATCTTTGAATTAGTCTCCTCTATACTGCACTACCCATTGGTCTCCCAAGTGTTCTCTCTTCGCCTCCAGTGCAGCCTTATAGAGCTTGTCAATGTCTCTTTCCTAAATAAATCTGGTATCACCTCTTGCTCCGAACCTTCCTCTTGTCTCTCGGTAGTTCCTGGGAAGCCGTGGAGTGCTCACAGGGTTCAAAACGCACCCAAGCCCAGCCTAGCAGAGTGTGGGCCAGAGTCCACACGGGCGGTTCGACGCGCTGCAGCGCTTCCTCCACTCCTGACACGAAGGGGAGAAGCTGGCGGCCTGCTGCTGTATGGGGTTCTCCCCCCAGGCATAACACGGCGCCGTCTTGGACTGTGTATCACTGGTTAAGCTGAGGAGGTGACTGCTGAGCAATTCAAAACATTCTATCCTGAAGGTCAGTTCACAAGATTCAGAAAGTAAACAGTTCATAAGGCTCGGGACGTTTTTGAAACTAAGGTATACCTGCCTCCTCCCAGAGGTGAAGACAGGAGCAATCAGATCCTGGGGCGGGGGGCTCCTCAATAGCCTGGTGGTTTGGAGGAGACTCTCCAGGCCAAGCTGGCTGCTCTTGTCCGCAGAGGGGCCGGGAGATGGCTCAGGGCTCAGAGCCTTCACCTCCCAAACACAAGGACTTAAGTTTGGGTCCCTGGATCCCACACAACAAAGTATATGAGGTGGTACTTCTGGTCCTGGCAGATGGAGGCTGGGAAACTCCCCAGCAAAGCAAAAAGAAGAAGCAAAAAGAGCAAGCTGGGGTGATCCCCCGTGTCACTTTGGGGCTACACACACACACACACACACACACACACACACACACACACCCCAGCTGTGCAGAGTTTCAGGCTTGTAGCGTCCAGGAATTGTATTCCAGGCTGGGTGGGCTTCTCAGTGACGCGGCTGCCTTTGACCTGCCTTTGTGAGTAGCCCTCAGCGCCACTCCTCTAACTCCTCATTGGTTTACAGTGTGATCATGACTGTGGTGGTGAATCCTACCTGGGGTGAACAGATGTTTGTGTGGCGTCTCCCCAGGAAAAGTGTCACGCACACAGCCACAGAGAAGACATACTGCGAGGGTATTTTAAAAACATAATATGTCATTAACCTCACGATTGCAAGCACTGCTAGAACCATCATAGCAAATAACAAAATTAACAAATACAGGTTCATCGGGTGAAGTGAAAGGAACCCAAGGGGCCAAGAAACAAGAATTCGGGGTTGGAAGTTCAGGTTCTCATGTCACAAAACAGTAGGTGGAGACCAGCTTATTTATCCACAAATTTGATTTATGAATAATGACTTTATATCTCCTCCCCCCTTTCTCTAGTGTTTGTGTAAAGGGTGTGTGTATGTGCACAGGGCGTGCTCGTGTTTATGCCTCGTGTGTGAGTGGGTACACGTGTGGGTGTATAGAGGACAGCGGCATTAGGAGTCATTCGAGACAGCTTATTGTTTTCTAGTGAAGTCCAGAGCTTGCTTACAAGGCCGCTCTGACTAAGACCTTGCTTTGGAGGTTCCCAGGTGCTACCTTTCAGGGCTGGGATTACAAGGGGACCTCCACACCTGCGAGGCATTGCTCGTGAAGATCCGGATCGAAAGTCTGTCTATTTCAGTTGCTCGGGCAATACGCACCTTAACCACCCAGCCATCCGCTCACGACTTTATACTGTAAAACACGGTGTCAAATTATTTTAGATGGTTCATGCCATATAAACAACAAAAAGCAAAACAAACATTTAAAACCATTTCATTCTAATTTAAAAGTACTTGTCCAGAAGGTAGACCTGAGAACTGGGATGTTCTGCTTAAAGTGTGGGTGGTTTGGGAGGGGCACCTAAGATTTGTGAAGAGCACTGTATGAAAGAACGAACATGCACACAAGGGAAACTGAACAGCTTCTGAGTCTTTGAACCACTAATTTTGATAAAAAAAATCTAGCAAATATTGCATTGTAATTCTAAAACAAACACAAAATAAACATGCATTCATTGACTTAAAAAAAAAATCAATGGCCAGGACCAAATACTGGAAACTATTAGTTATCAGGATGGATTTTTATTAATAAACGGAAATCCAATAGAAGCCGAGTGCCTTGAAGCGGGGCGGTCCTACGCTGGCGGATCGCTACTGAAAGATCAAAGTGAACAGCGCAGAGCTTGCGAAGACTGGAACGTTCCCCAGTATGCTCCCAAGGAATCGTGCTAGTAGAAGCAACTGTCCACTGCGGGGCGCTGTTGGCTTCTGGGGTGCTACTGTCTGTAGTAAGTGGTCTTCGCTGGCTTCGCCCCCCCACACTTCTGGGTACGAAAGGGCTGGTGGAGCTCTGGGAGGAAGGAGGCGCCGCGCCTTAACTCCGAGCTCCCTCTCGCTTGGGCTGGTCCAGTCCTGCCACCAGTGAAGAGCGCCTGGAAAACCTGGGTTCCTTTTGGGGGCTATGAGCCACGTTGGAGACGCTCATCACACACCCTCTGTTCTCTATTTCTGTGGTGCCTATCACCATAGTAACAGTGCACGCATATGAAAAAGTAGGCTGGAAATTCCAAAAACTGGGGGTGGCGTGAGGCCCAGGGGAGGAAAGGACCTTTGCTAATCAAGAGAAAAAAGCGAGTGCTTCTTCTGTCAGAATGACCTGCACATTAAGAGCAAACTGCAGGCTGGAGAGATGGCTTCTGCCTCTCAAGCAGAAGGGCCTGAGTTCAGATCCCAGGTCCCACGTAAAAATAACAAGCCAAAACGGCTGCGGCCTGTACTTCCAGTTCTGATGGGCAGAGCCTGGGAAATCCAGAGTGAAGCCAAAGGAGGTAGAAGCAATCCAGGATAATTCCTGAAGTCACTCTTGGGCCTCTACAGGGACCTACAGTGTCCTGTGATACACACACACACACACACACACACACACACACACACACACACACACAAAATAAAATTTAAAAAAATAAAGAGCAAACTGAAAAAGAAGGAAAAAGTAGGTTGTTTTTATGATCTCAACAATAGAAAGCAATCTAAAAATTCAGTGAATGCCAGACAATATTACACGAGGTGGCTTGCTAGGCCTCTTAAATTTTAAAAGTAGATGTATTTTATTTTAAAAAATTGAAGGTGCAAACTAAAACCTTTAATAGCATCTGCTTTTGGAAACCATATACTAATTTAACAACACGGATGACAAATTCTTAAAATGTTTTTCTAGTCTTGAAATTATTAAGACTTCTGTTAAGGAAGTATGGCTGTGGAGATAAGTCTCCACGATGAATATTTTCCTGACAGTGATAAACTTATCTTCTAAGCTGACACAGAGAAATGTCCCCGAGGAAATTCCTGGACAGGGAAGTCTTGTGTCACTCACTGTAAGGGAGTCACCCAGTCAAAGAGACAACTTTCCCGTCTCTAGTTCCATGGCCCTGGACACATGGCAAGCCATCAAAGGCGCCAGAACTGTTTTCTGAAACCATGAGAAGTCAAAGTCTCAGTGGCGAGGAGAGAAACATAATCCCGCTTGGAGATTCCCTTCTCTTTTCTTTTTCTGCCATCATCCCGAATCTAGGACATTTGAATACTTGTGATTTCTTTATATTGTACCAGGAAATGAGAAAAGGTCGCTGGTACCTATGTGGGAAGACTTTACTGTGTGCACATGCATACATATGCAAATGTACACACACACACAGGTGCAGAATAAGTCTGAGAGTTGTGGAGCCTGGGAATGTCAAGTTCAAGGCATTGACAAGGGATGAGAGCCCATTCTTCACGAACGTTTCACTAATCTTCATGGTGTGGGGTCGTTATGAACCAGACAACATTCTCACACCATTCATAAGTTCTCCAGCATTGCCTCCCGAAGATGTCAACTCTGTCACACGGGGGCTGGGCTTCCACACATGAACCTTGGGAACCAGAGATATTCAGACCATGGTGGTGCAGGCACGTAAAGTCCGGGAGAGCTTTAGAAACAGTTATTATTTTGACTTTTGGCTAACAAAGGTCAAAATCCCTGACCCTAGCTTTGGAGAACTTAACACTTTATATATTTGGACATTTTTAAATTTTTTTATTATTATTATTATTTATTCAACTGTGTGCATGTGCGTGTGTATGTGCACGCGCATGTGCGTGTGTGTGTGTGTGTGTGTGTGTGTGTCTGTGTATGTGTAGAACCATGGACGAATTCGCGAACCACCATGGACGCCTCCACCGCCTTCTGCCCCGGGATTCACAGGCTCCGTCCTACCAGGACCAGAAGCGCAGGCCGCCCCCGCCTCCACCTGGCGTCTATACATGGGATCTGGGATCCGAACTCAGGACCTTCCGCCTGCAAGGCGGAGGCTTAACCCCTGCCACCTCTCCAGCCCCATTATATACTTGGACATTTTTAATGACGCAAGCAGTGGGCAACTCCATTAGAATCTCAGGTCCTCGACTAGCCACTAACTAGCCATTGTCATTGTGACACTGGACATTTTTTACTCTACATATCTCACCTTAATGCCTTACTGATAAAAATGAAAGAACAGAACAGAAACATGAGTCT
Source organism: Typhlomys cinereus (assembly GCA_023101885.1). Classification (NCBI taxonomy): domain Eukaryota; kingdom Metazoa; phylum Chordata; class Mammalia; order Rodentia; family Platacanthomyidae; genus Typhlomys; species Typhlomys cinereus. The sequence continues at coordinate 7,811,392 of JALPQD010000064.1, read as the reverse complement.
GGAGAGGGGTTCTATGGGCAGTTTCAGGGCGTGTTATGATTTTTATGCACATCAGTAAGGTATATATTGTGGGAAAGTCTAAAGAGTATCTAGACTAGAAAAATATTGATGAACTCCACAATCTGTGCCTTGAACTGGCTTCCCCCACACACGCTCAGCCTCAGATAAGCTCAAATACTTCTCAGAAGTGTCTACTCCAGGGACCAGGCTATAGCTTAGTTAGCACAGTGCTTGTGTAGCATGTACGAAGCCCAGGATTCAATCCCGGGATAACATAAGACCAGGCATGGCAACACATGACCACAGTCTTTGCACTCAGGCAGATAGAGGAGGAGGATCGGAAGTTTAAAGCCTTCCTATTCCATATAGAGGGGCTAGCCTGGGCTACCTGAGAGTCTATCCCTGTCATGGTTTGAAATGTGTCCCCCACATGGCACCTTGAGAGGAGGAGCCTTGCTGGAGGAAGGCAGTCACAAGGGGTGGGCCTTGAGGTGGATTAGCCCCACCCTACCTCCAGAAGTCTGCCTTTGCAGCAAGCAGTCTGGCAGCTCTCAGCCTCCAAGATGTCTGCAGTGACTTAGCCTCCTCCAGCTTTGGATAGCCAGCCATGCTGTCTCCGCTTTGAGAGACTGTATCTCCCCTCTGGAAGCATAAACTGAATAAATCTCCTTTCTCCCTTAAGTTGCTTGACTTTTTGCTGTCTCACAGCAATAGTAAAAGAGTAACCGTTACAGTCCCCAAACAAAACAAAGGGTCTACTTAGGATTGGAGCCCCTGACTATCCTGTCTAATCCTTTCCTGAGCAATCTCTGTCCCTCACTTTGCCTTACTTTTCATCATAGTGTCTGTTATGTAACACCTTGCATTGCTTATGGGCTGTCTCCATTGCTCTAGGGATGCGTGGTGCACACACAAAGGACTTTTCTCTATTTTCTTCACTGTTGGATTTATTCCCAGTATCCCATGTGATGTCTGACTCACTAAATGCTCAATAAGAAATCTGTTTAAAAATTACTTTTTTTTACATCTATAAAATTAAGTCCAAGAACAAAGAATCAAACACCTTTCTTCAGGGAAAAAAAAAATCCCAGGGCTCCTGTGAGATCTATATACCACTAGACGCCTTACATTTTAGTACTCATCTATTTTTCAAACTATCACTTCCAGGCAAGTTTCTCAATTCTTAAAGCCTTTTATAGAAAGATGTCTTTGAAAAGGAGCCAGGCAGCAGTATACGGAACAAAAAAAAAAAAAAAAAAAAATCTATCAGGATTTGAGTGTTAGGCCTGCCAATAAGTGTGAGGTTTATTTTAACCAAAAAACATGGCCCTACAGAACTCAGTTTCCACATTTGTATCACAGCCACAATATCTGCCCATTATATTGGTAACTTTTCTTGCTGCTGTGGCCAAATAGCTGAAAAGAAGCAACTTAAGGCAGGAGAGGTCTAAATTCAGAGAATACGTAAGGTCCACCACGGCGAGAAGGGCAAGGGGATAGGGCCAGCTCTTGTCTGTGACCGTGGAAGGCTGTTTGCCACATCTGATTGGATCAGGAAGTGGAGGCCAGCAGTAGTGATCAACAGGCTTTCTCCTTTGTCCCATTTTAGACAGTCCAAGACCCACCCCAAAGGACAATGTCACCCACATTCAAGGCGGGATTTCTTTTCTATCACTTAATCCTCTCTGGAAGCGACCTTACAGAGACACCAAAAGGTACGGCTCATATATCTATGTTAGGTGGCAATCAAATTGACAATGAGAATTAATCACCGCACCTGTATATATTTCAGGTTTCAGAACATAAAATGCAAATACAAATGCTTCATGTGTCCCATATAACATGATAAAGGAAGTGACACTTGGAGAGATTTGCTACAGGCTGCTGAGGGCAAACCAGAACGTCCGTGACTGCCCAGTGTCCTCTCACAGAGGAAGGCCAAGGAAGGCTCCCGACTCAACAGTCAGTGGGCAGGTCAACTGTCAACTGTGTTCATGCCTGTAAAACTGCATTACACCATAGAGGGGAAAAAAGTAGCTCTCTCCTGGGACCAAACATTTTTGCACGCTGCTAATCTTTCTGAGAACAAATAAGGCGTCCTTGATAAAATGTTGAAGGTATTTTGCAACGCACCCGAGATAGGCGTGAGGGCAATCTGAGTGGCATGTCGCCCATATTCTCCCATGAAGCAAAGACCTTATTCCCAGAGCCATCAGGTAGTGCCAAGGGGTGGGGAGGGGGTGTTCAACCCGCCAAGCAAAGAGTCACTTTGAAATACTCAGAGGCGGTGGTGAGGCGGTCTGATCTAACAGCTGTCAGCAAAGCAGCAAAACATATTTCCATGATCAATCATTGGGGGAACCTGGTGCATGTCTCCCTTTATCCTTATATACATGGCACAGTTTCTTAAGGGCTGAGTAACATTATTTGAGTTACCTATGCATGACTATGCAATTTTGAAGGAATGATTTTTACAATAAAGTTTCGTCCTTTCATTGGTATACCATAATTTCTCATCAAAATTTTAGTAGACCTGTTGTGCTCAGTTGTATACTTGTAAACTCAGTTTCGATAAGGGTAACTCAATTTTGAAAACTATTTAAAACTTAAGAGTTTTATAATGGTAAGAATTTTTTTAAAATCCTTTAGTCTATGGGTCTAGAGGGAGTTGTTAGATGGGGGTCGGTCTGACGTTATGTCCTTATGCTAAACCTCCACAGCTTGGTCCCCCTTAGGACGCGCGGTCTCCCCATCCACAGGATCTTGGCCTGCTTTATTGTACCAGGCACGTGTTCCCTGGTGAAGAAAGGCCTCGCATCCCACCAGGGGTGCGTTGCTTGGTTGGGTAACATTCCTGCCACTCCTGCGGCTTAGATGGCTCCGGAGCCAGCAGGAACCTCTTGTGCCAGGGTGGTTGTTTCTGCAGAATTCACGGCTGGATGAGACTTTGTTTTCCTCCTTCAGCTGCCTGCAACGCACCTGCTGTAACTATGGAAGCTGGTGGCACGGATGAAGCTTCCAGATCAGCTCCTGTTTGCTTTCTCAGCGTCCTGCGACTAGTCGGGGTGCCTTCACCAGCAGGGTCTTACTGTCAGGGTCTGCAGGGCAACCGAAAGCAATGACAGGCCTGTACTGAGGAATCACATGCGGGTCACCTCTGGAAGGATTAGCTCCCAACGGTATCTATTCACGCTTGTCTTCCCGTCTGTGTACCCCTGCGAAGCATTATCTATTCACGCTTTTTAAAGATCAGGTTTTAGATAGATATCTAAGTGGTGTATCATATACTTGTTCAGAATAAGAAAGAAAACATTAGGCTGGGAAGATGGCCTGGGTGTTAAATAAAAGCCTCTGCTTCACAAGCAAAAGGACCAGAATTTGGATCCCACATAAAAATGCCCGGCAGAATGGCAGTGGTTTGAATTTCACTCTGGAAAAGTGGAGCCCAGGAAACCCCAAAGCAAAGCACTAAGGCGGCAGAACAACCCAGGATGATTCCTGAGGTTCTCCTTGGGCCTCCACAGGTGCACACACACTCAAGTGTCCTTTGGTATTCACACCGCACACAAAAAGAAACATCAATAGATACACCGTATGTCCCAGGAGTAACAGTAACCAAGGAAACACTTCTAAAGAATTTGACAAAAATAAATTTAAAGGAGAAAAGAAAACGAGTTCCATGACCAAGACAGTGTGTAAACTTCCTGACTTTTGTAGAAAAGCTTTTTTTTTTTTTTTTTTTGCAAGTGAATGGTGAGGGATGTCTAATCATTGTGGCATTTAAGTTAGCTGCAGTTTAGTATGCTTTAAAAAGTAAATTTTTTAAAAAAGATCAATATTTATTATCAATAACACCTTTTGTACTTTTTTAAATAATGAAAAATTTGGGGTATTGACTTCAAAAATGTGATTAAAAACTCACAACTTTCGAAACCGTCTTTCGTCGTTTCTCTCGAGTGTGTGTTTATCATATGCCTGTGACTCGGCCCAGGAGATGAGCAAAACATACTCCTTGCCCTGAAGGTCACTGGGCATGAGTGTGGCACAGGTTCTGTGGCCAGTGTACAAGGCTCAGTAGCACTAGTACCAGCGTGGGGCGGGGCCAGAGGAAGAGAGATGTCAGCCACGAGCCTTAAGAGGAGGGACGTTCGTCCCAGGTGACAGTGAAGTCATGTGGCCTTCTAGAACCTTCCTCCCTGTACCACAAATAGCTCAGGGGTGTACCTGTGCACTTGTATCCATGGTGCATGCGCTGGGGATGAGGAAACAACAAAGCGGCAGCAGGTGAAGCTGACCGGTTGCAAAGGCCGGAACAAAGGGAGGCTCTAGGATCCCGTACACCAGGCACAAGCAACCTGCTCGCTGGGGCAAACGGAGCAGCCTAATGAGAAGACACATGCAGCTGATGAAAGTCCTGCAAGGCGCACAAGGTGGGGGCACGGGAGTGGTGGGAGATGGTAAGGCTATGAATTAAAGTAGCATTAATAGATCAGTTCGGGCACTCCCAGCACACAGTAAAGAGGCTGTTGGAGAAGGGTGTGGAGGGCAGAAGCCATGTCCTCCCATCCATGGGCCCCACAGAATGAGCTCTAGCCCCAGGGTTCTCTGGGTTCAATGAACTTTGCTACTTTACAAACTATGGTAGGCAAAAGTGAAAGCATCTTGCGGAGGGGGAAAAAATGCCATTGGTCTAGTAATTTAGGCTCTTGTTTGTTCCTAAGGGACGCGTCACAGGTATGAACAGCCAATGTCATGCCCGGTGCCGTAATATCATCCGTCCAATATTATATCCAGCACTTTTGGGAAGCTCGTGCTTGACAGGCTCAAGGGGAGGAAAAACAGAGTCGAAGCCTGTGTTTTCGCAGAGTTTACAACCTGGTGGCAGTGAAGGGAACAGAATGTACGCCAGCAAACCATAAACCAAGGTGGGGAAGACCTTGGGGGGTCTCTCCCCCCCCGAGGACCAGGGACAGCTGCGCATGGGCACCGTACCTAAGCTGGTCAGAGGAGGGACCTGTCAGGTCGCTGCTGGCCTGACCCTTCCGTGCAGGGAAGGATGCCATCGGATACATTCATCCGGGAAGAGCAGGCTGAGGAGCCCCATCCAAAGGGCCCCCAAAGAAAACAAGAGCTCAGAGAGCCACTGAGGGAGGAATTCCAGGTACCCAGAAAGGAAAGCAAGAGGCTCCCATCACAAAGGGTGTTTAGGGGACGGTGACAGTGAGGGACTTTTGGATGTGAGGGCAGCATGGGCCCAGCGTGGCCCTCGAGGTGGCCCGGGGTCCTGAACACCTCGTCCAACTCAAGGGGCCTTAGAAACCACAAGATGACTCACGGGCGCCGCTGAAGATGAGTCGCAGCTTGGCGGAGGACGCCAGGCTCGGCACTGAAGCGGTGCCAGGAACAAACCCATTTACTCTTGCCTAGAGAGACGAACTTCGGCAATCTTTGGATGAACAGAATTCAGCTCACAGGCATCCGCTCCCAGCAAGCAAGAACGTGCAGTCCAGCGGCTGCTGCCAAGCCAGCTCTCCCTTCTGCTGGACAGGGCGGGGATAAGTGGCATCCCCTGCCAACGCACCTGCCAGGGCCAGTCCTTGCCAAGTGGCTTCTAGCCTACACAAACCTGAAAGTCACAGCACGGCTGGATGTTGGTTGGGGCTGCCCATTGGCCCTGAGATCAGTTATCCCAGGCAGATGGGCGTCCAGCCAGCCCCCTGAACACACTGCCCAGGTCACTTCATTTGCTGCAATATGGACTGCCGAGTCTTTGGCAATAATCTTTGAACAACCTTCCCCCTGCTTGATGACGTCCTTCAAATTCTACTTGCTCTCATTACAGATCTTCCTTCCCGCCTCTCCTCCTCAGATGCAGCCCTTAGGGGTACTAATAAAAAGTACATGTCTTTTTAAAGTTTGCTAGCACAGAAACGAGTGAACCAACTGTAAGAGAGCTAAAGCATGCCTGAGTGACATGGCCCCTTCCAAAGTTATACACGTGTCTGTGTGTGTGTGTGTGTGTGTGTGTGTGTGTGTGTGTGTGTGAGAGAGAGAGAGAGAGAGAGAGAGAGAGAGGAGCAGTCTATCACCAAGCTCCATCTTTGTATTTACTTGTTTTAAAGCGAGTCCCCAACATGAAATACCTCCTTTGGAATGGTTTAGAACCTGTGCAGGTTCATCTCCCACCTGAGGCCATTTTAAACCACATTCCCCTTTTTTCAGTTACGATGGCTCACTGGCTAAGTTTTTGTTCCTGAAGTACCATTCAACCCTGACTTTTGCACATGATTTGGCAGCCTGTCAGTCTCCGTCCTAATTAACAACATTCCCAACAATTTTCACTTATTCGCAGCGATTACTTATCTGTCTTCTTCAATGCCCTGTGACCTCTGTGAAGACAGATACCACACATATTTCCTGCTTATCAATGCTTCCCCAGGAGCTGGCATAGGGCCTCGCACACAGTATGTGATTAATAGTTGCTTTGAAATACTATGAGACTCACCCAAGAGTGGTAGCGTTTAGCAACATTACTAATCCATTAACAGAACAGTCAGAATCACTCAAGTCAAGGCTAAGCAAGGCTCCGCCTGGCCGCTGTGTTTTGGAACAAAACGCACAGCAATGATTTTGCTGCTACTGGGCTATCTGCTGATTTTTCAGACAATTCTGAGAAACTGGACTAACAAGTTAAAAACATTCATTTGGATAGACACAAAAATGATCATTTTAAAAAAACTAAAAAAAAAGAGTTCATTATAGGAAAGGCCCACTCAAGTTAGGTCAAATTCCATTGCCAGACACAGCTTTGAGCCCTTTATTTACACTTTTCCCTTCCTCCCCATATCTGGTCACTAGCCCGGCTTATCGGTAAGGACGTGGCATGGTGAGAGAGGTTGCAGGTGCACGTGAAGTAAGCTACAGATCCAGAATTCCTACTAAAAATCCATTTGCTTCTATGAGCTGCATTTAAACCTAAAAAATAAATGTTGACACTGTCATAACATACTGCTCCTGCCACTCAAATACCTTGTCTCCCTCTCATGATAAGGTACAACCTAGCTGTCTGGGAGCTAACTGGGAGAAATGCCCGAAAATTTAAAGTAGAATGTGATGCTGCCCATGAGGAGGGGGGGTTACTTTCTCCAGTGGTACCTGCCGATACAAGTTCCATGCTCCGCAAGTGACCAGGCCTAATGAAACTCAGTGAACTACACACACACAAAGACTTGAAGGCAGGAGAAAGACAGGTTGACTAGGAAGAAGGTTTTCAATGGGAGAAGGAGGGAGGGTGGCATTAGGCAACATGGGAGTAAAAATGACTTAAATTCGTTGTACACATGCAAGAAAGTATCAAAGATTAAAAAGATGATAGATGGATCATAGAAACGAAGGAATACGAAGCATTTATTGAAAGTGTGTTTTTGCCACATACCGTGTTAGAGGGTTGCCGTGTATTTCTTTCGGTCCTAAGAATCTTGTAAGACAGATAATATTTGTCAAGAGAAAAAAAGAGGTATATAATAATTCTGGTGTTTAGATGCTCTAGCGTTGACTGTGCCCTTTTCATTCCAAGCGTATAAAGCTCTAGGGTGGCGTGAACCCACAAAGAACACAGGCAGTGACACATGGCTCTGAACTCTGGCCCATGAGATGCCCTAAGAAGTGGATGAAAGCTTGCAGGAAATTCTCTTACAAGACTGCAAACTCTAGCCTTTTTCCTTCTCTTATTTCTGCCACTTGAACTTGGTTGCGAAGGCTAAAGCTTCATTTTGGACCATGAGATTAGCGGCCTTAGCCTATGCATGGTAGACCCAGTATGTGGAACCAATCCTGTTCTCAGAAAACTGCCTACACTTTTGAGTTGTCTGTCTATATCCAACCTTTCTGAATTGGAGGGGTTAGACAGGGTCCCCTTAAGTAGACCAGGCTGGGCTGGTCTGCACCACATAGGGAGAAATCCTTCTGCCTCCTCCTCAAGTGATAGATTGCAAGCATGTGCTACCAGGCCTGGCTTTACAACCTTTTACTTTAACAACATAGAGAAACAGATATCACTTTGGTTAACCCTTTGTTCTTTGTGATCTAACTCGGAGCTAATCTTAACTAATCCAGCAGTTCCTCCAGAGAGATGACAAAGTTCAGGTCCAACTTCCCCAGCATGCGAAGCTCATGCTCAAAGGTAAAAGTCTTAAGAACCCCTGAGTATAATTTGCAGTAGATTTGGAAGGGGAAAACTTATTTCAAAATGCTGAAAACCGGTGGCTAGCAAGATGCCCCAGAGGGTAAAGATGCTTATGACATAAACCAGGTGATCTGAGTTCCATACCTGGGACCCACATAAAGGTGAATGGAAAAAACACAAAGTTACTCTCTGACCCCCATATGCCCACGGCATGCCAGCACCTGCACTCACTCACACAACATACACAAATATAAACATGCACACACACACACACACACACACACACACACAAATGTTTTAGATGCTGAAAGAAGGATTTGTTAAGATTTTTTTTAAAGGAAGAGTTCAAATATGCTCAATTCTGCATAACTGAGAAAGAACTCAAAGGTTTATGCTATTTCACAGTAAAGAATTCAGCCTCTATCAGAGACGAGCAAAAGAAAATCTCAGTTTTTGGCATGAAACTGAAAACAGAAGAAAAACAGGCCGTGCAAGGGGAACCTTCTGTGAAAGATGCTGCCAACAGAAAGATGAGGATTGCAGAAGAGAACCATGGAAATGGCCAAAGGACAGGCAAGAAGGAAGAATTGCACTACGCTGCTCTGATTTGGAAGATGAAGCTCCAATACACACAGCCTGGAAAGGAACAAGGCGGAGTCACGTGACCCATATCAAAGACAGCATAAAGGTCAAAAAGGCAAAAAAGAAAAGGTCAAGGGGAAAGCCCTGACAGCTCATATGTATTTGCTTCCTTTACTCTGTTCAGAACAGTCCCAAGGAGGAAATTTAAATTGCATCGCGGCAGGGCAGAGTTTTGAAGGAAGGGAAATTGCAGAACAGTGGGCTCATTATTAGCTCTCTGTTCGGTTTCTAAATGAACACCAATGATAAGAATTTAGGAGATTCAGTGGATTTAGGCCTAATTTTATTTGAGATTAATCTTAGTAATCTAGAAAAAAAAAAAGGGTCCCCTGTCAAAGGCACGGCTGTGCTGAAAACATTAAATCATAATGAAGACCTGCAGAGGTTCAGAAAACATAGCTAAAAAATAAAAGTTATTATAGCAATAAAAAGACAGCAAAGATGGGAACAGATAGGAGCCAAATGACAAGATATATCACCATCAGTTCAGTACATTCTGCCTAATAGTTGGGCTTCTACATTTGTTTGGGTGTCTTGGCTTGTGTATTTGCTGATGTAGCCAAGCGTCTAGGAGCGAGTGCAGCCTCATTCCACCTAGTATGGACAGACAAGGACAGATCAGAATGAATTTGTTTCTGATAACATCAGTGGATAGACTGAGGCATACTGGGAAGGAGAAGTAAGAATGAAAATCTGGAAATTCGAGATGGGAGATACTTCGAGAAAATCAGGCGTTGGATTTATGTATGGACGGAAAAGAAGAAAAGCACTCATACTACTTAAAAGACACGAAATGTTGAAGAAGGGTAAACTTTGTCTAAAGAAAGAATTCTAAATTTTAAAATATCCCCCACTCTTTCAGCTTCAGAAAAACAACAACAACAAAAAGCAAATTTCAGACCACTGAGGATTAGTCTAAAAAGGAAGTTCTAGGTCACCTGGTGTCCTTCCCAAATTTTTATTGTTTAGAGCTTTTATTTATTTTCATTCAAGCTGGTGTTTTTCTTGGAGGATTTGGAAGATTAAAAGGGATGGGAAGGCGGCTTAAAAAGCAAATCTTAAAGTCGCAGATGAAATCACTGGCATTGCAAATACATTCCCATAAGGCCCTGCACGCTGGTACACCTTTCCTATGGAAGACAAACAGGCCAAGTTTCAAAGAACACATGACTTAATTCCTACATGACGATTATAAAACAAAACAAAACACGTTCATGAATGTCTGTGTACACTCCCCGACAGCTGTGCTTCACCCCCTAATCCAAGAGACCGAGGGACATGTTAGAGCTTAAATTCTTGAACCACACAAGCCACATGACCTGCAGGATTACCTGTCACTTCACATTCTCTTCAAGAATAAAGCTGCTGAGTGGGAAAGCCAGGGGCAAAAGAAAGTCACCTTGGCACCTGTAACTCAGGAGGTGTAATGGGAGCAAAAGAGAATACTGAGGCTGTTAGCTAATTATACTGCACTATTCATATTTCGGCCCTAAACTTAGGTTTATAACATAGCAGTCCGGGGGGGGGGGGACAAAACGTGCAGTTCTGTAGTGGAAATTATGATATGCAATAGTAGTTTATGCGGGGTACCAAACCTAAGGCCTTGCCTAGGACAAACCCTGAGAGCTACACTCCGCAGTCCCAGAACTGTTCTTTAATATATACTGAACAAATTACTTAAATTGGATACATTTTTACAATTTTTTATTTGGATCTTTTTATAGTAGAATTTTTCTGTTCTTATTAAATTTTTAGATAAGGTAAGTGTATTCCAAGAAATCTACACACGGGTTTTTGCTTTTAAATTTATATTTGTCCTTTTTTGGGGGGTTGGAGGGGGTCCTGGACGTAGTCTTTCTGACCACACAGAAAAGTCTTCCAAAATGTCATCTGACTACAGGCAACCTATGGACTTTGGGAAGTCAGTCGAGGACGTGGATTAATAAGCCAACACCAAGCCTCTTTCCCTTCTGACCTGTCAGCGTCTGCCACCCAGGAGAAAACTCTTCGGGCGCCTCTCTAATGGGCATCAGTTGACTCGCTTTCCCGCAACGGAATAAACGTCCCAATCACCACCACGTTGTAGGTCACATACTCTCAAGAGCATAAATGCGCTTACAGGCGGCGCCAGGGCTGGGGGCAAACGTCAGGGACCCCCCCCCCCAAGGAGATCCCCTCACCTGCACCCGGATCCCAGCCTGGAGGAAAAAAAAGAGTCGTCGTCCCCCTCCCCACTCCACCGGCTTTCCCGGGGCGCGCACAGGTGCAGGCAGCATCCGCTGCGGGGGTGGCTGGGGGACCGCCCACTCCTCTCGCCCCAGATGACCCCAGCATCCAGGATCGTCCATTCCGGGGGACCGCTCCCCGGCTCCCGAGGCGCGGGAGCAGCGCCGCGCTCCCCCGGCGGCCGCGCCAAGCGGCCCGCAGCGCGGCTCCAGGTGCGGACAGGTAACCGCACCTGCCCGGTCACCCCACCTGCTGCTGCGTCCCCGGCCCCGGCTCCCGCTCCGCGTCCCCGCCGCCGTCGCCGGCCGGCTCGGCTCGGCGGGTCCCCGGCGCCGCGGGGGCCCCGCCCCGACCTACCTGCGCGCCCGGAGCCCCGGGGCCGGTGCTGCCCGCTCGGGGCGCGCCGGCTGCGGCCCGCGCCCGCACTTCGGCGGCTGCCGGCGGCTGCGGCTCAGCGGGAAGCCCCGGCGCTGCCCGGCTCGCCGCCTCCGAGCGGCTCCATTGTGACGCGGCGCGTTCGGCCGGCCAATGGGCGCGCGGCGGCGCGAACCGCTGACTAAGTTCGCGGGCGGAGGAGGAGGAGGAGGAGGAGGAGAGAAGGTGGAGGAGGAGAGGAGGAGGAGGAGGGGAGCCGCACGGGGCGGAGGCGGGCGCGGCCGCCCAAGAGGAAGACGCAAGCTACGCTGCTCGGGTCGCCGATCGTGCAGCCGCCCGAGCCCGAGCGTTCTCCGGGCTGCGGGGCCGCGGGGGTCCGGGGACTCCCGCGCCCGGCAGGGGACAAAGCGCGACTGCCATGTCGCCGCGCGCGCCATGTGGCCGCCCTGTTGTCCCTCGCCGAGCCTGGGGTTTGTGGGCAGCGGCCGCGCACGCCGCGCGGGGAGCACACGCTGCATTCCAGGGATCCAGGGGACAGGGTCTTGGGGGCCCCGTAAGGTACCCTAGCCAGGGACCCTAGCAGGACTCCCACGAGTGAGGGCCCGCCCTCTCACGTGGGCGCCCCGAGGAACTTGGTGTTTACACACTTGGGCAGCGGGGCAGGGTCTGGGGCACAGCTTGGCCTACTTTAACTGAAGCAGCTTCGCCTTCCTCCCCTGGGCTTGGAAGGTTGCAGAACCCCCGGGAGGGCGATTTCCAGCAGCACCCAACTGAACGACTGGAGTTAGATTCTAGCCTCCAAAAGCCTCCTCGCCCCATGTTGGTATCCTCTAGATGATACATTGCGGTAGACAGAGGGACTACCGCTACACACATGCACAAATGCGCTCCGCGCACTCCATGTGCATAAGCCGGGCGTACTCCGCTCTCTGCCCTGTCAGTCCCTTCCTTGGCATACCTTACAAAATAAGCAAAAATGTAATTCAAATCCAGGACTTCAGGGGATTTCATGTTTCCAGTCTTTCCTTCCCTCCGATGAGGTTATCAGTTCCATCACGGTGATCGATTTACCAGGCAATATTTACATCTTGGTCGTTATAGCGATTACATCCCTATTTGAACAAGAGCAACGAAACAAAAGTCTCCACAAGAAACTCTCAAAGGACCAAATTGAAGATAGCATTTGGGGGGGGGGTTGCATACAAAACAATCGTGCCGCTGAGTTATGTAAGGTCCATCTGTGTCAGTCCGAAAGGCACATACGTGCCACTGCGCTGGGCTTCTCTTGCCACTGGGCTGTTTTCTCCCTTCCTGGAGGAAGAGTTGAGACATGTCTTCCTTGGTTTAATTCCCATGTTGTTATTGTGTTGAGTGAGATCCTATATGTACATCTCTACCACTCTGGATTTACATATATAAACGTCATGAGATCTAACCTTGAAACTTGGAAATGTCCATTTCCCAACTGTACTTTTGAAAATTCGAGAAGGGACATGCCTATTCCAAATCCGCAAGCAGATCATATACATCCTTTCATAGCAGCACACTTTCCTGTGTGGTGTGGGTAGCGTGGGGGTGGTTATTTAATACAAGTGCTCTCATCTTGAGTAAGAGATTGTAAACTGCAGAGTCCACTTGCATTTTAGTTCCAAGGATGATACAAAATAATGACCTCTGGGCTTGTAACCCAAGTTACCGCTAGCAGGAGCCTCGGCCATTAAGTTCATCCAAAGGGTATTAACTCTGAGCAAACCTGGGCTATGATGCTTTCGTATGTGATTCGTGTCAGTCTATCTTGATTTTCATGAACAAAATCACCCTCTAGCTGTCCTTCTCCCAACACTTGTAATTATCATGCCTATCACGTTGGTTCATACAAAGAGCGTATTTGGTGACTGGAAATTTTTATTTTGCAATGAGAAATAGAAACACCGTTTGACTTCTTATACCCGTCGACCAGTTTTCCCATGGGACATCCAATCCCTGAAATGGAATCTGTGACGTCTTCATTTCCTGTAAGAGTGTCCGCAAGTCTTTCTCAGGGACTCTGATTATTTTATTTCCATAAGAGAAATGAAAGCCAGCCATGTTTCCGCAGCCAAATCTGCCCAAAGAGTCTTGGAGAAAAAAAAAAAAAAAAAATCACAGGGAAGTTGTTACTATGTGCCTAGCAGGGCGCTGTGGACAACATGGGAGAAATCAAGGAAGCATCTGGCAGCAGAGATGAACACAGAAGATAGGCCCTGATTATACTGGGATGAAAAGACAGGCTGTGGCTGGGGAGGCCTCACAAAGGGGTGGGGGAAGGGCTATTTCAAGACACATAGGATTGTAGAGGACTCTGGATACTTTTGTCTTATCTGCCCCAAACATTGCCTTAAAGGCAGTGAGCTTTCTCCACTCTTTCTGGCAAGGTAGAGATTAGAGAAGAAGCTAGCGTTAACCTCTGCTGCCTTTTGCATCTCAGGGACCACTGGTGAAAAGGCTTTTTGCATTTATGTGACAACGTGATGTGGCCAGTTCCCCTGCAAGATGGCTCAAGCAAACTCACAAATGTTAGACGCGATTGCTGCAAGTTTGTCATTACATGCCTGAACTCCATGAATCCCAAGAAGGATTCACCTAACTCACGTTGGCAAGTCTCATTTGAGTTTATTACTTGAAGGAAAACAAACAAACAAATAAGCAAACAAACAAACAAACAAACAACTCTTTGGGAGAGGAAAGCATTTAATATCTGCTCCTTGATAAGAATTAAAGTTTCCTGTGATCCTGAAAGGAGTTTATGTGATATATAAGATATTGTTAGATCACCCATCCTGCCCGAGTAGAGGGGATCAGCTTTATATTCTGTCCTACCTGTACTTTTAGTCATCTGATGAACTCAGAGGTTCTACTCCTCTAAGATCAAAGTCTATCAATACAAGGATTTCCTTCATCTGGGGATTGCTGCTGCATCTTCTATCAAAACTTCTTCCTCTGAGAACGGAAGGTGCACTACTACTTCAAGTGGAGGCGCGACATGCTGCCCAGTTGGCTCAACTGGGATTGTGTAAGACCAGCTGTGTGTGATAGATGGCGTATCACAATCCTGTTCTGAAAGAGTTACAGCAGGCACTGAAGAGAGGAGGCGTGTATTACTTTTCTTATCCCTGTGACCAAAAACCTGAAAGAAGCAACTTTGGGAGGGAAGGATTTATTTTGGTTCCTAGTTTGAGGGCATAGGCCGCCATGGCAGGGAAAGTTTGGCAGGAGCTTAAGGTTGTGCTGGCAGGAGTGTGAGCTTGCTTGTTCACATCTAGACAGATCGGGAACCAGTGAGAGGGAAAATACCAGTGTTCAGTTGGTATTTTCTCTTTTTATCCAAACTGGGACCCAACTGTTAGAATGATGGAGCCTACATTCAGGGCTGGTCTTCTTCCCCCAAACTAGGGTAATCCTCTCTGGAAAACCCCTCCTAAGTACACCTAAATGAATGGCCTAGGTGTTTCCTAATCCAGTCAAGTGGACCAAACTTCAGGGGCTGGCTTCAGGGTTCCGAACTGAAGTAATACTCTAGTATCGTAATCTACTACTAAGTCTTGGCTTGGGATCACCAAGCAGGGTTATAGGGCAAAAGTTAAAAACCACTTACGTTCTTAGGGTGTTGCCATATTCACCCCCCCCCCCCGGGCCTGGCTCAGCTGGGGCTGATGAAGCCTATTGCAATTGATGACGGATTTGTATTCATTCATTTTCAATGAAACAAAGCAGTCTACCATGTTTTTCTGATTTTTTTCAATTTCTTGGTTACCATGGTTTATGATGCTCTTTCCTTGGGCCTGGAGCAAACTTTAAAATGATCTTAAGAATGAGCTCAATTTTGAGAATTCTGAGCCACTCTGGAAGAACTGAATACTGACCATGTGCTTGGGATAAGGTAGCCTGACCTAGAAATGCAGGCTGCAATCGTGCAAGGCGGGCTGTGTGGTCTGCCGCCTAGGAGAGTCCTAGCCTGAAATAATCACAACCACAATGTGTTCTCACCTCCCACTGTGCTGGGGGCCCCATCTGTCTGCACTGAACCCCAGAATGCTTGCCCCCACCTTATCAGAAGTGTGGGGTGATGGTGACCCTTCCCAAGTCTTTTTTTCCCCAGGAGAGAGAAAGAGAGAAAGAGAGAAAGAAAGAGAAACAGAGAAAGAGAGAAAGAAAGAAAAAAAGAACGAAAGAAAGAAAGAAGGAAGGAAGGAAAGAAAGAAAAGAAAGAAAGAAAGAAAGAAAGAAAGAAAGAAAGAAAGAAAGAAAGAAAGGAAGGAAGGAAGGAAGGAAGGAAGGAAGGAAGGAAGGAAGGAAGGAAGGAAGGAAGGAAGGAAGGAAGGAAGGCAACCCTCAGTTTCTGCAGCAGGATGCCTGACATCCTCTATTGATCTGTATTCTGGGTCCAGACATTTCTTTTGACAGTTTCCCATGCATCTCATTTAAAGAAAACTGGTTGTTATCTGGGTCACATATTGGAATCCATCCCTGCACCTCCCACCACCCTGGCGTAACCAGGCTGCTGTTTGACGCATGTCCTTTTCTTTTCCATCGAAAGAAGGTGACATTTAAATAACTGTGAGCAGAGTCAGGCTGAAAGGTGGAGACCATGCCCCCACGGAGGGCCCTGAAAACAGCCCCCATGAACCTGGGAGTGACGGAGGCGACTTGAACCCCTGAAGGTCTAGTCTGGGTTCTCGGGACGCTGCTGAAATCTAGGCTAGAGGTTTCTTGGTGCTGGGAACTGTGGTAGCCTGGGAAGTTCCTCATAGTGAGTCCTTCTGTTTCAGCCAGATCTCAATTTCTCCCCCTTTCTTTTCTCCGTAGCAGAGTCTGGGTTTTATGCACTATCGTAAGATCATTTGTTAATGTTAATACACACTGGTTATTTTGTTCTCAACCAACTTTAAGAATAGGAAGCAGTATGTCATCTCTGTGGCTTATTGAGACCTTGAAAAATGTTTAAAGAAAGCTGTAAAAGAACAATATTCAGTATGTTTTAGGGCCGAAGAAGAAAGAGCGGGATGCTACAGTAAAGCGTTATATTTTGAATTCTCTGGGCCATGATGTGCCACCAACAGTCTAAACCAGAGTTTCTGCTTTCCTGTGTGTTTCTTATATCTGTGTGGGACGTACTCTCTCTAGAATTCTCAGATATTATATTGTTTGGCTCACTCGCTTAGCATCCAACAGATATGCACAGATATTTATTCTGTGCCTATTATGTGCAAAATCTGTAACGGACTCTGGGAGTATCCCATTCCATGTGATGAATGACCTTTGACCTTTGGCTTCCTGGTGCCTCTTAACATCTCTCCAGATGGTATTAGAATAACATGAAAATTAGACAATTTCTAATTTTTTTTTCCGGTGCTGGGGACCGAACCCAGGGCCTCGCGCTTGCTAGGCAAGCGCTCTACCACTGAGCTAAATCTCCAACCCCCAGACAAACTTCTAGATGCTTCCATCATATCATTCCTTTGGGTTTTGTCTTCTAAATCCTGTAGACATACCTTCCAATTATCTGGATATTTTTCCGTTGACTTTTTTCTGCAGTATTATTTAAACCCACCATGTACTGTGTGTGTGTGTGTCAGCGGGCACTTGAGTGTGTGTGCCTGTGGAGGCCCAAGGGTGACTCAGGAATCACCCTGGATCGCTCTGCTTCCCTTTTGCTTTGCTCGGGGGTTTCTCAGGTTCTGCCTTCCAGGCAGTGAAGTGAAGGGAAGTGAAAGCTGCTGCCATCTCCATTTTTTAAAATGATTTTTAAAAATTTATTTGTGTGTGTGTGTGTGTGTGTGTCAGAGGGTACTGTGGGTCCCTATGGAGGACCAAGGGTGACTTTGGGAATCATCCTGGATTGCTTCTACCTCCTTGCTTCGCTCTGGGATTTCCTAGGCTCCACCTACTAGGGTTGAAGTACAGGCCTCTGCCATTTCCACCTGGTGTTTTATATGGGCCCTGGGATCTGAACTCCAGACCTTCTGCTTTTGAGGCAGAGTCTTAGCTCCTGAGCCATCTCTCCAGCCCCATCTCCACTTTTTATGTGGGACCCAACATCTAAACTCAGGTTCCTCTGCTTGTGAGGCAGAGGCTTTAACCCCTAAGCCATCTCTGCAGCCTGCCCACCAAACTTTTTGTTTCTGGAGAATATAAAAACAACAAAACCTTTGTCTTCAGGAAGTTCGAAGTTTTCAGAACTTAAAAAAAAAAAAAATAAAGCCAGGGGCTGGAGAGGTGGCTCAGGGGTTAAGCCTCTGTCTTGCAGGCAGAAGGTCCTGAGTTTGGATCCTGCACCCCATGTATAGATGCAGGGCAGAGGTGGGGGTGGCCTGTGTTTCAGGTCCTGGTAGGGTGGAGCCTGTGAATCCTGGGGCAGAGTAAACAGGAGGAGGTGGAGGCGTCCATGGTGGTTCCCGAATTCGCACACAACACACACACACAGTTGAATAAAAAAAAAAAAAAAAAAAAAAGCCAGATGTGTAGCTAGATGCATGAGTGAATACAAGATGCAACAGAATCCTCTGACATGGGGTATTAACCTGGCTGAGATCACTCAACGGTGAGGTACTTCGGAAGCACTGAGTGTTATCCAGCTACATTAAAAGAAAGGAAGCAAAGTAAGAAGCCAGATGTTCTTCTCCTCATTATAAAACTCAGGCCCAAGAGACAGTAAATCTGCAATGGCAGAGGAGAGAGTGAGTCTGAATGAAGAAAGCAGCTGGGTGTGATGGTGCCAGCCTGGTAGCCCAGCGCCCAGGAAGCAGAGGGAGGGGAACCCACTCCACGTTCACAGCCAGCCAAGTCTACATAGCAAAGTCCAGGCCAGCCCGGGCTATACAGCAAGCTTTAGGCCAGGACTAGATAGCAAGACCCTATCTAAAGACAAGATTGAGGGGAGAGAAGGAGAGAAACAAAGAGAGACAGAGAGAGACAAAGACAGACAGAGTTTTTGAGAAATTGAGACCTGATAAATGAATTAAAGATTTATAATTTTGATATGTAGAAATTTTATAATTGCTAAATAAAATTCTTGCATTTAATTTACTTATTGATTTAACAAGCAGATATAACATTTCTTTTCCTTCAGGTTACCCAAGGATTCAAAAAATGTATTCTGACACAAAGCAAATAATTCCTAGTTATAAACTATTTTATAGCTCATGTAGATTCACAGATAATGTATTACAGGCATTTATAAACAATATGTTCTTACTGCAATGGTTTGGATACCTAAGCGTGACAAAATCCCTTTGCGGCAGTCCCCAGCTTTGCTAAGTCACTTGCTCCGCCTCCTGTAGCTTAAGATTCATTCAGAGTTTGCAAGATTGAGAGATGAGTGCTTCTCAATGGCAGATCATTCACATCTTCCGAAGGACTTTAGTGAAACCGTGTTTCAGGAGAGCAAAAGGCACATCCATCACATGGACAAATACATATTGCAACTAATGAGTGTCCTGCATCTAGTAGGCACTGAATGAATGAGTGAATGAATGGATGGATGGATGGATGGTCAAATGAATGGATGTCTGGGACTTTGGAAATGCTTTCTTCTATCATATATTCTGGGATCATTTCAGGATTAAACTCCAGCTCTGTTCCCATTAATTGTCATAGTTTAACTCAATCTTACTAATTGAAGAAGCAACACATGTGGAAGATTAGATTTCTGAGGGGCAAGAAATATAGGGGGTATTTAGAAATAACAGGGCATGATACACAAGTAGCAACATTTGCCAAAGTAAGCTAAAATTCTTGCTTATTAAAAATTAGCAGTTTATGTAATGACTCTGAATGTCTTCACTTTTTTTCCCTAGTAACTTCTGCATACCTGTTGGCAAGGGTTCACTCTTTGAACTCGGGTGTCTTAGACTTTGAAATACCATAATGTCTTCAATTTTCTTTGATAATTATTGACAAGAATCCTAATCTGGAAGTTCAGAATGACTCCCTAAGATAAGCCAATCTAAGATACACGTAAAAGCATCATCTACCTTTAAAGACAGAACTGAAAGATAATTTGGAGTCCAGAGCAAGGCTACGGGCCTTCTAAGTCTTGGCTTTTCTTAATGAGCTGTTTGGTCTTTATCACGTTGCATAAGGCCTCTGTGCAGGGATTTCTTCTTGTATTTCTGGTCAGCATGAGATGGAGAATATGGGTATGGAATGTGCAGGTACATTGTAAACCCTGAGTTAGTATAAACTGTGATCGGTTTTTTACTGAATCACTTAACCATTGTGAGCTTAGAGTTCCCACCTGTAAAACTAGAGACTTTGGTTAGATCCCCCCCCCCAGGCTCTCTTGAAACACGGCTTTCAAACAAGACAATGAACTGAGCTGTTCTTCACATGCATGTGTGTGATTGGAGACATGTCAATGGATGACTCGTTACTGCAGGCTTTTCTCTGTTGGTGAAAGAAGGCTGTACTGGAAGATCAAGACAAACTCAGCATTAGACCCTGAGGATCTAATTAATTAATTAATTAATTAATCCCTGAGGATCACCTCAGGGATCTCATGAGGCCAATGTACTGTTCATAAAGGCAGAACAAACACCTTGGTGTTTTATGTTATCAGCTGTGTGGTGATGGAAAAGGGTGGTAACTGGTTGCTAAACCTTTTGTAGCTTTAAAGCTACTAAGAAAAAGATGTGTGAAAAACACGAGTGCCCTCTGCTGGAGAGTTTTATATTGCAGAAAGTCTTATGATGAGGTTTAGATGACAGATTATGATTTTTGTTCAGGAATTCTGTAGCTTCGAAACAAGCTATGACAGACATGTCTGCCTTTCAAATGTGGACGTAGTATTTCATGATTGGGGCCGACACGATTTGACCTATATGCCAAGATTCATTACTTTGTCTTCTATTTCTGTCCTTCCTTCAGAATATTCTCTTCTATGCATTGGTACAGATGTATTCTTGGTTATTCTTTGTAAGTAAATGTAGAGGCACAGTATTAAAATGCCAGTGTTTAGATTGTAAAAAGAAAAGGCATACAATGATAGAAAGCATTTGCAAATCCTGTAATGAGGTAATTGTTCCAAAATATATAGAAACATAGCTTGATAAAGGGTAAAAAAATTCTATCATGAAATGAGAAGGAATTGAGACTATAGCTCAGTGATAGAGCGCTGGCATAGCACATACAAGGTCTTGGATTCTAGTACCAAAATGAGAAAGTGAAAACAAATGGAGGAAGGATGAGAATTCTTGGAATATGGTGAAGAAACTGTTAAGCTCAAGGAATTTCTCTTTTCACTCAGGCACTAATTACGCTGGTAAAATCTGCCTGATGCATTGTTTTAGAATGCACCGGAAGGCTCCTAAAGGCTTATAATTTGCAGAGACAGATTTGCATGGCATGAGGTGGCACTTCCAGCCATTGGCAGCACAGTGGCAGCCTCCTCTCTTGCTCCACCTCAGAAAGCACACATAGCTACCAGGGGTCATCACGGGCAAGATGACCTTCTTCTCGGCCATTGGGGATCTGTGCAGTGATCCCGGATCATGTTTCAGATGGTTGCCAGGGAAGCAGACGAAGAGTTGGATGGCTTCTGGTGTCCGTTTTCTTTCATGGCCGTTAGCCCCTCCCATCTGGATGAAGGCGATGTAGGGCTTTAAAGGACTAGAGTCCCCTTGGATTCCATTTTTTTTTTTAATTTGCCCCCTTTCAGGAGCCTGCCATTAAAAGTTAGGAAATGTGAAAGTGGTGACATTTACAGAGAAAATCGGACCCTAACCACGCATGCCTGGCCAAAGTCATAGACTCAGAAAAAGCCCAAGGAGAACTTATCTTTATACCTCAGGCATCGATGCAGATGAAACTAACCGTTAACGGTAAGAGCAACAAATAATAATAGTAATAATAATATCAAGCCCTATAGAAAGGTGAGAACCTGACTTCCAGAGTGACATGCTATTATATTCCAAGGTCCGATTTTCAGCAACAAAAATTCCCAATGATGCAAAGAAATAGGTAAATACAGTCCTCATACCAAAACCCAAAGGCAGGGTAGGAAAATAACTGCAAAGCAATACCCTTTACCACAGTTATACATAAGGTATTCTCAACAAAATATGAGCAGACTGAATTGAGCAGTGAAGTGAAACTTGTTCTTGAACTGTGAGGATAATTCAACATAGTAAAACCGCTCATTGTGATAAATACGTCTAACAAACTAAGACAGAAATGATCATCCCCATACAAAAGAAGCAGGCAACAAAAACAAACACCCTTGTATTTAAGAGTAAATAAAAACACTTTTCAGAGGAGTAATAGTAGGAAATTCCTTTACATGGATGACATGCATGAACATGCATGATTAACACTTCATGGCAAAGGATCAGGACTGAGCCAGTGACAGTCCACTTTTACTACTTACATCCAACGCAGTCAAGACATTCCAGACAGAAAGTGAGGCAAGGGAGAGACACAGAAGACTTCTAACTCAGGAATGAAAAAACCAAAATTTCTCTGTTTGTCGGAGGGTGGTGTGTGCACAAAAACATTCAGTTGTGTATCCATGGGGGAGCCGGCTAGGTCCCAGGAGACAGTCCCAAGGCCAGGATCACACACAAATCCATTGTGAAACTCAGTGCAGTAGGACACAGCACAAAGCAAAAGGATATGAATGGGAAAGAGAGGCGTGTAGGAAGGGAGACTAGTATGTGCGGAGGAAATAAGAAAAGGGCCAGGAGAGAAGTAATGAGAATGTATTATACAATGTATGAAACTGTCAACGAGCAAAACTCACCAATAAAGTTAGAAAAAATTCTGTGTTTGCAAATGACATGTTCTTACTTAGCAGACCCTAAAGAACTCACAATATTCTGCTAGAGATAACAATTTTTTTATTAGCTAGTAGGACATGAAGTAAACACACAAAACTGAGTTGCATTCATATACAGTAATGATTAATAAACTGAAGGGGAAATTGCCAAAATAATTCCACTGAAAGTAGCATTGAAAGAGGTAAATACCTATGAATTAATGTAGTTAAGGAGGTAGACAAGGACTCACTATTGAAAAATACATAATATTGCTCAAAGAAATTGAAGACATAAATAAATACAAGCATTTCCCATGTTCATAGAAATACAGTTTTGATGCCCAATAGTAATCTAGACCATCTACAGAGTCTATGTAATGTCTATCTAGATCTCAGTGATTTTTGTTTATAAATTGTGAAAACAAATCTTAAAACTCGCATATGATATCAGAAGAACATGAACAGCAAGAATAACCTGCAAATGAAAAATACAACTGGAGAATTCATATCTTCTGCTTTTAAATCTCACTATCAAGTTGGAAGTGTGGTACTGACATGAAGATGAACATACACGGAGAAATAAATTTTTACACATGGTGAGATGGCATGCCACAGAGATATTAAGATCATCTGGTGGGAGAGGAACAGTCTTTTTTTTTTTTTTTTTTAACAAATCAGACACCCATGCAAAAGATAACACTTGGACTATACACCATATGTAAAAGTATAACTCAACATGGACCGAATACGGAACATCTACAACTATACCTCTCTCAGAAAACGGGGTGAGGCTATCATACACTAAATTCAGCAGCAATTTCCTGGGTGTGGCATTGATAGTACAGCCAACAAAGGAAAAGAGAAATAAAAAGGACTTCATGAAAATCAATCTTATGCATCAAAAAGATGCGTGTATGTGTGTGTATGTGTGTGTGTGTGTGTGTAAGTCACAGGTAACTTTGCAGTGTGTCTTCCACCTTCTGAAACAGGGTTTTCTTCTCTGCTACATTAGCCAGGCTAGCAGCTGCCTCTGGAACTTTCAGAGACTCTTCTGCCTGTCTCCCATTCCCCACAGCTCACAGGAATTACAGATGCTCGTGTCATGATATCTGACTTTTACATGAGTTCTGGGGATCCAAACTCAGGTTGCCAGACTTGCCTTGCGAGTTCTTTACCGACTCACCCATCTCTTAGCTCTCAAAAAAGACACTTTATTATAGCAAAAACGTCACCAGTGTAATTGGGGACAATATTTACAAACCATACCTCTGATAAGGAAGCCAATGGCCAGAAATCCAGAAGAATCTTAATTTCAACAACATAAAACAACTTTGTCCAAAAAATGTCAATTAAGTTGAATAGTCATTTTTTTAAAAAAAGGTATTCAAATTGCTAGTACATGCATGAAAACATAAACTTCACACCACTAATCACTAGGTAGATGCAAATCAAACTATGAGATAACACTTCACACCTAATAGGACTACCGTTTTTTGTTTTTTTTTTTAATAAAAATACCCAAATGGCAAATGTTGGTGAGAATGTTGAGGAACTGAAATTTTTGTTCATGCTTGCTGGGGATGTAAAATAGTACAACCACATAGGCACACAAGGAAGTTCCTCAAAAAATTAAAAGTAGATTTTGTATATTCTACTGTTGGGTAGCCCAAAGAATGGTAAGATTTCAAAAACAATAGTAACAATATTCACTATAGCTACAATGTGAAAGCGGCCCAAGTGTCCACTGAGGGATGAATGAATGCGTAAGCAAAACATGGTCCACATCTGCAGTGGAATATCATTCAGCTTCAAAAGGAAGGAAATTGTGTGGTTTACGGCATCATGGGTGAAATGAGAACATTGTGCAAAATGAAAAGAACTAGTCAGAAAGAGACAAAGTATGGTTCTCCTGGTGTGAGGTTCTTCTCATAATCAAAAATCAGACACATTGTAGAATGGTGGATGCTGGCATTTGTGGAGATAGAAGAACGGGGTCTTACTTTTTAGTCAGTATAGCATTTTAGTTTTGCAAGATGGGAGGAATCACGGGCATGAGTGGTAGTGATGGGTGAACAACATTGTGTTTTTTGACAACCACTGAATTGCAGTTCAAAATAGCCTATTTTAATTCATTTTTCTTTTTAAGATAGGGTCTTGCTATATATCTCAAACTGACCTTGAACAATGTAGCCCAGGCTAGCCTTGAGTTGTTTCATCCTGCCTCAGCCTCTGGGATTTCAGGTGTGAGCTGCAAGACTCAGCAGAAATGGGGACTTGATTTTTATTTTGTATGTATGTGTGTGGGTGTGTGTGTGTGTGTGTGTGTGTGTGTGTGCGTGTGCGCACGTGTGTGTGTTTATGTCTACGTGTATCTGAGAGTACTGTGTGTGCTTGCGGAGGCCCAAGAGTACTTTGGGAGTCATCCTAGCTTGCTCTCCCTCACTGCTTTGCTCTGGGGTTTCGCGGGCTTATCTTCAGTGCTGAAAGTGTAGGCCTCCACCATTTTTTTTTTTTTTTAATGTGGGCTCTGGGATCTGAACTGAGGTCCTTTTGCTTGCAAGGCAAAGGCTTAACCCCTGAGCCATCTCTTCAGTCCAGGAATGGGGACTTTAAAATGAGTAAGTGTACATGATATACTGTACATGAATGTATAATTTATGAAAAGTACTGTTCACATACCATAAGTTCGTGCCTTTTGTAGACAGCTTCATGGTGTATTCTCGGATCGCTGCATCTGTTAGCACAGTCAACTTCAGAACATTTATATTACCTCAAAAAAACGCTGGATGCTTTAGTTTTCACATCTCCATCGTCTTCAGCCCCCTAGCAACAGCCATCTATTTTTTCTAGTCATATATTTGCCCTCTCTTTGTACTTCATGTACATAGAGTTACATGGTATATCTTTGTAAGTAGCTTCATTTTCAGCCCAATGTTTTTCCAAATTCAATCTTACTGCAATATGTATCAGTATTTACTTCCTATTTGGAACTGAATTACAGCCCATTATATGGGCATATCACATTTTGTTCATTCATTCATCCATTGATAGACATTTGGGTTGTTTCTGTCTCTGCATAATTATGAATTATGCTTCTATAAATACTCGTTCATATGCTTTGTATGGATATATATTTTTGTTTCCTTTGGATTATAGCCAGTGGAGAAATTGCTGGATCGTATGCAAGCACTATTTTTAAGCATTTGAAAAGCTGCCAATGTGCTCCTCAAGGTAACTACACCACTTTACATTCCCAATAGCAGAGTCTGAACAGTCTTCTTTCTGTCCATCTCTCCCTCTTTCCATCTCTGCTTTCATCTCTTTTCTCCCTTTCATCCTCTCTCCTTTTATTCTACTCTATATTAATCATTTTTTTTCTCATTTTAAGGTCAAAATACTTGGCAGAAACAACATTAGGAAGGAAGGAAGGAAAGGAAGGAAGGCAGAAAGGAAGGAAAAAAGGAAGGAAGGACGAAGGGTCAGTTTGGCTCATAGTTTGGAAGACACAGCCCACCATGGGAAAGGCCCATCTTTTACTTACTTGAAGAGATTAAACTGCTAACTTCACTCGTCCTCACTCCAGCCTGGCGATTGACCCTGACCTGCAATGCAGCGGCGTGACTCTAAGGCTGGCCTCTGTCTATTACCTACACAAAGCACTCTAGGAAGAAGTGGAGCAGCCAAGAAGAGGAAAGGAGAGAGGAGCACAAAGGAAACAGCAAAGAGAATAGGATGATGACCAGAAAGCAGACGATGCTGTGTGACTTGATGCCACTGAAGCGGGGGCCAATTTGGCAGCAACTACATCCTTCTGGTATTTTCTCTGCGTCAGTCTTGACACAGCCAAACGGTCCTGAGAACTTCGCTGTGATCGCATCCAAGAATGAGAAGTTCTGAACCCTGCAGAGGGATCTCCTTGCCACGAATAAGGTCAGATTACCTCACTGAGAAAACAGCAGAGACCGTGTTCTCAAAGCAGGAAGCCTGCGTGCTCAGTATTCTTCAAACTGAGGGGTGGTGGAGAGACTTGAAGCGGCGCCGCACACCCCGAACCCCGCGGTGGTGCAAGAAATAAACAAACATCAATCCACACTGAAGGCAGCAGAGACGTCTTCAGAAGAAGCTCTATCTCGAGTGTGTCTATTTTTTTTTTAAAGATTATATTTATTTGCGTGTGTGTGTGTCTCAGAGGGCACTGCATGTCCCTGTGGAGGACCAAGGGTGACTTAGGGAATCATCCTGGATTGCTTTTACCTCCTTGCTTTGCTCTGGCATTTTCCAGGCTCCACCCACCAAGGCCAGAAATGCAGGCCCCTGCCCTTCCCGCCTTGCATTTTTACGTGGCACCTGGGATCCAAACTCAGGACCTTCTGCTTGCGAGACAGTCTTAACCCCTGAGCCACCTCTCCAGCCCTCCAGTGTCTCATTTCACATCACTGCAGCAAAATGTCGGGACACAAACAACTTAGGAAGGAAAAGTTTAATTGACGCACGTTACGAGTTACTGTCCCTCCTCGTGGGGCAGTTGGCAGCAGGAGCTGGAAGCCGCTGGACATGTCACATCCACGGCAAGCGCGGAAATCTAGGGTCAAGATTGCACGGCTGCTGGCTTGCCAGGCCCGGCCCTCAAGTCCCAGACCACCTACCTGCCTTGGAATAGCTCCACCCACAATGGGCGGGGTCTTCCCACACCCCTGACCGTGATCAAGCCAATCCTTCGCAGTTAGCACCTGGCTGTAGCGAGCACCGATCAGGTGGGTCTGGAGACCTGCCCGGGTGTCAAGCTGGCAATGCTAAACCTCACAGCGACCATGTGGTATATTTAAAGAAAGCGAAGTTTGCAGACTGTATCAGTGACTCTTCGTGCTGCTGGGAGACAACACTGAGGTTCGAACAACTTAAGGGGAGAAAAGGGAGATTTATTCAGTTTATGGTTCCAGAGGGGAGATGCAGTCCTTCATGCGGGAAAAGGCAGAAGCTGGGGGCGGTCTAAACTGCTGTGCATCAAGCAGAAGGCTCAGAGCTGCAAGCTGCAAGAGCCAACTCCTCCTGAAAGTAGGGTGGGGCTAACTAACCTCAAGGCCCACCCCCTGTGACTGCCTTCCTCTAGCAACGCTGCGCCTGTTAAAGGTGCCATGTCTTTCTCCAAAACTGAAGATTGAAATACATGAAACTGTGGAGGACAATTTACCTTTTAATCCAAGACACTGCGTCATTCTGGTTGGTAATTTAAGCATTTGCTTTTTATCTTACCTTGAAGATGTTTGGTGAAGAAGCACATAGGGAACCATTTAAAATGTGTGTTCAGGTTAGGTTAAAGGGAAATTGCCTTTCAGCAGAATAAGACTTACCTAAAATGAGGAGTTAGATACCTAGCTCACTTAGTATCGGTCAATAAAATGCAGCTTCAGTTTAGAAACCCCTTTCTAGGGCTGGAGAGTGGATCGGTCCTCAAAGTGCTTGCGAAGCACACAAAAGGACCAGAGTTCAGGTTTCCAGATTCCTTGTAAAATACCATGCAGAAGCGGCAGCCCGCTTGTAATTCTAGCCTGCAAGGCAGAACCTAGGAATCCCCAGAGCAAGCTGGCCAACCGGACCAGCCCTGATGTCATGCCCTGGGGTTAAGTTCAAAATAATAATTTGTCAGAGTGATAGAGAACGACTCGCAGTGTCACCTTCAGGCCTCCGAATGCATGTGTACACGCATGTGCACGTGCACCTGCACATAGCATCCCGCACACCTGGAAGCCACACCCCTTATACAATAGTTACTTGAAAAGAAAAAAAAGTGCACGTTCTCATTTTATTTTGCTTGCTCCAAATACATCCTCAAACAAGTGGTCTTCAAGACCCTGCTCTGCAGCTCCCAACGCTGGGCCATCTGAACGCCTTAGAAGCATCTGAAAGCCGTGATTTTAATCATGAGCCAGTAACTCTTCTATTCAAAACCACAAGTTGCAATTCAGACCCAGAAACTCAGTGTGGGCTGGCAAGCTAATTACTCCGGCAATACAGACCCTGTCGGCATGTGAATAGTGTGGGAGTTGTTACTAAGAAATCTGGGGAAATTGAGATCTATTGTACTCAAGTGGGATGCTTCTAAAGGCTCTGGTGACATCTGCTGTCTCAATCAACTGAAGAATGGTCCTATGATTGGAGCCCATTTAAAGTGGGTTTCACATTGTGTAAAGTTGTCATGACAGAATAGTTTTTTTAGCAGATCACATTTCAATCTTTGTTTCTAACATTGCTTATAACTCAGTTCTCCTTAGGGAATGATTCTTTATCTGTGTCAGTGTAGATTCAGAAATCATAGCTGCCTTAAGGCGACTTGTGAAGTACCACTGCTGAGTTGGTGTGTGCTACAAATCACTCAGCTCTGTAGTTTACTGGGATTATTATCATCATTTTAGACTTCAGTTATTTACTTATCTGAGAGAAAGAGAAGTGCATGCCCTGGCACACAGATAGAGGTCAGAGGACAACTTTAGAAAGTCAGTTCTCTTTTTCCATCATGTGGGTTTCCAGGGATCAAATTCAAGTCGCCCAGTTTGTGAGCAGATGCCCTATGATCTATCCTTCTAAAATATTATTATTTTAGTCTTAGGTTGCAAGTATAACAATCTCACATGCACTTTGTACATACTAGCTTGTAGTATACAGTGATTCATTGCATCAAATATAGCCTAGAGGCATATGAAATGCTCAGTTTTCATGAGTAAACCCTGCCAAATATAGGATGGTTTTAGCCATCAAAGTGCTTTGGAGATCAGGGATAGTGGCTCAAGGGAAACCGTTGGTTTATATCTAGTAACGACTATTAAAAAGAGCAGAATCCATATCCACATGACTTCAAAGTTCATGAACAAAAATGTAATCAGGGCTGGAGAGATAACTCAGAGGTTAAGACTCTGCCTCACAAGCAGAAGGTCCTGAATTTGGATCCCAGGTTCTATGTAAAAAACACCAGGTGGAAACGTGGCGGCCTGCACTTCCTGTCCGGGTGGGCAGAGTCTGGGAAATCCCAGAGCAGAGTAAAAAGGAGATAGAAGCAATCCCGGATGATTCCTGCAGTCACTCTTGGTCCTCCACAGGGGCATTGTGTTTTTTCTGATACATACACACACACACACATGCAAAATAAATAAATAATCTTTTAAAAAGTAATCAAAACCCAAACCAAAAACCCAACAACAACCAGATTTGGAAGGAAACAATGAATACTGGTGAGAACAAAGGTCCTTATACTGCAGCTGCACGTAAAATACTTTTCCTAGTCATTTAGCTTGAAGGTAAAACATTTCAGGCCCTTCTAAAGTGTGGACTGAGTCTTTGGAAAACACTGAAAACTGACCAGGCATGAAGAAAATGACTCATTGCATCAATTATAACCTATCGGCATATGAAATGCTCAGTTTTTATGGGCAAACCCTGCCAAATATAGGATGGTTTTAGCCATCAAAGTCTGTCTTGTGTGAATCGATGCCTGATTTCGCTAGTGTTGTCCTCGGTAGCACACAGATGGGTCCTTTATCCCTTGGTTCCAGTCGGTGGAAAGATGGGTTGGTTGATGCTTGGGTTGGATCTGAGCCAACTACAGCGCGGTGGCTGTAGTTGTCTGTAGGTCGTGAGTCGTGTTCATCAATATTCGCGCCTGCTCGGAGCATCCAGCTCTCCCCGGGGAACGGTCCTTGAAAGTATTTAGTTCCTATCACTGGCTGTGGGCATCTTATTAGTTGTCATGTGAGCGGGCATCGTTCATTGGTTTCACATACTTTTCGAGTGTTGTTGGTGTAATTCTTTGTTTCTTAGTTATGGAAGGGTCACAGGGCTCAAGATCATAAATCCATTATGATGCAAGGTTTTATTTCCCTTGCAACACTGAATGGAAGCCATTCTCCCGGAATGTGGCAAAGGACTTTTTTTGGACAACATTTCTTGGTTTGATTCCATTCTGTATTACCTTTCCCTGGGTCCGTCCCACCTCTCTGAGCTCCTTTTGTTTCATCTCAAGTTTCGATTCTTTTTCTACCAGGGTGCCAAATTACACCAGTCCAGCTTCTGTGTGCCCAGCTCAGTGACCCTCTCGCCACTGATTGACCCCTGCAGAGAATGGTTCTGCCAGCTGAGGGGTCCGGGCCGAGGAGTGACTCTAATGGAATAATTTAATTTCTATTGGACAGCGGGTGCAGTCAGGCAGGTCCTGTTCTGTGGGAACCATGCCCACCACCCTTCCAGTTTTTACCTGGCTTCTTTAGGAACTTCTGGGCCACCCCTTAGCTGCCAGACTATAACAGGGCATGGCTCCCCCATCACCTCTCTCTTCTTCCTGCCTTCCCCCATCAGTCCTCCCCCATGCGGCCACCATAGCTGCCCTGTCCTCTCCTAGCCCGTGCTTATGGCGACTGTCCCCGTTCTCTCTGATCTTAAGCTAACTCCTCCGATCTAATGCCCTCTCACCTTACTGCTGTGGTTTCCCTTTTCTCTCATTTTCAATAACATCCCTGCATTGTTCTGGTTTCATTCTTCTGCACCAGAGCACAAGAACCCCAAAGAAATGCCTCTTCGAGTCTTTATTCTTTTCTTCATCCAATATAGCAGCTAGTGTGAGAGTAAAGCCTGAAAAAAATGCTTGTTAGTCACATGAAAGTTCTGACGTGGCATACGGTCACACTCTGTTTTGCTGGTATCGATCGATTGATCGATCGATCGATCAATCAATCAATCAATCAATCATCTGTGAGTGACAAGGTCTCACTGTGCGACCCAGCTAGGGCTCTAGGTCCTTATGTCTCACTTTCCTAAGTGCTGGGGTTACCGGCATGCAGCACCCTGCCTGCTAGCATCAATGGCTTAGAATGAATTCTTACAAGGTGACAACAGGTCATCGGGGCATCATCCTGCAATATCCCAGTGTGCTAAAGGGCCCCAGAGTCGGCCTCAGAGCTCGCAAGACCAGAAAGGCCCACAAGACAAAGAATGCCGGAAGTCCTATCAGGTGCCAGCACAGGCCGTCCTGTCTTATGTAAGCAGCTTTATATGGGGCCTTGAGTCAAAGTCCCCGGGGCTCGTTTCATTTCTTGCTTCCCTTTATTTGCCCAACAAATGTTCGCTGACCTCCTGCCATGGGCCAGCGTTCTACAAGTCAGGACCACAGCAGTTAAAACTACTCATCTACAGAGAGCTCACATTCTTTTTCTTGGCATCATACTGCCCGTCCTTCCTCCCGAGTTAATGCTGCCGCTGCAAAGCATTTGCCAAAGAGAAGGGCGTTGTGATAGCTGCTCCTGACAAGCATTTCTCAAACTCATTCTTGTGCACAGAAATACTAGCATCCCCATTCTGAAACAGAGGGCAGATAAGATACTTGGTGTTCTCAAAGCACATGCAGAGCCAGGCTTGTGTAGATCTCTGTGGGGTTGGTCTCAGCTGCACTGTCCTCCTATTTCCCAGGATGCACTGCACTCCCGTTTCCCAGGAGGCAGGCGAACCCCCTGCAGAGAGCCGAGCTGCTCAACAAACAGATCCTGGGTCTGCGGAGGCTCTTGTGTCATCTCAGGCCAAGGCCCAGCCTCCTTCCCTCTCCAACGTTTTAACAACCAAAGGTCTTGGCCAGAAATTAATCTTCTCCTTTTGGGTTTTTTGCCAAGCTTTGTCTGCCAAGTTGGCATCTTTTTCTCATTGTGGCTGGTATATCCATGGATGTGAAATCATCTGCTATAGGCTCCTGTCTTTGCTTCGTCCCAAAGTGCAGTTAGTGTCCATCCTCATGGTTTCAGTCATTTCATTCAGTTTGCAACATCTTGACACTTGTGTAATGATGACACTTCTTCCAGTGAATGTGTGAGCGTCACACCAGCAGTTGTGACAAAAACCGCTGCATTGTCCCTGCCAGGCCTCGTCTCTACTGCTTGTGGATGATTATCACTGACAAACGTCATCGCATCGTGTCCTCAATCTCCTGAGTCTAAAAGGCACTAGAGAAATGGACGGGATGGTGAATTTCAAGTTTTTTTTTTTTTTTAGAAAGCTTTTTAGATGTGCAGCGGTGTGGTTAGTATTTATAGTCATGTTCTTTCATGATACCAATGAAATGTTCATCTTTGCTCGTTTTTATTCACATAAATAAGCTGAACACTGTTTCCATTAATGTAAATATGCCTGGTTTATTGAATGAACGTGGTGTGAGGAACGTAATAAGCAAAAAACCAATTTAGTCTTTGCCTCGTACTGTCCTTTTAAGGCATATTCAGTAGAATAAATGTCGTTCTGCTGGCTGAAACCTCGAGGGAACAAATGATAAGAAGCCCCTTGGTTGTGAAGCAGAGCTTGATTCAGAAATGAGACTGTCGCATCTAAATGCTAATCTTCATCCGGAGGTAGGATTTTGTTCCCACTCTTGCCCCTGCTGCCTCTGGCTGCTCCTCACCAGCCTGGCTCAGCGACACTGTGCCCTCCTCCCAGCTAAGTAGCTCAGAGCTCAGAGAGGGAGGGGCATGGGAGGGGACCAGCGCGTCCTTTTGGGCCCAGCGCTCGCATTCTGTGTTTGCTGCACCCGGTTGGTGTTTGTTACAGTTTGCCAGCATGTTGCTGATAAATTTTTAACTAAACGACTTAGGGGAACAGGGAATTTTTAGTTTCTTTTTAAAAAAAAACTTTAAAACCACTTATTGTGTGTGTGTGTGTGTGTGTGTGTGTGTGTGTGTGTGTGTATCAGAGGGCACTGTGTCCCCCGTGGAGGGCCAAAGATGGCCTCAGGAATCATCCTGGATTGCTTTTACCTCCTTTTGGCTTTGCTCTGGGATTTCCCAGGCTCTGCTCACCAGGGCAGGAAGTGCAGCTTGCCTCTGTTAACATGGGACCTGGGATCTGAACTTGGGACCTTCTGCTTTCGAGACAGAGTCTTAACCCCTGAGCCATCTCTCCACCTTGAGATTTTGCTTTCCTATGATTCTTTGTTATGGTTCTTAGTCCAGCTTGGCAGGAGAGCTCATATCAACACCAGGAGTAGAAAGACCTGGTCACACCGTGTCCATAGGGATTGCTGAGAGGGGGGCAACCTCACCGGCTAGACAGCAAGACCGTCAAGTATGCAAAGAGTGCCAGATCACCCTGCCAGCTCACTCCCTCACATCCGGCTGCTCAGGGAATGGTCCCACCCACTATGGGCTGGGTCTTCTCCTATCAGCTAGATAACTCTGCGCACTTGCTTGGGACTTGCCTTAGCTCTCAGTCCTTCAAGATGTGCCCAGACCTCAACCTCCGTACCCAACTAGCCGTATCCAACACCGTATCCAACAGTGCTGAAGACTGACACATCCCGGGCATCCTGGACCCTCACAGCTTGTCTCCTGGCCCCTCTCATCCCTCTTCCGGAAAGTGTCCCTATCTCTCACTCTTGACCCTCGTTCCTTCCAGTTTCTCAGTTTCTCAGATCATCTTGCCCTCTCTCTAGAACCCCCAGAATCCCCATCTCTGGTCAAACAGTCTGGGCAGAGTTTCTTCTACTTCTCTCTCTCTCTCTCTTTTTTATCCCCAGGGAAGATCCAACAGCATCAGGGGTCTGAGAAGGTTCTGGTCTGATCCTTTGCTCAACACAGTCTTCCTCACAGGGTCCTTGGGACTTTGTTTATCAGTTCCATCCCCAAGGCTCTTCCAGAGACCTCCCGACCTCTATGGAGGGACAAAACTTTTTTCAGTACCTGCTTATAATTCTACTCTCCTAAGGACATTCAAGAAAGAGTTCATCAAAGTGGACTAGGGGTTTTGAAGGTTTCCAGTCTGATTCTTATAATATTGAAAATGTACACATGGACCGTTATTTCATTTTAGAAGTGAGCTTTGTATCTTGATGCAACGGGATGAAAACTTTTA
Source organism: Typhlomys cinereus (assembly GCA_023101885.1). Lineage (NCBI taxonomy): Eukaryota > Metazoa > Chordata > Mammalia > Rodentia > Platacanthomyidae > Typhlomys > Typhlomys cinereus. The sequence continues at coordinate 7,777,301 of JALPQD010000064.1, read as the reverse complement.
TTTGATATCCCATTGCACTGCAAAAATGCATGAACAAAGTAGATTCTTGCAAGTGAGCGAGAATTAGAACGCTGGATATGAAATCAATAGAAGAACAAGGATCTTTATTTATCACTAAGAAATTGAAATCAGGTGTCATTTCCTGACCACGAGAAAATCAGATAAACACATTTCACTTTTGCTGCATCTGCCCTTGATAGTGAACTCTTATTCTATTTCCTACTACTCTATTTCTACTTACTTACGTATTTAATTATTTTAAGGCAGGTTCTCGTTGCATATCTCTGACTGTCCTTAATCTTGTTATCTCCTTACCTTACCTTCTAGAGTACTGGGATAACAAACATTCACCACTATGTTTGACAATCACTTTATTTTCAAAATTTCCAGGTGTTAGGTTCTTGGAGACTAAGGATATAAACCTAATTTTCTTTGCATCTTGCACAGTGTTTTGAATACTGTGGAAGCTGAAGAGATGCTTAGTGAACTAAATTAAAGATATAAAATTCTACCTGAAGTTTATTGCTTGAGACGATCAGAAATATAGTGCCCCTGCTTCCTGGGCTTATTACCATTAATATAAGGAAAAACACTACTGCACCAATTAATATAACTGAAAACTAGTGAAAATGATTTTTAAATCACTAATGAAACAAAGTGACTTATAAATGAGGCACAGTTCTATCACACTGAATCATACATTTGTCTCTCCTTACCACAGTGCTCCTCTGTAAGATTTAACTAACCTCGCAGTTCTATTTCTTTGTTTAATATCGTGTGTGTTTATGAGGAATATAATCAGCAAATAAAACCCAATTTACTTGTTGCCTTCCCTTGCATTTGGTAGGATAAATGTTCTGTTGGCTAACACCTCAAAGGGTTATCTTTCTTTTCATCTGCTAGTCTGTGGTATGGTGGTGCATATCTGGAACTCCAGAAGTTGGGTGGTAGAAGCAGGGGTATCCTGGGTTCAGACCTAGCCTGGGTTATATAGAGGGACTCTATTTCAAAAACAACAGTGTTGCAGATAGCCTGCATTGTTGCTGATAAATTATCACCAAATAGCTTAAGGGAACAAGGGGTTTATTTTCTTTTTACCATTGTTTGGTTACAGTTCTTTGTCTAATTAGGCAGGAGAGCTCACATCAACACCAAGGGCTGGGGGAAGTGGCCACACCATATCCACATAACTGCTGGGAGAGGGACAATCCTTACTTGCCAGACCAGCGTGTCTGGGACTTCCCCATCAACTTGACAATCTCCCGCACATTCAGTCTGGGTTTAACTCAACTACTAATTCTCTTCAAATGTGCTTGGAGCTCAAATCCTCAACCGTCAAGTTGATACCTGTATCCAACTATGACAAAAGTAGCTGGAGTGAGATGTCAAGTTAACGGAGTTCAGTCTGAACTGAATTATGCTCATTCCTTTTCTCTCCAGAGAGTGAAGGCAGCGTGAAACAAAAGCATGTGGTCTGGTCTGTTTCTTTTTAATTTTTTTTATTATTTATTCAATTATGCGTGTGTGTGTGTGTGTGTGTGTGTGTGTGTGTGTGTATAGAACCACAGGCGAATTCGGGAACCACCATGGACGCCTCCACCTCCTCCTTGTTTACTCTGCCCCGGAATTCACAGGTTCCGCAGGTCGCCCCCACTTCTGCTCGGCATCGGATTAGGATCTGAACTCAGGACCTTCCGCCTGCAAGGCAGAGTCTTAACCTCTGAGCCACCTCTCCAACCCCTGGTCTGTTTCTTAACAGCTTTGTGTTGACCATCTGGAAAACCGAGAGAGGCCCAGTCTGTTGTCCACTTATGCATCTGAGAAACACACTCACCTAACTTGGCCTATGTTGGTGAAATTTTATTTATTGATGGTGTGTGAGCTTTGACCCCCAAAACCCACTAGCTGAAACAGCCAACATATCTTCTTCACAATTTCTTGGATCTGGATTGTCTGAGAGTGTTTGGGGGGTGTGGTGTGGCTCCGGGTTTCTCAGGGGGCTTCATTGGAGGTGTCTGACAGGGCCGAGGCTGTCTAACAGCCCAAGGCTGTGTTTCGTCTTACCACTGGCCTTTCACAAGGCTGCTGAAGACGAGGCTGCTTACAAAGCAGAGATCCCGGATGAAGCTAGAACATTCCTAACACAAAAGATGGCACTAGTCCCACCTCAGAAGTGAATTCTCTCACAGTGGCTTGTGTTTAAGTCTTTAGAAATGAGTGAAACAGTCAAGGGAAACTTTGAAGGATGGGATAGCAGAGAATTTGTGAATGTTCTTTCAAAGGTACCTGAAACATTGCGCCTCCTGAGGATGAGTTCCCCTCCCCACGTAGTGAGTTTTAAAGTATTATACACATGCCCTACGTTGTAGACATGTTACCTTAAAGGAATTCAACTTTTCAAAAAATAAGTCAAGGCTCAGGGAATAATTAATCCAATGCAGGCACTAAGTTTTACCATCTGGTCCAGGCAGCAGAAAAGGGTAAACGGATCTTGCATCTGCAGCTGAATTGAAAAGCCCTGGCAGCTCCTGCACTAGCAGGGAACACAGTCCTCTCTTAACTGACAGTTCATCATGTGGCTTCCTCAGATTTGCGGTTGAATAAATATGTGGTCAAAAGCTTTCATCATTTACCTTGTCATTATCAACACTTCCTCTTTGTCGCCTTCTGTTGACTGAATAGCCAGTGCTTCCCAAACTAACTTTTATGGAGAAAATAAATGAATTTCAGAAAGAAGATATGAGTGATATAACATCTCCAGTTATAATGATTGCAGACAGACCTCGACACAGTATATAGAGTCGTATTTCTTTTTTTTTTAAATTTTTTTATTATTTATTCAATTGTGTGTGTGTGTGTGTGTGTGTGTGTGTGTGTGCATGCGCGTGTGTATGTATGTGTGTGTGTGTGTAGAACCATGGACGAATTCGGGAACCACCATGGACCGCCTCCACCTCCTCCTTGTTTACTCTGCTCTGGGATTCACAGGCTCCGCCCTACCAGGACCAGAAACGCAGGCCGCCCCCGCTTCCGCCCAGCGTCTATACGTGGGGTCTAGGATCCGAACTCAGGACCTTCTGCCTGCAAGGCAGAGGCTTAACACCTGAGCCACCTCTCCAGCCCCAGAGTCGTATTTCTTTAAGAAGTATATAATTACTATAGAACCTTGCTGAGTGCAATTTAAATTTAGATTTTATATTTTTTTTTCTACAAAAATACGTGGCAAGGTGGTGTCTGTCCACTGAGTATAGGTAGTTTTCAATGAACGTGAAAGGTTGGAATGTTCTAGAAGAGATTTGTTGCCATATAATGCTGAGATAGGAATTAGAATTCACCAGAATAACTAAGGGCAGGAGAAAGAAGCTTATTCTAGTCTTTCCTAACATATTCACATTTGAACTGAGTATTCAAAACAAATAAAAAGAATATCATGTGTGTGTTCTTAATAAATAAGCAGGCTCTGTTGATTGAATAGTGCCTATGAACAGAAAAAGTTGTCACTGGTCACCCCCTCCCTCAGCTTTGCCCTCTTTGGTTACAGGCAAAAACTTATTCAGAATTTGAAACGCATTGCACTTAACCACCAAGCTGATGTTAGAGGTTTTTCTCGCAGCTCCTGGTTCCCAGAGAGCTCCAAGACTCAAATAAGCACGCTGCGCCCTGCATCGCCCTCTTGTGGCCAAACTGCAATATTCCTGGTTTACATGTCAATTGTGCGGATTTTAATTCAATTGAACTCTAAATTCCGATGATTTTATTTTTAAAATTATTGAATTTCTATACTATTTTTCATTATCCATTTATTGTGGTGAGATATTTATTTATTTGTATACTTAATTATTTCATAATTTTGACATTTTAAGCCTGTAGGTCCGGGCAATCCATGCATTCATATTATGCATAGTCACTGTTTTAAAACCTACAACTGAAATCTTTTCATCTCCCCACACAGACACTGCAGACCCATTAGACGTGACTCCCACCTCCTTCTCTTTATTCCTATTTTGCAACTCCTGTTCTACTTTCTTTCTCCAGGGATTTGATTATTACATATCACATAAGTAGAATCATCTGATGTTTATCCTTTTTGTTGATGGTTTATTGAACTTAGCACAGCATCTTTAAGACGTACCCATTTTGCATCATGTGTCAGAATTTATTGTCTTTTTAGAGCTTTTTTGGAGTGGTTGTTTTTAGTTTGTTGCAGACCTTCTTAGTCTTAAAAAACTTGTTAACAATATTCACAGCAGATGTTTATAAAAAGCCCATATTTGATCTCGGATGTATCTTCTGATTCTCTTACACCCACATCCTCCGACGTGTAACTTTTGATTGACAGTGGACACTGGAAATTGTATTAGAACTTTATGGCTATTGTTAGAACTTAAAAATGAGGTGATACTTTGACTGAGAAGATTTATGCTTACAAATCCAAAGTCTGAGTCAGGAATTAGTGAATCTGAAGTCACATAAGCCCATCGCATTTCTAGTATGATCCTATTCCAGCCCCAAGGGTTACAACAACAACAACAACAAAATGTAGCTTGTCAGAATTCCCAGCAGGTCTCGAACCCCAGTTTAGCTCACCAAACCATCAAACACATTTCAAATCAGCATCTGGTAGCCTCAGTCTATCATCTCGTGGAGGATCAGCTTAAACTCAATGCTTCTCCTTTTCCTAGAATTTGGTCCCCACAATTTCATCTTTTCAGCACAGCTTCCTTGAGACACAGGGTTGAATATGTTTTAGACATGTTTTAGGGTTCCCAGTGGGAAGATCAGCCTGATTGCTTGGTCATTGCTAGAAGTGGAAGACTAGCATGCTTTATTCTTTTATGGAATATTCAAGCTATTCTATTTTCTGCATAAAGAAATGAATCTCAGTAGCTAGACATTCTTCACAGAACTAGAAAAATACACTAAAATTCATTCACACAAAGCTCTGGGAATAACTAAAGGAATCCTAAGCAAGACAAGTAAAAAGTAGTAAAAGTAGAAATACAATGACACTTGATTTCAAACATGCCTCAAAGGCATCGGGTCAAAATCAGCACGGCTTTCGTACAAATCAGGCACATAAACCAGTGGAATAGAATAGAAGACCCAGAAACAAACCCACATTGCGATGGGCACTGCCTTTTGGCGAAGGTGTGAAGAGCATACCTTGGGGGGAAAAATGCTTTCTTCAAGTCGTACTTGGAAAACTGATTATCCACCCACAGGGTAATGGTACTAGATCCCTATGTCTCGCTCTACACAAAGCTTCCTTTGACATGGATGAATGATCCTAATGTAAGACGCAAAACTCCAATCTGCTAGTAGGAAACATAGGCAAAGCACTGTGGTTATGGCACAGGCTGGGACGTTCTGGGATTGTGCAAAGTTAAAAGTCTGCTCATCAAGGAGAACAGACAGCCCCGTGAAGAGATTCTATGCAAAGGCGATATGCACATGTCATAGTATGTGTGTCATAGTGTGAATGTGGAGGTGTCAGAGGACGACTTTTGGAAGTGGGTTCTCATCTTCCACCATGTGGGCTTCCTGAGATCAAACTCAGGTCACTAAGTTTGTGAGCAGGTGTCTTTACCCATTGCACAGATACACTAATCGCTTTCTCTTCTGAGTGAATACATATCTTGGAACTGGTCCGACTGGCTACGTTTCTGCGGAAAGGGGCTGCTTGCGTTAGCAGGTCTGCGTATCAGGGGAAGCACAAGAATGTTGAATATTGACAAAATATCAAAAGTCAATGTTTCTGTGCATTACAGTTAAGGATTAGTTATTTTCATCTCTACTTATTACTTACTGATTATTTAATTTTTTATTATTGTTTCCTGTATCATAACGCACATATTAAAAACACAAAAAGCTCTTCACTAACAGGAATTTCCACAAGAGAGAAATGCTTGAAATATCCTTGAATTACCCGAAATTGTTCATGTTTGTGTCATAGAGTTTCTGCTTTTTCTTGTGTCCCAAGGAAATTCCAGCTCACAGGAAGGACACATTAAGAAATATGCGGGAAACTTCCTGCTGCAAAGGAAGGTGGTTATCACCGAAAATCACACACAATTGGGCAAAATCTAGACAGTAAATGGCTGCAGATTGGGCCAACTAAGCAGACCACCTAAGTCACCCCCACCCCCATTTGCACTCCACGACTCAGGTAACTTTGCAGAAGGTAGACGGTAAGATTGTAAGTGCCTGCAGGATTAAGATTCCCCTCGAAAGAACTGAGTTTGGATCCCACGCAAAAATGCCAGGAGGAAACGGTGGCAGCCCGCACTTCTGGCTCTGGAAAAGAACCTGGAAAATTCCAGAGTGAAGCAAATAGGAGGCAGAAACAATCCAGGATGATTCCCAAAGTCATCTTTGAGCCTCCCTAGGCATACACAATGTCCTCTGATACACGCACACACACACACACACACACACACACACACACACACATGCACACACGCACGCACACATGCAATACATACATGCACACATGCACGCACGCACACACGCATGTGCAAAAGAAAAAAAAGATTGAAGAATAAGTGGGGCAGGGCTGGAGAGGTGACTCAGGGGTTAAGCCTCCGCCTTGCAGGCTGAGGGTCCTGAGTTCGGATCCCAGATCCTACGTATAGACGCCAGGCAGGAAGCGGGGGGCGGCCTGCGCTTCTGGTCCTGGTAGGGCGGAGCCTGTGAATCCCGGGGCAGAAGGAGGTGGAGGCGTCCATGGTGGTTCGCGAATTCGTCCGTGGTTCTACACAAACACAGACACACACGCGCGCGCGCGCACATACACACGCACATGCGCACATACACATGCACATGCGCACAGTTGAATAAATAATAATAACTAAAAAAATTAAAAAAAAAAGAATAAGTGGGGCAGAGATATAGCCAGACACTATTTTCTGGACATCACAGGGCTGGTGAGTTCATGAATTCACTGCAGTTATGTAGATTTCCCCACATGTTGCTCATGGGAATTGTCTTAGCAACATGTCACTATGGCAGGGGAAAGACCTCAAGAGACAACCCATCTCCTGAGAGACTGATGAAGGTTAACGCAGATCAGGGGAAATGCCAGACGCTTTCCTCGATGCTCTACCCCCTGACATAAGATTCATCTCCGCCGAGTACTCCGGCATATAACATCAAAGGCAAAGCAGCTGAAACCCAGAGGACCACACATGCGAAAAGCCTGGCGGGAGGAGAGAAGAGTTGAAATGGAAGAGGAGGGATGGGACTGATGATTAAGGGTGTGGAAATAGAATAAATCAGCATATTCATGCATGATACACAAAAAGAGTAAAATACAAATCTACATGGTAAAGAAAAAAAGAAGAGTGTGGAAGGCCATCGTGGGGAGGAACATGGTGGGACCGTGTTTGCTGAGTGTGACCTGGGGCTTCCCCCCCCCCCCCGCATTTCATGTTTCAGTCTTGCCTCTGCTCAGTGCCAGCATATTTTCAGTTACTCCACTTTCACTTTCATTTTTACTGTAGCACGTGAGTTTTGAGGGGTCAGTTGCTATAAAGGAGGGACAGAGAAGCAGAAGGAGGAAGGAGAACCAGGGGTGAGGAAGAGCACCTGAACCCGAGGTATGGGGAGCTGGTATGTTCACTTCGTTTTACAAGCAACTTAGCCTTGGCCTTGACTTCATTTTTAATTTAAAGTTAGGGACAGGGAGGATGGGCAGGTTGTCTGTCGACTGGTCCATGGGTCCTGTATCTGGCTTCAGTTCTGGTGAAGCAGCAGCTTCTCTCCTTTGACTGGTGTCAGGTACAGATGGGTCCCTGGATGCTGCTCCTGCAGCTTCTGCTCCGAGTGGGAGAGACCTGAGTGGGAGATTGGGTGGCTGCCTTGCCCGGCTCTGCTGCAGCTCAGGATGACAGAACAGGACCATCCCTGCCAAGAAGCTTATGAGCAATTGCAATCTAGGTGCTTTCTTTCTTGGAAGGAGAACTTTGTAAATAATCCATGGAGAAATACATTTAGTTCCTACATCAGTGATCCTCATTAAACACAGCCAAATTGTCTCTCCCTCGATATATAGGATGTGATACACACACACACACACACACACACACACACACACACACGACAGTACTGTATGTATTTTATTCCTATTCTTTATCTTAACCTTATTCTCATCCGTGGATTAAGTTTCAAAGAACTTGATTCTTCTTGTCAAGTTGCTTCAGCCTATATTTGAATTCTTAGGATTCTGAATATGCTGCTGTCACAGCAAAATTTTCTCAAGTTTCTTTCATGTTGTTGTATACAGGAGAATTTCATCCCTTTCTATGACTGAATGATAGTCTATTATATGGAATACCACATTTGCTAATCCATCACCAATTGAAAGGAAATTGGGTGGTTTCCACATACTGGCTATTGTGAATCTAGCTTAGCATGGTTATCAAGGCCAAATATCTGTCCAAATTCTTGTTTCCATTTTTTTTTTGGTGTGTGTCATATGTATTCTAAAGTAGAACGGTTGGGTCAAATCTGAACGATGATTAATTTTTTCAAGGATCTGATGCTATTTTCCACAGTGTTAAAATCACCTGTATTCTAATATCAATGAGCAAATATCTAATTTCTCCGCATTCTCATTGACACTTGCCTATTTGGTTTTATTTTGCTTACTGTTGTGGTCATCCAGATGGGGGGTAAAGTGATACCTTTGGTTTTGAGTGGAGCTTCCTCAATGCTTATTAATCCAAAATTTCAGTACAAACCAAGTCTGAAGAGTCTTAAGCAACATAACGAACTTTCCCTTAAAATAACCGTATTCTTGCTTAAACCTCAAACAGGCAAAACTAAAGGAGTCATTCAAGCAAATGCTTGTGTTAGAAGTAAAATTTAGCCTTGGTTATTCATAAGTACCAACTCCCATGACCACATACTTTTTAAGTAAGCTCTCATCTCATGTAAAGGGAAATCTTATAACTGTGAATAATCTTTATTTTGCTTCCATTTTTTTTCTAATAATAATTTGTCTTTTGTCATTTGAACCCAGCACATTACCTTTCACTTTGGCATGCCCCAGTGTGAAAAACTGCATCATTTTCAAACCAATTCTGTAAAAATTTTAATGTGCCTCAGACTTTTCTTCTACACTGGTGATCGCTGATGAACATTATTTCATGTGTTCATGACTTTCCCCCAAAAAACTTTATTGTTTCAAAATATTTAAAATGGGAGTACACTTTACAAAAACTTGTATAGGAAATAAAATTCCTAAACTATAAATAGAAATGTAGCACTCCAGAGTGTTTTGTAACATACAAAGACAGAAATATAAAAGGACTGTATCCTGCCCCAAAAGTTTATGCACTTTTTAGTATTTTCTTTGGAGAAGAGTCAGTTATGGTACTTTGTCCACTTCCAAATTAGGTTGTATGTGCCGTTGCAGCTCTTTGCTTGATCTTAAACCGTCATCAGACAATGTAATTTACAAAATGCTTCATTCATTCTTTATATTATCCTTTTACTTGTTTAATAGCAATTCTTTCATGCATGAAAAGTGTTAATTTTGATAAAACTTAATTTGTTTATTCACTTATTTCTTGAGCTTTCCATATCAGTTGTGTAAAACAGAGACCAGAAGTTAGCCCAGGCTAATCTATTGCAATAACATCTGCTCTACTCCCTGTGGACCAAGCCTGTGCTACGTTGGGGCGTAGGTAGGGAAACGGGAAGCAGAGATACCATGAAATTTCTTACCGTTATGTTGTGGCGGTTTCAGCTAAGATATCTAAGTGATTGCTGTAGTCCGTTGGTTGTTTTTCAAAGTTCCTACAAGATTATTTCTCCTGGATTTTTTTTTTTGGTATCTGTTCTCGGAAGGACCAAGGGCTTTTTTTTTTTTTTTTTTTTTTTTTTTTTTTTGTTCTGCCATTTTGCTCGATGGCTTGATTGTCAAAGTTTCAATCCTGTCTTCATTGCTTATTCACTCAGCTTTGGGAAATTCATTTGCTTTATTGGTAATGTGAGTGTAATCATCTTTAACTTGCTAATGCTTTTATTTATTCATTTTTTGTTATTTTATATTTTTATTCTCTGACCTTTTCATATATCAACACATTGAATCTGTGCCTTCACCTCTTCCTACCCAACCTATTCCCATTCCCCTTCTCTCCAGACAGTCTGTTTACCTTCTACTTTTGTCTTTTTTGTGTACATACCCCACTGAGTTTCATCTGGGTTATGTGCACTGGGAATTGCCTGAGCACCTGCTGTGGGCATTGATGACCCAGCAGTGGGTAAATCATTGAGTAAAGAAGCTGCCTTTTCCTGCTTTTGCAATACTTTTGAAAGTTCAGCAAAGCCACATACTTACTGTATTATCACGGAACTTAGCATATTGTAAGGGTCCAGTGAAGATAAACATATTGGTTTTCTTCTTGCATGCAAGTAAACCTAACAGACAATAGCAGACTGCATTTCATCCAATTCATTAGATTAAGGACAATGGGGGGAGACTTCAGTCTGCTGAGGTAGGATTATACTCCATCTCAAGAAAATGAAGCAGCCTCATTAGTCCTAAATTGCTATGTGTTTAGGAAACACTGAAGCAGAGAATAACTTCGTAATGTCATTTCTATTGGAAGATTATTCTAGCTTGGCAAGCTGCTATGGCCAGTGGACTGAACATGTTGGCCCCCATCTGTCTGGTGGAAAACCACAACGAGCAGCTGTCAGTGAACAGGAAAGCCATTGAGATTCTGGACAAGATTTCTCAGCCAGTGGTGGTGGTGGCCATTGTTGGACTGTACCGGACAGGAAAATCCTACCTGATGAACCGTCTGGCAGGACAGAACCAAGGTGAGCGGCATGCTGGGTATGTTCATGGTTATCTCATCTTCATTCTTGCTCTTAGTCCAACTCAGTGAAGAGCCTGAATTGCTCTTAGTCCAACTCAGTGAAGAGCCTGAATTGCTCTGTGCACCATTAAATGATCTCTTCTCTTCTCTTCTCTTCTCTTCTCTTCTCTTCTCTTCTCTTCTCTTCTCTTCTCTTCTCTTCTCTTCTCTTCTCTTCTCTTCTCTTCTCTTCTCATGATCTCTTCCCACATTCTTTCTGGCATTCCCTATAAGAACATCTCTCCAGTGGGGGCTTAGGACTGACCCTTGTCCTGGGCTATGAAGCACCAGGGTCCTGTGTGAGATTCTCCTCATCCCATGCAATGAGTTTGCTTTCTCTATATACTCATTACGTCAAGGTTTTGAATACTGTTGACTGTAGAAATCTTTGCTGGGGGCTAGTGAGTGAGAGGGCTCAGCTGATAAAGGTGTCTGTGCATAGGTGGAAAGACAGAATTCTTTCTGAAAGTTGTCTTCTGACTTCCATATGCAACCATGTTCTCTCTCTGTTTTTCTCTCTCCTATCTCACTGAATAAAATATTTGAAAAGCTGAACATCAGATCTTTCTCCTTAATCATTTTTAAAATAAAATATATTTTGCCAGCTTCCTTTTTCAGTTTTCTTTCCTATCATTATTGGGAGCCCTGTCATTTGTTAAGTGTACTTTTGATCTTTTTTTCTGAGGCACAGTCTTGCTATGGAGCAAAAGTTGGCCTGTTAGTAGCTATGTAGCCCAGGCAGTTAAGGAGCGAATGAGGGAGGCACCGGGACCAACTGTAATTTTCTTCTTCACTCCTCCAGTGACCTACCTTCTCCAACTAGGTCCCAACTCCCGAAATCTCCAGAACCTTCCCTAAAGGTTTTGGAAGACATTCTGATTTCAAACTATAGCACCTGTCCCCTTCCCTGCAGGCTTCCCCCTGGGCTCCACCGTGCAGTCCGAAACCAAGGGCATCTGGATGTGGTGTGTGCCTCACCCCACCAAGCCCGACCTCACCCTGGTCCTTCTGGACACCGAGGGCCTGGGCGACGTGGAGAAGGTGAGGCGGAGCCTCGGGGGTGGGGGTGGGTCCTTTGTGTTTTAGACTTCCTGCTTGTCTCTTTCTGACCCTTTGTAACCTAACTACTAATATCTGCTTCTGAACTCTGCAGACCAAGACACAGCTAGTGAGGCCAACAGTGGTCTGTTTTTTCACCCCCGGATAAAATCAGATGGGTCCTGCTTTAGGCAAAAAATGCTTTTGTTTTTTGATTTCGGGTGAAGTGATTTGATTCAGTGTGTTATGGGCTTATTGATCAGCTGAATTTCTGGCATCCTTGCATGGTAGTTTGCTATTAGTACGCAAAACAAAGACTCTTCCCTGTGAGCTGCAGGTCTCACTGAGGAGCCCACACATGTGCATTATGAATTATGCCAGTGATGGGAGACATGCAACAGGAAGAGAGAACTGCTGTCCCACGGGGCAGCACCTGACCTCTGTCCATTCCATGACAAGAACTGGGGCAGGAATACCCAGCTCCTTGGGGTTAGGGACAAGGGTCCCAGGTCTTCATCCCTCATGCAGACCCATCATTGGAAGTCTCCCCTGGAAACCCCTTTGTCTTTAAGGGTGCTTGCTTCTCCCCAAGGCTCAGAGAGCATCGAAAGAAAGGGGAAGAAAGAACCAGGGGACAGTGAATAGTACTATCAAAGAGTATCACTGAGACTGGATGCAGCCGTATTTATCTGTACAGGACCTACGGAAGATCAGGCCGCCCACATTACAGCATCGATGACGGACCCGCTCATGTGGTTCCACTCTTCTCTGAGTGAACATCGATGCTTAATGCTGACCGGGGAAAGGGGACACATTTGCTTTGGTGGCCACCCCAGCTCATGTGTTTGAATCCTTAGCTGGTGTTAATGTTTGGGGAGATGGTGGCACCTGTGAGGGGTGGAGCTTTGCTGGAGGAAGGCATGTCACAGGTGTGGGCCTTGAGGTTTGGCAGCTCAGTCCTGTTTCCTCTCCATTTTCTCTTGCTCTCTGGCCACTGGTGATGGCAACCATGATCTGAATCAGCCTCCTGCTTCTGCCTCCAGCCATGACTTCTGCTGTGTGATCTCCACCATAATAGACTATAGCTCCTTGAGAACCTTAAGGCAAATATACACCGTATATGAGCCTTATCTGACAGCGTTAAAACAAGAGCAACTGTAGCATCTGGTTGCTTCTGTTCTTCTGCAAATGACACGACTTCACCTTACAGGAATGGTTAAGTGGGACAGGTGTTCACTAGGTTGCCTGGACTATCCTTCCATTCTTTCTGTAGCCCCCAGAAGGCCTTGAACTTGTGATCCTCATGCCTTGGCTTCCTGGGTTCATGGGGGTAACAGACCTGTACTATCAGGGTCTGCCTGAATATTTGAGGAAGAGATTTCTAAGCTACTCGGCTCATGTCCTCCTAGGGGGACCCTAAGAACGACTCATGGATCTTCGCCCTGGCCGTGCTTCTCAGCAGCACCTTTGTCTACAACAGCATGGGCACCATCAACCACCAGGCGCTGGAGCAGCTGCAGTATCCTTCAGACACTGAACCGCTGTGTTTTATGTGCTTTGGGAATGAATATCGACCCATTTTTCTTATCATGCCACAGAGTTGCTTATAGTGGAGTAGAAGAGACCTGGGGCGCAGAAAAGTGCTTATTTTAGTCTCCCCCCCCCAAGGGCATCATGGGAATCATGGCAGAAATTTCCTTTTCCTTAGCCGAGTGCTAGTTATGTCACAGAACTCACAGAACTAATCAGGACAAAGTTCTCCTCAAAGCCTGATGGAGCCAAGAATTCTGAAGAGTTTGTGAGTTTCTTTCCAGACTTTGTCTGGACTGTTCGGGATTTCATGCTGGAGCTGAAGTTACAAGGAAAACCCATCGCAGCGGATGAGTACCTGGAGAACGCCCTCAAGCTGCTTAAAGGTGCACAGACAGGGGGGGGGCAGGCAAAACGGGGTGAGGTCTGCAGAGGGACCATCGTTTCTGGGGTCCCATTGAGCTTGTGACAGGGCTGGGCGTCGTCTAAGAAAAATAGAACCTAAAGCTCAGGGGGATTAATCAAAACCAAGTGCTCTTCCCACAGCTTCTACTTTAGCATCTTGATTAGCAGGGATGCTAAATTCTGAATGGTCAGGCATCGGTACTCCTACTTTGGTGCAGGTTTTCCTCTGTGTAGGAAATAATAGAGCATATAAATGGTATTGATGAAATTATTATGAAAGCCTTTTAGAAAAATATTTCACAGAGTTTCATATTGGAAGTATATAAATTTCTAATACTGGGCTAGTTGTATTATTTAAAAAAATAGTTGTGTTTTAAATAAGTGTCGTGGTTATGTACAAGTGTCAACTTGATGGTTGAGGGTTTGAGCTCTGGGCACATTTGTGGAGAATTAGTAGTTGAGTTAAGCCCAGAATGAACCTGAAGGAGACTGTCTAGTGGATGGGGCAGACCCAGCCCATGGTGGGTGGGACTAGGCCCTGAACAGGTGAATAAAATACAAAGAGGTGGTTGAGGCAGATGGCTTCCTTGTGTACACTTGGCCAGATGTGCTGGTCTGGCAAGTAAGGATTGTCTCTCTCTCAGCCATTACATAGAGATGGAGTGGCCAGTTCCCTCTGCCCTCGTGTTGGGCCATGCTCTCCTGTCAAGCTGGGCTACAGACTGGCCCTGGTGTTGGGCCAGGCTCTCCCGTCAAGCTGGGCTACAGACTGTAACTGGATTATCGTAAGAAAGTCAACTCCTTGTTCCCTTAAGCCATTTGATGGTCATTTATCAGCAACCCTGCAGGCGAACTGCAACAATAAGTTAGAAGAAACTTATCTTTTCAATTTATATATTCCCAATATTGATTATAATTCTCACAGTACTCATTTTATTTCATGTATCTATGGCTTTTTAAAATTTTGGTTCCATAGCTCAATTTCTATAAGGGATTGATTGGGGAAAACACCTACATTAAAAAAAATAAGTTTAGATTATTATTATGAGTTTATGTGTATGTATATATATATGGGCCACAGTATGTGTGTAACTGTCAGAGATAACTTTGTAGAATCAGTTTTCTCCTCCCATCTATATGTGGGTTCCAGAGATTGAACATAGTTTGTCAATTTTTTTGTGGCAAATGACTTTTATCCACCAAGAAATTTCCATTTCACCTCTCATTTGTTCAGTAAACATTATGCCCAACTACAGTATGCTCGGTGCCTTCTTCAGGTCTGTGAGTTTCAGCCACATGGTTTTCCCTGGAGTCACGTGTCTCCTACAGTATCTCTCCAGAGTGATACCAAGTACAAAGTTGGGGTAGGTTTGATATATGAAGATGTATTGCCTGTTTACGGCAGAGAAGTGCTGCAGGTGTAAATCACAAATATCCCAGAGTTGCTATCTTAGCTCCCTGTGCTCAGACCAGTCCCATCACCTTGTTTCTCCGTTCTCAGGCAACAGTCCCAGAATCCAAACATCCAATTGGCCCAGGGAGTGCATCAGACATTTCTTTCCAAAGCGGAAGTGTTTTGTCTTTGACCGGCCAACAGGTGACAAAGTACTCTTACTCAATATTGAGAACATCTCAGAAGACCAACTAGATCCGAAATTCCAGGAACAGACAAGTATTTTCATTTCTTACATCTTCAGCCACGCGAAGGTCAAGACCCTGAGGGAGGGAATTGTGGTCACTGGGAGTCGTGAGTCTTCTTTTACTTTTCCATAGAGACTGATGTGCATTGAGCACAGTAGAATATGTGTTATTTTTGATTGATTCTATGTACAAGGATGATACACCTGTGTTCCTATCCTGAAGAAGTGTGTAGGTTTTGTGATTGTTCATAGAGACTTACAAATCTCTTTGAAGACTTTGTCACTGGCATCTGTGGCTTCCACATATCTGAATAAATTCTCAGTTGATAAAATCACTAGTGAAAGTATACTTAGTTGATAGCAAATCACTATTAGCTTCACAAAAGCAGATATATGTTGTTTTCATAGGCAAAGGGAGTATGGTTTTGGAAGTTTACAGCAGTTCCAATAAAAATATAGCATTTAAGTCTCTGACTATTCATACTTAAGAATTACTCACAAACATAATCTGATGTATATGCAATCAGATTACCTTTAAACTTTTAAAATGGGAAGTTATGTTTTTCATAAGCACCTGAATCTATTTTTGATGTTGTGAGCTGGAAAACTATGTAAATGAAGGGCCAATAGGAAAAATGAATTGACATCATAAGGACGTGTATCTGTGTGTGTGTATCTGTGTGTGTGTGTGTGTACACATGTAAGTATGTACATGTAAGCCTGTGTGTACACTACATATATGCCTGTGTTTGTGGAGGTGTGTGTGTACACATGTATGTGCATGTAAGCCTATGTGTACACATGTAAGTATGTACATATATGCCTGTGTTTGTGGAATTGTGTGTATGTGTGTGTACACATGTAAGCGTGTACATGTATGCCTGCGTGTGTGGAGGGGTGTGTGTATGTGTGTTTGCGTGTGTGTGTGAGTGTGTGAGAGAGAGAGAGAGAGAGAAAGAGAGAATAAAGAGAGAAAGAGTTTAGAATTGTAGTTTTGAATCTTGGATCCCACTGACATGCAACTTCATATTTGTCCTCTAAAATTCCTGGTCCATGGAGGCCTGGGGGCCCTGGTGACGACCTACGTGGACGCCATCAACAGTGGAGCGGTGCCTTGTTTGGATGACGCGGTGACGACTCTGGCGCAGCGTGAGAACTCGGCGGCCGTGCAGAAGGCAGCCGACCACTACCGCGAGCAGATGGTCCAGCGAGCGAGGCTCCCCACGGACACGCTGCAGGAGCTGCTGGACGCGCACGCGGCCTGCGAGAGGGAAGCCATTGCGGTCTTCATGGAGCGCTCCTTCAAGGACGAAGACCAGGAGTTCCAGAAGAAGCTGGTGGTAAATTTCCTTGAAAAATGAAGCCTGGAGGTTCCTTTGTTAGTTTCAGGTTTCATTCACGGCTAAACACATCTCAGAGTCTCACAATGAATATAGTTACAAAAGAGTATTCATAACCCTGCCTGGATTTCAAGTACTTTTACCCCAAAACCTCTCTGCTACCTGGAAAAACCAAAATAGACACCCTTGACCCTCCTGGTGATTTTAGTTATTAATATCAATGGATTGCAAATCCGCCCTTAACAAGCACAGCGCATCCCTGAGCTGGATGCGCTTGAGTGCGGATGCTTCATTCTAGGAAACACAATTCCCCTTGTCAGAGCCTTGTTGAAGGCAGTTGCTCATCTAGTGCTCCTCGTGGGGTCATTGGGGATAGAAGGACAGCGAGCGAGAGCTGCTGGGAGCCAGAGGGATTGTGGGATGCAGCCTTGAGCACCAGGAAGGTTAAGAAACTTTCCCCTTGTCCCGCAGATTTAGGGTTGTGAGTGTAGTTACGTTTTGAGATTTCTGAGTCATTTCAAGTCTCACTGTCTTAGAATGCTCTGATTATGGGAAATAGGTTGACCCTTTGCCAGGTTCTTTGGCATTTTTTTCCTCCTCTTTCTTTCATGTGGTCACAGCTCCCTCTGTTTACCTCGCAGGAGTTAATTGCTGATCAGAGAGCAGATTTCATGCTGAAGAACGAAGAGGCATCGGATGAATTCTGCCAGGAAGAGCTGCAGAGGCTTTCGAGAGCCCTGATGGAAAGCCTTTCAGCAGGGACGTTCTCCGTTCCTGGAGGGCACGAGTTGTATGTGGTGGCGAGGGAGAAGGTTGAGCAGGATTATTGGCAAGTGCCCAGGAAAGGAGTTAAGGTGAGGAACAGGGAGCGCGATGAGGCTCAGGGCAGAGTTACAGGGCCTCAAAATCTGAGCACATGTGGGAGCCGAGAAAAATCTGAAGACGGGCTGGAGAGATGGCTCAGGGGTTAAGTCTCTGTCTTGTAAGCAGAAGGTTCTGAGTTCAGATCCCAGATCCCACATAAAAACAGTGGGCCGAAATGGCGACAGCCTGCACTTCTGGCTCTGAAGGTAGAGCCTAGGGCACTTCAGATCAAAGCAAAAAGGCAGTAGGGCAATCCAGGATGATTCCCCAAATCACCCTTGGGGCTTCACAGACACACACAGTGCCTCTGATGCACACGGACATAGGCATATATACACATAGACACAGGCAATAATAATAGTATTAAAACCTGAAGAGAGCAGGACAATTAACTTCTTTTCAGGACCACTTTTATCTCTTGGTGACGGGCATTTAATACTCACTTCTGGAAATGTTCACTGCCATTTAGCGAGACTTCAGAAATGCAGGAGAGCGAGAAAAGCAATTGCTGACATCTTTACGCCACACACATGCAGGCAGTTTGAATGGCATAATGAGTCTTAATTCTGGCTGATCAAAGTGAGAGAGAGCTCAGCAGGCAAGACATTCTGAGGGATATCTTTCTGCACCTGTCAAATGAGCTGCCTGTGCATGCTACTAAAGGCAAGACATATCGAACTCTTATTTTCTGTAGGATGAGTTCTTTCCCTAGACTTTTCAGTTAAATTCACTAAACAATTTTAAGCCATTCCTACCATTATTATGGGCCTTTTACACATCTGAACCAAGAGACCCAGATAGTTGAATTAAGGTTATCTCCAACAGGGGCAGAAGGAAGCAGTTCCCTGTCCCCCAATATTTAGACACCACTTAATATTGAAAGAAAAAAAGCATCTCACATTGTAGTGAGCGCAGACATGAGAGCAGGCAGGAGGATGTGGCACAGAGACCCAAGAAAACAGGAAGCTGGAGGTACCAAGGGTCTCTGGTTAACTGAGGAGCTTGGTCATTTGGTCAGAATTTGCCAGAGAAACTCGATATGAAGAAAATGATATGGATATGCTTACATTTACACAACTGATCTTCCCACGCTCATCCAAGTTCTTCACATCTGCTTGGTTGTACAGGCAAGCGATGTCTTGCAGCGGTTCCTGCAGTCACAGACGACCATTGAGAATTCCATCCTGCAGGCCGACACGGCCCTCACTGAAGGGGAGAAGGCCATTGCAGGTAGAGCAGCAAGTCTTGCCTTTCAGGAGTGGTTAGATTCCTGCAATGCCTTCCAGAGAGATCAGACAGTAAAACCTTTCTATTCTTCTGTGAAGAGCAGGGAATCATGGATGTAACCCACCCAGCTAAATAAGCACCTACAGATGGTGTGGACCTGCGTGCATGTTGTGAATTCTTTCTTTCTAAATTTTATCTATCTATCTATCTATCTATCTATCTATCTATCTATCTATCTATCTATCTGTCTGTCTGTCCGTCCGTCTATCTGTGTGTGTGTGTGTGTGCGCGCGTACACGTGCGTGTGTGTATGAGAGGCACTGTGTGTCCCTGTGGAGACCAAGGGTGACTTCAAGAATCATCTTGGATTGCCTCTACCTCCTTCTTACTTTACTCTGGGATTTCCCAGGTTCCTTCTACCAGGACAGGAAGTATGGGCTGACACCATCTCTGCCTGGGCGTTTTTTACATGGACCTGGGATCTGAAGTCAGGACCTTCTGCTTGCCGAAGAGTCTTAACCCCTGAGTCATCTCTTCAGCCCATGTTGTGAATTCTTGCCTGCAAAGATTGCTTTGCGCTCTAGGGTTCAGGAAGGTAGAAATTGGACTTAAACCATTGCCATCTTCCTCTGTAAAAATCTTTCTTTCATCAGAGGAGCGGGCTCAGAAGGAGGCGGCTGAGAAGGAGCAGGAGCTGCTGAGACAGAAGCAGAAGGAGCAGCAGGACCTGATGGAGGCTCAAGAGCGGAGTCACAAGGAGAACCTGGAGCAGCTGCGAACCAAGCTGGTGCGGGAGCGAGAGGAGCTCTTGAGAGAGATGAAGGCCACGATGGAGCACAAGCTGCAGGTGGGTCTTTGGCTCGGTTGGGTCTGGTGGTCCTGGTATGTCAGGAAGGTTACAGTCAGTCACAGGAGGATGTACTGTTACTAAATGCTGCTTGGGACTTGTGTAAAACCCTCAGTCTGTCTTTTTTCTCATTATGTGTATGAATTTTGCTCCATACTTGGACCCTGCAGAGTTCAGTGTGTCCACAGCTCCCATAGTCCATGGCAGAATATAGTTTGAGCTCTGATTTGGGAGATTTTAAGATGGTCTCTCGAGGGCTAACTAACCAGCCATTCTGACCAAGTACCTCAATATGAGCAGCAACTGGTTTATGCTAATAAGACCCAAGATATCAGCAGTCTGACTACCACCCACAGACCCTGAGGATGTTGTAGGTTGATAGAAAACGAAAAGACACTTCCAGACTGAAAAGCTCAGGGAGCTGACCGGCCGTGTGTGTCCAGTGTGAATAGCCTGGCAGAGTTACACTCGGTATCAGATGATTCTCTCGTTGGTCATCTACTAGTCGAACATAATTCATTAGTAATAACATTTTTCAACAAGTTGAGAAGTTGTCATTATATCTATGATATGATGAGCCTTGCTAGCCCAATAGCACTGAGAATCTGTGATATCAGACCAGTGACATGTAAGAATGCAAAGAATTTGTCTTCATACATCTATTAGCAAAGTCCCAAAAACAGTTAACAGGGCAAATATTAGCAAAGTTTAAACTATGTTTCCTTACAAATCACAAATCAGATTATGTTCTTAATGCTAAGTTATCTTATAGTAATTTAAAAAAGCATCCGTCAGACATAAGCCAAAGACAGCCTAACAAGTGTAACTTGTACAATAATTCTCATTTTAAAATGTTTACCTTTCTTTCCAACTTCCTTTCCTTTCAGGCTCAAAAGGCTTTGCTCAACGAAGGATTTAAGAGGAAATCAGAAGAAATGAATGCCCAGATAAATAATTTGAAAAATAAGATTGAGACGCTAAAAAAAGAGACCACTTCCATTGTGGACCAAACCCTGAATGCATTTGCTACAGTCCTTTGTGCTCCTATTGTCTTAGCTGTCGAGGTCATGAAAGGCATCGTTTCCCTGTTTTAACAGGTGTGTGTGTCCCCCCCCTTCTGAGGAAACCACAGACTATGTATACTCTGTCCTGATTGTAAGTTGCAGGTTCTCCATGTTCATTCAGCAAAGTGTTGCACCTACAAGATGCTTGCCAGAGAAGAGCAGTCAGAGAGAACAAATGAACGTGTGCTTGGATCGATGATGTTTGCCGTTAGGAATCAGATTTGCAACTTCTTTCATAGGGAAGAGATTCATTGAGCTATCACTGTAGTGGTGATGAATTTGAAACTAGTAAAATGACATTGATGTAATATGTACTGGTATGCACCCGTACTGGAATTTGGTCAGGAAATAAAATGTCAATGGGGCTTTCTATATATAATAAAGTGAGCTTGAAGATACCTTGTAAAGTAAAATAAAGTTTAAAACTCCATACATAGTGTGACCATTTTTCTCACAAGTTCTTCCACTTATTTCCCGCTTCCTCCCTCCCTCCCTCCCTCCCTCTCTCCCTCCCTCCCTCCCTTCCTCTTTCTCTCTCTCTCCTTCCTTCCTTCCTTCCTTCCTTCCTTCCTTCCTTCCTTCCTTCCTTCCTTCCTTCCTTCCTTCCTTCCTTTCTTTCTTTCTTTCTTTCTCCTGCCTTCCTTCCTTCCTTCCTTCCTTCCTTCCTTCCTTCCTTCCTTCCTTCCTTCCTTCCTTCCTTCTTTCTCTCTTTCTTTTCTCTTTATTCTTTTAGAATTCCATACATGAATATAATAAATTTATGTCCTTTTTACCCTTTATTACCCCAATCCATCTTCCCTCCCCTTCTCATTACAAACTTTATTCCCCACTAGACTACCTCCTATTTTCATGTCTTTGTGTGTGTGTCACTTTGTATGTGAGTTTCACTTGCACGAACTGTATTGGCCTATATCAAGGTACACACATGAGCATGAACGACATGTTAATGAGTATATGCCACAGGTACTCTGTATTGTTGCAGATAAATTCATGACCAAATGGCTTAAGGGAATAATGGGTTTTAATTTGGCTTATGGGATTCTTAGCTATAGTTTTTTGTTCATCTTGGCAGGAGAGCTCATACCAACTTTAGGAGTTGAAGGATCTGGTCTTATCGTATATACAGGACTATTGACTGAGGGTCTTCACTTGCCAGAGCAGCATGCTTGGCCAAGTATACAGAAGAATGACGGCTTCCTAAACCATACCTCCATTTTATTCACCTGCCCAGGGCCTAGTCCTGCCCACCATGGCCCGGGTCCTTTCCATCAACTAGAAAATCTCCTGTAGGCCTGCCTGCTCAGGGCTGAACCACCAATCCCTGATGAATGTGTCCGGAGCTCCAGCCCTCAATTGTAGCGAAAACAAAGGTATCTAGCTATGTTAGTAAACCATTGAGAAAAGAAGTTCCCAGACCCTCCCTCAACCTTATTCAGTATTCTCTTTCTGTCTCTCAGGGAGGTGTGGAGTATCTTGAAATTTTTCACCTTCCATGATGAAATGTTGGTAGTCCAAATCTTAGGCAGGTCTCATAGATGTAAGACATCCCTGCAGAGTCCTGTCATCTCCACAAGATGCTGTCGGGCAGCCCCCGCCTCACCCTCAGGTTCTTACTTCTTACTTTCTTACTGCGCTCTCCTGAGATGGTCGCTGAGCTGGGGGTGAGCAGTCCATAGCCACTTATTCTCTGCATTTTGGTCAGTTGCGATTCTCTGTAGCAAACACCTTCTCTTGCAAAGGTAGCTTTCAGGTCAGTGCGGAGTCCTCCTCTAATCTATGGGTGTGCTGATATATGTTTAGAGTCCTGTCCTTGCAGCTCAATCTTAGTAGTTTGGTCCCTACCCAGGGCCTATGTCCTCCCCTTCCACAGTTCTTGGGTTGCTTTAAAGTATCAGGAACGTTGTTTTCTACTGCCTTTTGGACTTCCAATCAGAAGCCAGTTGGCTACTTTCATGCCCCTATTGTACCACTGGGGGCCGCTTGCCAGGGTAGTTCTAAATTGCAGCTTGCAGTTTTCACATCTGGGTGGAGCTGTGGATGTTTATCTCCTCCAGCAGCTCGTGCAGTACTTTCGGGTACCATAAGAATGTGTGGTACTTTAAAAGCTGGTCAGCAAGGAGGACGCTTCCAAGTCAGCTTATGGTTTTCCACGTCCTGCGATCAACAATCAGTCAGTGTCTGGAGGCAGTCAGGACCAGTGGCAACAGTCTATACTGTTTTTAGGGGTCTTCGAGACCTCTCTGGTCACTGCCTCATCAGGCAGTATCACAAACCTGGTCCTGGGATTTTTTTTTTTTTTTTTTTTTCTTGAATGAGTACCTCTATACGGCTGTGCTCTGCTGAGATGATAGGTGGGATTTGTGAGTGACTTATGCCCTATCTTGAACAAATGCTTACTAAGCCACACCCTTAGCATTGCTTCAAGAACACACTGTCTGCAGTGGCTGAGAAATCTTTCACAGCATCAAGTTATTTTTTCTTTTGCTGCTTTATTCGCTAATGGATTGGTCTTGGAAAATTATTATTTTGTTTCACCACATGATGGCACTATCTGCAAGTGTTTCCTTCTCCAATGGGGCTAGTGGTACACATAGTTCATAATCTGTCCAGACTGCAGAAAACACTGGTAAACGCATCTCTTCAATGTATTTCTAAGCTTCTTTTTTGCCTATTCACTTCAGGTTTCCTGGTACTGCACATCCAAATATGAGGCTTTCCTATCTATCTATGTATCTATGTATCTATGTATCTATGTATCTATGTATCTATGTATCTATGTATCTATGTATCTATGTATCTATGTATCTATGTATCTATCTATCTATCTATCTATCTATCTATCTATCTATCTATCCATCCATCCGTCTATTATCTATTTATTTAATGTGTGTGTGTAGGGGCACTGTGTGTCCCTGTGGAGGACCAAAGGTGATTTCGGGATCATCCTGGATTGCTTCTACCTCCTTCTGGCTTCGCTCTGGGATTTCCCAAGCTCTGTCCACCAAGGCCTGAAGTATAGGCCACTGCTGTTTATGCCTGGCTTTTTTACATGCGACTTGGGATCCGAACTTGGTACCTTCTGCTCGTGAGACAGAGTCTTAACCCTTGAGCCATCTCTCCAGCTCTCCCCCCCCTTCTTTTTTTGAAAGGTGACCTATTGACTTGGGCAGCTTTCTTTCAACCCAATCTGCCCCTTTCGAGCTGCAGCTGACTAAGTTGTGCCACCGTCTCTCTCTGCTTATATAAAAGTCTATAGTGGCAGCTTTACACTGTTTAAGAGATTGACAGTGTATTGCACAAGCATGAGACCAGAGATTAGACATCTATGCATAATTAGCTCACATAAGGATAATCAGGTTGGCAGAAGAAATTTACTCTTTTGTAATTCTGTTCTAGGTAAAACCAAAGTATTTTTCTATTTTTACTAAAATGATCCCTAGAAGTAGACCCTCAGATTTGCATTATGAAATTTCATATTATAAAATATGAAATTATAAAGTAATGATGTCTAGAGTCGTGATTGACCTTTGAACTTTGTAACACTGCATTTACCTAAGCCAACATTACCAAACCATGGCTCATATAGGTCAAACTGCCTACTTTTATTTTGCTAACACACATTCTCAAACCCTTTGTCCTCTGAATGATTAAATATCATTGACACTGGTCCAATTGGCTGCATTTCTGTGGCAGACAGTCTGTGTCCAGATGGCATATGAATATTGACACGATATCAGTGGTTAACTTTTCTGAGAATTACAGTTAATGATTAGTCATTTTTTTATGTGTGTGTGTGTGTGTGTGTGTGTGTGTGTGTGTGTGTGTGTGCTCTTGTGTGTACAGAGGGTACTATGTGTGCCCATGGAGGCCCGAGGATGATTTTGGGTATCTTCCTCTATCTCCTTTTGACTTTGTTCAAGAGCACCTTCCAGGGCCAGAAAAGCAATCTGCCACCATTTTTGCCTGGCATTTTTACATGGGACCCAGGATCCAAATGCAGGTTTTTCTGCTTGTGAGGCAGGTCTTAACCCCTGAGTCATCTCTCCAGTCCTTAAAAATAATTTCTTTTTAAAGTGTCTCCTGTGTTAGAAAACACATTAAAATACTGAAAGCTCTTTACTAACCAAATACCCAAGAATGTCTACTAACAGAAACATTCTTGACATATCCCTAGGTTACATTCCTTTGCTTATACTTATGCGATGGAGTTTCTGTTTTATTTTTTGTGCCGAAGTAATTCTAGCCAGCTGGAGAGATGGATCAGGAGTGTGGGATCAGAGTGTGGGAAATCCTTCCACAGGGGAGAGAAAGGTATTACCTGGAGTAGCTCTTTTCTGACCTCCTTACACTGTAACACTAAATATTTCCGAATTGCCTTTGCTAAGTTTTGATGATACTTTGAATTCCTTTGCTTTCAATTTCTACTGTGCCGCAGCATATGGTATGATGGGATATGATGATATAAAGGAGAAGCAATGAAGCAGAAAGAGGAGATAGAACAAGGGACAGAGAGAGGCCACTGGGAGTTGCGCTTGGCCCTGAGGTGTGGGGAGCAGGTACGTTAACTATCATTTCCAGACTTGTTCCAGTGTTGATCTTGACTTTGTTTCTCATTCAGAGTGGTGGCTAAGGGAAGGGCCGGTTGCCTGCTGACTGGCCCGTAGGCGTCTGTGGCTGGCTTTAGTTCTGGGGAAACTCAGCCTTTCTGCTTTGACCAAGGACAGACACAAGGTGGGTGCAGACCCAGACGGGCCTGCATTTGCTGCTCCTGCAGCTTGAGCTGGGTCACAGCAAATGGCTTGGGGAGGGAGCTGGGTGGGAGCCTAATGAAGGCCATTATCTCAGTAAACAAAGATTCCATTTTGCATGCTTGTGTGTGTGTGTGTGTGTGTGTGTGTGTGTGTGTGTACATTTGAATGTATGTGCCTGTGGAGTGCTCTACCTCTTACTTTCTTTTTGCTTTGCTCTAGGGTTTCTTCAATGTAGTCATAATGATCTTTAATTTGAAGATAGCTTCAATTATCAGTGAAATCACATAGCTGAGGTAAACTTTATAGAAGATAGCAGCCTGTGTCTTATCATTGACTGCCTCATCTGACCTGCTGTAGCTTTGGTCACAGAGCAAAGTACCCCTGCCAAGGACCTGATTGGACATTGTAATCAAAACAGCACTTCCAGCTTTCTTCCTAGGAATAATGCTTTCAGAGTAAGAACTCTTCAAATACCTATGTAGAAAGAAATTTAATTCCTGCATTGCTGATCTGTTCAAGCTTCACTCTCTCTTGATATATAGAGTATACCATTTGGATATGTATATTTGTGTGTGTATGTGTGTATATATACATACACATATGATATACCAATAAGTACATACTACATAATGTACATGAATAAATACACATGCATCTCATACAATTCTGTATGAATTTTATTCATAGTCTTTATTCTTATTTTATCCATGGAGAAAGTCTTTATTCTTATTTTACCCATGGAGTAACTTGTAGGAACCTGATTCTTCTTATCAAGTTACTTTAGCTTGTATCTGACTTTTTGAGGGTTCTCTTCCTGCCTTGGGATAATATCCTCAAAGTTCATCCACGTACACAGGAGAATTCTACCTGGTTCTATGGCTGAATAATATTCTGTCATATTAAAGAAAAATATTTAATTATTCCATTCACCTGTTGAAGAAAAATGTGAATGTGAGACAGAAATACTCAGAATAGATTTTGACCAATATCTTGGAAGCTCTGGCCGTGCCAACATTGTGTATAACACTAAACACCACACTTGTGTTGTAGTCGCTGTCTGTGTGGTCGCTGCGTGCTCACCTGTGCAGAGGTCTCTCACCATGTCAGAGGTCACAGTCTGTTCCTATACAGCCTTGCCTTTTCCTTCTCTGGCTATTCAGGGTTTGTTGTCCGTGAGAGTAGAACCTTCGTGACACTTTGTTTCTGTGTTGATCTTTAAGTTGTTTGTCCCACGGTGAGAGGATGTGGTTCATGGGTCTTACAGTGGTTGCAGGTAATCTAAGTGGTTTCTCTGTCTCTAGGTGTTCCATAGGCTGTAATCAAGCCTTCGGTGGGCGCGCCTTAGACGTTGTCATCTCTGCACATTTACCATTGCTTTGGGTGTTTTAAGGAGCTAATGAGTCTCATTCTAATCTGAGGATCACACAAAATTCCATTGTGTAGAGCATTCCCTGGTTCTGACTCAAAGTTTTTCCTCCTAGTAGAGGGTTTCTGCATAACTACTTACTTACAAAGGGACCTTTTCTCTGGTGTACATGAGGAGATCAGAACAGGACTTTTAGAAGGTGTTGCAGTCGCCTCCATGGTTGCTGATAAATGACCATCAAATGGCTTAAGGGAACAAGGGGTTTATTTTCTCTTACGATTACTGATTACATTTCTCAGTCCAGCTTGACAGGAGAGCATGCACCAACACCAGGGCTGAGGGAACTGGCCACACCATCACCACATAACAGCTGAGAGATGGACAATCCTTACTTGCCAGACCAGCATATCTGGCCAAGTATACAGGAGGATGCCAACTTTCTCAACCAGCTTTCTGTGTTTTCCAGGGCCTAGTCCCACCCACCATGGCTGGGCCTTCCCCATCAGCTAGACAATCTCTCGCAGGCTTACTCTGGGCCCAACTCAACCACTAATTCTACACAAATGTGCACAGAGCTCAAACCCTCAACCATCAAGTTGACACCTGTGCCTAACTATGACACTAGTTAATCCTCACCATGTGTTTGAGGCAGGGGCTCTCTTATTCATGCTCCATCACTGCAACGTGGCCTAGGCTTACTGGCCCAAAAGCCTGGGGCAATTTTCCTGATCCTGCCTCCCATCTCATCCTGGGAGTGCTGGGATTAATACAGCATGTGATGAGGGGGTTTTTGTAAATGTCTTTACTCTTGCCCTGGTCAAATGCTGAGAAGAGAGGAAATTCTCTGAATGCATATGGTTCTCAAGAATCCTGCTTGAGCTACATGTTTGTTCACTGATGAGTCCGGTGTTAACTGTTTGAAGGTCTCTGTTTTTTAAAATACCTTTTTGTCATTGTTCTTCCATCTGACGACATGGCTTAGTCAACCTTTCTCTCTCTTTCTTTCTCTCTCTCTTTCTGTCTCTCCTGTAAGTTACTTGAAACTGACATGTGTCTACATTTTTCCATCAACTCTCCTTCTTTTGTCTCGCAACTCAAGGTTATTTGGAGCTTATGCTAGTTAGCTATATAGGTGTCCATGAAGGCTGAGCTCTGTGCATATTTGTGAAACATTCGTAGCTAAGGCAAGCCCTTCAGCAGGCTGACAAAGGTTGTCTCACTGATGTGGGAGGACCCAATCCACAGTGGGTGGGACCATTCCCGGGGCAGGTGGGTAAGATGGGGAAGCCGGCTCAGTAAGCTGGCAGACTCGAGTCTGGCAAGTGAGGTTTGTCCCTTTCTCAGCCACTTCCCTTGAATCTTGGTTTTGGTATGAAGTGTTCTGCCAAGCTGGACTGAGTAACTAAGAATCGTAAGAAAGAACAACCTCATTCTGTCCTCAAATTCTTTGGTTGGAATTGATCAGCATTGTCTACATGTTCTGAGACCCCCCTTTTGCCTTAAGTCATGTTTCCCATCCTTGGCAGTTGTATGTCCACACTTGAAGCTCAAAAATCCCTGTGTGGGCTGAACATTTCAGAACGGAGTCTAAACTCTCCACTTGCATTATACATTGTAGACTTTCCTTCCTTATTTTTCTACTGAAGTTTCAGTGTTTTCCCACAATCACCCACCTCGTAGGATGACTGCTCATCATGCGTCCCTGGTTCAGTCATTCGATAAACATCTCTCATTTATGTCCTAGAGTCCAGCAGTAAGTAAATGGGCTGGTTTCCCACCTCTCAAAGCCTTTCTAATTTGCACCTCTCTGATTAAAAGATATTGAATGCTTTGTACTTTGAGAACTATTTACTTCAAATTGTCTGACCTACATGGAAGAGATTTCAACCATTCTGTAGTTCCTGTTTTCTTTCTGCTGACTGCATCTTTTGCTGTGCAGAAGATTTAGATGTATCCTCAAACTTCATTTGTCAATTCTTGGGACTATTTCCTGTGACTAGAATCCTTCTTAGGAAGTCTTTGCTATACTTAGACCCTGAAGTGTTTTTTGTACTGTGACTACATGGTAACAGTGTACGTAGTAACCTCATATCCCCTACCTTCATTGGGCTACAATCACAACCTTTTCTAGACAATAGACTAGTTCTCTCCTTCCTTAAGAACCATCATAGTCAGACAGCTTTTATTCAAATGTATTCCTCTCACATTTGGGACAAAGAACAAAAAGGCCAACCTGGTTTAAACAGTTTTTGGATGCATGGACAATAGAGTTAGCATATACCCTTAAGCATCCTTTAAAAAAATCCCCTATTAACTATCTTTTGCCATATATAATTTGGTGTTTGTATTATTAAAGACAGATGCATTGTGGGAAGCTACGAGTGTAGCAGGAAAAAGGACCAGATAACCTGATCTGCTAAGCAAGATAGAGAATCACTCAAACTGCAGTCCTTAGCAACCAGTCCTTCCTTCCTTTAGACTTTATATAAAGAGATGCTAAGGAAACAACTGGGTGCCCTTGAGTCTCCCCTGAAGTGGATCCTGATTTTATTATGGCTTTGCTATGAGTAAAATTTCTTCAGCTATTTTTGCAAATCTGTGTGGACTTTTATTTCATTCTCTACTAAAAGTCCAAAGGTACTAGAAGCACCCAACCCAGATAGTGACGCTCTCATGATTTCACAATGACCCGAACCATCGAGGACATTTCTTTCTTAAAATAATTTATTTGTCTAAGAAAGAGAGAGAGAGAGAGAGAGAGAGAGAGAGAGAGAGAGAGAGATTGAGAGAGAGAGAGCTAGGGGAGAGAGAGCTGGGGGAGAGAGAGATTGAGAGAGAACATGTGATATATACCATGAAGCATGGGTGTGGAGGTCAGAGGACACTTTTGGAAGT
This sequence comes from Typhlomys cinereus, assembly GCA_023101885.1. Classification (NCBI taxonomy): domain Eukaryota; kingdom Metazoa; phylum Chordata; class Mammalia; order Rodentia; family Platacanthomyidae; genus Typhlomys; species Typhlomys cinereus. The sequence goes on along the minus strand of JALPQD010000064.1, from coordinate 7,747,469 downwards.
TGGTTCTCTCTTTCTATCACTTGAGTCCTCTGGAAAGTGAACTCAAGCTGCAGGTTTGCGAGCAGACAAGCTATCCAACCAATCCCATGGGTATTTCTTTAGTGACTACATCTCTCTTGGTGGTATCTGCAGAAATGATTGAAGGGAATCATGAGTGACTTACTATCTTTAGAAAGTGGATACTAAGCCACACCCTGGACATTATTTCAAGAACTCACTGTCTATAGTGACTGAAAATCTATCATAACACGAAGCGTTCCTTTTATTCTTTTTTTTTTTTTTAGAGTTTAGGACTTTTAATATGTCCTAGTTCCTTTTATTCTTTTATCAGTTCATTCTTTAGTTGATCTGTCTTGCAAAAATATATTAGCACATAGTCATATAATGTGCTTACAGTGGTTTACAGGTGTTTTTCTTTTAGGGTCAGTGATCTACACAGTAACTGTTGTTCCTTCATCAGTGCTTGCAGTGCACAGACAGAGTGTCGAATCTGTGGACAGGAGTATCCTGTCAATGTCTGTGTTTATAAACCTCTTACCCCGCTCAGGTTAGCTGGTGCCACAAGCCACATGCCACACACCCTATGTGAGGCTTGTTGCACTTCCGAAGGGGTCTGTAGGGGCGGACAGCTGTCTTGCAACCAAATCAGGCTCTTTTGCATCCCAGCTGACTGTGTGCCATCACTGTCTCTGTCTTTAGCTTACCTGAAAACTCCCAGAAACTCTCTACTGTGGAGAGATAGACGGAGAGTTGTGCAGATGAGGGAAGGCAGAGGTCAAGGCTAAGGCTCATGGGAAGGATCATCGGGTAGATGGAAGGGATACAGTCTTCTGTGATAACACTGCTGATACACTCTTCTGTGGTAACTCTGCTGGAAGTAGCCACAGTATTGTTACATATTTACTCAAATGGTGCCTAGAAGAAGACATTCAGGCTTGAATTCTGGAACTCTTCAGTTATATGTAAGATAATATTACATAGTTCTGCATGTTGTGGCATTCTACATATCTGAGCAAAAAGGTAGCAAAGTATGTTTTACATACTTGAGCAAAAGGTAGCAAACTATGGTTCCTACGCTGAATGCTCTCCACTGCTTACTTTTGTAAATAAAGTCACATAGAAACATAGTTGCACCCATCCATTTGCATATTGTCCATAGATGTTGTAGATGTGTATTTGTAACACAGACCACATGATGGTATTACATGAACTTTTATGAAAAATGTTTACATAGGGGAGGAGGATAGGGCTTGTGAAGAAGTAGAGGAAGGAGAAGGATGCTTTGCTTTGCTCAGTGGAACTTTTTCCTGCCAGTTTTCTGCTAGGCACTTAATTGGTGCCACTCAATCACTTTGCTTGCTGACTGAATAAATGACTCAAACGGACTCACTGGCTGCATTTCCTTGCAATGGGTGATCTGTGACAGTCTGGGAATCTAGAAACCAAGAATACAGACAAAATATCAACAGGAAATATTTCTATTAAAGTAAAGCGTTGGTCATTTCTATATTTACTTATGTTATAATTAAAAATATTTATTTATATTTATTTATTTATTTACTCGTGTGTGCATGCATGTGTGCGTGTATGTGTGAGTGTGTGTGTGTGTCAGAGGGCACTGTCCATCCCTGTGGAGGGCCAAGGGTGATCCTGGGAATCATCCTGGATTGCTTCGACCTCTTTTGTGCTTCACTCTGGGATTTCCCAGGCTCCACCCACCAGGCCACCTTGTTTCCACCTGGTGTATTTTTCACATGGGACCTGGGATCTGAACTCAGGACCTTCTGCTTGCAATGCAGAGTCTTAACCCCTGAGACATCTTTCCAGCCCATGTTTTAATTTTTTATTTAAAATGATTTTCTTGCTTAATTTTCCCTGTATTAGAAAACATACGCTCCCGATACTAAACTGCCACTGAAGCAATTATCATTACACCCAGCTCTTGATCAAGAAACCTCCTAGTGCAATGGGAGGTGTTTGATACCTGAATCACCTTCCACTCCAAGGCTCAGGGCGCACTGCAGAGGGTGGGGGGCAGGAAGATATAAGATCTTGAGGGTGGGGAGAGGGGTGGTCAGGCAGTTTCTTCTGGGCATGACTGAGCTGCTGAACCTATGAGCTCACTATAGCTACATTTGCTTCCACAAGACCGGCGTTAGATTTTTGCCTCTCCACCTTTCACTGTGGAAGGGGAAGGGTCTCAAGAGGCGCCATGCCTCCACCAGCGTCTACTGAGGTGGGGAGAGGGCAGCTACTTTCCTTAGTGGTATACTCATGATACAGCACCCATGTTCCAGGAATTGCTCGGACACACGCGGGGACAGACAACCCAGTGGGCGACACAAGAACCAAGACAAGAGATGAGTTGGGAAGGTTTACACTGGAAAAAAGAAAGGGGATGATTTGGGCAGCAAGGGGTGAAAAAGACAGAAATTCGTGTGTGTATGTATGAAAATGCTAGTGAAGAAAAAATTAGCTGAACCTATCAAAAGATTTTTAAAATCTCTTCACTAAAAAGACACCCAGGAATTTCCTCTTACATTCTTGACATATTCTGGGATTGTACAACTTTGCTTATGTCTGTGCCATGGATTTTCTGTTTCTCTTTCATGTGAAGACAATCCCAGCCAGCTGGAGAGATGCATCAGGAATGGAGTGTGTGAAGTCCTTCAGCCAGGGGGAGAGAGAGGTCGAAGGTGGGCATTTCCTGCGGCGTGACTTGGAGTCGCTCTTTTTCTGTCTTCACTTTGGCACTACCTACTTCAGAACGGGCTCTTAAGTTTTAATGATACTTTGAATTCCTTTGCTTTCAATTTCATTTTTGCTGCGGCTGGTATTTTGGGGTGAGCTGATACACAGGAGGAGCAAAGAAACAGAAGGAAGAGAGAGAGAACAAGGTCCCGGGAGAGCTGCAGTGTGGGGAAGCTGGAACGTTAACTTTATTATGCTACAAGCAGCCTGACTTTTACCTTGACTTGTTCAACTCCATTGGCAACTGCGGGAAGGAGAGGAAGGGTAGGTTTCTTGTGTCGAGTCTGCAGGGGTCCATGATTGGCTTCATTTTGGAGGAAGTTCTGCTTTTTCCCTTTGGCCAATGGTAATATAAAATGGCAGCAGACACAGTGAGGCCTCTGGATTTGCTGTGCCCACAGCTTCAACTGAGGGTGCAGCAAGTGGAGGTGGAAGAGACTTGGATGGGAGCCTGCTGGCTGGCTCCCCAGACCCCGCGGCAGTTCTGGGTGACACAGCAAGAGCACGTCTGCCAAGGGGCTCATAGGCATCAAAAAGCATCGTTATCCTTCCAGGCATCATTTTAGAAGACTTGACTAAGAACTGTGTAACTGTCTCTGGAGAACTAAAGAAGCATTGTTAGGCGCGTGGACAATATATCAGAGAGTATACCTCTGAAGAAAGTGGCACTCTTACTGCAGCCTGCATTAGTGGTTCTTCAAGAGGGGTGGTATCGCATGAGGTCTTCCCTCTTTCATGAGGAAATGTTAACAGGTCCAGTCTTGCATGAATCTTGTGCAGGTAATTGCAGTTGCAATGAATTCATGAGTATGATTCTGTCATTTCCAAAAGATGCTGTTTTTTGTGCTTTTCTCAAACCCCATCTCTTATGTTCTTACCTCTTCTAAGACGATCCCCGAACCTTATGTGGGTCATGGTGATAACTTGTCTTGTAGCTCTGAGCTCCATAGCAGCTTCTTCTATGCATTTCAGTTGGTGGTGATTTTCTATCTATTTGTATTTTGTTTTTCATGGCAGCCATCCTAGTGGGTGTGAAAGATACTTTGTGGCTTGCAGTTATACTTCCTTTATTTTTGCTGAAGATTCAATGCAAACGTGAATAACAAAAACAACTATTCCTTAAAATGACCTTCTCTTGCTCAAATTGCAAACATAAGCAAAATTAAGCTAGTGATTTCAACTGAGTGCTTAGACTGAAATGTAACACAAGTTAACCGCAGTCAGTCATAAGTAACAGGTGACACAAGATTGTGTAAATGGGGACTCAAAGAATATGTCCCATCCCAAAAGAAAATCTATAACTGCATGAAATGTAATTATTTTGTTTTGACATTTTCCTAATAATACTTATTTCTTGGATTTTTGTCATTAGAACACAAACACAGTATCTTTCAAGCTGATGTTCCTCAATTCGTGGATTGCAATGTATTTTCAAATCAGTTTGGAATTTTAATGCATCCCAGTTTATCTGTCACAATGTTGATTAGTGATGCTCATGAGCTTATGGTCTTTTTTACACCTTCTTTAGAGAAATGCCTGTTTAAGTTCTTTCCATAGTATTAAATTGAATATTCTATGATGAGGTATAGGTATTTTTTATTTGTTGAGATTTTAATCCTTTATTGCACATGTAATTTACAAATATTGCTCATCCATCTTGGGGTTGATTTTTTATTCTTTTGATAGTGTCTTTGGATGCACAAAAGTTTTGTTTTGATTAAGATTGTATCAACTTATTAATTTGTTTTCTGAGTTTTTGATAACATATGCAAGAACTAATTACCAGCAAATCCAAGGTAAGCAAGACAGACACAGAAAACTTAGACCCATGGGGATCTGTTAGAATAAATGCCTGCTCTACTCTCTGGCTACTAAACCTCTGTCATGTTTGTGATATAGCTAGAGAAAGGGCAAATAAACATACCAAGACATTTCCCTACTTTGTGAATATGGCATTGTTTCAATTGGACATCCAAGTGGTGCTGTGGTTCATTGGCTGCTTTTCAAAGTTTGCATGTTATTTCACCTACTTAAAGAAATCTATTCATAGAAAACCAAAGGCTTTGAGCTGCTTCTATTGCTACTTTGCTTGATTATCAGTGTTTCTAATCCCATCTACCTGATTAATGTACAGAGGTTTTCTGATGGGCACGCATCTTATTTATGATGCAGATATAATAATCACTGACATGGAGGTCCATGCAAATTCCAGTGAGGTCACAGAGCTAATAATATTCATCACAGGGCTTAGCACACAGTGTAGGACTCTAGTTAGGGGCCAATTATTCAAGTTCAATTCTTACTCTGAAGTAACTAGTAGCTTTACAGAAGACAAGAACCTATGTTACATCATAAATTTTATTAGAGGTTTGATAAAATGGAGACGCCCTTGCAGCCTGATGATATAAAACAAAATGCTGGTCATCAGAAAATGCAAAAGCCTCCTTTGCTCTAAGATTCATGGTGTTTGGGCACATCTGGAAGACAATGACTTTGTAATCTTATTTCTATTGGGTTAGTCTTCTAGGCTGGCAAGCTGCTATGGCCAGTGGAGTGGAAATGTTGGCCCCCATCTGTCTGGTGGAAAACCACAACGAGCAGCTGTCAGCGAACAGGAAAGCCATCGAGATTCTGGACAAGATTTCTCAGCCAGTGGTGGTGGTGGCCATTGTTGGACTGTACCGGACAGGAAAATCCTACCTGATGAACCATCTGGCAGGACAGAACCGTGGTGAAGGGCATGCTGGGTACTGACTAATGGCTCCACCCATCTATATCTTGTCTTGCTTATTCTTGCTCCTGGTCGTAAAGAGGCCATCTCCTTGCAGCGAAGGAACCTTTATTGTTATGTACGCCATTAAGTTACTGCTCCTTGTATTCTGCTTCTGCATTCTTTTCTTTACTAGAAGACCCACTGTGAGTGTCTCATAGCTCACACTTTGCCCGGCTGTGATCAAACTACACGACATAACAATTCAGCTCACAGTTTCAGACACTTCACTCCGCAGCACTGGGGTCCATTCATCCTGGGCCCATGGAGAAGCAGTTCATCAGTGGCTCGAGTGTGCCAGGTAGTCGACTTCATGGTGGGCAAGAAACGGATCAAGGAAGGCACTGAAACCTGATCATACCTTCTCTGTCCCTGCTCCAGTGACCTAGTTCTTCCTTGAAAGCCTCTGACCCAGTCTCCAGATCTTCCTCCAACAACCTCAGTAGTCTGGAAACTACTGCGAGCACAGTGGTTGTGGAAGGCATTCCATATTCAGACCAATGCATCTCTTCTCTTTCCTTCAGGTTCTCCCCTTGGGCTCCACGATACAGTCTAAAACCAAGGGCATCTGGATGTGGTGTGTGCCCCACCACACCAAGCCCGACCTCACCCTGGTCCTTCTGGACACCGAGGGCCTGGGCGATGTGGAGAAGGTGAGGCTGAGACATGGGCGATTGTGTTTGTTTTGGATTTTTCTCCTTGGTTCTTCATGACTCTATGATGTAACTGTTGCAATGTTTTTCTAAATTCTGAAGACTAAAGTACAGGGATTCCAAAGAAGGGAAATACCCTTCTGTTTAGGTTTGCTTCTAGATGAGATCAGATGGTGTATTTTATTATTTTGTTTTACAGTATTATTTTGTTTATTGCAATTGGGTAAAAACTTTGGTTCAATGCATTCAGCTGAATTTCTGCCTTCTTTCTAGTCAAATTAAATAAGCACTAGCTAACTAAATGAAGGTTCTTCTCTCTAAGAGGTGAGCTTCTTGATGCATATTGTTATTTTTGATGAATTAATTTTCATGAGTTTGTTGCTATTTTCTAGTTAGTTATCTTAAAGTGACTGTTATTATTTTATTTTGCTAGTATCTTTTTTTAGTGATGGCAATACACACAACCAATATGACCGTCAGTAAGCCACATATGCAAAAAGACTTGAAAGTAGGATGGAGATTGGTTGATAGGGCAGTTTGCAGTGGGAAAAAGAGGGAGGAGAGGATCAGGGATGAAGATGGCACAAATTCATTTAATTTCTATATGAAACTGTCAATGATTAAAAATATGTTATATTAAAATTCACAGTAGGGAAAAGTAGTTCTGTAGAAGAAATTTTGCTGAAATTTAATTGGGTGTAATTAGAACCATAAGTTGTGCCTAGTACAATAAAGAAAGGCTAGCATTAAAAGCTGAATTCTTTATAGTGAACCTGGCACATTGCTAGTCTTCTCTGTACTATTTTATTTCATGTAAATGAGAAAAACAGGTCTTGTGAAGATCCGAATTCCATTATAAAATGAAGAAATTCTGTCCATCAATGTCAAAGTTGTAATTGGCATTAATTTTTGTTTTTTCTTTTGTGAAATCATAAAAGAATGACACAGTAGATATCCTTTCTTTTCCCTTCCCCTCCACTCCCCTACTCTCCCCTTCCCTTCCTTCCCCTTCCCTTCCCTCCTTCCTCTCCCCTCCCTTTCCCCTCCCTCCCTCCTCTCCCCTCCCTTTCTTCTCCCTCCCCTCCTCTTCCCTCCTTTTCCTCACCTTCTCTCTTCTCCCCTCCCTTCCCTTTTGTCTTCTTCCCTTCCCTCTTCTTTCCTTTCCTTTATTCTCTTTCTTGTCCTTTTAAAATTTTATTTTCTTTGGTGCTACCAGGGATAGAATATAGCATTTTCCTCATTCTAGGTAAATGCTCTTCTTATACCCCTATTTATTTTTATTCATTAATTGATTTACCTTATTATACTGGGCTATATGAGGTTATTTTCATTTAAGTGAATAATTTGCTTTGAGCATACAATACCCACACTCAATATCCTCACCTTCTGTCCCCTTTCCCTGCCATTAGTTCCCTTTGTTTCACGGGCAGCTTTGCTCTCACTTCACCCATACAGACATAATTTCATGGACCCACCAATGATAGAAAATGAGTGACATTTGTCTTTCAGAGACTAACTTAATTTGATTATTTCCAGTTACATGCATTTTCTTGAAAATGGCAAAAGTCCATTTTCATAGATGAATGGCAGATCTTTTTGTTCTACTTTTTATTGTTCAGACAGTTACTCACTAAGTTGCCCAGACTGGCCATGAATTCCCTCTCTAACTTCAAGCTAGTAACTCCCATGTTTTGGTTTCCCAAGTACCTGAAATGGCACTTCAGTGTTATCAGCATCTACCTAAATTTCGAAGGACGAGACTTCCAAGCTCCTTTTCTCATGTTCTTTCCAGGGCGACCCTAAGAACGACTCGTGGATCTTCGCGCTGGCCGTGCTTCTCAGCAGCACCTTTGTCTACAACGGCGTGGGCACCATCAACCACCAGGCGCTGGAGCAGCTGCAGCATCCTTCAGAGGCTGGACTGCCATGCTTCACTGAGTGCGTTGGGAAAGGACACTGAGGCATTCTGTTTGTTATGACCCGGTCATTGACTTGCTTTTGGTGGAACAGAGAGAGCTGGGTGGAAACCAAGTGTTCCATCACAGTTTTTTTTTTTTTCCCAAAAGCATCATGCAGGTCATGACAGAAATTTCCTTTTCCTTAGCCAAGTACTAGTTAGGTCACAGAACTCACAGAACTAATCAGGGCAAAGTCCTCCCCAGATCCCCATGGAGTGAGTGATGCCACGGAGTTTGTGAGTTTCTTCCCAGACTTTGTCTGGACTGTTCGGGATTTCATGCTGGAGCTGAAGATTGATGGAGAATCGGTCACAGCAGCCGAGTACCTGGAGAACGCCCTGAAGCTGCTTGAAGGTCAGGGACGGGCTGAGGTGGGGGTCGGCTGGGTAGGGGAGCTCTCTGAGTGCCGCTGATCATTTCTGGGGTTCTATTTATATTTAAGATGGGACAGGGGTCTGAAGAAATGGTAACAGAAAAATGGTTGATAACCTTTGGAACTGACATTTAATTTCTCCTAAGAAAACCAGTCTAAAGCACAGGGAAATTAAGCAAAACCAAGCGTTCTTTACATATCTGTACTTTTGCAGTGGATCACCATGAATGGTACACTTTCTAAAGATCAGACATTTGGGCTTCTACTTTGGTGTGGGTTTTCCTCTGGGTAAGAAACAACTGACCTCATAATTGTTATTCATTAAATTACTGTACAAGCCCCTTGAAAACTATTTCAAAGAGTTCTATATGATCATTCTTATGGAGGATCATACATTTGCAATGCTGGTCAGTTATATTAACTATGTAAGTCTGAAGAGTAAGTCCGAAGAAACTCATGTAATTTCACTGTGTACTTTATCAAAATTTATCATAATTATCAAGCTTTTTTGGTGCATCACAGCTACCTGTTGCTTCTACCATACCTGTCAAAGCTATAGTTTTTCAATAAATTACATCTGTGGACATGCAAAGTGCTTGCATGAACGTTGTTTGCGTGCAGTACATCCATCAGGACGACCAACGTTGCTTTGCTGGTGACATTTTTGTTCGTCGCCCTCTACTTCCTGAAAGTGGCCATTGAAAAACTTGTGCAGAAAAATAACCTGTAAAATCAGTATGGTCACTTAATCTCAAAGAGTTTCTGAAGTATTTGGTAATTATTTTAAAATTGCATTCTGGTTACATAAGACCCACCATAGGAAGTGTATGATATGTGTCTTTTGAGGTTTGTGATGAAAATGATATTAATTTGGAGAGAGGGAGGGAGGGAGAAGGAGAGGGGGAAGGAGGGAGGGAGGGAGAGAGAGAGAGAGGAGAGAGAGAGAAAGAGAGAGAAAGCAATTTCACATATGTGGAAGTCAGAGGACAACTTTTCAGAAGATCATCTCACAGTGTAGATGTTCCTAAAGCCAGTTTGATCAAAATCTCTTGCAAAAACGTTGCTGACCATAGTCTTCACGTTGCATATTGGATCTCTAGACTGCACACCCCATGTGTCTGCTGTTATATGCCTTTCCTTTCTCCATCTGTGATAACCAATGCTTTATTCCAGATGTCTATGTATTTGGTCATAAGCATGGTGACAGTTAAAGTAAATGGATCAGAAAACAAAAACAAAAGTTACAAATCTGGAAAAGAGACTTGGGAGGATAGAAAGTGGATGGAACAGGAGGAAGATAAGACAGAACAGGTGGGAGAGAATAATTACAATGCATTATTTATATACATGTGATTATCGGAGAACAATAATAATTTTTAAATTAATTTGTTTTTTATCCTTTTTTATTTAATGTACCATAATACACACAGTGACTTTATAATATTTTCAACTCTTAGTCCAAAAAAATCCCATCCATCTTCCTTTTCTCCTTACAACCCTTCATCTCTCTTGATAGACTCTCTTCTGTTTTCAGATCTTTTCATTTGTGTGGCTCACTGATTCGAGCTCTAGCAAGCTTCCTAAATCAGTGGAAATGCATAGAGGACAGCAGCCTCCTTTACTTCCCCATCAGCATTAGTCCTCTTCAGTTTCTCAGAGAGGCGGGGGGCTTCTTGAGGTCTTTCTGATGTCATGGTGAGATGTTGATAACACAGTTCCCTTGAAATTCTTGTGTAAGTACACATTATCTGCCATGCAATCTTGTACATCTTGATTATGCCATGTCAAGGAGGTAATGCCTGGCCTACCACCTTCCCACTTCAGGCTCTTACATCTTGCTGTCCCCTCTTCCCTAATGTTTCATGAATCTTGGGGTAGGGGTAGGTGAGGTTTATGTGTCCTGTTTAGGGACAAGCAGTCCATAGATACTTATTTTCTGCGTTTTGGCAAGTCGTGATTTTCAGTAATAAGCAGCTTCTTTTGTGGAAGAGGGCCTCAAGTTCAGTAGTAAGTACTCTTGCAATTGGTGGGCATAATAACAAGCCATTTACAGGACGGTCAGGTGTACTGTCTTCCTAGCTAAACATTCACAGTCGATTCTTCCCTTGTGGCTTATTTCCTTTCCTTTCACAGGTTCTTGTTCTAGTTTACAGTAACAAGAATGTGATTCATTCTGACAAGCGGGCCTTAAATCCAACCAGAAAGCTGTTGGTTGTGTCCTTGATACTCATGCCACTGTTGCACTGATGGTCACTTACTGGTAGTCACCTGTTGTCGAGGTGATTTTTATTGTAATTTGCAGGTCTTGCAGGTCGATTGGACCTTTGAAAGTTTTTCTCTCTCAGAAGCTTCTACAATGCTCTCTGGTACTGTGTAAGCAATCCAGCGAGGAAGACGTTCCCAAGCCAGTTTTAGTTGGTAGTTTCATGTCCTGTAATCCATATGTGCTGCATCTTCAGTGATAGGATGGTATTATCAGTTGTTGGAGGATAACCAAGAGAAATGGCAAAAGTCTGCACTGTTTGACTAACAACTAATCAAGGAGAGTCACTGTTCCTGCTGCTGTTAGTAGTTTTGATTGTCACTGGGTTCTAAGTAGAGTGTCCAGGGCATTTTTTCTTTTATTTTTTCTTTACCCTATTTTTCTTTCTCTGTGCTTCTCTGCATAGGGACTGTCCATTCTTATTCCCTTTTTAAAAGCAATGTTTTTTGACCTATTAGTAGTAGCACAGGAGGTTTCTTTCTGGATCCATTGCACAATCTTAGGGTTTTTCTTTGAGTCTCTTAGTCCTTCCTACATCCCATCTGCTCATCCACCTAGATTTGTTTTTCTCATTATTCCCTCCTTCACTCCACCTGTAATGGTATCCTACATCTCCTCCTCCAAAGGTTTCACCCTTCCCACTCATTGGTCCCTTTCCAATTTTCTGATTCTTACAGTAATTCCAAGCCAAATACAGCTGTATTAGTTACACCCACACCAGTGTTGTGTTTCTGTCTCTCCATCTCCTTCTCAGCGTTCTCTGTTGTTTGCATTCTTGATCTTAGCGATTCTGATTGGGATAAGATCGTATCACAAGGTAGTTTTAATTTGCATTTCTCTGCTGACCAGGGAAGATGAGGATCTTGTGAGATATTTGTTTGGCATTTTAATTTCTTTATATGAGAAGTCCCTGCTTACTTCAGGGCCCATTTTTCATTGGGTTGTTTGCTTTCTTGGTGTTTAATTTTTGAGTTCTTTGTACACTCTGATTATTAATCCTTTGTCAGATTCATAGCTAGCAAGGATTTTCTCCCATTCTGTAGATTTTATTTTTGCACAATTAACAGTTTCTTTTGTAGAAAAGAAGCTTTTTAATTTCATGAAGTATCACTTGTTGATTATTGGTTTTAGTTGCTGGGCATTTGGGGTTTTACTTAGAAAATCTTTACCTAGATTTATCAAATCGAGTGTACTCTCTACTCTTTCTTCTAAGAGTTTAAGGGTTTGGGGTTTAACCTTAAGGTTGAACCATTAGAAGTTGAATTTTGTGTGTGTGTGTGTAAGTCGAGAGGTAGCAGTCAATTTTAATTCTTCTATGTGTAGATATTGAATTTCCCCAACACCACGTGTTGAAGATGCTGCCTTTTCTTCATTGTATATGTTTGGCATCTTCATAAAAAAAATCAAGGGGGCGGGCTGGAGAGGTGGCTCAGGGGTTAAGCCTCCGCCTTGCAGGCGGAAGGTCCTGAGTTCGGATCCCAGATCCCACGTATAGACGCCAGGCAGAAGCGGGGGCGGCCTGCGCCTCTGGTCCTGGTAGGGCGGAGCCTGTGAATCCTGGGGCAGAAGGAGGTGGAGGCGTCCATGGTGGTTCGCGAATTCGTCTGTGGTTCTACACATACACAGACACACACACGCATGCCCACGCGCACATACACACGCATATGCACACAGTTGAATAAATAATAATAATAATAAAATTTAAAAAAAAGTCATCATAGAATTTAAAAAAAAAAATCAAGGGGCTATATATGTGGGAGTGTATATCTGGGTTCTCTGTTCTAATCCATTGGCCAATGTGTCTGTTTTTGTGTCAGTTTCATGTTGTTTTTATTACTACAGCTCTGTACTATTGCTTGAAATTGGTATAGAAATGCCTCCAGCAGTCAAGGAGCAATAAAAGGGCTCATCAGTTATTTTTGTCTTTCTATATGAATTTTGAAAGTGTTTTTCCCAATTCTGTAAAGAATTGTATTTGGATTTTGATTGAGATTGCATTGGATTTGTACATATTGCCTTTGGTAGGATGTCATTTTCACAACATTAATTCTATTGATCCATGGGCCTGGAAGGTTTTTCCACCTTCTATTATGCTCTTTAATTTCTTTCAGCAGTGTTTTGCAGTTTTCATTGTATTGGTCTTCTTCTTTCTTAGCTAAGCTTATTCCAAGGTATTTTATTTTCTTTGATGCTATGGTGAATGGAATTGATTCCTTCGTTTCTTGCCTCTGGTATATAAGAAGGCTACTCAGTTTTGTATGTTCATTTTGTAGCCTGTTGATTCTTGGTGGAGTCATATGGCTCTCTTGAGTATAAAATCTTGTCATCTGCAAATAGGGATATTTTAACTTCTTTCTTTCCTATTTGTGTCCTTTTTTGTCTCATTTTCTTGCCTTATTACTCTGACTAGGAATCATGCACAATGTTGAAGAAGAGTGATGACAATGGGCTCCTTCTCTCATTCCTGATCTAAGAGGGAATGGTTCAAGTTTTTCCCCATTTAAAACGATGCTTGCCTTAGGTTTGTCCATATACAGCCTTTATTATGTTGTGATAAATCCCCTCCATTCCTGTTTTCTCCAAAACTTTGGTCATGAAGGGATGTTGAATTTTGTTAAAGCCCATTTCTGTACCTACTGAGAAAATCATGTTTTGTTTTTGGGTTTGTTAATATGATGAATCACATTTATTGACTTACATATATTAAACCATCCCTGCATTCTTGGAATGAGCTTGACTTGATCATCGTATATCATCTTTAGGATGTTGTCAGATTCAGCTGGCAAGTACTTTATTGAGGCTTTTGCTCTGTGTTCATTATTGAGATTGGCCTATAATTCTCTTTCTTTGATATGTGTTTGGTTTTGGAATCAGAGTAATACTGGCTTTGTAGAAAGAGTTTGGGGGTGTTCCTTTTTCCCTATCTTATGGAAGAATTTGAAGGATAGTGATGTTAGTTCTTCTATGAAAGTCTGGTAGAATTCTCAATTTTTTTTATTTTTTAGTTGGGAGACTTATAATTACTGTTTTAATTTCACTGCTGTTATTGGTCTGTTTAAAGGTATCTATCTAATCTTGAGTCAGTTTTGCCAAGTTGCATGTGTTTAGATTGTCCAATTTAGAAGAATAAAATTTTAAAAAATATGTCCTTATGAGTCTCTGGATTTTCCTAGTGTCTTTTGTGATTTCCCTCTTTTTCATTTCTGATTTTACTGATTTGGATAATATCGCTTCTTCTTTTGGTTAGTATGGCTAAGAGTTTGTAATCTTGCTTATCTTTTCAAAGAACCAGCTCTTTGTTTCATTGATTCTTTTTTTTTTGTTGTATTTTTTTTCAGTTCCAATTCATTGATTTTTGCCAGGATCTTGGATATTTCTTTTCATGTGCTACTTTTAGGATTGATTTGGTCCTATTTTTCTAAAGCTTTCTGGTATAACATAAAATCATTTATTTAGAATCTTTCCTGTGTTGATGTAGGCATTTAAATAAACTGTTCTCTTAAGAGTGCTTTTAATGTGCACCATAAATTTTGGTCAGCTTTCTCTTCATTTTCATCAGACTCAAGGAAATTTTTAATTTCTTGAATTATTTCTTCCTTGGCCTAATCCTCATTTAAAAATGTGTTATTTACCTTCCATGAGTTTGTGTAGTTTCTGTTATTTCCTTTATTGTAGATGTCTACCTTTATTTAGATAGTATACAGGGAATAATTTCAACTTTTCTGCATTTATGGAGGTCTGATTTATATCTTAGCATATGGTCTATTTTTGAGAATATTCCATGGACTGTTGAGAAGAATGTGTATTCTTTAGTGTTTGGGCGAATTGTGCTATAGATATCTGTGACGTCCATTTGATTTACGGTTTCAATGAACTCCCATGTGTCTCTGCTTAGCTTTTGACCCTGTTGACTTGTCCAATGGTGTGAGAGGGATATTAAAGTTTCCTATTATCTCTGTGTTTGGGTTGATTAATTGTTTTGCCTGCTGTAGGGTTTGTTTGATGAACTTGGGCATTCTTGTTTGCCTTTTGATGGTGTCTCAGAGTGCCTCTATGTTCTGGTTTTCAATTTATCAGTTTCTCTGATTGACTTACCAATCCTTTCTGCCTTGTCTTCCAGTTCTGAGACTCTTTCTTCTACATGATCAGTCCTGTTGAGACTCTCTATTGAATTACTTACTGCACTGTTTGACTTCTTTAGTTCCCATGTGATTTCAGTCTGGCTTTTTTCAGTGCTTCCATATTTGCAGATAACTTTGGATTTTCTTCACTGTTTCTAGATCTGTTTTCAGGTCCTTTACTCTCATTCTAATTGCATCTTGTTTGTTGGTGCTTTCTGGGTTTTCTTTCCTGAGTTTAGTATGTTATTCTTCAAATTTGTTCTCTTGGAGGTGTTTGAAGCTATTGATCTTTGGAATTCATTGTTCTGATTACTATTATCTTGGACACCTTCCAATGGGCTATCCTTGTGGGAGCTGAGGTCTTGGAATTGGTGATTTTGGGAGGAGGCATATTTTCTTGGGTCCTTGTCCTTTTTTTTTTCTCCTATTTTTCAGCATGATGCTGACATCTGGAATTAAGTAGTTGCTAATTTTCTTTCATTTATATTGTTATTTTGCTTGTGTCTGCTGCCTGAGTTAGGATTTCTATTTGTGTATATTGCTTTTAGGATGGGTAAATGTTGATTGAAGTTCTATCTGAAGTTGCTGGATACTGATTCTTTGGTGTGATAGCTGTCTTCTGTCTGGGATGCTGCATTTCAGCACTTAGATGATGTTTGGAGTATTCATGTTTTGCTTTGTGTTGCATATCAAATGTTTGTACATTCATTTGCGAAGAAGGTTGCTATTTCAGTATTCTCTGGCTGTAGGAGATGCTTCTCAGATGAGTTTTCTGAAATTGTTATCATGCTGTCTTGCTAACCGGAGGGCAGTGGGGGAGGGGAGAAGAGGGTTGCCTGCACTAAACAGGCAGGCTGAAGGCAACTTTACATGAATTGAGAATGATAATAATTAATAAAAAACAGAAAAATGAATTTTGTGGGTTGGTGAGATGACTCAGGGGCATACATGTCAAATATCCATAGTTTGATACCTGGAATTCATATAAAAATGGAAGAAAAGAAGTTACTTCACAGCTGTCCTCTGACCTCCATACACATGCATGTACGCGCACATGCATACACACATACACATACATATACACACACACATACCCTGTACATACACAGATTACCACCACCACTACCAACAACAAAACAATAAATAAAAAAAATCAAAAATCGTGTTTAGCATAGTAGTAGTTTTCATTCAAGAGCCCATGTAAGCATGCCTAATATTCCTACTTCCAATATTGCTCTGCTATCTTTCATTCGTGGGCCTTCTTTTTGGTCCCGCAGTTCCAGTTGTATATGGGATGGATTGGGTCAGAAGTTGACATTTCAGCCTTTATTATTCAGTACTTCACACCTATGCTTGATGCTTTAGGCATGTCTGTGGGCATCAGTTGTTTTTCCACTGAGGTCACACGTCTCCTGAAATATCTTGCCAAGGTTTTATCAAGTACAAACTTGGTCTACATATGATATGTTAAGCAGTATTCATGCGTATGGAAAAATTCAATTGAAAAACATTGTAAATATACCAGAACATTGTCTTCAGCTTATGAGATGATTCCCTTTGTTCTCTGCTTTCTTTCTCCTTCAGGTGACAATCCCACAATCCAAAAATCCAATTTTTCCAAGGAGTGCATCAGGCATTTCTTTCCAAAGAGGAAGTTTTTGTCTTTGACTGGCCCGTTAATGACACAGAACTCTTTTTTTTTTTTTTTCTTTTATTTTAGCTCATACAAACTTATTAGGTACACCAGTTCCCTCCCTCCCTCCTCCTCCCCCCGGACACAGAACTCTTACACAATATAGAGAACATCTCAGAAGACCAGTTGGACCCCAAATTCCAGAATCAAGCAAACGTTTTTCTTTCTTACATTTTCATCGAGGCAAAGATCAAGATCCTGAGAGAGGGAATTGTGGTCACTGGGAGTCGTGAGTCTGCTTAATTTTTTAAAAAACATTTCTGTATATTACATGCTGAATATAAAATGCGTGTACTTTTTGATCGATTCTCTATACAACAATGTTATGCATAGAACATGTATACATTTTATAATTACTTATTGAGACCTAAAAATCTGTCTTCAAAATTCCAAACTTTTTCACTGATATGATTCTACATATCAGACTAAATTCTGGTTGATAATAAAATCAATTGAATTTTAAACAAGTCACATTCAAAAATTACTAAAATAGATATATTTTATTTTCACAGGGAATTCCTATACATGAGTTTTCTTTGCAAAACAAATATGAAGTTATTCTGGAAGTTCGATAACTGCTAATATAAATACTAATGATAAGTCTTCAAGATCAGTATCAGAATTTACAACTAGTGTAATCTGACAGCAGCCTAATTAGTCTGCCTATTTTCTTTCAGGTTTTGCTCAATTTATTAGATGAAAGTAGATATTTTAAGATGGTAAACTACAAGAACATAAAAAAAAGGAGCCAATTGAAAGAAGAAATTGATAGCATGCTGAAAAAGGTGTGACTTTTAATTTTATATTTATCCCCTAACTTTCTGATTTGTGCAGGGCTGGGGGCCCTGGTGACGACCTACATGGACGCCATCAACAGTGGAGCGGTGCCTTGTTTGGATGACGCGGTGACGACTCTGGCGCAGCGTGAGAACTCGGCGGCCGTGCAGAAGGCAGCCGACCACTACCGCGAGCAGATGGTCCAGCGAGCGAGGCTCCCCACGGACACGCTGCAGGAGCTGCTGGATGCGCACGCGGCCTGCGAGAGGGAAGCCATTGCGGTCTTCATGGAGCGCTCCTTCAAGGACGAAGACCAGGAGTTCCAGAAGAAGCTGGTGGTAAATCATTTGAGTCATGAACTGTCCTGATCTATTCCCTAGAGGACTGAAGCCTGGAGGAGCCTTTACTGATTCCTGGATGCCTGTGTCTGCCATAACAAAGCATTTCAGATAATCAGGATCCACATGGTTTCAGAAGAATACATGTCCACACCTCAAGTTTCAGGCACTTTTTAAAATCCAGAACCTTTCAATGTCCAGACAAATCAGCACAGCCATATTCGGTAATACTTCTGGTAGATTCTAGCTAATACGTTTATGGAGTTCTCACTTACACCGAATGCCCACAGGCCATGCCTGAGCTGGTTACATTTCTGGGCACATTGTCTCATTCTGAGAAACCAAGTCTCTCCTACCAGGATCTTATATCAGGCCACCGTCATCTCTTATTCCTTCTCATTGTACCATTAGGGGTAAAATACAGGATGTGACAAAAGAGAGTGTGGGATGCAGGTCCATCAGTCCACAGAAGAGGGCCCTGAGCCCCAGGAAGGGAAGGAAGCTTCCCATTGGCTTTCAGAGAGTGTTCAGATTGTGGATTAGGTCAGATTTCGAGATTCCTGATTCATTGCAATCTTCCTGCACCAGAAGATTTTTCTCATGGGAAACAGTCATGACCTTTGTGACCACTGCAATGTGTGGAATTTCATCTCCTTTGTTCCTTTTATGTGGTCACATCTTGGTACATTTCTCTTGCAGGAGTTCACACGGAACAAGAAGGAGGATTTCATGCTGAAGAATGAACAGGCATCAGAGAAATACTGTCAGGAGGAATTGGATCGTCTTTCAGAGCCCCTAGCTGAATATATCATGGCAGGGACCTTCTCTGTTGGTGGAGGGCACCAGCTGTATTTGGAGAGGAGGAAGAAGATTGGGCAGGACTATTGGCATGTGCCCAGGAAAGGGGTCAAGGTGAGGAAGGGGAGCAGGGCAGAGTGCAAGAGGGCTTTTTAAAATCTGAAAAGAAGGATCAGAAAATGCAAGGCTAACAGGGCACCTTGACCTTTCTTTCTGTATCGTGAACCCAAACTAGGGTCTTGCAACACCTGCCAGCAGGGCGCTCTTACATGCTTTAGCAGTAATTCAGGTAGAAGAACTGTCAGAAGGGGGGCTTCTGAGTTTTAGGAATCTAAAACTTTAGGAAAAGACAAAAAGAAAACCTGTTGAAGATTTATGTCATTATTCTGTTCTGTTCTTTTCTTATTTGTAAGCTTTGAAAGTTATAATTCTTTAAGTGGAAGAGTGTCTTTGAAATGACCCGTTCCTTTGAGGTACCAAAGCTTTATTCACATATTTATTTCAGATCTTAATTTTTTGAGCAAACTTGATGAGGCTAGACACATGGGGGTCTTGCCTATCGTTTGTCAGCCCCAGGTCCCCTGCAGAGGCTCTGTATTTTTAGAAACGATGTTAGGTATACAGATTTTATTTATGCATAATTTAATGTGGTCTGTAAGTATTGATGCACTTCTTATAATAAGCTGTTTTTGAGAAATGTGGAATTCAATTTTAATATTAACTTTTAACAGTGATAGGTTAAACTATAATATCTGTAGATTTTATTCAAATGCACACAAGGTATTAAGATTCCAGAGGATGCTGGGTTTTGTTCTTGGTTGGGAAGATTCTGTTTAATGAAGGCTCTCTGTTCAGAAAGCAGTGTCTATCCTATCCTGTGACTGAGCCAGGAAAGTGTGGGATGGCTGGTGTGGGAAATCAAGAAAGGAATTGATCACCCATGTCTGCAAATGTCCCTAAGTAATTGTTGTGTATTTGATACTTGTATAATGAAAGTATTTCTGGATAGAAAAAAAGATTGTGAGCGATACATTCATGAGCTTGTCCAAACTGGCCACCTATGTGCTGCAACAGATATAATGACAAATGACAGGTGCAACCACCGTGTTCCTAGCCTGTTCAAGTTTGCTCAAAAAATTAAGATCTGAAATAAATACTCGAATAAAGCTTGGGTACTTTAAAGGAGCAGGTCATTTCAAAGACACTCTCCCATTTAAAGAATTATAAGTTTTAAAGCTACAAATGAGAAGAGGACAGAATAACGACATAGAAAATAACATTATTTCCTAATGATGGCAGTGATGCGAGTTCTCTCTTAACACCTTTCAGTTTATTGTGTTGTAGGCGATACCTACAGTTGTTGTGGGTATTAATGAGGCCAGGGGACGTCGAAATAATCCGCCCAAGGTGGCATCCTGTAAGCACCCACGTTTAGGCAGCGTTTTACATTGCAAGGAAACTATGAAAACATGTTAGATTACAGCGAACCCAGCTGCAAAGAAGGAGGACAAGTGGCGCCAGGAGAAGGACTGAAGGGAGTCAGGGAGGAGGAGGGTTCCCTGAGTGACGGAGGAGCTTGGTCGGTTTGCAGGAATTCACTGGAGAATTGTCATCACAAAGAAAGATGGCTGAGAACACGTTCACATATGCACGAGCGCTATTCATGTATTCATCGGAGTTCTCTGCTCCCTCTGGGTTGTCCAGGCCAAGGAAGCCTTCCAGAAGTTCCTGAGGTCTCAGGCCGTGGAGCAATCCATCCTGCAGGCAGACACGGCGCTCACCGCAGGGGAGAAGGTCATCGCAGGTACAGCATTCAGCCTCCGCTTTGACGTGGTTGGACTCCCGCAGTGCCTTCCAGAGAGACCAGGCAGTAAACCTCCCCACGGGAGACCCTTCCTGTTCTCTGCAGCGCGCACTCTGAAAAGAACGAGGCAACTAGGTTGCATTTCAGCTGGGTGGGCAGGGCCCCTCCCATCACCTCCAGAAACAGGCTCTGGACGGTGTGGACCTGAGCGTCCTCCTCTCGGAGAGCGTTTGTTCTCTGGTTCAGTCTGGCCGAGTGCTACTGTTTCTCCTTTCGACGTTCTTGGCTTTCAGAGGAGCGGGCTCAGAAGGAGGCGGCTGAGCAGGAGCAGGAGCTGCTGAGACAGAAGCAGAAGGAGCAGCAGGACCTGATGGAGGCTCAAGAGCGGAGTCACAAGGAGAACCTGGAGCAGCTGCGAACCAAGCTGGTGCGGGAGCGAGAGGAGCTCATAAGGGACCAGAACGTGATGCTGGAGCACAAGATGAAGGTGGGCTTCTCGGCTCGGGGAGCCGATGGTTCTTCCCCCCTCATTTTACAAGCACGTCGAGTACTTATCCCTGCCTCCATCCTGCCCTCCTCCTTTCCTTCCCCCTCCTCTACTTCCTCCTCCTTTCCTTTCCCCCTCCTTTACTTCCTTCTCCTTTCCTTCACTCCTTGTTTCCTTCCCCCTCCTTTCCTTCCCCTCTCTTTTCTTTCTCCTTCCTTCCCTTTCCCCCTCTTTTCCTTCCCCCATCCATTCCTTCCTCTTTTCCTCATTCCCTTCCTCCCCTCCTTTCATCAACTCATTCCACTCCCTGCCCCCCTCCTGGCTGTCCACCTGTCTATGGGCTCCAGGGTTCTTAGGGGCTAGGGCTGTATGAGTGAAGGGAAGTGGCCCTCTGGTTCTTGTTTCAGTTGGGATGAGGCTGGTAATGACCAGACCACCCAAGAAGGCTGCAATTACCACAGGTTGATAGGTCTCCCGTTAAGCCCTTGTTACTGATTTTCTTTTTTTCCTCATGTGTTTGGAGTTTGCTTCATTCTCAGACTCTGGAGTAGTCAGGACAACTGTGGCTTCTCTAGGCCCCTGCAGGGTACAGACTTCAGAGCTCCGATTTGGGAGACCTGGAGGTGATCTCCTGATGGGATACGCAGTGTGAGCAGCAACTGGTTTATGTTAGTGAGACCTAAGATGTCTGCGACCCTGAGGATGGTCTAGGCTGACAGAAAACTGATAATTTTCCAGAATGAGAAGCACAGGAAACCGATAGGTTTCTGAAGGTGCTGCTGCTCCCCCTCCAGCATGGATAGCCTGGCAGAGTTAGCAGATGGCATCTGAAGAATTCGCTCATCGGTCAACTGCAAATTAAAAATAATGTATTTCTCAACCAACTGCGAAGTTGCCAATATGTCTACGAGAGATAGTGGCCTCACCACCCCACAGGGACTGGGAATCTGTGAAATCAGATCAATGCATTTCTGTGGATAAGAATGCAAATATTTGTTCCAGTAGTCCAGCACGATGGGAAAATATCAGCAAAGTTTAAATTATCCTTAAGTCAATTTTGTGAATAAATTAAAGACAGTTAAGCAATGTTCTTTTTTTTTAATTAAGGAAAGAGAGACTCGTGCAGTAATTGTGATTTTTTAAAATGATTTGCTTTCCTCTCTAACTTCCCTTTTCTTTTATTTTTTAGGCACAAGAGGCCTTGCTCAATGAAGGATTTCAGAAGAAATCTGAAGCAATGAACACAGAAATAAATTGCTTGCGAAACAGGATTGAGACTATGAAAAAGAGAATACTTCTGTCATGGGCCAGATTTTGAAAGGATTTGCTATTGTTATTTGTGCTCCTATAATATTAGTTGTTGAGGTTATGAAAAGCATTTATTCCCTTTTCTTTTGAAGAAATGATCAATTGTGGATACGTTTGGTCCTTTGTGTGTGTGTGTGTGTGTGTGTGTGTGTGTGTGTGTATGGGTATGTGGGTGTGTATGGGTGTGTGCAGAAGAAGGTACTGTGGGTTTTCCTAGGCTCTGCTTCCCAGGCTGGAAGTGCAGACCACAGCCGTTTCTATCTGGCACTTTCACATGGGACCCTTTGTTTGTGAAGCAGAGGCTTAGCCCCTGAACCATTTCTCCAGCCCAGCTTTGTTCTATTTTTAAGTTGCAGGTTCTCCATGTTCATTCAACAAAGTTTCATGAGTATAAATTGCTTTTTAGAAGAGATCAACATCTGGCCCATGTCAGATAGAGCAAATCATGCATGTTTTCAGAGATGATGTTCCTTGTTAGGAAACAGATTTGCAACCTCTTTCATATGGACGATGCCCATTGAGTCGTTACTTGCCATGGTGCTGAGCTTGAAAGAGCTTAACTGATGTTGTCAGAGTGTTGAAAGTGTGTCCTTTAAGCATGTGGCCTTGCTGGAATACCACGTGGTCAGGGAAAAAACTGGGGTTTTTCTGTGTACTAAAGCAAGTTTGAAGATACCTTAAAAGTGAAATAAAGTCGAAACACTGTCTAAAGTGTGATGATTTTTCTACTTGTCTTCACTGATGAATTTTGCTCTCTGACAATTTTGAACCTGAATAAAGCACAGTCTGATCCCTCGTTCTCCTTCCCTCTCTCTGCACTAGTCTTCCCTTTCTCCTGTTCTTCCTGCCATATTCTGGTCTCTCTGACTGCCTTTGCTCCACTACTTCTAATCACACGCCCCCACCTTTGGTCAAGATTTTGGGACTACTTCCTAGAGACTACTCATACTTTCGTCTCCCTACTCGAATCTGCCAGTTGTTCATTGTTCTTCAGGGCTTTATAAGTGCCTGTGGTCTCCTCCTCAATTCACAGCTGACCAGGTAGAACTCTTGAAGGCTTGGGGCCCCTCCCGTGTTATGGATTCATGGTTGCCATGGCATTCTTGTAAGGGGGAGTGTGCTCTGCTGAGGACATTCCCCGGCTTTCACTTGTTCTCAGCATCTGTGGTCCCATGAGTCACTGTATTTGTCTCTGGTCTGTGTTCAGGCTGAGCGTTGTGTTAGTATTCGTTCTGTCCCCTCTTGCGTGATGCTTTTTGATCTTTAAGATAGAGTGGGTTAGATCCCACCTTAAGGCGTAAAGAAACATCTGGGATGAAGACTATGAGTGATATTAACCAATAACTTTAAAGATAATTATTTAGAAAAGAGTTGATACCAAGTCCATTTATGAAAACCCTAGTCATACATTATCCCCAAGGGCACCTGTGGATTTTTAACATGTTATGGTACCAAGCCTATGTTTCCGCCCATGGAACAGAGGTCTTAATTGGTTATCTCTATAACATTCATGAAGCTACTGCACCAGTGGAAACATCTGGTAAGGCTTGGTAAATCTGCTGATAGCTGTCTCCCCCCTAGCAGCCTGTATAACACTTTTGTATATGATGAAAGCCACCCAGTAAGGAGGTGGCTTCCAGGTCAATTGCAGCTTGGTTTCTACTGTGGCCAAGGTATGTGAGGTCTTCAGCAACAGGGTCTTGTTAGTGTGATCATTTCTAGAATGGCGATAGTTCCATGTTACTACACATGCATATGTATGAAATAAACTCTGAAAAATTAATGAAGGTTGGAAATCTCTGACCTCCTGGCGATGACAAGTTAGAATTAGATGAGGGGCAAGTGCATTCTTTGTAGGCTCTGTTTTCTAGGTTTCATAAAGAGGGCTTGGAAACAAGGAATAGCTTACAGGCTATTATTGACAGTGGAAATATGAAATGAGCCATTGCATGATGAAATTTCCCACTGTGTTTAGAAATAGCATGATCCTGTTACAGGAAGCAAAACTAAATCTGAGTACTGGGCACCATAATATGAACATTCTAGCATCGGTTCCATGGTGGCTTATTTTTAATCTCATTGTTTGTTTAGAATCAAGGTGCCAGCGTTCCTGTGACTTTTAAGAGCTCATCTAGAGGCGCTTCTATTTCCTGCATCCGAGTTCTTTGTAGGGTAACCGAAACAGTTACTACATGTTAAGAATGTGGACTGTGGGAAGGACCTTGAAGTAGTAATAATTTAGGTGGTGAATTTTCTGTAGTGGTCAGAAACTAGACGCTTGGATGGGAACGAGAGAGCCAAACACAGGAACACTCAGAGCGATGCTTGACCCAGTAGGTTGGAAGCTCTGGCTGCGACAGCGTTATATGTGAAACTAGACATTGCACCTTGGTTTGTAGTGCCTGTCTGTGAGGTCGCTCGCCTGCGCGGGGGCACAGACAGAGTCGGTCTCCCTGCCTTCCCTCACCACGTCAGTGGTCACGTTCTGTTTCTGTTCAGCCTTGCTTTTCCTTCTCTGGCTATTCAGGCTAACGTCCTCCCGAGAGAACAGAACCTTGGTGATAGTTTGCTTCCTGTGTTGATCTTTAGGTTGTGTGTCTCACCGTGAGAGGATGTGGTGCATGGGTCTTGCAGTGGTTATTGTTAAGTTGGTGGTCTTTCTGTGTCTAGGTGTTAGATAAGGATGTAACCAAGTCTTCCGGGGCTGTGCCTGAGGCGCTGACATCTTTGCATATTTGCCACTGCTTTCCTGGGTGCTGGGAGCTGCTGAGTCTCACGCTGTCCTGTGGATCAGCTCAGAATTTCAATCTGTAGAGCATCCGTGCTTTTGACCCAGAGTTTTTTCTCTCCTGTGGAGGGATTCTGTATGACTGCTTTCAGAGTGAGGGTGGAGGAGTCTTTGCATGTAGAGTCATCCTGTTGGTGTCTGTTTATTACTTCTGTGTTTCCATTTTCTTGGGTGCATGGTGTGTATGCATGTGTGTGTGTGATGTGTGTGCTCATTCAGGTGCTTATGTGCCATGGCACTAATGTGGAGATTGGAGAACAGCTTTTGGGAGTTGTTTTCCGCCATTAACTTTTTGATACAGTATCTCAGTTTTTCTGCCATTTTGCTGTGTGTTTCGGTGTCCATAGCCCCCAAGCTCGAGGTGAGTTTCCTGTTTCTTGTCATAGGAATGCTGGGATTTCACATGAGTGCTTCGTATCTTCCTGTTGATAAATTTTGTTCTTCAAAACTTTCTTACATGTATATGGTGCTTTCTGTGCTAGTTAGATGTATAGGTGACCACTGAAAGCTGAGCTCTGAGCACATTTGTAAAGTACTCATAGTTAAGGCAGCTCTAAGCAAGCATGCAGGAGAGTATCTAACTGATATTGAAAGACCCTGATCAGGTGGATAAGATGGAAGGAGCTGTCTCAATAAGTTGACATTCTTCATTATTCTTTGGCAATCTTGCTGTCTAGTGAGTGGGGTTGGCCTTTTTCTCAGCAATCCTGTGGATATAGTGTGGCGAATTCCCTCAGTTCCTAGTGTTGGTGTGAATTCTCCTTCTAAGCTGGACTAAGAGCTATAACTGAGAGTCATAAGAAAGAATAAAACCCCCTAATTCCCTCTAACTTCTTTAACCATGAATTTATCAGCAACATGCAAACAAACTGCAACACATTCCTATTAGCGTCTCCCTTCCGCCCCCAGCTCATCCTCATCCCTTCTTGCCAATCTCCACCTTACATTCATTCATATGCCGTTGTTTAGTTTTGTGTCCTGCTGAGTTTAATCATGGCTGTCTGTGTGACCATGAGCTTAGGACCGTTCTTTGGAGCCTAGTGGCATCACCAGTGCACACTCAATGTTATTCTTAGCGTCTCCATGTTTCAGAGTTTGCTAATTGCTCTTTAGTGATCATAGGGTCCCATTGACTCCTCTCCATTTCTAACTGATTGTCAGCTAGGTCAGTACTGCACAGGCTTGGTGTCAGTATCTACAGATTTTTTAATTCATGACTGTCAAAACCAAAAATATTCAAAATATAGTATTTCACACCCCCTTTCCCTATTTTCTGCTTCTTCCATTCTTTTTGCTTTTTCTTCTATGATGTTCCCTATGTTAAATGTTAGGCATGTTGAACACAAAATGATTCAAGTTGCTCCCCTTCTCCCCCGCAATGTACGTGCTCATAAAATCTTCACAGTTCCCAGTTTACTTAAATTAGGCAGCTCCATCTCCCAAGGACAACTCAGCAACCCTTACCCTGTCTAATTTCTCCACAGTCCTCAGTCCACCTTCAACTAAGATAAACTAGCACATTCATCTGAGGACTCCAGCTACAAGCCCCTGCCCTATAAAAACGCCTAGCTTCAGGGCTGCTTCTCTCTGATTCAGAGACAGCCGTCCTGCTTGTTGGCTAATACAATCTCCTGTGTGTAAAAGCCCCTGCACCCTGAACCTTAAGGGGTAGCATGAATGTCACACTGAGAACTGACTCTCTACCACCACTGATTTTCAACATCTTTTGCATTTGTCTCTAGTCATTTCCCAGAGGGGCTTCTCTGATTGAGATTCACAGTAGCCTTTGTCAGTGGGTATAAACACATATGTTCAGAAGGTAGTTTGATGCCATGCCATTCTTAATTAAGGAACCATAAGTAGGTTCCAACTAGGGCCTAAGACCTTTGTTTTGTCATGGGTTTTTAACTTGGATAATACTAGCACACATGAATTCCTTCTTGTGAAGTGGGTCTCATATCCAATCAGAGAGTGGTTGGTTGCATTCATAGCAGTGGTGACACTATTGCATCAATGGGCATAGCTTGTCTGGCAGGATGGTATTGTAATTCATAGCATTCACAGTTGGGTAAGACCTTTCATGACTTTAACCTCTTATTACCTGCACAGTACCTTCTGTGCTACGGAATACAACCAGCAGAAGGAATTTTCTAGCTCATTTACTGCTTGAAATCTTATATTTTGCATTCAAGGTTTGTGTCATCTTGAGCACTAGGGCCCTGTCAATTAGTTCTGGAGGACAACCAAAAGAAATGGCAAGAATCTGTACTGTTGCGGTGGCTCCTGGTGGCTCCCTGCCTATCACTTGCTACAGAGCTGTCCCATCCCTGCTCCTGGACCTTGTTTAGATTCATTGCTTTGAGGACCATCATTATCTGGTCTTGTGAAGTATCTCTCTTCAGACTCTCTTTCATGCTTTTAAACTGAGTTATCAGATAACAAATTTCCATATGATTTTACAACTAACTTTTCTTTGATTGACTCTCCCCAACTTTGTCCCTTCATCTCCCTGTCTTCCCATCTCTACCTCCCATAATCCTTTCTCTATTCTCCCCCCCCCCCATTTTACTTATGTGCTATACTCTCGGCTCCCTTAAGGCAAACCCTCACTTCATTTTCCATTTCTAGTTTCTAGCTTCTGGAGGTACTTCAAATTAAATGTGTAAAACTAAGGAATCAAGGGTTAGAACCCACACATGAGAGAGAACATGCTGTGTTCATTATTCTGGGCCTGGCTTTCCTCACTCAGTGTAATGTTTTCCAATTTCATCTGCTTATCTGCAGATTTCATAATTTTGTATTGTTTGTAGTTACATGCAATTTCATTGTGTATACATATATCACATTTTCATTGTCCATACATTCATTAATTGGCATTTTATTAGTCAGAGTTCTCTGAAGAAACAGAATCTCTAGAATGTAATATATTTATAAATAAGCTTATTAAATTGACTTATAATAAAAATAGTGTCCTTCAAAGTAGCCTCCTGTAACTGCTTCGTTCTCGACCAGAACATTCCACAAAGCCAAAAGATCCCAAGAAAGTCTTAAGCCTTTACTTCTCTGGAGGGTCGAAGATGCTGGGTTCCAACGTTGGTGAAGAGCAGCTGGGCTCTGATGTCAGGGATGAACAGCAAACAGCAGCAAGGCCTAGAGGCCGGGCTCCAAAGGCAGCGGGAACAACAGCAACGTGGAAAGGATGGCGCTCTGTGTCAGCTAAGGATGGAGGCAGCAGCAACAAAGAAGGTGACGGTGCTCTAAAAGTGAATGATGCTTGCAGAGTGGACTCCACAGCAAGTCGACACAAGGGAAGAGCAAATCCCTCCTCCTTGTCCATACATTCATTATCCTATTATCTGGTCCACCACTGGAAAGTATCACCCACTATGGGCTGAGTTTTCCACAGCAATCAATCAAGTACCTGCAGACTTGTTCAGGGACTGTTGCAACCATTAACCTTCCACAGTTGTGCCCCAAACAATCTACGACTGTCAAACTGACACTAAAATATAACCAGAACAGGCATCTGGGCTGATGCCATTTCCTAATTATTGTGAATAGAGCAGCAGTGAACATGGATGGAACATGTCTCTAATAGGCGAGAAATACTGATGGCTTCATGCCTGAGAATGACGTGGCTGGGTCACGTGGTTGTTCTAATTCTGGTCTCTTTTAGAACCTCTTTTAGACTGATTTCCAAGTGGCTTTACACTTTCATCAGTAGTATGCAAAGGCTCCCTTTCCCCACATTCATGACAGCATCTGTATTCCTCATGAAGGTATTCTGAATGGGGTGAAGCAGAATTTTAAGTAGCTTTAATTTGCTTTTCCATAACCCAGTTTAAAAAATATTTATTTATTTTTATGTGTGTGTGTGTGTGTTTATGAGAGAGAGAGAGAGAGAGAGAGAGAGAGAGGATTATATGCTTTTCATGAATTGTTCTTTAATATATTGTGGACTTATTATCCTGGGGAAAATTTTATCTGCAACACTAGAACATTTAATTTGGGAAACCATGGCATGATGGTAGAACAGGCATCACCAGACAGACATGGTCGTGTAAAGAGGGAGAAATCACAAGAAAGAGAAGGATCTTTTGTCTCAATAAGTCAGAACTCTACAATAAAAATTTCCACAGGGTTGTAAAGTTTGAGAACAATCCTACTTAGTCCAAGCTCCATCCTCTAGCACCTTAGACTGAGTAGCAGCCCTATCCCCAAGATCCATGGGTGCCTGCAGTAATCCCAAACTAAATCTCTGGGTGGCAGAGCCCTTTCCTGGAATTAGGAGTGAAGGGCTCTACTCCTGAGCCAATCTTGCTGGCCCATGTGGCAGTGGCGAGTCCAGTGGCCTCTGGATTTATGGCTTTTTTCCTTTATCTTCTTCTGTCACTTTCATTCCAAGATGGCGGTGTTTCTGCTTATGCTAATTTTCTCAAATTTCTTCTTGCTCTCTGATGAATTCACAGTTGTTTAAACCATTAAGGAGGAAGGTCTTACATGGAATTTTCTTGCTACTGACATCTGCTAAGGCGGATGATGATGGGAATCATAAACAACCCACATATTGTCTTTGAAAAATGGTTGTTTAACTACACCTTTGAACATTTCAAGAACACACTGTCTGCAATGCTGAAAGATCTTTTTTCTTAATTTTATTTTTTTATTTCTTCCACTCATACAAAGTTGATAAGTACCCCATTCCCCTCCCTCCCTCTACCGCTCCCTTAATCCCCTTGCTCCCTCCCCACCTTTTCCCTTTCCTCTCCCCGCTTCCTTTCTCTCAGTGCCCCTTCCCCATTCCTGGAGCATCCTTTAGTGTACATGTCAAACTTCCCTCTAGGTCCTCCTCTCTGATGAGGTGTAAGGACTCAGTGGCATTGCCTAGAGCTCTTGTTTTGTGTGTTCTGCTTTAGTACAGGAAACTATTGTGGCTGTCAATCCCTTGCCTCTAAGGATCCTAGTGCCTGTGATCCATGCTAGACTTTGGGGGGGGGGTCAATGATATGTTGGTCATTGCTGCAGGTCATACAAAGTCCTTTATGATTACTTCGGCCCTAACTTGTATGGAGTATCTTGCATATAAATGATCTTTCATAGCATTAAATGATTTTTTATTCTTTTATCTATTTGCTCTTTAGTTGCTCTGTCTTAAAAAAATATCAAGTCTCTACATGATGGCACTGTCCTCAAGTGTTTTTCTCTTACATCGGCTCAGTGATCTGTGCAGTGACTATGTTACTTATCTGTGCTTACAGTAGACAGATTGAGTCTACAAAATGCTGGCAAAGGACCTCCTTAATAGGTGTGTTTATGAACCTCATCTTTTCCTACCCCACTCAGGTTAGCTGGAGTCACATGCCCCACACCCAATGTGAGGCTTCCTTGTACATTCAAAGGGGTCTGTAGATGTAGGCAGTGGTCTTGCAACCAAATTGGACTCTTCTGTATTACTGCCAGCTATGCTCCATCACTGTCTCTGTCTTTGGCCTGTCTATGTGCTCTATGATGTTGATAGATAGACAGGGGAATTATGCAGAGATGGGAAGGCAGAGCTCAGATATCCAGAGATATCATGAGAATGATATTCAGGTAGAAGAAAGAAACACCTTTCCGTGATAACTCTGCTGTAAGTAGTAACACATGTGTTGTTATATATTTATTCAAATAAAATTATATTTATTTTATTAATTATTATTATTCAGTAATATTTATATATTTTATTCTAGAAGGAGACATTCAGACTTGAATTCTGGAATTGGTCAGTTGGAAGTAGTGATCTGCTATTTTAACATCATGTTTACTTAAGTCGAAGGTAGCAAACTATGGCCAAGATTTATAGCAACATAATTGCACAAATTCATTTGCATATTGTCTAGCATTCTAGGTATATATTTATAATTTAATATTAAATGTCCATTCATGAAAAATGTTTGCCTAAATAGGAAAGTAGTGGTGATAACTTCCTCAGGCTTCTTTCTCCTTCGCTTGCTGTCTTTCTATTATGCAGTTGACATGTATCTTTCTTCCAAAACACACACACACACACACACACACACACACACACACACACACACACACACAATTGTTTCTGCTTTCACTTAATAAATGCCTTTAAAACTGGTCCAACTGGTCACATTTCTGTGGAAAAGAGTTACCTGTGTCAGCAGAAGGTATGGGAATCAGGAATATTGACAGAATATCTCTGGTCATTGTTCCTATTTATTACAGTTAAGAGTTAGTCAGTTTTCACTTCACTTACTCTCTAGTAATTTTATTTAAAAGTGGTTTCTTCTGTACTGTTCCCTGCTTTAGAAAACATACCTTAAAGTATTAAAAGCTCTTCACTAGCAGAACACTTAGGAATTTTTCACTAAGAGAAAATGCTTGAAATAGTCTTGATTTTATTACATTGCTTATGCTCGTGCTGTGGATTTTGTTTTTCTTTTGTGTCAAGAAACTTCCAGCCAGCTAGAGCAATGTGTCAGGAAGAGAGGGTGGGAATTCTTCTGTGAAGAGGAAAGTAAGGTGGAGGGTGGGCATTTTCTGCGGTGCGACCTAGAGTAGCTCTTTTCCCCTTACACATTGCACTAAATATCTCAGAATTGCCTCTGCTAAGTTTTAACGATACTTTGAATTCCTGTGCTTTCAATTTCAGTTTTGCTGCAGCCTGTGTTATTTAGGGGATGAGCTGGTCTAAAAGAAGAGCAAAGACGCAGAAGGAGGAGAGAGAACGAGGCACGGGGAGGGACCACCGGGAGCTGCATTTGGACCTGTGGTGTGGACAGCTGGTTTGTTGACTTTGTTATTCTATAAGTGACTTGACTTTTACCTTGACTTGATGTTTTACTCCAAGTGGCAAGCGTGGGAAGGGCAGGGAGAACAGGTTTCTTCTTCCCTGGTTTGCAGGGGTCTGTGGCTGACTTTAGTTTTGAGGAAGCTCCGTCCTCTCCTGTAACCAGGGGCAGATATAGGGTGCAGCCTAGAAACAGAGCCCCTGGATGTCCTGCAGCTTCAGCTCAGGGGGGCAGCAAGTGGCTGAGTGGGCGCCTGTTGACAGGACGGGTTCCCCGGCCCTGCTGTAGCTCTGGGTCACAGAGCCGAGGATCCCTCTCAAGGGACTCACAGGACGCTATCATCAAAGAGCACTTTTAGCTCACCAGGAACCATTCTAGAAGAATTCAGAGTAAGAGCTTTGCAAATATCTACCAGGAAATAAACTTAATTTTGGCATCACTGATCAGCACTGCATATAACTGGATACTCTCCAATTTCATTCTTACTTGTTACATTGGGTGTACCATTTTTACATATAATATATAATGCATAAATAAACCAATACTATATGATGTACATTAGTAAACACGTCTCAAACAATTCTATATGAATTTTATCTGTGGTTTGTATTTTATTATTATTTTCATCCGTGGAGAATGTGGCTCAGAACCTGCTTCTTCTCGCAAATCATTTCAGCTGTATCTGAAATTTTTAGGATTCTGAGCCTTTTCCTGCCTTGTCCTAATGTCCTCAGAGTTCATCCAGGTTTTATAGCATGTAGTAGAAGTTAATCCTTTTCTATGGCTAAATAATATTTTATTGTATAGAATAAAATATTTTATTAATCCCATTCACCTGTGAAGGAAAATAGTATGTTTTCACATTTCTGATAGTGCAAATATTGTTGCCATGGCTATTGTTGAACATACGTCTTTGCAAGTCCTTGGATTCAAATTTTTATGTGCTCTGTGTGTTGTATCAAATATGATGATGATCAGTTTTGGAGGAACTGGCATTATTTTCCACAGTAGAAATACCATCTGTGTTTCCAGTTACAAGTGCAAATGTATAATTTCTGTATATCCTAATTCATAATTTCTAACTTTAATTTCTTTTTATTCTTTGACCATTTTATATACATATATAATGAATTTAAGTCATCTTTATCCCACATCACCACATCCCCCTCCTCTCACTTAAATTCTTCTTCTTCCTCACTAGTCTCCTTCTTACTTTAACATCGTGTGCGCGCAAGTGTGTGTGTTTGTATGTGTGTTTGTGTGTGTGTTGTCATGCCAATAAGCTTAATTAAGGTTGTGTGTACCTGAGGGTGCTCCCTCTCCCCTTCCACAGAAAGCCTCAGTCATCATTAGTCTCTCGGGAAGCAGTGGTATCTCACTTTCCAAGATGAAATATTTCCAGGCCCCATCTGTGCATGTTTATCCAGACAACACAGTGAGTTCGATGGCCTTGTCATGTCCAGAAGTCACCGCTTGTGGGCGCTTCTCACTATTTCTGGCTCTTGAATTACGTTGCCCCCTCTTCCACTACATTCCCTGATTTTGGGGTGATGGCTAGAGAAACAAATGATGTGTTTAGATCTGAATCTTTATAGTCACTTAGTTTCTGTACTTGAGCCAGTTTTGATGATCTACTTAGCTGTTTTTGAGTTTGTTTCCAAGGGCAACCATCCTAGAGGTGAGAAGTGATACTTTGTGGTTTGGAGTTGCACTTCCTTAATACTTGCTGAAGTTAAATTGCAATGCAGACAGGATCTGAAACATTATTGAATTTCAAAACTAAGGAAGACTTACAATGACCTTATTCTTGTTAAATTTCAAACATAAGTAAAACCGAACAAGTGATTCCGAGTAAATTCTTGTGCTAGACATAAACGCAAGTTAACCTCGATCGATCATAAGTAGCCAAGTGACATGAGGTTGTGTGACTGAACACTTGGAAACAAGCTCTTCCACCCAAAAAGGCAACTTTATGACTACAAAGGCTTTCTTCACTTGGCTTTTGCATTTTGCTTATACGTACTTGTCTCTGACACTCTGGCATTAGAACACAAATCAATTCTTTTTATTTTTCAATCGGGTGCATTGCATTGTATCTCAGATTTTTCTCTTACACTGGTGATGAGTGATACTGGACATTAGGTCATGTGCTTATGGGTTTCGCCCATCCCTACAGAAATGACTGTTCCTGTACTTTGCCCATTTTTAAATTGAGTTGTTGGTGATGAGCTATAAGAATTCTTTCTTAATTGAGATATTAGTCCTTTATTACATATGCAACTTACAAATATTTTTCATCTGTTCTTTGTAGTATCTTTTTCCATTCTTGTTTTGATTTGCAATTTTTTTATTGTTGATGAAGCAGATTTTATCTCTTTATTCAGTTCTTTCATGAAGCTTTGGTATCACATTAAAAAAATCATTGTTTTCTATAATCAAGTTAGTCAAAACAGGTGGAAAGTGTAGCTCTATGTCACACGAATGCTATGAAGTTCTGCTCTGTTCCCTAGACCAAACCCGTGTGATGTTAGGGAACAGGTGGGGAAAGACAAATATACCAAGTAGATTCCTACTGTTGGGAGTGTGGCATTGTTTCAGTGATCTACTTAGCTGTTTGCTGGGTCTACAGCTGGATCTACAGCTGGTTACTGTAGTTCGTTGGCAGTTTTTCAAAGTTTCCATAAGATTATTTCAATCATTTAAGAAATTTATTCATTGTGCTCTTAGTAATAAGACTCCAGTTTCACAGCTTTTTGTCTCTGGCCAGGGGGTGACATACAGTGCCCATCACGATGGAGTGAAGGGCATTACAAGAGCAACAAAACTGCAAAAGAAAATCAACAAACCACTATCCAGAACTTCAGAGACTCTATATCAACCACCTAGAACTAGGCCAGACTAATCTCTCACCATCCTGAAGCTCAGGGACATTTGCGGAAGAGGGGGCGGTAAGAGTGTAAGAGCAAAAGGATGGGAGGAGCAATGATTTGCAAGATACTCCACACAAGTTAGGGCCGAAGCAATCATAATTGGACATTGCATGCCCAGCGCAATGTCCAACACACTATTGACCTCACAAAGTCTAGCATCTGCTAAAGGCACCAAGATCCTTGGAGGCAAGGGATTGACAGCCACAGTAGTGTTCCTATGCTTAAGGGGAACACAGGAAAGGGTTCAGGGAAAGGCCACTGGGTCCTTGTACGTCATCAGAGAGGAAGGCCCAGAGGAGAGTCAGGCATGCACAAGAAAGGACTCTGGGAATTGAGGCGGGAGGCACAGGGGGATGGGGAGGAAGGGGTGAGGGGAGGGGGAGCAGGGGGTTCGGGGGAGAAAGAGGGAGGGAGGGAACTGGTGTACCTATTAAGTTTGTATGAGCTGAAATAATAATAAAAATGTATTAAAATGCAAAAAAAGAAATTTATTCATAAAGGAACAAGGATTTAGGATTCCCTAATGTGATATTTGAGTTGACTGTAGGTCGCTAATCCTGTTTCTAAGATTATCATTGAAGTTTTCTGAAATCCACTTATCTCATATGTACTATGGGTATAAAATCTTTAATTTGAAGATTTTTCAAATTTCAGCAAGGTTCATCTATCTGAGATATTCATTGAAGGCCTAATGTGATGATTCAAGTGGTAGTTTTGGGGTTTTTTATACTTACACAGGTATAAACTTTATAGATGACAAGGGTCTGTGTCTGTCTATGAAAATAGGAAGAAGATTAGCAGTGAAGAAGAGGTTTGTATTGGGGAAAGGAAGCAGGATGGGATTGGGGATTAAAGTGTTCAGATAAAAATTTGCTGCAGTCATGTCTAAAACACTAAAAGAATTAAAAAAAGAAAAAAAGAGAAAAAACCCAATCTGAACTGTGTTGCAGATGTGACAGAGCAGAGACGCCTGTAGAGTCTGCTTCTGCAAAAGTACCTGCTGCCTCAGAGCAAAAGAAGACATGGCTCCATCCTACGATGCAGGATCCTTGGGCAAGTCCCGGGAGAGAGTAACTCTGTAATGTCATTTCTATTGGAAGATTCTTCTAGGCTGGCAAGCTGCTATGGCCAGTGGACCGAACATGTTGGCCCCCATCTGTCTGGTGGAAAACCACAACGAGCAGCTGTCAGTGAACAGGAAAGCCATCGAGATTCTGGACAAGATTTCTCAGCCAGTGGTGGTGGTGGCCATTGTTGTACTGTACCGGACAGGAAAATCCTACCTGATGAACCGTCTGGCAGGACAGAACCATGGTGATGGGCATGCTGGGTACTGACCAATGGCTCCACCCCAACTGTATCTTGTATTTATGTTCTTATTGTCAGTCATATGACAGGAGAGCTCACTGTCTTTCATGTGTGCCATGAAATAACAATTTCACTGTGACCTGTTCCCACATTCTTTCCTTTCCCCATTTAAAGATTAAAAACCTTTCCAGTGACAGTTCACTGTTCCTTGTCGTGTGCTCTGAAGTGCTGGAGTCCCGTGTGAGGATCTCCTCCCTCGTGTGACATATTCTCCTTTCTTTGTACAATATTTACAT
This sequence comes from Typhlomys cinereus, assembly GCA_023101885.1. Classification (NCBI taxonomy): domain Eukaryota; kingdom Metazoa; phylum Chordata; class Mammalia; order Rodentia; family Platacanthomyidae; genus Typhlomys; species Typhlomys cinereus. The sequence goes on along the minus strand of JALPQD010000064.1, from coordinate 7,711,256 downwards.
CAGGATATGGAGATCTCTGAATTACTTATGAATGTGAAATGTTTGGTCAATCTTATATTCCTTGGCATCTGCCAGCTCCTGTATTTATTTATTTATTTATTTATTTACTTACTTACTTATTTATGTGCTTTGTCTTCTTAATGCACTTTTAAAGCAAAACATATGATACCACCTGCCATTTTCCCCATGTCATGTGTCTCTGTCTTACAGGCCCACTATTGTTTCCAAAAATTTTTTAAGGGGTTGAGAGGAGGGTCTTGTTATGTAGCCATGGTTGGTTTGGCATTGGATATATAGTCTCAACTGGCTTTGAATTCATGGCAGTCCTCCTGTGTGTCAATATGCCTAGCTCTGGATCCACTTACTGTAGTCTACTCGTGGATGACTTGGTGTCCATTTTGAGCCCTTGCGTGTTGACGTTCTCTTGTTAAATGCCCTTGAGACCCTGAAATAGATGACTTATAAAATAAGAGAATAGTGAAGAAATAGGGATGTTGGATAGAAATAGAATGTTGGATCATTTACAATCCAACGAGATTGAGTTTGCTGACCATATGTGCTTAGAAAACCTGCTGTTAATGTACATTGTCCTCTTGTGCTAGTTGCAATTGTAGAGTTGTGATCACAGCACCAGAGAGAACAGCTTAATGAAGAAGCTTTATTTTTGCCTATGGTTTCAGAGATTTCACTCCATAGGTTCATTCTCCTTGGTTTTATGGAAAGGCAGAAGAACATCGTGGTTCACTTCATTGTGCACAAGCAGAGAGAGTGAGAAAGGGGCTGGGAGCTTACTAGAACCTTCAAAATCACTCTTCCTGTGGGAGGTGCCAAGGCCCAAGCCTGCTCCCTTGAATATGATGCCTTGGCATGTGTCTGACAGACAGTTGCAGGCAGACGTCTCCCATTAATGAGAGTTGAATCACCTCCTGAGATCAGATCTGCCTTTGTTCTTCTCGGGACCAAAGATTCCAAGGTGTTATTTTTGCAATTTCTTCCCTGTGCATTTTGAGACCATTGAAGTATGTTAATCTATGGATCACAAAATTATGTACATTAAGTCACAGTGCATAATCAACTCTACCTGGAGACACTATACATATCCCCATAAAGTGGCCAGGTTGTTCTGTCTGGAGATGTCTGTCCCCATATAACAATTACATGTCACATCTGCTTTTTCTTGCTGACCTAGATAAGTTTTACAATGTGTGAGTTTAAAATAATCCTGTAAAGAATTTAACTGCACTGTTCCCTAGTTTAAGTACTTGTGCTTGCTGCAAATAAAGTTGGCTTGGATGGTTTGGAAAAGACATCCTTGCTCCCTCTGACCCAGCCTGACTTTTCATTCTTTCCGCTGTCACTCCTGCTTCCCGCATGTTGCATGGATTCTTGCTGGTTCTCGTGTATGTCTCAGTGACCCACTTCCTTCAACTGGCCCCCAACTCCTAAAGTCTCCAGCACTTCCACAAGATAGTGCCGCTTCTTGGGGACCAACTGCTCAGAACAGGAGACTGTGAAAGGCATTTCACATCACATTCAAATTGTAACGTGTCTTTTCTTCCCTTCAGGTTTCCCCCTAGGCTCCACAGTACAGTCCAAAACTAAGGGCATCTGGATGTGGTGTGTGCCCCACTCCACCAAGCCAGACCACACCCTGGTTCTTCTGGACACTGAGGACCTGGGCTGACGTGGAGAAGGTGAGGCAGAGGCTGGGGGGGGGGTCCTTTGTATTTTGGATTCTGTCCTTGTCTCTTCATTACTTTGTAATCTAGTCATCACCATTTCTTTACAAACTCCGCATATTGAACTATAGAGAATGAGAAAAATGGCCATTAGATTTCAATTTTAAATGGATCAGATCTTGTACATTAGACAAAATATGAATTTGTTACTGTCATCAGGTTAAGTGTTTTGATTCAATAAATAAGGGCATCTAAACATGTTATACACATTGTTAGAAATTGGTAAGCAAAATAAAGACTATTTTATTCATGAACCCTGTCTTAGCCTCACAGCGGCACTTCCTTCTATTCCACTATTGCAATGAATATGTAGTACAAACTAGAGAAGGGAGCAAAAGGTTAATTTTCATGCTGATGATTGCAGGTTACCATTGATCAGTAGAAGCCGAGGGCAATAGTCTCACTGTATGAGATCCATGTAAAGCGAAGGGACTGGACTGATGTTGCTTCTAGCCTTCAAACATGCCAACTTGCTAGTCTGTCAAATTCCAACCAGTTCTCTCTCTCTCTCTCTCTCTCTCTCTCTCTCTCTGTCTTATTCACTTGCCCAGGGGAAGTGAACCTTCCCATACCAATTAGATGATCTGCTACAGGCTTGCTTAACTAAATAATTCTTCCTAGTGTATCCAAAGGTTCAGTTCTCAACTCTCAAGTTGATATCTAAAGCTGTCACAAGCCTCAAGTCTTATAAAGAATCCTATGTGTACATGTCTATACTTTCCATTTCTGTTTAATGATGAGTAACAACATTCAGAGTTTTCCTTTTCTGTTTTATTGAGACATAATAAACAAATATAAGTTGCGTGTTAAATTGTACAATTTGATATTCACAGCGTGAAATGCTTACCATGATGAAGCCAGTTTTTAAACCATATTCAATTTTCTTACTCCTTTCTGTGGTGAGAACACTTAGGTAATAGTCTCTTAGCCAATATAAGCACATAATGCAATAGCACCAGATAGGATCACCATGTGGTTTCATTGTCGTCCAAAACTCATCCTGTAAAAAGACTAAATTTTTTACATTTAACTGACATTTCCCTGGCAGACACCATCTGTTCTCTGCTCTTTGACTATCTGACTACTTTAGATTCCACATGTAAATGTCATAACGTGGCCTTCACCATGGCTGTGTTTGTCTTTCTGAATCTGGCTCTTTTTACTTAACATTGTGGCCTCATGTTATTTCAAAGGCTAGATTTCTTTTTGTTTTAGTGCTGGATACTCCACATCTTGGTTCATTCATTCACTGATAGACTTCTTTGTTCTCTTTGTTCATTCATTCACTGATAGACTTTTAGAATATTTCAGAATATTTACTATTAGGAATCATATTTTGAGGTATGTGGAAGTGCAGGTGTTACATTATGATCCTGATTTCATTTCTATGTAATCAATACTATATTTATTCTTTACCTCATTGCTGTGACCAAATATCCAATACAAAACAACATAAGGCAGGAAATCTTTATTCTATCTTACAGTTCTTTTTATAAAATAAAGAATTCTAGCCATGAAGCTGAATAGTAAGTAACTTAGTTGAAATAATAAAGGGGCATTAGAACAAATTACTTCCTTTTTCTTTGTTCATTCCTTTCTTTCTTTCTTTTTTTCATTACTGGGGTTGGAACCCAGTTCTTTATGCATTCTAAACAAATGCTCTACCACTGATTTATATCCCAATCACTTATTCATTTGTTTGTATATTTTATTTATTATTTGTTGATTTATTTTATTACACTGGGCTACGTAAGGCCATTTTCATTCAAGTAAATAATGTATTTTGAATGTATTCTCTACTCCTTTCTTTTGTCCTCCCCCATTAGTCCTCTTTGTTCTCTAGACAGTTTTACTTTAATTTTCATATCACCTGAATATATATGTTGCAGTTCACCTGCATAGTTGCTGATAAATCACCCTCAAATGGTTTAAGGGAACAAGGGGCTTATTTTTTCTTACAATTACAGTTGGTTACAGTTCTCAGTCCAGCTTGATGGGAAAGCATGGACCAACACCAGGCCAAGGGAACTGGCTACACCATCTCTACATAATGGCTAAGAGAGGGATGATCCTTACTTGCGAGATCAGCATGTCTGGCCAAGTGTGCACAAGGATGCCAATTCCCTCAACCAGCCCTCTGTCTTTTATTCTAGGACCCAATCCAACCCACCATAGGCTGGGCCCTCCTCATCAGCTAGACAAATCTCCTTCAGGCTTGTTCTAAGCCCAACTCAACCATGAATTTTCCACAAATGTGCCCAGAGCTTAACCCGTCCACTATCAACTTGATCCCTGTGCTTAACTATGACAATATATGATTTTATGTTTCTATGTATTTTCTAATACTGACTTAAGTTGGATAATTTGATGATCTTCAGTTGCATATATTTTCCCTAAAATGACAAAAGTTCATTCTTCCCAGAAGAATATAATGTAGTCTATATAAATACCTTTATGATTGATTTATTTTCTATTGTTGAGACGGAGTTTTGCTAAGTTTCCCAGACTTGACAGCAATTCCTTTTCCAGCTCAGAACATGCTTTGAGCTTGTGACCTTCAAGTAACAGACCTGGAATAACAGACCTGTGCCGTCAGGGCCAGCCCGCATTTTTAAGGAAGAGACTCTTAAGCCCTTTGTCCTCTCATGCTTCCTAGGCCGACCCTAAGAATGACTTGTGGATTTTCGCTCTGACTGTGCTTCTGAGCAGCACCTTGGTCTACAATAGCGTGGGATCCATCAACCACCAGGCGCTGGAGCAGCTGCAGTATCCTTCAGTCTTGTTCCACTGAGTACTTTGTGAATGGATGTTGAGACATTTTCTGCCCTGCCCTGTTGCTGAGACAAGGAATAGGAGAGACCAGGGGACAAAAGAGTGTTTATCCTAGCGGGTTTTTGTTTGGTTTGTTTGTTTTTTCCCAAGGGCATTATGGAGGCCATGGACAGGAATTTCCTTTTTCCTTAGCCAAGTCACAGAGCTCACAGAACTTATCAGAGCAAAGTCTTCCCCAGATCCCAATGGAGTGAGTGATGCCACGGAGTTTGTGAGTTTCTTCTCAGACTTTGTCTGGACTGTTCGGGATTTCACGCTGGAGCTGAAGATTGATGGAGAATCGATCACAGCAGACGAGTACCTGGAGAACGCCCTGAAGCTGCTTGAAGGTCAGGGACGGGCTGGGGTGTGTGTGTGTGTGTGTGTGTGTGTGTGTGTGTGGACTGATTAGGGGGTCGTGTTTGCTAAGCACTGTCAATCATGTTTGGGGTCTTGTTTTATTTGAGATGGGTTGGGGGTCTGTAGATATGGCAACAGGATGATGGCTGATAACCTTTGAGAACTGGCATTTAATTTTTTCTATGAAAAGTAGAGCCTAAAATGCAGGGGAATTAATTGAAATGAAGCATTTTTCACACGGTATCTACTTTTAGCATCTAGATTACAGTGTATGTTAAACTTTGCAATGATATCCAGGATGCTTACAGTGGTATCTATTTTCCTCTGTGTAGGAAATAATTGACCATATAGTTGTTATTTATTAAATTATTATAAAAACCCATCAGAAAAATGTTTCATAGAGTACCATATTATTATTTTTGTTGAAGGAGGAACATAAATTTTTAATTCTACAGAAGTAGTCATGTTTTAAATAAGCCAGAAAAAACATGTTTGTTGAATTCATACCTTCTCATTATTTATTATAATTATCACAACACTCTTTCTTTTATGCATCAGCGTTCTTTATTACTTCTAATGTATCTATTCAAATTACAGTGTCACAATAAATCATATCTGTGAGTATGTAAATTATTTACAGGCATGTAGCACATTCAGTCTCTTGAGGAAAACCAACTCTGATTTACTAATGTCTTTTATTTTTCTGTTTTCTCAAAATGTTTATTGAAGAACCAAAGTAGAAAAGCGACCTGTTGAAGCAATGTAGTCATTTATCTCAAAGGGTTTCTAGAATATTTGTTGATTATTTTGCAATAACATTCTGGGTACAATGATCTTTTGAGATTTTTTTTAAAATAGAGATAAAGGATAAAAATCAGAGTTCTGGAGATGTTGGTAGTAAATTGTTTGGGTCATTAAGTGTCATGATCTTTTTCCTAGAAGACGTCCATACACAGGCTCCAGGACACATACACACAGTATTACACACACACACACACACACACACACACACACACACACACACACACAAGTGTGCACGTGCACGCACGCGCTTTTAGTATTAGTAAAAAAATGAACTTTATTTAGCAGCACAGTGATTTTCTGTCCGTAATCATGGCATTATGCTTAATATTCCAGATATTGCTAATTCTAATACCATTGTTGGTTTTTTTTTCTTTTAATCTCACAGCTCAGTTTGTATAAAAGATTAATTGGTTCAGAAAACTTCACTTTTTCTTGTTATACCTACAATATGTTTGATGCCACGTTCAGGGCTATGATATTAGCTGTTTTTCCTCTGGAGCTAAGTGTCTCCTGAAATATCTTGTTGGAGTTATGTCGAATACAAACTTCATCTAAGTTTGATGTGCACTGAAGTACTTGCATACTTATAGAAAAGAAATTCTACAAATACTAAACACTGCAAAGAAGCCAGACCCCTGCCATTAGCACTTGCTCTAAGACCATTCCCATTGATTTCTGCTTTCCTTCTCCCTCAGGTGATAATCCCAGAATCCAAAAATCCAGTTTGCCAAGAGAGTGCATCAGACGTTTCTTTCCAGAACGGAAATGTTTTGTTTTTGATCGGCCTACAAATAATCCAGCACTCTTCTTCATTATGGATAATATCTCAGAAGACCAATTGAATCCCAAATTCCAGGAACAAACAAGTGTTTTCCTTTCTTACATCTTCAACCAGGCAAAGATCAAGACCCTAAGAGAAGGAATTGTGGTCAATGGGAATTGTGAGTCACCTTTACATTTCTCTGTAATATATATCCGTGTATATGTGTGTGAGTGTGTACACTGTTTTTTTTAATTGCTTCTGCATATAACAATGTTCTGCATACATTCATGGCTTGAAAATGAGCATATTTATCATTACTCATTGGGTCTTAGAAATTATTATTCAAAATCCTAAACTTTGCCATAGGTTATCTACACATCTGAATAAATTCTCAGTAGATAATAAAATCATCAGTTAAAAGACTCAATTGATAATCAGTCACCATTGAAAATACTAAAGTAGATAAATTCTAATGTCACAGGGGAAGTTGCAAATTACTTTTTCCTTATAAAGAAATTACGATTTTTATTTCAGTTGTTTAAAGCAGTTCCAATATATTATTATCGCACAAGTTCCTAAAATTCTATTTCAGAATTCTATTTCAGAATCAGCAACTAGTATAATTGGATATATCCTGCCTCAAGTAGTCTAAGTAATCCATTTTCCTGTCAATAGATTACTCATAAGTACTCATAATTACTCATAACATAAATCTTTAAGTTGTAATTGGGAAATTATGTTTCACATTTGCTTGATGAAGGTGGATTTTTTCAATTCTGTGGACTACTAAACTATGAACAGAAAAGCCAGTGTGTGTGTGTGTGTCTGTGTGTGTGCGTTTGAGAGACAAATTTAAGAGCTGTAGTCTCAGAATTTTAGATCCCGTTAACTTTTCTTTTTCCCTTTTCTGCGTACTTTGTTACAAACAAAATTTTTAAAATATAGAATGTAAACTCCATTTGCAAAAGTCTGCTATTGTAAGGAGTGCACACTCTTGAACTTTCTTTTTTCCCTATGAGTTTCTGTCAGTTTTGCTAGTTAGTGGTAAATAAGGGACCCACCATTTTACAGACTTGTCTGTTTTCACTTGCTCTCTCTTTGTCAGCCCTGCTCCTCTGACAATTGGTTAGAATCTGAGCTTCAATTTACAGGCAGTGAGATCAACAGCCGCTCTGGCCTGGGCTTGTGAAGTTTTCAGGAAGTGTGATTTCTGAACGGGTGCTGCATTCCATCCATTTGTCTGAATTGCCATGCAGCTGTTAAAGCGCATCTTCTTTTAGAAACACAGAGTAATCTTTAACTCTTTCACCAAGGTACTTAAAAAAATGAACTTTCTGGCTTTTCAGCATATATTCCCAAATTTATCCTAACACTACAGATTTTAATGTTCTACATACGTTTCTAAGGTGGAGGGGACCTTACAAAATTAAAGGTGCAGAAACAGCCCCACATACTCATGCACAGGCATGCACACTCAGCTTATAATGTACAAGCATGTTGGCATCTACAGAAACTGAAGACATCCTAGAAAAAAATGCATCGGTTTTTAACTTCATATTTATCCTTTAACTTCTTGATTTGTGCAGGGCTGGGGGCCCTGGTGACGACCTACGTGGACGCCATCAACAGTGGAGCGGTGCCTTGTTTGGATGACGCGGTGACGACTCTGGCGCAGCGTGAGAACTCGGCGGCTGTGCAGAAGGCAGCCGACCACTACCGCGAGCAGATGGTGCAGCGAGCGAGGCTCCCCACGGACACGCTGCAGGAGCTGCTGGACGCGCACGCGGCCTGCGAGAGGGAAGCCATTGCGGTCTTCATGGAGCGCTCCTTCAAGGACGAAGACCAGGAGTTCCAGAAGAAGCTGGCGGTAAGTCGTGTGGGTCATTAGATGTCGTGATCTTTTCCCTAGAGGACTGAAGTGTGTGCGTGCGTGTGTGCGTGTGTGTGTGTGTGGGGGGGGGTTTATTGATCCCTGGGTGCATGTCTCTTACAGTGACTCTCATGGTTTTAATTGTGAGTTGTCCCCCAATCTTTAGTTGTTTGGGAAGGTCATAGCACCTCGGTCTCCTTGTTGGATATCACGCTTTTTCCACCATCATGTACTGATCTGCCCTCTGGGACCTTAAGTTGATCTATTCCAAATCTTACTGCCCCTGATGATTTTTTTCCTGCAAAATAGTCTAGCTATTCTAAAGTCTGAGCACACAGCACCACCTGAGGAGGATGAGAAAATGTGAAGCAACATGGCTCCTTACCTTTCCCAGGATTATGGACCAAAGGGGGACCTGGCATTGCAGCCGAATTCTCTGTGTTCTTTAAACAATTTTAATCACTACCCAAAAAGATACCTATGTCTAATCTTCCCAATATCCATTACAGATCATTGCCCCTTCTTTGTTTTGCAGGCAAGCGATGTCTTCCAACGGTTCTTGGAGTCACAGATGACCATTGAGCTTTCCATTCTGCAGGCAGATGTAGCCCTCACCGATGGGGAAAAGGCCATCGCAGGTAGAGGAGAGTTTCGACTCTCAGGATTGGTTAGATTCCTGCAATGTCTTCTTCAGAGACTGGGTGGTCAAACCTTTCCCAAATTAAAGCAACAGCTTCCTCCCATTCTGGAGAAGTTCATTCTGAAAAGGGCAGGGGGTTATGGTTATAATTCAGCTAGAGGAATAGGGTCTCTCCCCTTCTTGAGAAACAGACTTTTGCCGATGTGGTCCTGTGTGCCATCTGTGATTTCCTGACTGCTCTTTCAGATCATTTGGCTTGCTCTCTGAGTTCAGGAAGGTAGATATTAGACTGAAACCATTACTGTCTTCCCCTTCTAAACTCTTCCCGGGCAGGGGAGCGGGCTCAGAAGGAGGCAGCTGAGAAGGAGCAGGAGCTGCTGAGACAGAAGCAGAAGGAGCAGCAGGATTTGATGGAAGCTCAAGAGAGGAGTCACGAAGAGAACCTGGAGCAGCTGAAAACCAAGCTGGTGCGGGAGTGAGAGGAGCTCTTGAAACAGATGCAGGTGACCATGGAGCACAAGCTGCAGGTGGGTGTCCTTGCATCACCACCGGGCCTGATGGTCCCGTGGTCCCATGTAGGATGAAGGCTACAGATTGTAGGAAGAATACCACACAACATATTTCACTTGGGATTCTTTAAAAGCCCTCCATTTCAGGGCTTGGTTGATGCTCAGTGTGAAGCATTCCCAGTGCTGCTATGGTGGTAAGGAGGCACCAGGAGAATTCCCAGGAGGTTGTGAGCCACACAGCAGGAAGCTAGAGCATTTGCTTCAAACAAGGTGCAAGGTTTGCCCTATGGCCTCCAGAGGGCGCTGTGGTACGAATGTGCCTACACTTTCACATACGTGTTTGTACACACACACACACACACACACACACACACACACACACACACCAATTAAATATAACCCCTCAATCTCTCTTTTTTTTTATGGTGTCTTTGAATTTTGCTCCATAGTTATACTTTGGAGAATTCAGTACATCTGTGGCTTCTGTAATTGCAGAATGTAGTTTGAGCTGCTGAATTGGGTAATGTGTGACGCAATCTCATGAGAATTTATCTGAGTAGGTATTCTAACCAAGTGCAGTGAATATGAGCATCAATTGGTTTGCATTACCAAGACAGGTCCACCACTCACGGACCGCGAGGACAGTCTAGGCTGTTAGAAAACCAAAAGAAACTTCCACACGGAAAAGAGCTGTATGCAGTGTGGATTTCCTGGCAGAGTTACACATAGCAAAAGAGGAATTCTCTCCTTGCAAATTAAATGAGAGGCAGCCTGCTCCCTCAGGCTATACAAGCCCAGCTCCGTTGATGCTCTTTGTGCTACATTATCCCCCATTAATTAAGAAACCATTTTTTATTTTCCTTTGCATTTTTACTTTTTTTCTTAGGAACAAAAGGCTCCTGCTGAAGAAGGATTTAAGAGGAAAGCCGAGGCAATGGATGCAGAGATAAAGCATTTGGGAAATCGACTTAAAACTATGCAAGAGAATAGCACTGGCTTCACAGGCTTCCTTAATGAACTTCTTACATTGGCTTTAGCTCCTGTTATCTTAGTTAAAAACGTCATAGATGTCATCAGCTCACATGCTAAATAAAACTGTTACTTTCTTTTTAGGAAAGGATAGATGTAGATATATACTTCTGCTTACTTTTAAGATGGATGTTTTTCATTTTCAGTCATCAAAGTTTTATACATACATGGTACTAGAGTATTTCAGTGCCTGCCCCATATTATACAGAGCACATCCATGTACATTTTCTACATTAATCATATTGAAGAGATCCATTGAGTTATCACTTGCTGGGATGGTTAAAACGGGTTATCAATTTGACAGGATGTAGAATGAGGTCTTCAGGCACACTTGTAAGGGATTATCTAGATAATTCAGCCTCTGTGCATGCTTGTGAGGGACATTCTAGATTAGATTAGCCTTGAGCATGCCTGGGAAGGATAATCTTTACTAGGTAAAGTCAACTGGGAAGACCCATCTTAAATGTAGGTAATCCCATGCTGTGGGCTGGGTTCCTGGACTGATTTCAAAGGACAAAGCCAATATGCCTTCTGCCTGCAATGCAAAGTGATGTGGCTTCTGCTTAATGGAGAGTGTTCTCTGTGAAGGCTGCCTTCTCCAAACCCCCACTCCCCGGATGGATGGAATGTATCCCCTGAAACCTCAAATCAGAAGGAACTCTTTTTCTCTTCAGTCGTTCTTATCAGGACATTTTATTGCAGCAATAGGAAAAGTAACTTGTAATGGTTGACCAATTTAAAAGTACTCAAATGCCATTGGTATAAGACTGGGAATATAAATATTTGTAAATAATAGTGCTGGAATACTACGCCGTTAGGAAGCAAAATGTCAGCAGGGCTTTTTGTGTACAAATACAAAGTGAGCTTGAAGATACCTTGCAAAGTGAAATAAAGCAAAAACACCATACATAGTGTGATTATTGCTAAAAATGCAACCAGTACATGCAAGTATTCATACATGAAACAAAGGATGTTTGAAAGTTAATGAAAGACAACTGAAGAGAAGAGAACATTAATTTCATCATTTGACATGAACTGTCTGATTTAATCAGTCTCGACTATAAGTTTTACATAAGTTAATAATCATAGAAAGAAACTAATAGAAATATAAAAACAAAAAGGGAGGAATGGAGTAAAGGTACAAAAATTTAATTAAAAAATAAAATACCAACAATATTAGAGAAAAGATAAAATGTAGTGATGCACAGGATCAGGGGGCTTAGTGTGGGCAGAGATGCAGGGTCTGTTTGTGGCATCTCTTCCCTCAGTGTGAGTTACTACTGTGTATGTGGTCTCCCACCTGGGAAGAGGTGTAAAGTTGGGCTCTCTGCCTTCCCATCTGGACAGGGTGCAAAGTCTGTTTTCCGCTTGGCTTTTCCCTCAGTATCTCTAGGAGACAGCAGAAACTTTGTGGTATTTTGCTTCTTGTGTTGACCTTTGAGTTGTTTGTCTCAGAGTGAAGGGATGTGGCTAATGAGTCATAAGGTGGTTGCTATTATTTGAAGTGGTCTTTTATTTTCCACAGTTGCTAGAGAAGGCTATAAACAAGTTTTCCACTGGCAGGTCTTAGAAAGGATAACTTAGAGCTCTTGCCAGCGCTGTTTTGCCTTCTACGGAGCTGGTGAACCTCCTGCAGTCTGTGGCTAAGAATAGATTTTTGTCTGTGTTCTCCACGGTAGTTCTCCTCCACCAGGAGATCCTGTGGAGCTGCTTTCTGAGTAAGGATGGAGGGACCTTTGCCTCAAGAGCCACTAGCTGCTGATACATTGGGTCTTTTCAAAATTGTTAAAAATGACTCTGAGAAGCGAGGATATTTACCAGAACCTATATGGCATTGATGTGTTAGTAAGGCAGAGAAAATCTTGGGGACATGAAAGGTAAGAGGACACCCTACCTGAAGTCCAACTGATGTCCCCTGAGAAACAAAGAGTTGACACACAGTTGACATCTGCTTCAGACCTTGCTCCTCCCCAGTTGCTAACCTATGACTATCTAGGAATCTCACCAGAAAGAATATGCAGGAAGTCCTTTATGCAACTGTTGTAATGAGCCTGTCTAGTTGCTGACAAATCACCATCAATCGGCTTAAGGGAACAAGGAGTGTATTTTCTTATGATAGTCTGGTTATAGTTCCTAGTCCAGCTTGACGGGAGAGCGTGTACCAACACTAGGGCCGAAAGAACTGGCCACATCATCTCTACATAATGGCTGAGAGAAGGATGATCCTTACTTGCCAGACTAGCATGTCTGGCCAAGTATATACAAGGATGCCAACTTCCTCAACCAGTTCTCTGTACTTTATTCTAAGGCCTAATCCCACCCACCATGGGCTGGGCCTTCCCCATCAGCTAGACGATCTTCTACAGGTTTGCTCTGGGCTTAACCATTAATTCTCTACAAATGTGCTCAGAGCTCAAACTCTCAATTGTCAAGCTGACACCTGTGCCTAACTATGACAGCAACCCTGGAGGCAGCTGATTTGTATCTTTATTACACACATACACACTCAGTCACTTTGTCCTCTAACTGAATAGATGTCTTTGACACTGGTCCAGCTAGGGAGATTTCTGTGGAAAAGATCTACCTGTGTTAGCAGAGGATCTGTGTATCTGGGAAACATAAGCATATTGACAGAATATCAATAGTCAATATTTCTTGACTGTATTATACTTAAGGGACAGTCATTTTTATCTTTACTTACTATTTTTTAGTTATTCTATTTTAAAAATGTTTTCTTGATTGATATTCACTATATAAGAAGGCATATATTAAAATATTAAAAACTCACTGACACAACAGAGAAACACGCTTGGGATATTTGGGGTTTGCATGTTGCTCTTTTTCATGCCATGGAGTTTCTGTATGTCTTGTGTGCCAAGGAAATTCCAGTCAGCTGGAGAGGTGCATCAGAAAGAGAGTGAGTGAAATCCTTCCACTAGGGGACAGATAGGTGGTAGGAAACCCGGTGTGACTTGGAGCAAGCCTGGCTTTTCTGACCTCTCACATCTCTAGTGTTTCAGAACTCCCTCCAATAACTTTGATTCTCTGCGTTAAGCATCTTCCATTGCAAAAGGAAGTTTCTGGGTCAAGTGCTGAGTGCGCCATGAATCTACGAGTATAATGATCCATGTTTAGGTTGTAATTTGATGTCATGTCCTTATAGCTAAGTCTTGTAGTTGTTCCCCATTAGGGCTTATATTCTTCCTTTCCACAAGTTCTTGGCCTGGTTTACAGCACCAGGAAAGCATTCCCTATTGAAGAGCAGATCTTAAATCCAATCAGAAATCAGTTGGGCCCCTTCCCACCCCAGACGCCTGCCTACGGTCCAGGGAGGACACACTGCTCCTCAGAATTCAACAGAGTCCATATAGCCACCCCCAAAACATATACAACTTCAGGGATTATACCATTCACCCTCACATATCACCAAGGTACTAAATCGCAAAAGTGCACTACCATACTAATATTCACCCCCTATCTACTTAACCTGACTTAATTGAGGTACTAACAGCCTAATAGCCTCATCTAGGAAATAACAATAACAACAGACAAGCGTTCCCAACTCCAAGGCAAACATCAGAAATCAATTTGTTATCCCCTTAACATTCCTGCCATATTGCACACTGATGGTCAGAAAATACCTCTCAACCCTAAACAGGACATTTAAAGCAACCCCTGTCTAAAGATTCAGAGAATATCAGAGAGGAGGTGGTAAGAATGTAAGACTCTGAAGCAGGGAGAGGTGCGGCGGTACTGCATCTCCTGGACGTGACTGTTGCATCTATGAACTCCCTGCTGACATGTGTGTTTCCAGAAGACCCGAACAGGATTTGGCCTATCAGAATTTCAACCTGAAAGAGGAAAAAAATCTCAAGAGACTCTTAACTCCCTAAGAGACTGTTGAGGGTTAATGTTGCATAGGTGGAAAGGAGGGTGTTAAGAGATGAAAATAGCATAAATTCATGTTCGAAACTCTGAAAGAATAAAAATAAATTGATTGAACACTACTTTGACTTACTTTACTTTTGATTTTGACTTTGCTGCACCATGTGACTTTTGGGTGAGCTGATATAAAGGAGGAGCAAAGAAGCAGAAGGAAGAAAGAGAAGAAGGGGGGAAAGAGGCAGCTGCGAGTGGATTTGGACCTGTGGTGTGGAGAGCAGGTATGCTAACATTTTATTTCACAGGTGACTTGACATACACCTTGACTCCAGTTCAGATTTAAAAATAGCAACTGAGAGAAGAGCCGGAAGGGCAGGTTGCCTGTTTTGTCTTCATGGGTCTGTGGTCAGCTTTAGCTCCAGAGATGCTCAGCGGCTCCCTTGGGAGCAGAGGCAGGTACCAGGTGGCTCCAGAGGCAGGTACAGAGGCCCCTGGATGGCTGCTCATACAGCTTTAACTCAGGATAGCAGGTAAATGGGTGGGAGGGAGCCTGCTCGTCTGCCTGGCCACACCAGAACACAGAACGAGAACACCTTTGCAAAGGGCTGGTGGGTAATAGTGGTCAAAGAAGACTTTTTATCTTCCTAGGCATCACACTGGAAAACTGCAGGATACAGCTCTACCAGACCTATGCTGGACATAGCGTGTATTCTTACATCGTTTACTTTTGTTAAACCTGATCGTGTAGTCAAAATAGTCCCTGCTTTGATGTGTAGGGTGCCATTTGCGCATCCTGCAGTGCTTTGTGCAAATCGTTCACTTTCTTCCTCTCAGTCTACGTACACTCTGTGTTTGAGTTGTTAGGATTTGAACATTCTGCTTCCCTGGCATATGTTCTCGTGGTTCGTCCTCGCCGCAGCGTGTAGTAGAATTCCACTTCTGTGCTTGAATACTATTCCCTTGTATAGAATAAAATATCTTATTAATCCACTCATCTGGTAAAAGGAAAATGTGTCATTTTCACATTTTGGCTATTGTGAGTATAGTTGCCATGGTCATTGATGCACAAAGTCCTTGTTTTCCAAAGTTTATGTGCTATATATACTCAAATATGGAGTTGTTGGATTTCATGTGGATGGTCATTAATTTTTTAAAGGTCCAATGCTATTTTCCATAGTGGTAATATCACCCGTGTTCTAGTAACAATGTGTAAATCTCTAATTTCTCTACATCTTGACTGATGATTATTTAGTTGGTTTTTATCTTGTTTTTCTTTGTACCATCCTTATGGCTATGAAGCGATAGTTTGTGGTCTCAAGATGCACTTCCTTAATGTTTGTCAAAATGAAATTAGAATAGAATTAGAATGCGGACAGGGCCTGAAATATTCTTGAGTGACTAAACCCGGGGGACTGAGGATGATTTTATTCTTGTTTCAGTTGCAAACACAAGCAAAACTGAGCAAGCGATTTCAATAATGCTTGTGCTAGAGATAAACACAAGTTAACCTCAGTCAGTCATAAGCAGCCAATTAAAAAGCCCAGGAGGTTATGTGACTGAAGATCTGAAATAAGCTACTCTACCCAAAAAAGAGAATTTTATAATTGCAAAACTTTTTCCATTTGGCTTCTACTTTTTTTTTCTCCTAATAAGTACTTGTCTCTGACATTTTGGCATTGGAACACAAACACTTTATCTCTTAATCTGGGGTTCTTCAATTCATGAATTCTTTGTGATTTTACTGTGCCCCAGATTTTTTTCTTTTGCGTTGTTGAGTAGTGATGTGCTTATGTCCTTCTATATGTCTTCTTCTGAGAAATGTCTGTGTGCATTGCCCTTTTTTATTTTCTTTTATTATTATTATTATTTCCGCTCATACAAACTTAACAGGCACACTGGTCCCCCCTCCACCTTCCCCCACCTCTGCTCCCACCCCCCTCCATTCCCCAGTGCCCCCCCCCATCCCCGGAGCATCCTTTAATGTGCATGCCAACCTCTTCTCTGGATCCTCCTCTCCAATGAGGTGCAAGAACCCAGGGGGCATTTCCCAGAAACCCTTTCTTGTGTTCCCCTTAAGCACAGGAACACTACTGTGACTGTCAGTCCCTACCCTCCAAGGATCCTAGTGCCTTTAGTCCATGCTAGACTTCGTGGGGTCAATAATGTGCTGGACATAGCACAGGTCATGCAAAGTCCTATTATGATTGCTTCAGCCCTAACTTGTGTAGAGTATCTTGCATATCATTACTCCTCCCATCCTTGTGCTCTTACAGTCTTACCGCCCCCTCTTCCGCAAATTTCCCTGAGCTTCAGGATGGGGAGACATTAGGCTGGCCCAGTTCCAGGTGGTGATATAGAGTCTCTGATGTTCTGAATTATGGTTTGTTGATTTTTTTTTTTTTTCCGGTTTTGTTGCTCCTGCAATGCCTTGGCTCCATCCTGATGGGTATTGGATGTCACCCCCTAGGTCGCCGTGAGTCTCGGCTGCACTGCGCGCGTCCGGGGAAAGGTTGGAGGTGGCGGTGGCGGGGCGCTATTAACGTGGGGAGCTGGGGCGTGGCCCAGGGGGTCCTCCCCTGCCTGGGCAGCGCCAGCTCCGGCTGGCTGGTGGGAGGAGCTGGGTCCAGTAGGCTGCCTGGGGTTTGGGGGTTGGAGGGGGGAGGGGGGACTTACCTAGGTCGCAGTAAGTCCCGGCTGGACTGCACGTGTCCCGGGCGGGTGGGGAAAAGCTGCCCATCTTTAAGTAGAGTTGTTTGTAATAAGTTGCAGGAATTCTTTGTTTATTTAGATACTAAACTTTTATTTCCTATGTAATTTACAAATATTCCTCATCCATTCTTAAGGTTATCCTTTTAGTATCTATAATTTCTTTTAATGTATAAAAGTTTTAACTTTTATGAAATGGGTATTATATCTATTTATTTACTTATTTCCCTAGCTTTTGGTATTTACAGTCAAAAAATCTTTGCTACCTAAGTTCAACCCAGGCAATACAGGCTAGGAAATTTAGTCCAGTTTGGTTTAAGAGTCTTCTCTGTTCCCTGAGACCAGGCCCATCCCTTGTTGGAGAACAGGGAGAGAAAGGGTAAACAAAGATATCAGGTAATTTTCTGCCCCTGCCAATTCTCATTTCTTCAGCTAGTTAATATAGTTCATTGAGGTTTTTGAAGTTATAGCCCTGTTTTTAAAAATCTGTTCAGGGAGAGACCAAAGGTTTAGAACTTCTCCATCTATTATTTTATAAGATTTTTCAAGGTTTTAAACCTATTTTTATAACTTATCACTAAGACTTTCTGAAACTCATTTATCTCGTTTGCAACAGGGGTATAACATGTAGGACTTTTAAATTTTGGCAAATTGCATGCATAAGGTATTAATCACAGTGTTTAGCATATTGTAGGACTCCAATTAAGGTAACAATTGCTTCTTTTTTTTTTTCTTCTTTCAAGTAAAACTTTGCAGAAGTCTTGCCAATCCTCAGATGCTGGGTGCCGAATAATGACTATTAATTTTGCTTCTATTCAAAGATTCTTCTAGGCTGGCAAGCTGCTATGGCCAGTGGACCGAACATATTGGCCCCCATCTGTCTGGTGGAAAACCACAACGAGCAGCTGTCAGTAAACCGGAAAGCCATCGAGATTCTGGACAAGATTTCTCAGCCAGTGGTGGTGGTGGCCATTGTTGGACTGTACCGGACAGGAAAATCCTACCTGATGAACTGTCTGGCAGGACAGAACCAAGGTGAGCGGCATGCTGGGTATTGGGCGATGTGTTACCTTGTCTTTGTCTCATTTTCTTCATTCTGGAGCCCAGTCATATGGCAGGAGGCCCAATTCCTTTCAGCAAAGCAACTTTCTCACTCTAATTAGTGCCATTAAATTACTAGTTCGTTGTTTTTGCACTCTTTATCCCCTTGAGGAAAGCTTGTCCAGTGAGGGCTCAGGATTGGTCCTTCTCTAGTGCTGTGAACAATGGGGTCTGGTGTGAGAGCCCAGCCCATCAGGATATGAGGCTCTCCGAATACCCATGACCTTGAAACACTCTGCTTGACCTTCAAACACTCCGCTTGACCTTGAAACGCTGAGCTTGACCTCCATCCCTTGGCAGCCCCCCAACTCTGCTTTTCTTTTTATTTTCAACCACTTCATGGAGCCACATAGAGCAGCTGCCTTTTCCCCTTCTCATGTGTCTCTAATTTGGACCACCACCATTTTTTTTCAAAAATAATCCTTTTGTCTGGGAAAGAGACAGTTGGATTCATGTCATTAGGTCTTGCTCTGTAGTGTCGGCTGACCAGGTAACAGCTATGCTACCAAGACAGACCTTGAAATTGTTCCAGTCTCTTGCTTCTGTCTCTTGAAGGCTGGGATAACAGGTGTGCTCCGACTACAGCTACTAGTGCCCAGCATGTTGTTTGATTCAGGGGTGCTCCTTTATCTCCAGCTTGAGCCCTTGCGTGGCACCCTTCTCACTCAGAATAGAAGATGTATAGAATAATGTCTTGAAGAAATGGAGAATCACCATCCTGATTGTCAGGATATTTGCAATCAGTGAGTCAGACTTGTTCAGCCTGCCCTGCACGGGAGAGCTGTTAGTGTGCACTGCTGCCTCTTATGTTGCTTGCTGTCGTGTGGTTTCGACCAAAGTATCAGCCAGAAAAGAGGAAGCGTTCCTTTCAGCTCGTGGTGTCAGGATTTACTGCGAAGCTCCACAGTCCTGGGGGTATGGATCCCTGGTCCATCATCAGGCAGCTCGTGGCAGCAGAAGCATGTGGAAGTGGATTACTCCATGGGGCAGGAAGCAGAGAACAAGGAAGAGGCTGAGCACCAACGATCACCTCCAAGTCGCTCCTTCAGGGCCTACTTCCTCACCATGACCCCGGTTCTGAAGCCTCCAAAATCTCCCAATATTGTGCTGCCAGCTGGCAACCATGTGCTCCACACAGGAGGTGGTGGTGTGTGTGCATGTGGTGGGTGGAGGGGAAGCCGCGTGTGAGTCACAGCACCTCCGTCTTCCCTGCAGGCTTCCCCCTGGGCTCCACGGTGCAGTCCGAAACCAAGGGCATCTGGATGTGGTGTGTGCCTCACCCTGCCAAGCCCGACCTCACCCTGGTCCTTCTGGACACCGAGGGCCTGGGCGACGTGGAGAAGGTGAGGCGAAGTCTCGGGGGGTCCTTTGTGTTCTTGTTTCTGTCCTTGTCTCTTTATGACCCTTTGCAATTTGTCTGATGTGACATGTTTATGATCTGCAAACTGAACAACAGCGAATGTGGGAAAAATTGGTTGTTTCACACTTCACTCCTGGATGAGATCAGATCAGATGCTATACTTATTGGACTAAATATGTTTTGTTTATTGAAATTGGAGTGAGTGATTTGATTCAGTATAATGAAGGAATATTGGCCAGGTATGTTTCTACTTATTGACGTAATATATCAATATTAGTGAATAAAATAAAAGTTCTTTCCTATGAGAGCCTCTTGTTTTGTTTTGTGTCCTGTATTACTTTCTTGTACATTCTTCTTTTTTACCTTTTCTTCCTTTCCCCTTCCTTCCCTTCCTATCCCTTCCTTTTCCCTTTCCCTTTCTTTCCCCTTCCCCTCCCTTTTCCTTCCCCTCCCTTTCCTACCGTTCTCTTTCCCTTCCTTTCCTCTCTAATCTTCCCCAGACTTCTCCTTTTCCTTCCCCTTCCTTTTCCCTCTTCTTCCTTTTCTCTCCCCTTCCGTTTTCCTCCCCTTCCTTTTTTTCCTCTCCTTCTTCCTTTTTCCAAGTTCTAACCAAGCCTGACCCTATGTAGCATCCAATATCAGAAGAGATCAGGCAAGTTCAGGGTGGTATATCCTTAGGTTCTATATCTCTGTCTGTCTGCTTCTCTCTCCCTCTGTCTCTCCCTCGGTCTCTCCCTCAGTCTCTCCCTCTGTCTCTCCCTCCTTTCTTTCTTTCTTCCTTTCTTCCTTCCTTTCTTTCTTTCTTTTTCTTCTTTTTTCTTTCTTTCTTTTCTTTCTTTCTTTCTTTCTTTCTTTCTTTCTTTCTTTCTCTCTCTTTCTTTCTTTTTCTTTCTCTCTCTCTTTCTCTCTCTTTCTTTCTCTCTCTCTCTCTCTCTCTCTCTTTCTCTCTTTCTCTCTTTCTTTTTTTCTTTTATTTCTCTGGGGCTTTGCCAGTGTTCAACCAAAAAGCTATATTCCCAACCATCATTTATTGATTTATTTTCATTTATCTATTTATACTATATTGCATAAGACTGTTTTTGCATAAGAACAGTGCGCTCTGAGCTTTTGCAACACCTCCATCTTCAACCCCATCTGTGATGTTTGTCGCTTTGTCCCTGGCACAACTATGCTTCTACTCTTATGCCTTCTGTAGGTATATGATTTTCTGAGTCTATATAAAATCTAGATTCTCAAATGAGAGAAAAAAAGCAATATTTGTCTATCAGAGATTGATTCAATTCACTACTAATTTCCTGTAGTTAGTGAAACTTTATTTTTCTTAGAAAAATGAATAAAAACGACATTTATATAAAGGCTTTATTTTATTTTTTATTTGAATACTGGTGTTCACTCAGTTGCACAGGCTACTCTTGAATTCCTTCTCCAGTTCAGATCGTGCCTTGAACTTGTCTCATGCTTTGGCTTTACGAGTGCCTGAAATAACAGGCCTGTGCGATTGGGGCCAGCCTGGCTGAAATGCTGAGAATGAGACCCCTGAGTCCCTCGTTCTCATGCTCTCTCTAGTACGACCCTAAGAACGACTCGTGGATCTTCTCCTTGGCGGTGCTTCAACAGCGTGGGCACCATCAACCACCAGGCGCTGGGGCAGCTGCAGTATCTTTCCAGGACCTGACCTCTGGGTTTCACTGAGTGCTTTGGGAATCGATATCGAGTCATTTCTCTTACCTTGTCACAGAGTTGATTTTGTTGGGATGGAGGGCAGACATGAGTGCTTATTCTAGTTTTCTTTTTCATAAGGGCATCATGATCGCCATGGGCAGTGTAATGGTTGGGCACAGGAGTCAACTTGATGATTGAGGGTTTGAGCTCTGGGCACATTTGTAGAGAGTTAATGATTGAGTTAAGCCCAGAGCAAACCTGCAGGAGATTGACTAGCTGATGGGGAAGACCCAGCCCGTGGTGGGTGGGAGCAGGCCCGGGAATAAAATACCGAGAGCTGATAGAGAAAGTCGGCATGCTTGTGCACGCTTGGCCAGACATGCTGGTCTGGCAAGTAAGGATCGTCCCTCTCTCAGCCATTATGTAGAGATGGTGTGGCCAGTTCCCTCTGCCTTGGGGTTGGTGCGTGCTCTCCCATCAAGCTGAAGTGAGAACTGGATAATTGTCAGAGAAAATAAACCCCTTATTCCCTTAAGCTGTCTGATAGTGATTTTTCAGCAACCATGCAGGCGAACTGCAATAAGCAGGAATTTCCTTTTCCTTAGCCAAGTGCTAGTTACGTCACAGAGCTCACAGAACTAATCAGAGCAAAGTCCTCCCCAGATCCCGATGGAGTGAATGATGCCACGGAGTTTGTGAGTTTCTTCCCAGACTTTGTCTGGACTGTTCGGGATTTCACGCTGGAGCTGAAGATTGATGGAGAATCGGTCACAGCCTGGAGAACGCCCTGAAGCTGCTTGAAGGTCAGGGACGGGCTGGGGTGGGGCTGAACAGGGGTGGAACTGGTGAGCACTGCCAATCATTTCTGAAGTCCCAATGTATATGAGATGGGATGGGGTTTGTAGAAATGATAGCAGAATATTAGTTGATAACCTTTGGGTTATCAATGATAGTTCATTTCTTCTAAGAAAAGTAGAGCCTTAAGCATAGGAAAACTATTCTATAAATTATCTGTGCTATAATAAATAAATTCACAGAGACACGTTCCTTTTCAATTTATACTTTCTCCATATGCATTATAATTATCATGACACTTATTGTATTTTATCCATCATGGTTATCCAATATTTTGAGAATATTTACATATGTTACACTTAGTTCCAAAATAAATTATATTAAATATATTGGTTATACATATTTTTTGCATGATAGGTAGTTGATAAAGCCCCATGAGAAATACCCATATTGCTTTCAATTTTCTGTTTTCTCTAAAGTTTTACTGAAAAATTAGGCAGAATACAGCAGTCTATTAAAGCAATGAAATAGTAGTAATAATCTTAAAATTATGTTGCATGTGCTTTTGAGATTTTATTAAAATGCTATGTACATTTTTTAAAAAAGAGTTTTATTATGTATGTTTGAAAGTTACAACTTGATGTTGTGGAAGATATATAGATAATGAGGTAGTTTCTGCAGTGAAATGGATAACACATTTGTCATCTCACATAGGTAATTTTCATGAAAAGAATAGCTAAAATTGACCCTTAGTAAAGTAGTTTTGTTAATCATTCTCTTAGTGTTGCATAGCAAATTTCTAGACTTGTGCATCCCAGATATCTTTTCCTCTTGCTATGGTAACCACTGTTTTTCCTCTATCTCTGTTGACCTTTTAAAAAATAGATCCTGTTTAACATCAAAGGGGACTTTCTTCAATAACAATGGCATCATTTGTGGTATTCTTAATTTGGCTATATCTAATGCGGTTCTATTATCCTTAACTGTGACCCTTTTTCTTGATTCAGTTTCTATAAAGGATTGATTGGACCTGAAATTTACTTTTCACATTTTATTCTTCAGTAAATATCATATATGCCTTCAGTATGGTTGATATTCTGTGTATGGGTATCAGTTATTTGATTTTTTTTTCCGTTGGAGTCATGTGTCTCCTGAAATATCAAGTATAAACTCAGTATAAGTTTGATGTGCTAGGAGGTATTGCATATTTATAGAAAAGAAGCTTTGCATTCAACTAAGTGCTGAAATTAAACCAGAACCCCTGTTTCTAAGTCTCTGTTCTAAAACCATTGCCATTGTTCATATCCACAGGGGAAAGTCCCAGAATCCAAGCATCCAACTTGCTCAGGAGGTGCATCAGACATTTCTTTCCAAAGCAGAAGTGTTTTGTGTTCAAGTGGCCTACAAGCAACAAAGAACTCTTATTCAATATGGAGAAAATTTCAGAGGATCAACTGGACCCTACATTCCAGAAACAAACTAGTGTTTTCATTTCTTACATTTTCACACATGCCAAGATCAAGATTCTCAGAGAAGGAGTTGTGGCCACTGGGAATCGTAAGTCTTTTTTTCACATTTCTGCAGAGACTAATAAGCATTGAACATAGTACATTGTGCATGTTATTTTTGTTTGAATCTTTACAAGACCACAGTATGCACAGGATCATGCTCTGAAACATGTTGGTTTTATAATTGCTCGTTGGTACTTACAGATATCTCTTCAAAATTGCAGAATTGGACACTGCTATTTATGACTTCACATATCTGAGTAAATTCTTAATTGATAATAAAAATCCCCAGTGAAAAAGATCTCAATTAAAGTCATTGTTAAGATTACTAAAACAGACACATGCTGGTTTCATATGGGATGTCTTATGTACTGTTTTGCTTTTTATTTACAAAAAAATTAGAAAATTTCAGAAGTTTAACTTGACTCCAATATGAATACTAGTGAATAAGTACCAAAAACTCAATTTCAGAATTACCTACTAGGATAATCTGATATATCCTGCCTCGTTAGTTTGTGCATTCTATATTCCTTTAGAACGCCGATTGGGAAATTATATTTTTATACAGGCAACTGAATTTGTTATGTAAGTGGGATAATATTTATAGTATCATGAATTGGAAAACTATAATAATAAATGTCCAATAGAAAAATAAATTAGTAATACGCTGAAGAAAGGACTATGTTCACATTCAAGAGTCTAAGGAGTCTATGCGTGTGTCTGCACATGTGCATACATGCATGCATTTATATGTGTGTGTGTGAGAGAGAGAGAGAGAGAGAGAGAGATTTTAGAACTACAGTCCCAGGATCTTTGATCCAGTTGATTTTTAACTACACAATATGCTCTAAAATTCTTGTTTCGTGGAGGCCTGGGGGCCCTGGTGACGACCTACGTGGACGCCATCAACAGTGGAGCGGTGCCTTGTTTGGATGACGCGGTGACGACTCTGGCGCAGCGTGAGAACTCGGCGGCCGTGCAGAAGGCAGTCGACCACTACCGCGAGCAGATGGTCCAGCGAGCGAGGCTCCCCACGGACACGCTGCAGGAGCTGCTGGACGCGCACGCGGCCTGCGAGAGGGAAGCCATTGCGGTCTTCATGGAGCGCTCCTTCAAGGACGAAGACCAGGAGTTCCAGAAGAAGCTGGCGGTAAGTGATTTGGATGGTTAAGTGTCGTTACTGTTCTCCTTGAAGAAGGAGGCCTTGAGGTGCCTGTGTTGCTGCTAAGGATACACATCTCATTCAGAGACAAAGAATTTCAGGTTATCGTGATGAACGTGGTTTCAAAAGACTGCATGCTCCCCCCTTAAATTTCATGCATGCGTGCGTGCGTGCGTGCGTGCATGCGTGCGTGTGTCCACTGCTTGTGCCTGTGGAGATCCAAAGGTGACTTTAGGAATCATTTTGGATCGTCCTGCCTCCTTTTTGCTTTGCTTTGGTATGCCTCGGGGTCCACCTTCCAGGGCTGAAATACAGGCTGCTGTCATCTTATCTTGGTGTTTTGACATGGGATCTGGGATCTGAACTCAGGTCCTTCTGCTTGGACAGGCAGAGGCTTAACCCCTGAGCCATCTCTCTAGTCTACCAGGCACTTTTTTTAGGGGAGGGGGTGCTACAAATGTCTCTGATGTCTAGAACACTCGGTATAGATAGCCTTCTTAACCCTTCTGATGGATTCAGGTTGGTATATCTATGGGTTGCAATCCTACCCCAAGCACAGACCACACAGGAGCATTTCTGTACAAATCTGCCACTCCTAGGAAATAAAGTTATTCCTACCCGAGCCTTGCTGAAGGCCATTGCTTGTCTCCTAAACTCCATGCATTATCACCCAGTCATTTTAGATAGAAACAGAGGATGTGGTAGCTGCAGGAGATACAGCACGGGGTTCTAGGTTGCAAGCCCACTACTTCACAGAAGATGTTCTTGAGCACCAGGGAGATTAGCAAAATTTCTTCTTGCCTTACAGAGACTTTTTGGTTTTGGTTGAGTCAGGCTTTATGACTGTGGATTCATCTGAAGTGTAACTATACAAGAAAACTTTTCTCATGACAGACAATTGGGTCCAAGTTTCTGTGAGATTCTCTGGGATTTTATCTGCTCGGGCTCTTCCAGCTGGTCACACATTTGTGCCTTTTCCCTGCAGGGATTGATGGCAAATAAGAAGGAAGAATTCATGCAGCAGAACCAAGAGGCATCAGAGAAACACTGCCAGGAGGAACTGGATCGGCTTTCAAAGGCCCTGTCGGAAGACGTTTTGGCAGGGACCTTCTCTGTTCCTGGAGGGCACAGGCTGTACGTGGAAACAAGGGAGAAGATTGAGCAGGAGTATTGGCAGTTGCCCAGGAAAGGGGTTCAGGTGAGGAACAGGTTGCAGAGGGAAGCTCGGAGCATAGAGCAAAGAGATACCTTAAGTCTCAGCACACAACAACACTTGAAAGGAATAAGAAAATGTGAAGACTGCATAAGAAACTTTTGTTTCTTATCATGCTGGGGACAAAGCTTAGGTCCTGCAATGCAAGTTAAGAGCTCTATCTACTCTGATGCTGCACCCACAGCCACTTTTAGTTCTTTGCTATTTACTGCTCGTTCGGACAATACTCACTACAAGGTGAGGGTAAGGACTTCAGGGTTCGAGAGGAAGAACATGTTCACGTAATATCGCACGACTCACATAATGCTAAGTACAGACAATTGGTAAGCTACAGGATTCGTTTCGAGACTGATCAAAATGAGAGTCAGTAGATAAGACTTTACAAATGGTAAGTTTATGAAACTCAAAATGACAATAAACACAAGACGGTTAATTTATTACACGATTATTATGTGAAGATACAGCAATAGGTTTTTTTCTCTAGACCTTTCTTTCAGTCCTATAAACAATTTTAAGAAATACCTGTCATTACTGGGACATTTTATAATGAACCAAGAGGCCCAGACAGTTGAAACAACTTGTCTAAGTTTACATCCAGCAATAGCAGAACGAAGCAGTCTGCACTTTTAGGTAGTACCTTTGTCATAGTTAGACACAGGTGTCAACTTGACAGTCGAGGGTTTGAGCTTTAGGCACATTTATAGAGAATTAGTGGCTGAGTTTGGCCCAGAGCAAACCTGAGGACATTGTCTAGCTGATGGGGAAGGCCTAGCCTATGGTGGGTGGGATTAGGCCCTGGAATAAAATACAGAGAACTGGTTGAGAGAGTTGGCATCCTTCTGTTCACTTGGCCAGGTGTGCTGATCTGGCAAGTAAGGATCGTCCATCTCTCAGCCATTATGTAGTGATGACACCATCAAGTTCCCTTGGCCCTGGTGTTGGTGCGTGCTCTCCAATCAAGCTGGACTGAGAACTGTAACCAGGAATCGTAAGAGAGAATAAACCCTTGTTCCCTTAAGCCATTTGGTGGTCATTTATCAGCAACCAAGCCAGCGGACTGCAATAATCTTACACTAGAAGAAAAATACTTGAAAACAACTCAGTGGTACATGAGCACGACTCCATGTAATGTCAAGGAACTGGACACAGGTCATGTTGGTGGATCTGCCCCTTGCAAAACAACTGGAGGGAACTGGGGATCGGGAATTGTTGAGGGTAACTAGTGCCTATGAAGAGCCTGGCCATTCGATTAGGATTCCTTAGGGAATTTTAATCATGAAAGAATGACATGGACGTATTTATGTTTTCATAACAAATTGCCCCATGTTCATCAAAATTCTTTGGTCCTTCTTGATTGACCAGGCAAGGGAAGTCATCCAGAGGTTCCTGCAGTCACAGACGGCCATCGAGAGTGCCATCCTGCAGGCAGATGCAGCCCTCACCGTAGGGCAGGGGGCCGTGGCAGGTATGGAGCAAGTCTTGGCTCTCAGGGGTGATTAGAGTTTCCTCCAACGTCCTCTTAAAAAAATCAGAGGACAAGCCCCCTAGGCGTGGACCTGGTGCATTCCGTGAATTCTTGTCTGCAAAGATTGCTTTGCGCTCTGGGTTCAGGAAGGTAGAAATTGGACTTAAACCATTGCCATCTTCCTCTGTAAAAATCTTTCTTTCATCAGAGGAGCGGGCTCAGAAGGAGGTGGCTGAGCAGGAGCAGGAGCTGCTGAGACGGAAGCAGAAGGAGCAGCAGGAACCTGATGGAGGCTCAAGAGCGGAGTCACAAGGAGAACCTGGAGCAGCTGCGAACCAAGCTGGTGCGGGAGCGAGAGGAGCTCATAAGGGACCAGAACGTGATGCTGGAGCACAAGCTGCAGGCGGGTCCTTGGCTCAGTTGGATCTGGTGGTCCTAGTGGGGGCCAGGAAGGTTACGGCCAATCACAGGAGGATGTGCTGTTACTACATGTTGCTTGGGACTCATGTAAAAGCCTTCAGTCTGTCTTTTTTTTTTCCCCCATGATGTGTTTAAATTTTGCTCCATACTTAGACTCTAGAGAGTTCAGTGTATCCACAGCTCCCATAGTCCATGGCAGAATATAGCGTTTGAGCTTTGATTTGGGAGATTTGAAAGTGATCTCATGAGGGCTAACTAACCAGCCATTCTGACCAGCTACCTCAATATGAGCATCATCAACTGGTTTATGTTAGTAAGACCCAAGATATCAGGAGCATGTCTACCTAACCACAAACCCTGAGGATGTCGTAGGCTGATAGAAAAATGAAAGAAATTTTAGACTGAAAACCACAGGGAGCTAACACTTTCTGAATGGGTTGTGCTGTCTCCAGTGTGATAGTCTGGCAGTTTACACATGGTGTCAGATGAATTCTCTCATTGTTAATTTACTAGTTATATAAGCTGAGAAGTTGCTATTATGTGTGAGATGTGGTGGCCTTGGTAGCCCAGTGGGACTGAGAATGTATGAAATCAAATCAATGACATGTCTTTGGGTAAATTTGTTTTTACATGTCTGGAGTAAGCTAACAAAAACAGTTTTAACAGTTTAAACCGTTAAAACTATGCTTCCTTACAAATTGAAAATCAGATCATGTTCTTTATGCTAAACTATCCTATAGGAATTAAAAAAAACAATATTCAGAAATAAACCAAAGACAGTATGACAAGTATAACTTATACAATAATTTTGATTTTAAAATGTTTACTTTCCTTTTGAATTTCCTTTCTTTTAGGCTCAAAAGGCTTTGCTCAATGAAGGATTTGAAAAGAAATCTGCAGAAATGAATTCAGAGATAAATAATTTGAGAAGTAAGATTAAGACTCCAAAAAAGGAGAATACTTTAATCTATAACCCATTTAGTTCTTTTTTCTTAATAAATAACTTGTGTGATAGCATCTTAAAATTCCTGCTTTCCAGGACACTGCAGGAAAAGTAAAACTGAAAACAACAACAAATCATAATTCACCAAAAACCCTACATTAATTACCTGGAACCAGACTAGCCAAATCTCTCCCCATTGTAAAGATCAGGGAACCTTGCAGAAGAGGAGGCTGCAAAATTGCAAGAACCTAAAGATGGGGAGGACCAATGATATACAAGGTACTTCACACAAGTTAGGGCCTGTAGCAGCGTGAATTGGACTTTGCATGACCTGCCTAATGGCTGAAATGTCAACGACCCCCCAAAGTTTAGCATGGATCACAGGGGAGAAGGCTCTAGGCAGTAGCATCCTTAGAGGCAAGGGATTAAATGGTCATAATAGAGTTTCCAAGAAGAGGCTCCGGGCTATGCCACTGAGTCCTTACATCTCACTAGGTCGGAGGACTCAGAGAGAGGTTTGACATTCACACAAAAAAGGATGCTCCAAGGGATGGGAGGCACTGGGAGAGGGGAGGGAGGTAAAAGGAAGGGGGATTAGGGAGGTGAGGAAGGCGGGAAAGGATGGGGATACCTACTGAACTTGTATGATTAGGAAAAAAAAAATGTGGGAGAAAAAAAACAGAGGATGGGACTTGCTGGAGGAAGTCACATCACAAGGGACAAGCCTTTAGGTTGGGTAGCCCCACTGTATTTCCACTAGCAATTTGCTCTTGCTCTCTTTATCTCCATGATGACTGGTGTGAGCTGAGCTGACCTCCATCATGCCTTTTCTGCCATAATGGACTTTATCTCTTCTGGAACTCGAAATCCAGGAAATCTCCCTTCTCCCTTAAAAATGAGTATGTAATAGATATTTTGCACATCTAGAAGTCAAATTACTGGACAAATTTTATAACCGTCTCAGTACATATTGGTGAATTCTTAAAATTGCTTTAATTTATCATTAGCTTGGGAGGGATAAGAAAACACATAACCAGAATTCTAGAAAACTGAATGACAGAAGTTAAATGTTTCTCCACATACATTGTGTGATTGATTTGTTCAAAGTCCCTTCTTTCTCATATGTCTGAAATTTCTGTGGTTCTTTAACAAATATATAATGTGACATGAATGAAGTACATTTAAGATTTTCTAACGGAAGATGAAAGATCAGGGAAGTCTTTGGTCCATGGCTTGTCATTCCTGACAGGAGCACAGGATGGAGACCTATGTGAACATTTGTTCATCTCTGGACTTTATTAACAATTCCAAATTTTAGCAGTTGAAAAAAAAAAAGATCCCTGTTTCTCCTGAGCTTGTGGCGGACAACTTCCATCCAAACCACGACAAATTATACTTAAATTAGTGTTGCAATGGTGACGGATTTGAAACTAGCTAAATGTCATTGACCTAAGATTGCAAATTTGCAATTAATATGTGCCAATGCTGGAGTATTATGTCGTTAGGAACCAAAATTTCAGTAAGACTTTTTGTGCACTAATAAAGTGAGTTTGAAGATACTTCGTAATGTGAGATAAAGTCAAAACACCATACATAATGTTACCGTTATTATTTTTATCTCCAGTCCTTTCATTCCACTTTCCCTCCCTCCTTCCCTCCCTACCTCCTTCCTTTCCTCTCTCCCTCCTTTCCCCTCCCTCCCTCCTTCCCCCCTCTCTTCTTCCTCCTCTCTCCCCTCCTCCTTCCTTCCTTCCTTCCTTCCTTCCTTCCTTCCTTCCTTCCTTCCTTCCTTCCTTCCTTCTTCCTTCCTTCCTTCCTTTCTCTCTCTCTCTCCCTTCCTTCCTCCCTCCCTCCCTTCCTCCCTCCCTCCCTTCCTCCCTCCTTTCCTCCCTCCCTCCCTCCATCCGTTCCTCCCTCCGTCCCTCCCTCTGTCCCTCTCTCTCTCTCTCTTTCTTTCTTTCTCTTTCTTAGTCTTTTAGAATTTGGTAGCAGTTGCAAGTGCTATGAGATAGCACTTTATTGACTTACGGTTCCAGAGGGGAGATAGAATCCATTATGTGAAAGAGGCATGACAGGTGGCAGAAGCTTGAGGAGGCTTAACTCACATCCGTCATGGAGAGAGCAGACTGTAAACTACCTGTGGAAGCAGGGGGACTGACCAACCTCAAGGCCCATCCCCTGTGACGTGCCTTCCTCCATCAGTGCTCCACCTTCTGAAGTTGCCACAACCTTCCCAAACATTAACTAAGGATTCAAACACAGGAGCTTGTGGGGGACAACTTCCATTCAAACCACGACAAATTATACTTAAAGACAATGAATTATCATGTCACCCAATCCCAACTCCTCTCCTTTCCCACTACAAACCTTATTCCCCACCCGCTCCCTCTTACTTTCATATATTTTTTTTTGTATGTGACCCACCGAATTTCATCTGTGTTGACTGAACTGTCATGTGTGTGGCATGTGCAAAGCATAAATATTACCAATTGATATACCACAGAGAAAGCAGTTCCCTGCTCTCCTCCCCCACCATCTGCCATTACCTCTTAGTTGTCTCTAAGTGAATGTGGAGAATCACGAGATCTTTTCTCTTCCATGAAAAGGTGTTGGTAGTCCAAATCTTACATAAGTCTTATAGATGTGAAATACCTGTAGTGAGTTCATCCTATTCTGAAGATACTATCTGGCAGCACCTCCCCTCACCCTTAGACATGCTCATTCTTATCACCCTCTCCTCTATCTTCCCTGAGCCTTAGGGGTGAAGGTGATTTAGATCTTGTTTATAGGTGTTCAGCGCACAATCATTTTTTTTTCCTGCCTTTTGGTCTGTCCTGATTCTCTGTATTAAGCATGTTCGTTATAAAAGAAAGCTTCTAGGTCTAGTGGTGAGTGCTTCTGTAATCTATGGGTAGAATAATAAATATTTAGAAAGCAGTTTGATATCAAGTCCTTATTGCTAAATTTTTGTAGTTCGTTTCTTCCTAGGGCCTGTGGCCTCCCCTTCCATGGTTCTTGGACCGCTGCATATTGGGCTTCCCATCAGAAACCAGTTGGTGACCCCATAGTATTCATGCCACTATCTCACCAATTGGCGCCTCTTGCCAGGGTGAAATTGTTGATTGCTTTTCTCCTCTAGCAGCTTGCATTGTCTTTTTTCATTAGATAAAAGTGTGTCTTAGTTTCTGGTGCCATAAAAGCTGGTCAGCAAGGAGGAAACTTCCAAATCAGTTTCAGCTTTTTCCCTCCCATGTCTTGTGATCAGTATGTGCAGTGCCTTCAGTATCAGGGTCTTACTGTCAGTTTCTGGAGGGAATCAAGAACAATGGCAAGAATCTATATTTTGGGGGGGAGGTATCTTTGAGAACTCTCTGACAAACAGCTTGTTAGGAAGTATCATTCTTGGTACTGGGATTTTTTTTTTAGTATCCTGTGGCTTCTGCAAGGAGCACATCAGGGTGGCTCCATTGGACATTATTGTCTTCCTCTACTCTCTATCTATATTCCCCTGTGTAGGGTATTTCTGTTTGTAAAACTTTCCTTTTTAAATGATTTTTTAACCTATGTTTTAGAAGGTTTCAGTCTGACTGTATCTTGCAACCTTAATGGTACTTGTTACTCCTTCCACCTTCTTGTAACCTATCCACGTGTCTTTCTTACACCTTAAACTTTTCTACCAGTTATTCTTCTTTCTACCTTCTTATCATCTGTGGTCTTTTCCTCCCTCCTTTGAAGTCTTCTCCCAATCTCCAATTCCCCGCCCCCCCCTTGTTTCAATGCTCCCCCTTTCAAGTTTTCTGGCTGTTGCAGTATTTCTAATTAAGTACACATGTTGGAACCGAAGTCCCTGTTTATCACCCACCCAGACCCCGAGAAGAACCACGAGGACCGAGAGGTTGCTGCAAAAGGCAAAAGACAAGTTTATTCTGGCGCGCCAGGACCGTCCCTCTTGCAAGCAAGGAAGGAGCGGCCCCGACTGAGATCGGGGTAGGGTTTTTATAATGAAAGCAGTCACAGCGAACTCTATGGGAACACGGCACACAATAAAGTTAACCACCAGATGTTCTTTGCTGATAGCGGTGCCTCTGGGCAGTTCCCGTACCGCCCAGGATGGAGTGCGGAACGGCCCGTCCGGAGGTCGTCAGTCGGTCAGCACGTCCACAGGGTGGTTGAGCAAGATATGGGCTGGGGGTAGGGTCAGGGATGGGTCATCGGGTAAACAAGGTTGGCGCCTTTGGGTTGGCGCCTGCAGGAAGTTTAAAATGCGTGCAGGCGGAAAACTAGGTGCTGGGGAAGGGGAGCTATCTTAGGGTCCCACATGAAGGGGAGCTATCTTAGGGTCCCAATGCGCACGGGCGGAAAACTAGGTGCTGGGGAAGGGGAGCTATCTTAGGGTCCCACACACAAACCTAAGGGTCCAAGGAAGCATCCACACATAAGAGGAAAAAATGGGGCATTTGTCTTTGTCTAGGGTACCTCACTCAATATGATATTTTCTATTCATATCTGTTTACCAGAAAATTTCATTTGTTTGATAGTTGATTGTGTTCCATTGCATTTCTGTATCCATTTTCCATTCATCAGTTGATGGACATTTTGATTGATCTCATTTTTTTTTTTTTTGCTACTGTTAATAAAGCCACAATGAACATGAATGTGTGTCTTTGTAGTAAGATATAAAATTCTTTAGGACTATTTCCAAAAGTGGTGTGCTTGAATTTTTCTTCTGTATTGGTTATCTTTTCATCTACTTTACT
Source organism: Typhlomys cinereus (assembly GCA_023101885.1). NCBI lineage: Eukaryota > Metazoa > Chordata > Mammalia > Rodentia > Platacanthomyidae > Typhlomys > Typhlomys cinereus. The sequence goes on along the minus strand of JALPQD010000064.1, from coordinate 7,677,757 downwards.
AACATTTCAACTTACGTCCTGAATCAATTACTTTTCTTCTGCTGTTTTGAGACAATTCTCTGTGTTGCAGTCTTCCTGCATGGTTGCTAATAAATGACCATCTACACATGGTCTTAATGGATGTAGACAACGCTTTTGGTGAAATTCAACACCATTTTATTGTGGAGTTCTTGAGTTGGGACTTGAAGATTGAAACAAGAACACATGTAGAGGATTAAGGTAGAGCTTACTAGAAGAGAGAAAGAACAGAACTCATGGACTCCAAACACTGTCTAATAGCTGGCAGAATCAGGTGTGTTTATGTCTTTGATTAAGCCCAGGAATGGTGGTCTTTTTCCCATTGGTTTGCTCCAGTTTAAGCAAACCTAACTGGAACTCTTTTCATCCTCTACATCACATTGGTCTATTTACCAACCCAGTTGATCTCGTGCCTGACCTCAAGGTCAGGCTTTGTCTACAATGGAAAACTAATCTCCATATCCTTTCGTAGATAAAAGGATTGGGGGAAGTTGACCATTTCAGCTCCGGTGGATTGGAGTCAGTTCTTCCCTATTTCAGGGGTGTTCCTCTAGGATAATCTCAGCAGTGAGAGATGACCTTCAAAGATCTAAAGAGACCACCCCAACATGGCTGCTCTAAACCTGCCTTAATTTCATGATAAAAGTCTTGGATGGAAGGCATATATCTTAATATGATAAAGGCTATATATCCATTTCCATTCTAATGGTGGGAAACTTTTTCTAAATAAGACATCAAAATCTCCCCCTTTCTCAAGGCTCAGGGAACCTTGCAGAAGAAAGGTTAGTAAGAATGCATGAGATTGACAGTGGGGAGGGATGCTTCTATGCAACATTCTCTGACCATGAAAGGACTGCCACTCACTGTAGAGATGTCTACTTCCTCTCGACCTTCACAATAGTTGGCCTATCAACATTTCACCATGGGTTAGGGAAGATCTCAAGAAATACTACATTTCCCTGACAGACTATTTATGATTTATGCCAGAAAGGAAAGAAGTCAATGATGTCCCAATTAATAAGTCACTTATGTCCCACCAATTACTCAGGCACTTGCTAGCACTGCATCCCAGATGAAACCCAGTGGCCACACATGCAAAAAGACATGAAATTAAGCAGGGAGACTGGCTGAGATGGAGAAAGTATGAAGCAGGATAGTAGGGGGGATGGAAGTGGGTAATAAGGGGTAAATACACACAGGCACACACACACACATACACATTTATTGTATTTAGATATGAAAATGTCAAATAATAAAAATAATTTAAAAGCACAGGACTGTATTCGAAGGAGTATAAGGAACATAGATACCAAAATGAGGCAGGCCCATCATCTCACAGAAGAGGAGCTAAACACCAGGAAGGTTAAGAAAATCTCTCAGTGTCTTACAGGGACTTTTGGAATCATGACCTGAACAGGACCTACACAAGACTGTGTCCACCAACACTTCAGGTTGATAGTAAGTAGTTCAGTGGTAGGGTGTTGTCTAGAATTCAAGATGTTTCAGCATTACATCACAGGATGGGAGAAGGACTCATGTATCTCTACTCTTTTCTGAGTGAACAGTATTGATTAATGCAGCTGGAGGAAAAGAACCTATTTTCTTCAGTTGTGTTGCCACTGATATCTTGCCTGTGGTTGAACAAGTGCCCAGACACATGCTATTGCAGCAACCTTATTAAATCAGTGGGACGCACACACATACACAGAGACAGACAGACAGACAGACAGACAGACACACACACACACACACACACACACACACACACACACAGATAAAGAGAGATAGAGATAGAGATAGAGAGAGATGAAAGCAGGAGGAAGCCTTATTGGGAAGAAGATTCTGATTGGGTGAAGAAAGGGGAATGATCTAAGATAATATGGGGAGGAAAACAGCAAAAAACTTGTACACATATATGAAATGGTCAAAGAAATAAATATTAAGAAGACATGGAAAAAGAAATCTGAGGAAACACACAGATATAAATCATTCAAAAGAGATTATTTGAACTATTGAAAATGCTTTTTTCTTTGTGATCAATCCATCAATGAATCATTTTCCTTTTTTTTGTCAAGAAAAGCATTGACTTATTGTTCACAGACTAATCCTGCTTCTTTTTTTATTTATTATTTATTCAATTGTGCGTGTATGCATATGTGCGCATGTGTATATGTATGTGTGTGTATGTATGTATGTGTGTGTAGAACTACGGACGAATTCGGGAACCACCATGGACTCCTTCACCTCCTCCTTGTTTACTCTGCTGCGGGATTCACAGGCTCTGCCTTACCAGGACCAGAAACGCAGGCCGCCCCCGCTTCCGCCCGGCGTCTGTACGTGGGGTCTAGGATCCGAACTCAGGACCTTCCGCCTGCAAGGCAGAGGCTTAACCCCTGAGCCACCTCTCCAGCCCCTAATCCTGCTTCTTTTAAGGACATTGTACACTGTAGATATGTTTCAGTGTACTGTTCTGCATGCTTTCTAAACTTTTTTACATAAAAGGTGCTTATATAAGGATATTGGCATCTCACTCACATTAACTAGAATAATAATATGTTCGCTTTAACAGCTGATGTTCCTCTTAGGGAACAGATATTCATCATTTATATGGAAGACATTTGTTTAATTGTAATGGTGGCCCCTTGCCAACCAGGACACTTGTGGTACAGGGAGGACACACTGCTCCTCAGGTAAATTCCCCCAGCCCACCCCCAGGCTCCAAGCCACCCGCTTGTCCCAGCTTCTCCCACCAGCCAGCCTGAGAAGCACCCAGTCTGCTCTGGGCTAGGGAGGGCCACTAAGCCACACCTCAGGTCCCAGGTCAACTGTGCAGACATCTAGCAGCTCTCCCCTTTCTGCCCGGGAAGCTCATGGTCAAGGAAGGACACACTACTCCTCAGAATTCAACAGAGTCCAAAGAAAACCCAAGCAAAGTTCTAGGGGACAAATGCCATACATCTGAAGTCCTCTAAAATCATCCTATCACAGGGGAGAGATTCTTCATATCCAGCTCAAAGATAAGTAAACCCCTTTTTTTACCATCCTGTTCCTTTCAGTTATGAGTCACTGTAGCTTAATTTTCCCATATAACCACCCCCAAAACATATACAACTTCAAGGACTATACCATTCGCCCTCACATATCGCCAAGGTCCAAAATCATAAAAGTGACACTACCATACTAATACTCACCCCCTGTCCACTAAACTTGACTTAATTGATGTAATAACAGTCTAATAGCCTCATCTAGGAAATAACAATAACAACAGACAAGCAGACCCAACTCCAAGGTAAACAATAGTAATAACTGCTCGAGAGTAGTAGTACCAACTAATTCAGTTAGTCAAAAACATACAGAAACTGAAAGAAGGTCTTAAGAGATAAAATAACAATGCCCAAGTCACAGTGAAAATCCATGAGAAACAAAACCCAAGAAAACAAATCTCACACCGAAAGAATTAACCCCATAATGATAGATTCTAACCAGAACAAATTCACAGAAAATAGCCAAGAAAGCCAGACCCAAGATAACTTTCAAAGCATGATCATTACCATGATTAATACTATGAAAGAGGAAATCCAGGAGGAGTTAAACAACTGCATCAACCACTTTGAACAGGAACACAACAGACACTTGGAGGAGTTGAGAAAAACAGTTCAAAAAACAAAAATAGGCATAGAGCAGTTAAAACAGTCTCAGGCAGAGGTTAAAATCGAACTAAAAGACAAATTATCTTCAATCCAGAACTCAACAGAGAGTCTTATTAGCAGAACTAGTGAAGCAGAAAATAGAATTTCAGATCTTGAAGACAAAGTGGAAGAATTAACCAGCTCAATGGAAGAGGTTGTTAAAGCCAAAAAGATACTTGAGAGAAATATTCAAGAGTTATGGGACACCCTGAAGAAGTCTAACATGCCCATTCATGGAATACCAGAACAAGAATTCCAAAATACCACTCCTGAGGAAATTTTTCAAACAATCATCAAGGAAAACTTTCCTCATCTAAAGAAAGAGAGGCCCATTCAAATACAAGAGGCATTCCACACCCCAAACAGATATGACCAAAATAGAAATAATAGTCAAAACACTCCACATTCAAGACAAAGAAATGGTGCTGAGAGCTTTAAGGGGAAAAAAAAAGTCACTTTTAAAGGTAAACCTATTAAAATAACAAATGACTTCTCAATGGAAATGGTAAAAGCAAGAAGAGCTTGGAGAGACGTACTTCAAGTACTAAATGAGCAAAAATGTCAACCCAGGCTGATATACCTGGCAAAACTATCTGTTGTGATTGAGGGAGAAAGAAAAGTTTTCCAGCACAAAGACAACTTGAAGGCTTACATGTCTACCAAACCAGGCCTTCAAAAAATGCTAGAAATATACTCAAGCTTGAAGAAAAGAACAAGCATATCTAGGAGGATAGAAAGGAAGTTTACCACTAAAGCCTAAAAGCCAAATAATACACTTACGAAAGCCACTAAGCATAAAATTAAAAGTAATTAAAAGTAATTTCTCAGGGCTGGAGAGGTGGCTCAGGGGTTAAGCCTCTGCCTTGCAGGTAGAAGGTCCTGAGTTTGGATCCCAGATCCCACGTATAGACTGCCAGGTGGAGGCGTGGGTGACCTGCGCTTCTGGTTCTGGTAGGGCGGAGCCTGTGAATCCCGGGGCAGAAGGAGGTGGAGGCGTCCATGGTGGTTCCCGATTCGTCCGTGGTTCTACACACACACATACACACATGCACGCACATACATACACACACACGCACAATTGAATAAATAATAATAAAAAATTTAAAAAATATATTTAAAAAAAAGTAATTTCTCCATTATAACATTAAATGTCAGTGGAATAACTCACCAACCAAGAGATACAGACTACAGACTTGGATTAAAAATTATAGCCCATCAATCTGCTCCCTTCAGGAAACTCATCTCACCACAAAAGATAGGCACATCCTAAAAATAAAAGGCTGGTCAAAAATTCTGCAAGCTAATGGAACCAGGAAGCAGGCAGGGGTAGCTATTATGCTATCGGACAAAGTGGACTTCAAACCAAAAAAATCATAAGAGACACAGATGGATACTACATTTTAGTCACAATACACTTCACAATACTGAACATATATGCACCTAATACGGATTCCTCCACATTCAGTAAGCAAACACTACAGTGTCAAGGAATCAACCCCAAAATGATAATCCCTGGGGATTTCAATACCATCCTCTCAATATGGGATAGATCAACAGGTCAAAAACTTAACAGAGACACATTGGAACTTAGTCAAACACTTACTGAAATGGACCTTACAGATCTCTATCGAACTTTTCATCCACACACCAAAGAATATACATTTTTCTCAGCAGCACATATTGGGCCACAAAACTGATCTCCACATATACAGGAAAATTGAAATTCTAGCCTGTATCCTATCAGACCACCATGGTCTAAAAGCTTGACATCTGCAACACAACAAACAACAGAAAATACACTAACTCCTGGAAACTTAACACTATGATGCTGAATGAAAATTAGATTCAGGAAGAAATTATAAAGGAAATTCAAGATTTCTGAAAGCAAATGATAATGAAAATACAACTTATCAAAATCTCTGGGACACAATGAAAGCTGTCCTAAGAGGTAAATTCATAGCTCTTAATGAGAATTAAGATTCTCATTCATAACATTAAGAACTATGAATGCCTACATCAAAAAAATAGAAACATCACAAATAAATAACAATAATGCAGCTAAAAACTTTAGAGACATAAGAGCAATCTGATCCCAAAAGCAGTAGAAGAGAGGAGATTAGCAAAATTAGGGAAGAAATATCCAAAATTGAGATAAAGAAAATGATACAGAGAATCAACCAGTCAAAAAACTGTTTCTTTGAAAAAATCAATAAGATTGATACACCCCTAGCTAAATTAACCAAAAACAAGAGAGAGAAAACCCAAATTAACAAAATTAGAAATGAAAATGGAGTTATCATTACTGATAACACAAAGAAATGGATGAATTCCTAAGTAAGCACAACTTACTTAAATTGAATTAGGAAGTTTGAATTATTTAAATAGTCCTATAACATATGAGGAAATCAATAAAGTAATCTTGAATCTTCCCACCAAAAAATGTCCTGGACCAGATGGATTCAGCACAGAGTTCTACCAGACATTTAAGGAACAACTAACACCAATACTCCTTAAACTGTTCCATCAAATAGCAAAGGATGGAACACTGACAAATTCTTTCTATGAAGCTAATATTGTCTTAATCCTAAAACCTAATAAAGATACACTTAAAAAAGAAAACTATAGGCCAATCTCTTTGATAAACACAGACGCAAAGATTCTTAAAAAAGTCTTAGCATATTAGATTCATAAACATATTAAAAAGATCATTCACTGTGATGAAGTAGGCTTTATCCCAGGCACACAAGGTTGGTTCAACATACACAAATCAATAAATGTAATTCGCCATATAAACCAGTCCAAAATCCAAGACCACATGATACTTTCGATAGATGCAGAAAAACTTTTAACAAGATCCAACAGCCTTTTATGATTAAAATCCTAGAGACAGTTGGAATGGAAGGAACCTTTATCAATATAATAAAAGCTGTATATAACAAACCAACAGCAAGGATTATACTCAATGGGGAAAAATTTAAAGCATTCCCACTTCGATCAGGAACTAGACAAGGCTGTCCACTCTCACCACTTCTATTCAATATTGTACTTGAAGTCTTAGCTGGAGCCATAAGACAAGAAAGGGACATAAAAGGGATTCAAATCGGCAGGAAAGAAGTCAAGTTATCTCTGTTTGCAGATGACATGATTGTATACCTGAGAGATCCCAAAAGTCCACCAGGAAACTCCTGGAACTAATACAGAAGTTCAGCAGGGTGGCGGATACAAAATAAACATACAAAAATCAGTGGCTTTCCTCTATGCCCAGAATGAAAGAAGTGAAAAAGCCCTAGGAGAAACAATCACATTTACTATAGTCCCTAAAAAAATGAAATACCTTGGTATAAACCTAACCAAGGAAGTAAGAGACCTTTCTTTACAATGAAAACTTTAAAACTCTAAAGAAAGAAATTGCAGAAGACACCAGAAGGTGGAAAGACCTCCCATGTTCCTGGATTGGCAGAATCAATATCATAAAAATGACCATCCTACCAAAGGCAATATACAGATTCAATGCTATACCAATCAAAATCCCAAAGCAATTCTTTAAAGAAATTGACCAAACAATCTCAAAATTCATATGGAGGCACAAAAGACCCAGGATAGCAAAAACAATCCTGAGTAACAAAAACATGGCTGGACGTATCACCATACCAACCTTAATCTATACTATAAATCCATAGTTATAAAAACAGCCTGGTACTGGCTCCAAAATAGATACATAGATCAATGGATAAGGGTTGAAGACCAAGATATAAGCCCACACCATTACAGCCATTTGATTTTTGACAAAAGTGCCCAAAAAATCCAATGGAAAAAGAACAGCATCTTCAACAAATGGTGTTGGCAAAACTGGATGTTCACATGCACAAGATTAAAACTGGACCTATACTTGTCACCATGTACAAAAATTAATTCCAAATGCATCAAGGACCTCAATATAAGGCCAGAGACTATAAAAATCTTAGTTGAAAGGGTAGGAAACTCCCTCGAGCTGATTGGGCTAGGCCAACAGTTCCTAAATGGAAATCCAATAATACAGTCACTACAACCAACACTCAACAGATGGGATCTTATGATATTAAAGAGCTTCTGTTCAGATAAAGAAATTGTAACCCAAGCAAAAAGGCAACCCACAGAATGGGAGAAAATCTTCACTAACCACATATCTGATAGAGCTCTGTTATCCAGAGTGCACAAAGAACTTAGAAAACTAGACACCAAGGAAACAAATGGCCCAAATAAAAAATGGGCCTTGGACTCAAAAGAAACTTTACCAGGGACAAAATTGAAATATCTTAAAAAATGCTCTGCATCCTTAGCCATCAGGGAAATGCAAATCAAAACCTCCCTGAGATATCATCTCACCCCTGTCAGGATGGCAAAAATCCACAATACAAACGATACCAAATGCTGGAGAGGATGTGGAGAGAACGTAACTCTCCTACATTGCTGGTGCGAATGCAGGCTTATACAACTACTTTGGTGAGCTGTCTGGCGATTCTTAAAAAAATTAAAGATTGAAATGCTATATGACCCTGCTATTCCACTTTTGGGAATAACCCCCCATACAGCAAAAATTTACCTCAATGGCACAAGCACAACCATGTTCATAGCATGCATTGTTTACAATAGCAAAGTCATTGAATCACCCAAATGTCCAACAGTTGATGAGTGGATAAGGAAAATGTGGTATATTTATACAATGGAATATTACTCAGCCATCAAAAAAGATGAATTAATGAAATTTGCTGGGAAATGGTGGAATTAGAAAAAATTACATTGAGTAAAGTATCCCAGACACAGAAAATTAAGTGACGCATGTACTCCCTAATAGGTGGATCGTAGTACCAAACCCACTTAGTGACATACTCAAAGATAAATCTCTGTAATACCTACAGTAATTGCAAAGATTATAAACAGGAGGGAAGGGGAAGGAAGGCCCCTCCAGAAACAAGGAGAAAGGGGATCATGCTACAGCAGGGAAAATAGGCCACCATCATGGACTGCAAGTAGTAATGAGACATCGGTTAAGCTCGCAGACTTTCCTTCCTGGTCACTTGCAACTGAGGGGGTTTGATCTCACCAGTCAGGGAGGGCATAGAAACTGGCAGATAGATGGTAACCATCTTGCAAATGGGAGACTGACCCGCCCCCTCACCACAGTCTCCTACTCTTATTCCATCTACCTTTGAATCTATGTTTATAGTCAGACTCTATTTTAACAGCCTTTTATCTCTGGCTAGGAGGTGACATCCAATATCCATCAGGATGGAGCCAAGGGCGGTGCAGGAACAGCAAAACTGAAAAAAAAAAAACAGAAAACAAAAACCCATAATTCAGAACATCAGAACCCCTACATCAGTTACCTGGAACCAGGCCAGGCTAATCTCTCTCCATCCTAAAGCTCAGGGAAATTTGCAGAAGAGGGGACGGTAAGATTGTAAGAGCCTAAAGATGGGGAGGAGCAATGATATGCAAGACACTCCACACAAGTTAGGGCCAAAGTAACCATAATAGGACTTTGCATGACCTGCGCAATGACCGACATATCATTGACCCCTCCCAATGTCTAGCATTGACCACAGGCATTAGGAGCCTTAGAAGAAAGGGATTAACAGCCACAATAGTGTTCTTATACTAAAGAGGAACACAAGAAAGGGCTCTAGGGAATGCTACTAAGTCCTTACACCTCATTAGTGTGGAGGACCCAGAGGGAAGTTTGACATTCACACTAAAGGATGCTCCAGGGATGGGGGAGGGGCAGGGGGCACTGGGAGAAAGAGAGGGAGGGGGTAAAAGGAAGGGGAAAGGGGGGGATGGAGCAAGGGGGTCCGGGGAGGGTTTGTATGAGTGGAAAAAATAAATTAATTAATTAAAAAATAATTGTAATGGTGATAAATTTGAAATTACTTAAGTGTCATTCAGAGTATTATCATAAACAAATACTATGTAAATGAGGAAACAAAATGTCATTAGGGCTTTCTGTGACCCAGTAAGATGTGTTTGAAGAAACCTCACAAAGTAAAATGAAAACATCATCCATAGTGTGGCCGCCATGAAACATGCACTCATCCAATGCACACATACGTAAGTACAATGAAATGCCCTCTAAAAGATTAGTGAAGAGTTGTAATCTTAGATTTCATCTAAAGACAAGCAATTAGAGTTAGGGGTGGAAGAGACACATGCTTTCATTACAGACTCAGTCTTATAAATTTTATAAAGGACATTTGCAAGCGACAGCTACAGTTTACTGTTGATAGTGTTCAAGCCGAATGAGAGTGTGGAAAGAGGAGGAAGGGGCTGGAATTATCACACTGCATCACAGTCTTAGACCAGAGGGTGTTAGTCTCCTGCCTGCGTAGCCCTCTTATGACAGTTAAGAACCTTGGAGATGGAAGACCCTAGCTCAGGCTCGGGATTGAGAGACCCTCTCCTTCCTCCCCTCAAGAGGATGATGTCTGGTCATGTAGCCGTGGAGACTCGCTGCCTCTGTTCACTTCTTGGGCTGCATATTTATCAGAACCATGGACCTGAAGAGACATGAACAGTGGCTGGAAACACTGAGGGAGGATGTTGGGCCCACCCAGGATTTGCCCCAGGGCATGGCGGAGCACATGGGACTAAAGATGGCTCTGAGGGCTAGTGTCCTGGGTGTTACCCTGATCACATTACAGGGACCCCTAATTGGCTTTCAGGTATTGACTTGCCTCCTGTGCTGACTTGACCACTAGCACCTGAAGGATGTGTTGGCCTTCGACACAACTGGGTGCCTGTTTGAGGCCTTGTGGCCTTTTGTCTATATAAGGTCCTTTGTTACCCTCAATAAACTGGAGATTTTGCTTAGACAAACTGGCCAGCCCGTGGCCCAGTCTCTGGCAGTTGAGGCGGAGGTGGGGACGGCCAGGACTTGCCTTTCTCCGTCCTCACAGCCAGGAACTGTGCAGTCGTGTGAGTGAGTGTGTGAGTGGGTGGAGACACGCCACGCCACGCCACGCCGGGGGTGAGTGGACTCTACAGGAGGAGAGATGGTCACAGTACCACCGCCTATGAAGCCTGCACAGAAAGTGGTGCACAGGAAACTGGGTGCACCGTCCACTTTTTACAGCACCTGTCGACAATCAGCCTACAGTCCTGGCGACTCAATGGGACCGTGTCCATCTCTCTCATGTTTTTCTATCAGAATAGATTTTATTCATATTGAACTTCTGAATGCATTAGGTCATTCTGCAAGGTATTACTAATTCCTTAACAATAAGAATAGGTGGATTCTCAAGGCATAGAAGTCACACTTGACTAACATAAAGAGTCTTTCATATTTGTCACTCCAACAAGGGACTTAACAGTACTGTTGGGAAAATGCAATTTATAGATTTTTTTGAACCAACATTATGAATAATTAGTAGACAGAAAGAGATAGAATGAAAAAAGTATGAATGAGAAGGAAATAGGTTAGAAGTACAAGAAATAAAAAAGAGAGTATAGATTAGGTGCTAAATATAGTCCTAAAAGCTTATTCAGGCCACATGCAAGGAAAAAAAAACAAAAAAAAACTGCTAATCTCAGTAATTGAAGAAGGTAGTTTGGTATCCCTTCCTGCTGGTAGGTGTCTTTGTTTTGGATTCAGAGGTCTCCAGGAATTTCCCTGTCTGAGACGCCCCATCTGTTAGTTACGACGCCCCCATCTGTTAGTTACAGTCCTCTCTCTGGTGTGCCGGGACCACATTCCATTCAGGGCTTTGTGTATGAAGGCTTGTGGTGCTTGTATTTACCTTCGTGGCTGCGTGCTTTGCACGTCACAGGATTCTGCCTCTTTTTCCGGCCCATATCCTGAAGCTCTTAACTGAGAATGCTTGCATCTGTCAGCAAATCTGTGCCAGGTTAAGCATACATCCTTGTTTCTGAATTGTCACTTACACAGGCAGGTATTCCTCGAATTCCTCTTTAGGCAGGTTTAGAGCAGCCCTGACGAGAGGGTCTCTGAATCCTTTGAAAATGCTGAAAGCCAAACCCTCACTACTGAGATCACTCTGGAGTAATACACCCCCTTCCCTTAGTAGGGAGGAACTCACTCTAATCCTCCACTAAGATAAAGTGGCCAACTTCCCTAAACTCTATGCTTATAAAAGCATATGGAGACCATGTCAAATACGCTAACTCCATCAAAAGAAACTGCTTGACCTTGAGCCCAACCGGCAAGATTAACTGGTTGGGCCCCAAGGTGAATAGACCAATAAGATGTAGAGGATCAAAAAAGCTCCAATCAGGTTTGCAAAAACTGGAACTAACCAATGGGGAAATGCCATCTTTCCCATCTTCCCACGCTTACCTAAATGCTCAAAAATACCCGATCCCACCAACCATTAGAAGGCGCCCTTGCCTTGCACTGTCTGGAGTCTGCGAGTTCTGTTCTTTCTCTCCTGTAATAAACTATACTTTAATCCTCTATGCTCTTGTTTCAATTCTGGACTAGGAGCATAAGAACCTGGGTACATACAGACTCCTAGAGAAACAAGTTCTGACAGTGTATAGAGTGTTTTCCTCTTGGGGGATCCCCTAAACCTTGTCTAGCTGCCTGAATCAGACAGACAAACAAAACCACTGCTTGACTTTCATTTCCTATCACCATTTTTTCATTATTTTGCTTGAATTCAAACCAGTATGTTTAGAAATTTAGATAACTTTTTTTTTTCCGGAAATACTGACTTTGAAGGCAGCATGATGCATGTCACATAACCTCCCCTGATTAGAAATTCCTTACTTGTCATGACAGTGTGAATATTTCAGCTTGTTTGTTTATGTGTTTTAAAGACAAGGTGTCATGCAGTAAGGTAGAAATGATAAAATGGTAGAAATGACAGCTGTCAAGTCCTATCTTCAATACAGAGCAAGAGAAAATCTATAACTCAGCATGCAGATGGAAGAGACTTAATAATGACTTAGCACTGAAAATTACAATAATCAGGGAATACTATATATTTTGAATTGCTTAATTCAGGGAAAGCATTTACACAAGAGATGAAAGATCCTCTCACAGTCTGTCTTGTGAGGCTGTAGGACATGGTGTCAGATAGATTTGCTTGTCCCTCCTTGAGACAAAGGCTAAACAACCTGGGGCAATATAAGGAAAATCAGTCTCTGGTGGGCTGCTGGGGGGGGGCTATTTGGGAGCATATGGGATCACGGACTGAAGTGCTCCATGAATACCAGAGTCTGGAAAATGAGAGTGGAAGGAAGGCATCACAAGAGGGCACTGAGCCATGAGAGAGGTACTATTTGATGCCTGTTTCACCAGTCTGTTCATGAGAGAGCGAGAGAGAAGGTGATTCCCAGGACCTTTGGAACTTGTGTGAACCTTTACGTGATTCAGCTGAGCCCCATGGTGTGATGTGATCTTTGTGAAGCAGGAAAAAGTTTGGTGAATCTGAAAGATTTAGACTTGTATATAAGTTGATTGTATAGGATGGCAAACCCACAATAGCAAGAAGATGGAAGCAGCTGACATGCCCATAAACAGAGGAATGGGTAATGAAAATGTGGTACATGGTACATGCACACAATGGGATACTATTCAGCCATCAGAAAGGATGAAATTATGGAATTTGCTGGTGAATGGATGGAACTGGAAACGTTAATATTGAGTGAAGTATCTCAGACACAGAAAGATAAGTCCCATATGCTCTATCTTATATGCAGATAAGGACCGATATGCTTGTCAATGTATTTGGTTTAGAACTATTGTATGAGCCAGAAAATTCAAAAGGGGCCAACGAATGGGAAGTGGGAGGGGGGAAGGAATAGATAGGGTGAAATCTTTTAAAAGGGGAGATTTAGGAAATCCAGTAAAGTAGAGTGAGGAAGGAAATAATTGGGAAAAATACCTACTACGGCATGAGGGGATGGGATATGGGAGGGACAGAGAGACAAGAAAACCTTAAGATTGTGGGAGGTAATCCCATAAGAACCTCATATGCTAATAATATATCAAAAATGTCTTTTAAAGAAAGGAAGAAGAATAGGCAGCCCCTATGTAGAGGAACATAGAGTGGGGAAAACAGAGCAAAACAAAACAAAACAAAAACCCAGAACTGATCCACTTAGAACCTAGTGACAATTAGAGATATACTAGAAGTAACAGGAGTGTGGCACTTCCTGATAAAATGTTGGTCAGAGAGGTTTCAAAGGCCCCCCCAAAACATAGACTTTTTGCCATTGCTCTTGGTGCTCTCCAATAAAAACCATCAGTAAGACCATATTACTGAAGATGCAACACAAATGGATCACAGAACATGAGCAAAATACATCAAATGTATTTTGGAAATGGCATGAGAACTTCCTCCTTGCTGGATAGCTTACACAGTAATAAGGAATATTGTAAAGCCACTGGGGAAAAGAAAGAATCCCAGGCCTCATCAACTCATGAGATCTGTAAGTTGCAACAAAAATCACCATGGCACCAGTGTAATAGTGGCATGACTATCAAAGAGACAACCAACAGCTGTCTGATTGAACTCAAGACCCACTTACCAGAATGGAACACATTTCTTTTACTGTTAATTAGAATAAGAACCTAAAAAAAGCAAAGGGAAGGAAACAGAAGAAAAAAAGATGGCAAACTATTCAGGATGAGAAGAAGAAAAAGAGCAGGAGAAGGAAGAGGAGGAGGAGCAGGAGGAGAAAAAGGAGGAGGAGAAGGAGGAGGAATAAGAGGAGGAAGAGGAAGAAGAGGAAGAAAGAAGAAGAAGAGGAGGAGGAGGAAGAGGAAGAAGAAGAAGAGCAGATGAAGAGTTCTGACAGGTTACTTGGAAACTAAGATGAACGTTGAGATCAATGTCTTAGAGAAAAAAAGTTGACTAGAAAGACAAACATGTGCTTGTGAGTCTTTAGAAGGCTTTGAAGTCTGATCATCAGCTCAGAAAAGAAGGAATGGAAGACAGAGAGGTGCAGATGGAGGAAAGGGTCTCCTGAGGTGGGATCCACATCAGCTGCTGTTATGCTAGGGCATCCCAGGTAGCTTGTGAGCAAGGACCACACACACTGAGTTCTATATACTAATGAATAAACATTTGTGTTTAGTGGGCATTGTTACCACCTGTATCTTAAGTCATGGCAACACCATATAGTGCCAGCAACATCAGCAGCAGTGGGTGGATATGGGGTTACAAAGGTTCAGGTAAAAAGAGCTGAACATATCTTAGGGGAGGACAACTATCCCCTCTGTCTTCCAAAGTATGCTGATGTGGTTTTACTTTGCAGGAGAATTTCTGGGACTGTATGTAATGTTGGGGGCACACACTGTGTTAATTAGTCTCTCCTGAGAGTGTTAACTGTAAAGGAAGTCATTAGCTTGGACACCATAGAAGCCTATTCAGTTGCCTGTCCTGAATATCAAGCAGTTCACACAGCCTGGAAGCTATGACAAAATTATAGAAAGCACTGAAGGGTTAGAAAGAGTATTCTATTCTACTATTCACTGAGCCTAAAGTCCCTGTCCGTAGTCCAGTGTGACCTATGAAACAATCAGATGTATACTGCAGAGTGTACAGTACAGGTAACTAATTAAGGTCATGATCCTTATCCATATCACTATACCACACACTTCTCTTTAGATGGAACAACTGACAAATAATGAAGTGAAGAATATCTTGGATCTTGCAATTGTCAAGATGACAGGTAGGAGGCAGACCTAAGGGGACATCTGAAATGGATTCTCTAGACTAATGCTGGCCTCTGGGCATACTTGTGAAAGGGTGTCTTGATTGTTTTAATTGATATGGAAAGACCCATCAGGCAGGACTATCCCCTAGGCAGGCGATTTAGAGCTGTATAAAAATGAAAAGAACTGAACAGTAGCAGACATACATATATTGATTCATTACTCTTTGCTCTTTCTGTGAATGTTGTGTGTTTAGTTGCTTCAAGTTGCTGCTGTTACGGTTTTCCACAATGATATACTGTAACCTGGATCTTTGAGCCAGACTAAACTTTTTCTCCCCTTGGGTCAGATATTTTGCTAAACAATGCATAATTAAACTAAAACACTCACTAATGCTTCTTTTTCTTTTTCTTTCTTTTTTTTTAATTCTTTAGTTGCTGGGTCCTAATATCGTTTTCATACACTTGGCACAATCGGTACTCAGTCTTGAGATCACTCCCCTATTCATTATGGGATAGAGGCCTCAACCTTGCTTTTTATCCTGTTCACCCTGTGTTGGAAGGTTTCATTACACAGATGATATAATGCTTCACAGGTTTAGGAAAACATTTGAAACATGTATGAAAGTTCTAAGGGAATGCAGATGATAGGTCAATGAGGAAAGATCCAGGCACAGCTGTGAAACCTTTCAGAGCACTACAGTTGGGCAATATACGCATGATACCCACCACCTTGTAAATGTAAATGTAAAAGAACTGCAGGTATTCTTGGGGCTACTGGTATATTGGTAAATTTGCCTCCTTCAAATTGTCATCCTTCACAAAACCTGATTAATGGAGGGAATTCATTTATGATTGGTATAGAAAAGTTCAGGAGACTTTTTGAGAAGGTAAAATCTTGTAAGATGGGCTAAACTGCTATATGACCCATTAACCAGTGTTGTGTATTGGAAGTCTCCAAAGCTCAAAAGGCTGAGGTCTGTGATTTAAACATCCCAAGCAACAAGTCTAGTAGGACTTCAATCCCAGCCATAGAATTGTGCAGAAACAGCAATCGCTAGGTGTTTATAAAACATTGTAAAAAGCTCTTTTTCTTTCAGTTCCTCCTTCCCACAGAGCCCTTACATTTCCCAATACTTGGCCCAACTTTGAACCTGCTTTCCTTTCTTTTTTGGTTCCTGCTCCCTGTCAGACCTCAAGTTTCACGCACTCACACCATCAGGTCTGATCCTTATCATACTCCCTTTTCCTTTCAGTTCCTCTTTGGCCCCAGACTGTTTTTTTTTTTTTTTTTTTTCCCTTGAGGTGCATTTCCTTTCTCCCATAATAAAAAAATTCAGGAACCAGATGCCACAGAAACCAAAAGCTGATAACTGCCCATTCCCCCCAACAGAGAATTGGAGAACCTCACCTTTCAACACAGGATGGTGATATCACCAAGCTACAAGGATAAATACCCCTTTACTTCTTATTTATACTGAATACATCTCAAGATGGCTGGATCTCAGATAGTAGAGTTCAGTTAGGTTTTGGAGCGCTACCACTGTTTCTCCTCACAGCTCATGTAAGATGTCATGCACCTCACTCACTCCCCAATATCCCCTGCCAGTTCCTAAGTCCCTCTCTGCTTCTCCATGCTTATCTCTTCTCTGTTATCCTAAAAACTTGGTAAATACAACTTTTCATGTCTTTAACACCCTCTAAGAATCTAAGGACTCCAAGAAACCCGAGCCTCCCACTCCTACCTACCTTGCCCTCCTTACTTTTTCACATTAAAATTACTCTGCTACTTAATCTCACTCACCAAGATGGAGAGATCAACTGATTTTTAAATTTCCATCCCTGTTTTGCTTTCACTCAGCCCATTGTAAGAATCCATACATTTTCCCCACTTCTCATATAACCCAGCCCCACTGTCTCTCCAGCCCTTTACCACTGCCCCATCACTGTCATCCTAAGTGGATAATCTACTAGCCTACATAGCTTTAACAACTTTCAGAACCTGTGGACTTTAATAAAATTCTAACCTTTCACTACCAGATACATTATTTACTTAATATCCCTTCTAAAAGCCATTCCAATGCTCAGCTCTAATCTTACTAATAGAACTATAGAACTCAGCTAGAATTCAGGTAACTATCATAGTTTTTTTCTAGCCAGATCTCAATAAGTTACCATATAATTCATCCACACCCTGTATAGTAGTGGTAATTGTTCCTTAAGTCTTTCCCAGCCTCTGCATAATTATCTTCTCCAGGCTGTCATGGGTAACTTGGTAACTCTAACCTCATATACCTTTGATAACCTAGAAAATCTATGGAATCTTATTAAACTCTAACCCTACTAGCTATTTTATTCACTCATTTTATCTTTTCAAAACGATTCTAATACTTAAGCCAAATGTCATTCAGCAAACTTGACTCCTAATTCTAATTTTATAAATCAAAATCAAACCACAGACCCTTTGATGTTCATATCAGCATCAGAAGTGGGCCCATACACCCTAGGTACACCAAAGTCACCACATCCACAGTGTTGCTCAAGCAGCATCAACCTGCCCAGATCTAGGGAAACAGTCCTAACAACCATCAGAGGCTGCCAGCCCCATCTGATTCAGGGGAGCCAGAAACACAGACCAAGCAAAGCAATCTACAAGCTAATAGAAGATGCCCAAGTCATGTTGTAAAAACACAAATCACATCAGAAACAGGAAAGTATGTCTCCTCCAAAAATCACCAATCCTATAATATCAGAGCACAATGAGAATAAGTTCTTGAACAGTAGTCAAGAAAACAATAATTGAGACGATGAATTGCAAAGATCTACATAAATATGAAAAAGGGAACTCTGAGATGATATGAATCAATAGATGAAATACATGAACAGGAAAATAATAAGTAGCTAGATGAAATGAAGGAGATTGGCACTGGAGGATGCTCAGGGATCAGGCAGAAGAAGGTCCTGAGTTTGGATCTCAGATACCATGTAAAAATGCCAGGCAGAAATGGTAGCAGCATGTACTTCTGGTCCTGGAAGGTGGAGCCTGGGAAACTCCCAAGCAAAGCAAAGAGGAGGTAGAGCAATCCAGGGTCACACACACACACACACACACACACACACACACACACACACACACAAAGCATGAAGAAGGCAATGGAAGACATGAATAAAGCAAAATTGCTGAAAAACAGCAAACTGAAATAAAACTTGAAGTCAAATCTGCAGAAAGTACAATTAAAAAAATCTAAGAAGAAAGTCTCACCAATAGAACAGATTAAGTGAAAACACCAGGCCAGCAGAACTGGAAAAGATAAGCCAAATCAAAAAAGCTGATAACATTTTTAAAAATATGTGAAAAGTATTTGGTTGCTGTGTGACACCTTGAAAAAGTCAAACTTGCAGATCCTGGGATTACTATAGCAAGAAAGTCAAGAAAAAAGTGCAGAGAATATCTTCTGAAACGTCATAGGTGAGAATTTTCCACACCTCAGGAAAGAGATGCCCATCTGAGCATGAGAAGCACACAGAATACCAAATAGACATGGTCAGAACAGAAACAGTCTATGACACATAATAGTAAACACACTACAGGAATAGACTAAAGAAAAAATTTTGAGAGTTGCAAGAGAGAAAATCTAAGCAAAATATAATGGCAAGTTTATCAAAATAACAACTGACTTTTCAATGGGAGCAGTGGAAGCTAGAAGACTTAGAAAGACATACTTAAAATTGTGAATGGACCCATGTGCCCACCCAGGCTGCTATATTCATCAAAACTCAGTCATAATTGAAGATGAAAGACAAATTTTCTATGATAAAGCTGAAGGCTTGTGTGACTACCAAGCCATTATTGCAGAAGATACTGAAAAGAATAATTAAGACTGAAGAAAAGGCTCCTGGGATTAGTCACATCTGTTATTAAAAAGAAAAGACCGAAGGAAAGGATAAAGACACCTAAGATGATACAGGGGGAAATTCTAGGACAATTATTATGTAGAAGATGTAAATTTGACAAGATGACAGGAATCAATAAACATCTCTCCATAATAACCTTAAACCTCAATAGAATAAACTCCTCAATCAAGAGAAATAAGATAATAGATTGTATTAAAAATCACAACCCATCAATTTGCTGTCTCCAAGAAATGTACTTCACCGTGAAGGATAAGCACTATTTTAGGGAATCAGGAAAAAGAACAGGAGTTGCCATTATAATATCCAACAAAATTGAATTTAAACTAAAACAAATCACTAAACACAAAGAAGTGCATTACATACTTGTTAAGGTAAAAAAAAAAAACATCAAGAAGACTTTACAATTCTAAACATGTATACATCAAATACAGACTCATCTACATTCATTAAACACTATTGCATGTAAAAGCAGCAAAACAACCCAGACATGATTATAACAGGAGATTTAAATATCCTATTCTTATCAATAAATAAGTCAGTAGGTAAAAAACTGGACAGAGACACATCACAATGAAATGAACCCATAAACCAAATGGACCTAACTGACATCTACCAAATTTTCAACCAAACACCACGGCAAATATGTTCTTTTCAGTAGCCCATGGAACTTTCTGCAAGATACACCGCATTTTTAGGACACAAAGCAAGCTTCCACAAATGCGGGAAACTTGAAATTTTTATCAGATCACCATGGAATAAAGCTGGACCTCTGTATGAAGGAAGACAACAGAAGCCCCATAAACTCTTGGAAACTAAACAACACATTATTGAATAAGGAATGGATTGGGGAAGAAATCAAAACGGAAATAAAAAAATTCATAAGGTTCAATGAAAATGAAAACACTACATGGCAGTATCTGTGAGACACAATAAAGGCTGTCCTAGGAAGAAAGTTTATAGTGCTCAATGCCTACATCAAAAAAATATAGAAACATAGCAAATTAATATCTTAATAGTGCAGCTTAAAATCTTGGAGAAACACCAACAAACCAACTTCAGAAGCAGTAGACTGGCAGAAGTAAACAGGGTCATCATGAAATTAATGAAATAGAAAGAAAGAGAACAATATAAAGAATGAAGCAAAGAGTTGGTTCTTTGAAAAGATAAATAATATTTAAAAACCTTTACCAAATTAAGCAAAATCAAAAGTGAGAAAACTCAAATTAATAAAGTTATAGGCAAAAGGGAGATATCACAGCAGACATTGAAGAAATCCAGAGAATTTATAAGGATATGCTTCAAAAATCTATATTTCACTAAAGTAAAAATCAAAATGAAATGGAAGAATTTCTAAATACCTATGATTTAACAAAGTTGAATCAAGTTGAACTAAATTATTTAAACATATCTATAACAAATAATGAAATTAAAGAAGTAATTGCAACTTCCTCCCTCATACACAAAAAAGGCAATGACCAGATGGATTGATTCAGTGTGTAATTCTACCAGACACTCAAGGAAGAATTAGCACCACTACTCTTCAAGTTATTTAACGAAATAAAAAAGGAACACATCCAAACTCTTTTCATGAAGCCAGTATTACCTTGATCCCAAAACCAAATAAAGATACAGAAAAAAAGAAAACTACAGGCCAATCTCACTAATGAACACAGATGCTAAAATCCTTCAACAAAATACTTGCAAACTGCATCCAAAAGCATATCGAAATGATTATTTACCATGAAAAAGTTGGATTTATTCTAGAAACACAAAGTTGGTTCAATATATGTAAGTCAATGATTACAATTCATCACATAAACATACACGAAGATAAAAAACCACAATATCCTCCCAATAGATTCAGGAAAAAAACTTGATAAAATTCAACACCCTTTCATGATAAAAGACATGGAGACAACAGGGATGAAAGGAACGCATATCAACACAATAAAGACTATGTACAAATCCGTAGCAAATATCATTCCAAATGGTGACAAGCTTGAAGCATTCCCACTTAGATCAGGAACTAGACAATGATATCAATCTCACTACTCCTGTTTAACATTGTGCTTCAAGTCTTAGGTAGAGCACTAAGACATGAGAAAAAGGTAAAAGGATTGTAAATAGGAAAAGAAAACGTTACGGCATCTTTATTTGCAGATGACATGATTCTATACCTGAGAGATCCTCACGGTTCCACTAGGAAACTCTTAGAACTGATAAACATATTCAGTAGAGTAGCAGATTACAAAATTCATATCCCCAAATCAACTGCCTTCCATGCACCAAGGATGAACAAAGCGAAAGATAAATGAGGAAAGCAATCTCATTTATTGTAGCTCAAAATTATACATGAAATACACTGGAATAAATTTAACCAAGGAAATAAAAATCTGTAAAATGAAAACTTTAAAACACTGAAGAAATAAATTATAGAAGACGGTAGAAGGATTGGATGGATTAACATTGTGAAAATGACATCCTACCAAAGGCTATATGCAAATTCAATTTAATTCTAATCAAAATTTCCCACACAATTCTTTTTTATTACATTTTTTATTATTATTTCAGCTCATACAAACTTAATAGGTACACCAGTTCCCTCTCTCCCTCCTCCTCCCCCCCAACCCCCTGCTCCTCCTCCCCTCACCCCTCCCTCCCCATCCTCCAGTGCCTCCGGCCCCAATTCCCAGAGAGTCCTTTCTTGTGCATGCCTGACTCTCCTCTGGGCCCTCCTCTCTGATGACATACAAGGACCCAGTGGCATTTCCCTGAACCCTTTCCTGTGTTCCCCTTAAGCATAGGAACACTACTGTGGCTGCCAATCCCTTGCCTCCAAGGATCTTGGTGCCTTTAGCAGATGCTAGACTTTGTGAGGTCAGTAATGTGTTGGACACTGTGCAGGGCATGCAAAGTCCAATTATGATTGCCTCGGCCCTAACTTGTGTGGAGTATCTTGCAAATCATTGCTCTTCCCATCCTTTTGCTCTTAACACTCTTACCGCCCCCTCTTCACAAATGTCCCTGAGCTTCAGGATGGGAAGAGATTAGTCTGGCCTAGTTCTTCTGGGTGGTTGATATAGAGTCTCTGAACTTCTGGATTGTCCCACACATTGAAATCAAAAAAAATCTTAAAATTCATATGAAAATACGAAAGGCCCTGAATAGCCAAAACAATATTGATTAATAAAAATACTGTTGGATATATTATCACACCAGATTTCAAACTATGCTACAAACCCTAGTGATAAAAATGAGCATGTCCTGGTATGACAAGCACACTGATCATTGGGTTACAATTAAGGACCAGATATAATATCATACACCTGTCATCACCTCATTGTGCTTACTATTAAATTTATTATTTTAATTAATTAATTAATTTACAAACAAAACTGGGTTTATATCTTTGCCCTGACCTCCCTCCCCCACTTGCTTTCTCTCCCACTCTCTCCATCCATACATCCTTTCCACACTTTTCCCTCCCTTCATCTATCCTGTCTGTCCCACCTCCGCTCTGTCCTTCTGCTTAGGAGTATGTCAGGACTCCATGTGTTGGTACAGAAGTCAGATTTCTATTTAAGTTTATGTGGCTTTTCAGTGGGTAAAGTTGTAAGTAAGGAGATTCCTCTTCCCTTGTTCAGAACCTGTCCCTGTTTTGAGAACCACTCTATCTTTTAAGGTCCTAATTAGCTTTTGGGGAGACTGATAAGTCGGCCGTCCTGTAGATCTGGTGGTAGAAGTTCTCACTGCAGTGACATTCTGGGTGTGGCAGCCCTATTTTGGCTGGAGTGTCACCTGGTATTTTATGAGAATAACAAAAATGCATATTAGAGAAAGAACAGCATTTTTGACAAATGGTACGGGAACATTTATTGCTGCATGTTGAAGAATGAAACTGTACCCCTACCTCTCACCCTGCACAAAAAATTAATTTCAAATGGATCAAAGACCTCAAGTGTTAGACTGAAGATGCTGAAACTTCTAAGAACAAGAATAGGAAGCACACTTGACACGACTGAATTAGATGTAGACTTTCTGAATAGAATCCCATTTGCACAGGAAGTGAGACCGGAAATCAATAAGTGGGACTTCATAAAATCAAAAAGCTTCCGGTCTGCCAAAGAAATTGTTAATTTTGCAAGAAAGCAGCCCATGGAATAAGAGACAATCTTCACTAGCCATATATCTGATAGAGAATTAGTATTCAGAGTACACAAAGAACTCAAGAAATTAAATATGAAGTAACTAAAAAGTCCAATTAAAAATAGGTCTCAGAACTAAAAAGAAACTTTTCACAAGATGAAATTCAAATGTCTAGCAAATGCTTCAAAAGTTAAAATGCTTTAAAAAGCTATCATGGAAATGCAAATTAAAACTACTCTGGGTTTTCATCTTACCACAGTCAGAATGGCTAAGATCAAACACACAAATAACACCAAATATTAGCAAGGATTTGGGATGAAGGGATCCCTTCATTCACGGTATATAAACTTTTATAGTCTTTTTGGAAGTCAGATTGGAGGTTCCTCAAAAGAGGAACTACAAAAAATAAATAAATAAAAAAGAGGAACTGCCTTTTAAAAATTGAGCTACCATGTGGCCCAACTATACCAATTCTGGGATTATTCCCAAAGAACTTTGCATTTTATTACAGAGACATTTGTACATCCATGTGGGTCTATTCACTATAACAAAGAAATAAAATCAGCCTAGAGGTCCATTACTGGAAGAGTAGAAATGAAAATGTGGTATATGTGTGTGTATATATATATATATATATATATATATATACACACACAATAGAATACTTCAACAAAAATGAAATCATAAAATTTGCTGGTAAGTGGATGGAATTGGAAGATACTGCATTGAATGAGTATCTCAGATGCAGAAAGGCAAATGCTGCATGCTCTCCCTTACATGGAGATACTAGCATTGGACCTTCAGAATGGTGTATTTAAATAGGAACTCCTATGATAATTACAAACTAGAAAATAACATAAGCTAGTGAATGGGAGAGTAGTGAAAAATTCTAAAAGAGAGGAGGTAACAGAACATGAGGGGTAAGTGGGTGGAAAGGACAATATTGGGAAGGAAATTTTAAGGGGGGAGAGAGAAGTAAATGAATAGAAATAGGAGGACTAGGAAGTAAAATTGGCACCAAATATGCAAAATACAACCAAACAGAAATCTACTTTACAAATGTACCAAAAATATTACTTAAAAAAAAACAGAGAACACAGAGAGGGAAAGAGAAGAGAAAAGAGAAATTGTACTGAGATGCTCCTAAGAGAAGTCATGATTGATTAAATAAATTTCCCAGAATTAGAAATGTGATCCCTCCTAATGAACTGCTAAATACAGAGGTCTCAAAGGCCTCCAAAACAACATAGGCATTTTCCATTGCTATTAGTCGCCCTCTAGTACCTGATAGTAAGACACCACACGCAATGATCATAGGACATGGGAAAAGCAAACTGGAATGGATATGGAAGCTTCCCACTGGATGGCTAGCGGTACCATGCCAGAAAGTATTTTGTGGGATGCCAGGAAGAAAAGTGATCAACAACTTCACACAGTTATGACTACTTCAATCTAAAATAGCAGCAACTAGGAAGAGAAGTCTGAATGTGCTGATCTGGAGGCAAGAATACAAAATAATACATTTGCCAATACACAAAATGAACCTGTGGCATAAGATGAGTGATTTGCGGACTGGAGGGATGGCTGGAGGGAAGACTTGGTCTCACAAGCACAAGATCCTGAGTTTGGATCCCAGGTCCCATGGAAAAAGTGATTTGCATCGGATGCCAACCTGGAAGTCATCACTTAATAGCTGACAGATTCTTGGCTAAGCAAGAACTCAGAATGTGAAACAGAGACAGTTTTCATGGAACACATGCCTTTTCTCCACCAGACAATTCTCATCACAATGTTCTGTCTTACTACAAGCTGTAAGTAAGTAGACAAAGCAAAGAACTAAAACCTTTGAGCCATTAGTCAAAGTAAACTTCTTGGGTATTTTTGCCAAAACAATAGAAAGTTGACTATACTATCTTTCTCATTTCCATGCCCATGAAAGGAAAACTTTCAGTAAACTTATAGGAGGTCATCTGATTAATTTAGGAAGATGCAGCCCATAATGAGTGAAAGTCTTTCCTGGGAAGGTAAAGGAGATATCCCATTAGAGTTTGGCACTGATAAGCTAAAAAATATGCCCCATCTCTTAGTTCTTCTTGTGGCTACAGTGTGATCCGTTGCTTCAGTTCCTGATGATGGATTGAATTCTCTTGCAATCATAGTGTTCTGGACCCATGAACGTGAATAGACCCATTATTACCCTAAGTGGTTTGGGTTATGTATTCATAAAAGTAACAGAAGAGCTAGGAGTGTAATGAAACGATGCTGACGATACGTCACGGTATGCCATCCCAGCAAGATCTCACACGCATGAATTCACACTTTGATACAAAGAGTTTTCCTTATACAAATTCACTACGTAAACAGAAAAACTCGCAAACTGGATGGAGAGATGGTTCAGGGGGTTAAGACTCTGCCTCAAAACAAGCAGAAGGACTTGAGCTTGGATCCCAGACCCCATGTAAAAATGCCAGGCAGAAACGACCCAAAAAAGGAGGTAGAAGCCATCCAGGATGATTCTTGAAGTCATCCTTGGTCCTCCACAGGGACACATAGTGCCCTCTGACACACACATACACACACACACACACACACACACACACACTTACTAAATAAATAAATAACTTTTAAAAAGAAGAACTCACGCATGGTACTAAGTGATATCAAAACACAACATCATTTCTTGTAGTTATTTGATCCATATATGCTGAACGGAGCCCAGTGGCTATATTCTGCTGGCGTCAGGAAAAGTGGTGAATATGTGAGTGTGTGTACTCTTGAATTTCTTAGCCTCAGAAATAAGACATCAAGCAAGTTATAGCAAATGTAATAACCAAATTTCTAATCAGGTTTATATAGAATACTCTGTGGTACCATAAGTGCACAAAAGAAAGATAAAACTAACTCAAATCAGCTTGAGACCCTTTCTTCAGGAAATCAGTGTTTAGAGACATTTTTACCAATAAGAATTAGGTAAGAAATGAGGAATGTGTGATTACTAGGCACAGAGAGCCTGTGTAAAAAATTCCTAATTAAGGAAAAATTTGATGTATCTCAGAATACATTCAGAATTTCAGAATGAAGACAATTGTGGTTTACTTGAAATAATGCAGAACATTTACAGTTTATTTTGCGTTTGCAAGTCCCCATGACTGCGACATGTATAACAAATCACAGAGAATAAAAAATCATGACTCCCGCCCATGTCAACAGGCATGAAAGTAATCCTACCATTTTAGCTTCTTAAAACAAGGGCAATCCTAGAAACTTAATTGAATGCCCTATACTTGTTCTTGAACAATAGTACCAGAACTTCAAATATCTTTTTCCATTTCTAGTGCACAGGCTTTTTGGCATTTTGAATGAAAGCACTTAGGTCAGCAAAGCAGTCTGTCTCGTGACCCTTGAGAATGCTGAAATGGGATTGTGTAGTCAGGTGGGAAGTGAAGGGAAAGCAGAACTGCTTGGGAAACAGGCTCATTTCTAGGAAAATAAACCCCAGACTTCAAAGGCTTCATGTAACGAAAAAGGCATCTGAAAGTTCCCTTTGCAGACTTTCTAGGCATTACATTCTTCCTCTAGGAATCAGCTGTATTTCACAGGCCAAGAATACTTCACGGCACATACAGTTGTTTCTTGGTTGTTGATGCCATCAAAGTCTGAGACACCTTAACATGTGCTATTTGACTTTGGCTGCATAGCATCTACATCTTTCCACAGTTTCCACAGAAAGATATTACACATTAAATACCAGAGGCTCCATGATGTAACAAAAGAAAGTCTGGGTTCTGCTTGAGTCTCACAAGGTTCTATGCCGTATCTTTTTCTATCTCATAGCTGAAGATGTTTGGATAATACCAATGGCTTCAACAAAGATTTATTGTTACAGTTTCTAATTTCCCACATTCATGGTAGAGCAGGAAAGGAGCTTGTTTGTCACTAGTCATGAGCCATAATGACTGTGGTCATTCCCACTAGAGTTGAGAATCATCACAGATCCACGCGATGGCTCCGGGCAAGAACCTGCTGTGTCTGCTATAAATTGGTGAATGGGAAGGAAGGAAGGAAGGAAAGAAGGAAGGAAGGAAGGAAGGAAGGAAGGAAGGAAGGAAGGAAGGAAGGAGAAGAAGAAAGAAAGAAAGAAAAAAGAAAGAAAGAAAAGAAAAGAAAAAAAGAGAAAGAAAGAAAGAGAAAAGAAAGAAAGAAAGAAGAGAAAGAAAGAAGAGAAAGAAAGAAAGAAAGAGAAAGAAAGAAAGAAAGAAAGAAAAGAAGGAAGGAAGGAATTTCTTTTATTAGAGGTTGAAATAATACCTAGAAATAAACTAAAATGGAGGAATTATTAACCTCCATAGTAAAAACACTAAAACACCCAAAGAAGAAATTCTCATACTCACAAAATCAATATTGTGATGATAATGGCTACATTATCGAATGCTAGTGGGTAACAGCATCAGAAAAGCAGAGGACTGAGATGATCACACTGTCTGCATGAAGCTTGGGCTCCTCAGATATTCTCTATATCAACCATTATCTTCCGACAGTACTCTCCATTCATGCTTTTATTCAAAACATTTTTTGGTTGGATTGCCAGTCCTTTGAAACGGGACCATCTGGCTAGTTTGCTATGAGAGGAGATTGCCTATGTTAGCAGAGGATCTGTCTATTAAAGAAGCAAAAGAGGACTGAGTAAAACACCAGTAGCCAGTGTTTCTGTTTATTAGAGTTAAGGGCTGTTCACTTTCATCCTTGCTTCTTGTCATTCTCTAATACTTTATTGCAAAAAAATGATTACTTGAGCAGTATTCGCTGTTTAAAAGACAAATGTTTAAAAATGTTCAAAATTTGTTAATGAAGAACCCAGGAATTTCTATGAAGAGAAAATTCTTGAAGTAGCTTGGGAAATACAGTTTTGCTTATGTTCTGTTCACAGAGTCTTCTTTTCCTTGTGTACCAAGAAAACACGAATCAGAGGGAGAGAACTAGCAGAAAGGGAGACTGTGGAATCATCCACCATGATAAAGGAAGAGCAGAAAGCTATGTTCCCTGAGGTGTGACTTGAAATAATTGGCCTTCCTGACTTACTCTCACCTATGTATCAATGTTTACAAATCACCTCTGCTAAATTTTAACAATTCTTTCAATGACTTTAACTTTTTTACTTCATTTTGTAAAGATTTTGTTTCTACTTAAAGGATTAATGAATATATTATGGTTCTTTTTTTTTAAAATTTCCTCCTGGGGCCGAGTAAGCCATGATTATCTGTTCTCTGACAACTACTATTGCCAAACAAAGGCTTTGAGTTACAGTGTGCTAACTGCACAAATCTGGAGGTTTAATTCACATATGAGTGAAAATGAGCAGCATTTGTCTTTTTTTAAGACTGAGTTGCCTCACTCAGCATGATTTTTTTTTCTAGCTCGAACCATTTATTTGTGAACTTTGTGATTTCATTATTCTTAATAACTGAATAATATTCCATTGTGTATACACACCACATTTTCATTATCCGTTCATGAGGTGGTGGGCATCTAGGCTGGTTTCTTGCTACTGTGTTTAGGACTGCAGTAAACACTGGAGTGCATGTTTCTTTGTGATACAGGGTCCTTTGGGATATGCGCAGAAGCGATAAAGGTAGGTCATAAGTTCTAGTTACAGTTTTTTTCAGGAATCACCAATAGTGACTGAACTGGTTTACATTCCCAAAACAGGGGATGAGGGGTCCTTTTTCCTCACATGCTCACCAGCATTTGTTGTTTGTTTTCTCATTCTTAACTATTTTGATTGGGGCAAGATGGAATCTGATAATAGGATATGATAATAGCTTTGGTTTGCATTTACTTGATTGATAAGAATCATGAACGTTTTTGAAGGTACATGTTAGACATGTATATTCTGTCTTCTTAGAACTCTGTTTAGGACAGTAGCCCATTTTTTAAATCGGGTTGTTTATTTTGATGTTGCCTAATTTTTGTTTTGAGTTCTTTATATATTCTGGACACTAATTATTTTTACTCACCTTGACTCTGTCCTGCCAGAAAGTTCATCAGGTAGGATTTTCCTGTCCGGTACAGTCCAACAATGGCCACTATGACTACTGGCTGAGAAATCTTGTCCAGAATCTCAGTAGCTTTCTGGTTCACTGACAGCTGCTCATCGTGGTTTTCCACCAGACAGATGGGAGCCAACATTTTTGGTTCACTGGCCATTGGAGCTTGCCAACCTAGAGGAATCTCCTGAGAGAAATGTTATCCTCTGGTCAAAGTTATGCAAATACCCAGCAAAGGTTTTCTCCCATTCTATAGTTCTATAGCCTAGTTTATAGTTTCTTTTGCTGAACAGAAGCTTTTTAATTTCATGAGGTCCTATTTGTCTATTGTTGGCCTTAATTCCTGTGAATCTTTACCTAAACGTACCTCTTGAAGTGTATTCCTTGATCTAACAGTGTCAGAGATTCAGGCTTGGTATTAAGGTGCTTGTTCTGCTTGGAGTTGATTTTTGTTTAGGGTAAGAGATGAGAAAATCATAGTAATAAAATCAGCATGATCAGAATTGAGAACCCAGATAAAAATCCATGTACCTTCAGCTACCTGAATTTTTATTAAAGTGCCAAAAAGACCACATTGGAGCAGAAAACATCTTTGACAAATGGTGCTGGGAAAAACTGGACATCCACATATAGAAAGATGAAATGATCTTTATGTCTCACCCTGCACAAAATGACTTTGCTTTTGGTTTCAAATTTGCCATAGCATGTGATCTTTATTGTTGTTAGTGTATATAAGGATGGAGAGACTATGCAGTATAGGAGCCAGACTGAGGCTGCTGAGAACTGCACTTGGAGCTCTAGTGTGGGAGGTGGTATGTTCTTTCCTTCCCTCCTTTCTTCTTTTCTTTTCTTTTCTTTTCTTTTCTTTTCTTTTCTTTTCTTTTCTTTTCTTTCTTTCTTTCTTTCTTCCTTCTTTCCTTCCTTTCTTTATCATAAGAAATTTAGGTTTACCTAGAAAAAGATCCTTATTTGAGTCCATATAAACAATAAATGATAAAATAGGTATCCTAGATATTATAAATGATACTAGATGCATCTTGAGTATTACTTATAGTTATAATACTATTCACATACGTATTCCGATTGTATTTTTCGTACAGAAAGTTTTCTTTAAAAAATCATAGCTCCCTGAAATTCAAGTTAGAAAGAATGAAGATGAGAAAATGTAGCCTGAATCATATATGCCTATTGTAGTTAAGAGCCATTCTGTTCCTTGCAGTACAAGGAAGGACATTAAGATTGAATGGTTACCTCCTCCATATTAACAGTGTTGGGTATCAAAGAGACACAGAACAAGCAAAAGCACCATGGGATTTGTTTCTCCACCAAACAGCTACATCTAAAGGGTTGAAGCGAGTGTTTGACTAGTTCTTTTGTGTTTCTATGATGTTAGTTTTGTCATTTTTCTTTAGATGTCTCCTCCATGCAAGGAAGAAGGGATTAGGACCTTCTACCCTACAATTTATCAGATTTTTAATCCAGTGACTTATTCACACACTGTCTGTGAAACTCAGCTATCTCCTTTACAGAGTGAGCATAATGATCTATAACTTGCAGATACTTTTAAATATCAATGAGGTCACATGCTTAAGGTATCCAGGACAAGGTTTGCTCTATTGTAGGACTGCAGTGAAGGTCATAGCTGTATGGTTTTGTCATTGCTATAAAATAAAGAAGATAACTGCCTTCCTCTCATGACTAATTTGAGACTTGAGAAGACAATGGACAAAGTGCTCTGTAGGCTGTTGATGTGAGGTTGCATGCTGTCTCATAGCAAATATAGAAGTACAGTCCCTCCAACGTTGCTGGGTATTTGCATAACTTTGACCAGAGGATAACATTTCTCTCAGGAGATTCCTCTAGGTTGGCAAGCTCCAATGGCCAGTGAACCAAAAATGTTGGCTCCCATCTGTCTGGTGGAAAACCACGATGAGCAGCTGTCAGTGAACCAGAAAGCTACTGAGATTCTGGACAAGATTTCTCAGCCAGTAGTCATAGTGGCCATTGTTGGACTGTACCGGACAGGAAAATCCTACCTGATGAATCTTCTAGCAGGACAGAGTCAAGGTGAGAAGCATGCTGGGTACTGGCTACTGTCTACTAGAGTGGCTATTATAGTAGATATACTACTGTATCTAGTCTACTTCAGTCTTATTTGAATTCTCTGAATGGAGAGTACAATTCTTCTCAGGAAAGCAAGTTTTTCTTCTTATTCTCACCCCTAAATTATTCTTTTGTATTTTATGGATATACTACATTTATGTAATGTCTCCAGCAATGTATGTAAAGAGTTTTGAATATTTATGCTGTAAAAAATGTATCTAGGTTTGACATCCATTTGAAGCTACTTTATTGCTTTGCTTCATTTTTCTTTGAGATCACTTTTGAGACAAAGCAATACAACTTCATTTTTCTTTTTCCATGATCTTGCTTTTCATTTTTCCTTTCAATTTGTTCTTTTCTGACTTCAAAATATGGCTGTTGCAGTTACCAGTGACCTTTATGTTCCCTGGTTCCAAGATTGTTGTCATCTTGAGTTCTTATTCTTCATTCTTATGTTAAATGTCCCCTACTTTGTGAAAATAATGGCTTTCAAAGTAAGGCATTGCTATAAAGTGGAGAAACCACCATCTGCATGTTGGTGTAGTTACAATCCAACAAGTCTCACTTTATAATCCTTCAGCTATTTTGAAGATATGCTGCTAATTTGCATTGAGCTCTCATGATATTCACTTTGGGTTGTGGTGACCAAAACACTTGAGAGAACAACTTAAACGGGGAAGGATCAATGTGGACCTATATATTGGAGATTTCAATCCACAGTCCTTGACTCCATTGGTTCAGGTCTATGGTGAGACTGAACATCTTGATACAAGAAGGGCAAAACAGAACATCATAAGTGGTTAAACTAGGAACAGTGTCCCAGAAACCGGGGGAATAAGTTCTTTCATTCTGAATTTGGTCATGGTAGCCTGTTGCAGCTACCAATATGAATGGTGGTGAAGACATGTGGTGGTGGTCCCTTCATGACAAAGGGGAAGCAGACAGAATGAGGAAGGGGCAGGAGACCAGGTATGACCTTCAAAGTCACACTCCTGCATCCTCTTTCCTCCTTCTCATGCCAGCTCCTTGTTTCCAGAAATTCCTAGGAGTATCACCAGCTCTGTTTTCAAAGCAGGAGTCAGTGGAGGATGTCTCCCATTCCATCCATAGCACCTGCCCTTTTCTCCTCAGGCTTCAGCCTGGGTTCCACGGTGCAGTCTGAAACCAAGGGCATCTGGATGTGGTGTGTGCCTCACCCCACCAAGCCCGACCTCACCCTGGTCCTTCTGGACACCGAAGGCCTGGGCGATGTGGAGAAGGTGAGGTGGAGACTGGGGGGGGGTCCCTTGTGTTCTGGATTCTGCTCCTGTCCCTTTGTGACTCTTTATAAAAGCTAAGTGCTGTTCTATATTTGTGAACTCTACAAACTGCAGTGAGGGGGGAAGCATGGGTTTATCTACATTTGCTGCTGGAGTGGATGTTGCTCTATAGTAGACAACGCTTGCTTTTGTGTTTTTGACCTTGAGGTGAATGATTCAATTCACTATATTATGGGCTTATTGAGAAGTCACTAGGCTTCTAGGCTTAGCAGTTAGAAATTAATGATTTTTTTTGGTGGGCGGGGAGACGGAAGGATGATTCTGCAGTTACAGCCACCTACCTGCACGCACTCTGGTGACTTAAATTTGATCCCCAGAATCACATGGTGGAAGGAGGGATCCAACTTCCAAAGGTTGTTCTTTGAGCTCCACATATGTGCCTTGGCACCTATTTACATGCTCTCTCTATATATTTCAAATAATCAATAAATAACATATTAACAGAAATAAATAGTAGGTTTTCCTGTTATAATCCTTCTTCTTCCCTCCCTGTCTCCCTCTTACTTGCATGTCTTTTTGCCTGTGTGACCCACTGGGTTCGCCTTCATTTTAGTTACGTCAAGATCAGAGCAGAACTTCTGCTGCCCACTCTCCATGCAGTGGGACCCTAGCACTCTGGTGATTAAAAGCACAGCCTTGACACTGGCAGGAAGAGAGTCCAGATGTTCAGGACAAAGCCTGGTTTCTGATGGCATGTGTCTGAGCACATACATGAGTCATGTATTAGTGGCTATACCAGTGTGGAAAGACTCTTCCCTTCAATCGTGATAGACTTTGATGTTTAATTTAGTATCACAGCTAAAGGATAATTACACGCTACATATATATACATATATAATTTTCTATGGCTACTATGATATGTCCTACAGCAAACAGATATGTGTATTATCAAGAAACACTAATATGTGCCTTTGATTTCATGAGAAACTCTTAAAGTACTAGTTTTCCTGTATGTGTGATCTTATCTCATCTAATTGAGGAAAAGTATCTGGGAAGAGTTCAGGTCTCTTTATAATATGAAGAAATTAGGGTCATAAAGAAAATTGTCACAGTATTATTGGCACTCATGTCTGTCTTCCTTGCCAATTGAGTAGCTTAGCTGAAATTGTAAATGAAAGACTGGCAGAATGCATGCCTGAGTGATGTCTGAGGTACAGACTCCTACGTCCTTCGCATGTTGTGTATTTCCTAGGGCGACCCTAAGAACGACTCGTGGATCTTCGCCCTGGCGGTGCTTCTGAGCAGCGCCTTTGTGTACAACAGCATGAGCACCATCAACCACCAGGCGCTGGGGCAGCTGCAGTATCCTTCCAGAACCATCTTCTGGGTTTCATTGAGTGCTTTGGGAATGAATATTGAGTCATGTCTCCTACCTTGTCAGGAGTTGGTTCCAGGACAGAAAATACTGTTTATTCTAGTCTCCCCACCTCTACTAAGTGAATCGTGGGGATCAGGGGTAACAAGATCTATTTCCTTAGCCAAATTCTAGTTATGTGACAGAGCTCTCCAATCTAATCAGGGCAATCATCCTGCTCAGGTCCCATTGGAGTACAGGGTTCCACAGAGTTTGTGAGCTTCTTTCCGGACTTTATCTGGATTGTACGAGATTTTACCCTGGAGTTGAAGTTAAATGGAAACCCTATAACAGAAGACAAGTACTTGGAGAATGCTCTGAAGCTGATTCAAGGTATAGGGGAAGGTTGGGCGTGGAAGGACTGACCGTGATTGCTGAGCCCCGTTGGCATCGGAGATGGGATCAGGGTCTGTAGAAAGGGTGACAGGATATGAACTGACCACCTCTGGGAACTGGTCTTTAATGTCTCTTAAAATAGGAAAATAGAGTCTGAGACGTGGTGAAATTATTCTAAATCAAATTGATCTCTACCCAATTTATACCTTAGCATTGAGTTTACAGTAGATGCCTAGACTTCTCAAATGATTAGACATCTTGATGTTAATTTTCTATCCTATTGAGGAAGACAATTAAATATTGTCACACAGTTAAGTATTCTTTTGGATGGTTATAAATTTCTAATACTGAAATATAATCTACAAAAATATGTTCTGGGGGGGCTGGAGAGGTGGCTCAGGGGTTAAGCCTCTGCCTTGCAGGCAGAAGGTCCTGAGTTCGGATCCTAGACCCCACGTATAGACGCCAGGCGGAAGCGGGGGCGGCCTGCGTTTCTGGTCCTGGTAGGGCGGAGCCTGTGAATCTGGGGCAGAGTAAACAAAGGGGAGGTAGAGGCGACCATGGTGGTTCCCGAATTCGCCCGTGGTTCTACACACACACACACACACACACACACACACACACACACACACACACACACACACACAATTGAATAAATAAAAAAAAATAAATTACTGAGCAGAGGGGCGGGGGGGGGGACGAGGGAGGGAGGGAACAGCTGTACCTATTAAGTTTGTATGAGTGGAAATAATAATAAAAAAAGTGCTACTGAGATTAAAAAAATTAAATTAAATAAAAAAAATATGTTCTAGGGGCTGGAGACCTGGCTCAGGGGTTAAGCCTCTGCCTTGCAGGCGGAGGGTCCTGAGTTCGGATCCTAGACCCCACGCATAGACGTTGGGTGGAAGCGGGGGCGGCCTGCGTTTCTGGTCCTGGTAGGGCGGAGCCTGTGAATCCCGGGGCAGAGTAAATAAGGGGGAGGTAGAGGCTGACCATGGTGGTTCCCAAATTCCTCCGTAGTTCTACACATACACACATACACACATACATACATACACACACTTGCACACACGCATACATGCACAATTGAATAAATAATAAAAAATTAAAACAAACTAAAATATGTTTTAAATAAACTTGAAGAAGCATCTACATTTTCAATTTATACTTCTCTATATTTATTATAGGTAAAAAAAAGTTTATTTTAATTTTCATATCATGGATTTCTCTTAATTCCAACAGTTATTTGTGCTATAATTTCAAATAAATAATATTAATGTGTACATATATCCCTTACATATTAATTATTTACCTATGTAGGTGATGAACGTGAATACCAATTCTGATGCATTCATTCTTGCTATCATTTTCCACCTATCTTTTCTCAAAAACATTTACTGAACCATTGGGAAGCATCTGGCCAATCAAATATGGTCAGTTATTTGCTCCAAATGGTTCATGAGATAATGGTGATCATCTTAAAGTTGCATCAGATCTGGTTGCCAATAAATTTATGACCAAGTGGCTTATGAGACCAAGAAGACTTTAATTGTGGCCTACAATGGCTCCAGTTATGTTTCTTAGTGCAGCTTTGCAGCAGAGCTCATACCAACACGAGGGGCTGAGGAAGCCCCTCATTTTCTGGACAGCATGTCTGCTTCGTCATGCCCAAAGATGGTTCACTAAACCAACTGAAGAAGTAGGGCAGTGGGCTTGTGCTCATGGAATCACTGGTCTTGCCAGGTCAGTTCAGAGCTGAACTGCTCAGAAATCCCAGTCTGGTGCAGAAAAGCGTCAAAGGAAACTAAACTAACTTCCTCATCTTCTACCCGCCTAAACACTCTCCTGCAGGCTTGTTCAGGGTGAAGCTAAGCTATGAACTCCTCAACAACTTAAGTCAGAACTCTAGCTTTCATTTGTGAAGTTGACACCTATATGACTTGACTGAGTTTTTTTTAAATTAAGAATAGTTCTCTGTAAAAACTAAAAAAATAAACTTTTTGTGTATTTGAGATTTGCCATATTATAGGATATAACCTTCATTATAGGAAGGTTATTATAGTTAAGCAGATATTACATTTGTAAATTTCCATAGTTATTTTTGTGATAAGACAGCTAAAACTGACTTAACATGAATCCCTGGTACAGCTGCTGTCTTCATTTTGTAAAGTAGATCTCTAAACTCATACAACCTTTGTGTTTGAAGCTGCTGTCCTCTAACGTAAATCCCATTTTTTTCCACCCTAAAGAGCATGGTTTCATTGCATATTTCTATATATTTGACTTCTACGATAAGTTCTTTTTGCATCAAAGTAGTTTTTCTTAAACAATCATGTCATCATTCTTAGTACTCCCAATATTGTTATTTCCAGGATTGTTCTATCTTATTTTTGTCTCTTCTTTTTGGTTCTATAGTTCAATTTCTCCAAAGAACCAGAGATACACATTTGACATTTCATTCTTTCAGTGGACACAAGATACAATTACTCTGTGTTTGGTGCCATCTTTGGTTTGTGGATCCCAGTCATTAAGTTTACACATCTGAAATATCATGCCGGATTGGTATCAAGTACAACCTTGGCAGAAGTTTAATAGACCGCATGTCTCAAGGAAAACAATTATGCAGATGGGGAATACTGCAGAAGCTTGAGAGTACCTGTTGAAAAGACCCTTAAAGGGTTAAACTCCCTGTTCCTTTGCTTTCTCCTCAGTATTCTTTGTTTCTCTTTTCCTTAGGCACAAATCCTAACATTCAAGCCTCCAATGGGCCCAGGGAGTGCATTAGATATTTCTTTCCAAAACGGAAGTGTTTTGTCTTTGACCGGCCAATACATGACAAAGAACTCCTAGCAAATATCCAGAGTGTCTCACAAGACCAACTGGATCATAAGTTCCGGGAGCAAACAGAAACTTTCCGTACCTACATCTTCGACCATGCAAAGATCAAGACGCTCAGAGAGGGAATTGTGATCACTGGGAATCGTAAGTCCCTCTCTCCACCCCACTTCTGTGTATACTAATGCATGTTGATGCTAAAATAATGTGCTGGTCATTTTTGTTCTATATATGACAGGTAGGTATACTCATATTCCATGGAGAAATAACCATGTATTTATTTATGTTTACAATTGCCTGTCAAGATCACAAACTTTGTCACTGATATCTGCAGTTCTATTTATCTGAATTAATTTCTTTAATTTATAATAAGATAACTAGTGCTTAAAACAAATATTTAGTATTTTTTCTATTTTTTCAGGGAGAGATCTATCTATTTTTCTTTGCAAGGAGAATGTGAAATGTTTATTGGAATCTTAAAATAGTCTAAATATAAATACTAGCCTGTAAATCCCTGAAAGTCCACTGATACTTCAGCTTAGCAAAAATATAATAGGTTGTTGTAGCATTACCCACAGGTATGTCTGTGCACTCTATTTTCCATTTGAAATGGGGATGTAGATTTGTGATCTTGAGAGGCAATTATTCTAAGCACAACTTAGAATATTAGATGCTTGTAGATATTAAACTTTTTAACAGTTTGCTCTGACATTCCATAAACGAAGGGCTAATATGAAAAAGAATGACAGAGAAAAGAATCATTTGTGGAGAGACTTTTAGACCTGTTGTGTTAGAATCTTTGATATTGCTGTCATATAATTTCATTTTCATTCTAACTTCCTGCTTTGTGGAGGCTGGGGGCCCTGACGAAGACTTACGTGGACACCATCAATAAGGGAGCGGTGCCTTGTTTGGATGACGCGGTGACGACTCTGGCCCAGCGTGAGAACTCGGTGGCCGTGCAGAAGGCAGTCGACCACTACAGCGAGCAGATGGTGCAGCGAGCGAGGCTCCCCACGGACACGCTGCAGGAGCTGCTGGACGTGCACGCGGCCTGCGAGAGGGAAGCCATTGCGGTCTTCATGGAGCGCTCCTTCAAGGACGAAAATCTGGAGTTCCAGAACAATCTGATGGTAATTTGCCTGAGTCATCAACTGTAATGATCTTTTCCCTTAAAGAATGATCCTAGAGGTGCCTTAATCAACAAGGCTCAATATCTCTTTCAAGCATAAAGCATTTTAGGTTCTCATATGGAGAATGTGGCTCCAAAAGACTGCATGCTCTTCCCCTTAATTTCAGATACTGGAAATCTCTCCCCTATCACAAGATTAGTATAGGTAATTCTCCTTGATACTTCTGCTGGATTCTAGTTAATAAGTATATGGTGTCTGGGGAAATAGCTTAATAGAGTATTTGCCTATAAGCATGAGGACCTGAGTTCAATTCCCAAAGCCCATGTTTTAATAAAGAAACCAGGGGTATTGGTCTATGTTTATATTCCTTTTTATTGTGAAAGATGTGTATTTAGAATTAGCAGCTGGACTCAAGTTTAGATGATCTCAATCTTGTTGGCAACATCTAAGCATCATGATCAGGAGCCAGTGGAAGGTGGGCTTTCTTCTCTCCATCAGGCCTGACTGGCCACATCAGCGTCATTGAGCTTCTTCACAGCACAGCTGTGTGGTTGTCTTCTGTCTTCTTCATGTTGACTCAGTGGTCAAGGGGAACTTGATGATGGCATAGTGGATCGTTTCTCCTGGGGGCTTTTCTGAGGGTATTTAGGCTGCCTCCTAAGCCACAGGGTTTTGGGCCTCCGGAAGGTGGGTAACGTGTGAACTTTCTTCTTTTTGTGGTTGTGGACACTTTCAGTGCTGCTTTCTTGGCTTTCAAAGCCTTAGCTTTGGCTTCAGCTTTGAGAGGGGCAGGAGCTTCCTTCTCCCATTTCTGTGCCACCTTGGCAAAAAGGACTGTGTTTATATTCTTAGTGTTGCGGGGGTGAAAATGGACAGATCCCTAGGATCCTCTTGGTGCGCTTCAGACCAGTAAGAGACCCTGTTGCAAACAAAAATATAAAAGGTAGATGTTGCCCGAGGAACGACACCAAAGGCTATTACCTGATCGCCACACATATACAACACGTGTGCATGTGTACCCCACTCCCCGACACATTGTCTGTGAATGCAGTCCTGCCCAGGATACTCACAGGTCATCCCTGAACTGGTTATATTTCTGTGAATTTTCTTCCTTTCCTAGGAAATAAAGGCCATTCCTGGTTCATTTCCTATAGCTCGTTGTTGTGCCATTAAAGATAGAAGCCCAGGATGTGATTCCATCTTCAAAAGGAGGCATAGGGATGCAGACGCAGGCTCATTGGTTCACAGAAGAGGGTCTTGGGTACCAGGAAGGTTAAGAAAGTCCCCTGTTATCTTACAGAGAGTTCCTTAGGGTCAGGAGTAAGTCATGTTTTGAGATATCTGACATTGGAATGCCAACAGTCAAGTTAACCCTTTCATCACTATTTTCTTTGGAATTTCATCCCCTCTGTTTTTCCACGTGGCAATGTCTTTGTACATTTCCCTCGCAGGTATTAATAGCAAGAAAGAAGGAGGATTTCTTTCTGAAGAATGAAGAAATGTCAGATAAATACTGCCAGGAAAATCTGAACCAGCTTTCAAAGTCTCTGATGGAAAGTATTTCAGCAGGAACCTTCTGTGTTCCTGGAGGGCACCAGCTGTACGTGGAGACAAGGGAGAAGACGGAGCAGGAGTATTGGCAGGTGCCCAGGAAAGGAGTCAAGGTGAGCAGCAGGGGGTCTAAGAACAGGGTGTAGGGGTGCTTTTAAAATCTGAGCACACAGCACCACATGAACCACTTGAGAGGAGTAAGCAAACGCGAGGAGCGCATGGCACCTTTCTCTTCTTTTTTATAGTATCCCGGACCCAAACCAGGACCTTGAATGCTAACCAAGCATTCTGTACCACAGCTACATCCCCAAGGCAATCTTTCACTTTTAGGGCTGTGGATCAATTCCATGGCCTTGCGCAGGCTAGATAAGCACTCTACCACTGAGCTTTACCTGCGACCTTCACGTTTACCTCTTATCGACTCCTACATACTATTTACACCTGAGTGATGAAATGTCTGCTTCCATGATGAGGAGGAACTTCAGAAACCCAGAAGAGGCAGCAGGACAATTACTAGCATCTTATGCAAAAGCATTATTTGCAGTGGGCTGGCTATTGATATGGTTCAGTGAGTTTCAGTGTCCAAGGCCAATCAAAGTTGAGGGTCAGCTTAGCAGACAGTTGCATTCTGAGAGAGAATTTTACGTGTCAGACAAAATAGACTACCTTTGTGGCGGTGATAAGCATAATGGTGCAACAAATCTATAAATTGCTACTCCCTGTTTGGTTCTGCAATGGTTTAAAGTAAGAGTTGTGGACTTAATGCAC
Source organism: Typhlomys cinereus (assembly GCA_023101885.1). Taxonomy (NCBI): domain Eukaryota; kingdom Metazoa; phylum Chordata; class Mammalia; order Rodentia; family Platacanthomyidae; genus Typhlomys; species Typhlomys cinereus. The sequence goes on along the minus strand of JALPQD010000064.1, from coordinate 7,636,891 downwards.
ACCACAACTTGGGATCAAGACAGATGAAATCGCTTGCTTAAGGTTTCATCCAGTAAGAAGCAAGCCCCACATGTAGGCTGCAAGAAAAAAATGCATAAAAGCATCTTAGCCCACAGCGAGCACAGCTGCCACAGCATCCATCGGCTGGACTGAGGAGCAGTGGAAGGACACAGAACTGGAAACAGGACCAGAGGGTGTCACAGAGACTTAGAACTCTGAAATATTTATTTTTGCAAAAGAAATCCCCCACCCCAGTGGAAATCAAATTTCTTTGCTTTTTCTTGATCCCACAGGCAGAGGAAGTCTTCCAGCAGTTCCTCAATGTACAGGCAGTATTTGAGAATTCCATCCTGCATGCAGACAAAGCCCTCAGCGAAGGGGAGAGGGCCACCAAAGGTACAGATGCAAGACTCAGCTCTCAGGAGTCGCTCGGTTACTGTCTTACATATTTGGCAGGAAAACTTCCCAAGGCAGAGCTTCTACTCCTCCTGAGGAAAGCCCACCATGATCATCAGTGTCAGACTTTGGCACAAGTGTCAACTTGATGGTTAAGGGTTTGAGTTCTGGTCACACTTGGAGATCATTGATAGTTAAGCTCAGAGCGAGCCTGCGGGAGATTGTCTAATTGATGGGCAGACCCAGCCCATGGTGGGTGGGACTAGGCTCTGGACAGGTGAATGAAATACAGAGAGCTTGCTGAGAACATTGTCATCCTTGTGTATACTTGGCCAGGCGTGCTGTTCTATTAAGTAAGGATCTTCCCTCTCTCAGCTGTTATGTGGATATACTGTGGCCAGTTCCCTTGGCCCTTTGGTGATGGTGTGTACTCTCCTGTCAAGATGGACTAAGAACTGTAACCGGACTATTATAAGAGAGCAAACCCCTGGTTCCTTAAGCTGTTTGAGGATGATTTTTATCAGCAACAGGAAGATGAACTGCAACAATCAGGAAAGAGGGGGAGGATGGTGGTGGGGTTGTGGATGCCTTTTTGCCAGATTTGTTCCCCCCCCCAGTCCCCATTACCATCTGGAAAGTGTTTTTGATAGTGTGGCCCTGAGAGAATTTTGAGATTTCTTGTCCTCTCTTTGAGAATTTATTTGCTTTTTGAGTTCAGTAAGGTAGAAAGTTACACGCACCCACTATTTTCTGCCTTCTCCTTGGGTAGAAAAAAGAGCCCAAAAGAAGGTGACTGAGATGGGAGAGGAGCTGCTGAGACATAAACAGAAGCTTCTGGATCAGTGGGAGGAGAGTCAAATGTGTAGCATGGAGGAAAACAGGGAGCAGCTGAGAAGGAAGCTGGAGCAAGAAAGAGAGATGCTGCTGAGAGAGCAGAACATGATGCTGGAGCACAAGCTGCAGGTGGGTGTCCTTGACTCAGTAGGGCTTCATGGTTCTGGGGTCCCACGCAGGACGGGGAAGGTGGCAGCCAGACCGTGGGAGGAAGCACTGGCACTATATGCTGCTTGGGGCTTGGTAAAGACGTAAATCTTCTTCCTATGGTGTCTGAATATAGACTTAGGATAGTTCTGTTTATCTATGGCTCCAATAGATCTTTGCAAAATACACATAGAGTTTGAGCTACTGTGTTTTTCTTGGAGATTTTAAACATGAATTCCATCTCAGCGAAGGGGAGAAGGCCACCAAAGGTACAGATGCAAGACTCAGCTCTCAGGAGCAGTTCGGTTACTGTCTTACATATTTGGCAGGAAAACAGAGGTGACATGAAAGATTTCCAGACTGAAAGCACAGAGAATTAATAGCTTTTGAGCTTGCCCTGGCTTTCTCCACGGGCAGATAGCCTGCTTGAATTAGCATGTGCCATTGGAGGGATTCTCTCGTGGCCCATCTGCAAGTTAGATAACAGATTTCTCCATCAGCTGACAAGTTGCCACGATGCCTGTCATCTGGTGGCTGTGCTAACTCAGTGTGGCTGAGAATCTGAGCAGTCAGACAATGGTATTTTATATTGGTAAGAATGGGCTTTTGCTCCTCAGTACAGCTGGTGAATATTAGTAAAGTCTACTCCAGGGTTTCTTACACTATCTAGCTAGAACTCGAGTGCTATGCTCTGAGGCTCACTTCTGCTACCATTGTTGAGCAATTGGGTTTCAAAAGTAAACTAAAGTTTGACCAAATTTTTAAACAATGTGTAATTCTTGAATTAATTGAAATTTAAATACATTTACTTATCCCCTAACGGCTCTTCTTTTCTTTTTAAGATGCAAAAGGCTTTGCTTGATGAAGGATTTAAGAAGAAATCTGAGGAAATGAATGCAGAAATAAGTGATCTGAAAGGAATTATTAGCAAAATGAAAGTTGAAAATGTTTCCTGGATTGGAAGAAAACTAGACAGTCTTGGCAGTGGGGTCACTTCCTTGCTTTGTGCTCCTGGTAAATTAATTGGTGGGATTATACGAGGCATCGCCTCACTAGTGTAAGAGGATTCACTCTTCTTTTAGAGAAACCACAGAGGGTAGATGTATGCTTTGGCTGATTTTTTGTATCACGCTTTTCATCTATTCAGCAAAATTTTAATCACAAAAATGCTTGCAAGAGAGAATCAATGCCTGGCTGGCATTAGCTATAACACATGCATATATCTTGTGATAGACAATATTCACTTTTAGGAAATATACATTTTCCATGTCATACATGTATGGGAGTCCCTTTTAGTGTTAGTGCTCTTTGTGTTAATGCAGAAATGTCAGAGAGCTCTTAAACGTCACTCATGTAGCATTGGCACTAGAAATTGTATAAATCAATGCTGGGTTGCCATGTGCAGAAAATAATAGTGCAATGTGTGGATGATCCTGATGATACTGTAAAGCAGAAGTCCAAAGTCTGATCATTGTCAACATCACAATCATTGTTGCAAACATACATAGGAACTAATTAATGTGTGTACTAATAAATTCACTTTTGAAAAATGAATGAGAAACTATTGTCATTGGCTCCCTCTGGAGCGAACTCCTTGGAAGCAGGGACTGCAGGGATATGTATGTATCCCTTCATCATATTGTCTTTTCCATTTCACAGCAAGCTTAAATTATCCATTTGAAAATCATTGGGACTATTTGCAGTACAATATTAATAATGAGAATGAAATTAAGTGAAATTGGCCAATAGATAATGAAATTTCTCATTACTCCTACAAATGAGATTATGTAGCCACATAAGGCAACTGGCACTAAGGTCTAAGTAGCAAAAGTCACACGATTTGTGTCTTCATACTTCTGCACCTTCGCTTGTTCTTCAATCCTGCACTTATTCAAAATGGAGAAACAATCTATCCTGTGGCTCTGGATAACTTAGCTTGAGTACCACAGTGTCCTATCTCTGAGTCGCTGTAAAGATCTACCAGTGCAATCGTCACACATCAAAAATAACCATCAGTAAAAAACAAAAAACAAAACATCATTGTGAAGGATTCTGTACATCTCTGTTGTGGCATTGTGCACACAGGAACAATGTTACTATTGCTGTCCTCGATGGCGAATAGTAGAGCTGGACATAGGAAAAATGAGAAAATATCACTTTTTTTAGGTGGTGTGGTCCTACCAATTTGATGCTTAAAATAAAGCACCGCACACAATGAATAGCTGGAATTTCAATTTGGTGGCCAAGAATATCTTTAGAAGAATGGAACTGTGCAAAGTGAGCAGTCCAATTGGCATACTGAGCTGCTCATTCACATGGAAATCGAAGTCACTATGAGTGATAGTATTAATTCTGAGAGGGAACACTGTAGAGAGCTACTCAAGCTAGTCACAGTGTCAGGAAAGAAAGCTATGGGAACCTAGGTATTTTTCAAGGAAGAGGGAGAGAGAGAGATTTGGGAGAAAATAAAAGCAGATATTTCTGCCTAATTCTCAACATGTCAGGGAACTCAGCATTTACAGTATCTGCATCAGCAGCTAGTCAAGAAGCAGTGCTAGCAAACAACCTGTAAGTTTCTATTCCAACCCAAATAGCTAGCCATCTTAAGCAATCTGATGTCATGTTAAATGGTGAAATGTTTTCAGAAATTAAACCAATATCCCTAAAGCACATTGATAGCATTTTAGATTAGTCACACAGTGGTAATCCATCTATATTCCATAGACCTGAGATAGTTCATAGCAGGTGCAGTAGCTGCTTGACTGACAACTTCATTGGAACCCAGAGCCTTCAAAGGCATACTTGGATTAAAACTACACACTCCTGTCCTCTGGTTGTTAACTTTTGCCTCAGGGCTTGTGAAGCAAGGGTTACTGGATTCTATTTGACTTCCCGCAGTTTTTCATATGCTTTCCTACTTCTCCTTTATAGTAGACTAAGCACTGGGGTAGTAAAGAGTTGAAAGAGAATTCCAGTGCCTCTCATTGCGAAGTGCTCATGATACATGAGAAGCTGCCTGTGTGATGCAGAGAGCGGGAAGCATCAGGATATCAGAACAAACTCTTCTCTGAAGAAACATTAGGCGAGTATCAGAAATCATAAGGAGATATAGGACAGCTGCAAAGCATGAAGCAGCAGAAGTGTGATGCAATGGGAAGGTGGGCGGAACATGGCGGTGGGCGTCTTGCAAGTATAGGTGGGACAGAACTTCATCTGAGAAGTGAGCAGAGACTGGGACTCATTCTAGCCCAGGACAAGCTCTTGCAAGGTCAAAACCAGAGATTCCTCCTCCACAGTGGGTCGCAGAAGAGACCCCTCGTGTAACTCATCACACTTCAAAGTGTGGAACTGTGCTGAACAATCTTGAGAGGGAAACTGTTATTTAGGTCTGAGGAACAGGCTCTTTGCCATGCTATAAGCACACAGAGCGGGACGGCTAGAAAGGAAGAGAATTAGAAGACAGATCAAGACAGAAGACATGAGATGGGTAGGGGATGAAGGAGGTGGATGCTGTCGGTGTCCAGGGACATCTGCTGGCATGTAACAGGAGTGGCATCATTGCAGCACGACCAGCTCTCTACAGATTGAGGAGCTGATGTTGGTCCTTGGTTTTGCTCATTCTGCCAGTTTGGGAAGGAATTGTCCTGAGTAGTTGAGACCCAACTCCGGAGCTGACGTTCCAGACTTAAATGCCACGGAGACTCCCGTAACACATAACACCCAGAATTTCCTGGGATCCTAGACCCATCAGAAAGCCTTGAAGAATTCAGTCTTGAGGATTCTGGGTGTGAGATGTGTCTCATATTGTACTTTTCATATTAAGTCATACGTTAATCCATATGAATGCTGACTTTGAAAGCTGGGAAGTGATCCAGTCAGTAGCTCCTCTTCCCAGTGCACACAGAGAGGCATTTCCAGTAGCGGTATTGGCAATAATGTATCTAAATATACCTCCCTATCATGACCATGATGAATGATGATTTTGCACAGAGTCTAAGGCGTGTCATCCAATCAACAGTGCTTTTGATTTTACAGGTTAAAAATTGAAAGCAAAGTTTAAGGAGCCACTTAGATTTAGCCTCATTTGTGAGACACAGAATGTGCTTCTAGGGAAGGGGTCAGAATAGGCTGTGTGCACAGATAGTACTGGAATTAGAACAAGCAAACTGAGGCTGGGACAGGACGATAGGCACAGTTGTCTGATCCTGAGTGAAGGGATATAAATCAACGAAAGACTGGATTCTCCTCTCAGGGACTGTCACGGACTCGTTCTGGTCTTTTGTTGAGTTCACCAGTGTAAAGTGCAAACTTCTAGTAACATCCAGTACTTAAGGGCAGCTTCTCTCTTGATCAAAGTGCTCACATCCTGAAGAACGACGCGCTCACTTCTCACTGCCACCTTGTTCCTCAGGCTCTCTGCAAGACCCAACATCAATTTCCACTCTGGCGGCTCAGATTGAAACCAAGCTGACAGGTTGTTACAGCCAACACAGCAGGATGGTTCGCCCTCACACACTTTTTTTTTTTTTTTTGCATTTCATTAATTTTATTGAAAGTGAGTGGTGTTACCTCCGCCCACTCAAAACGAACACTTGATATTTCCAAATACTGAATATACCAGCCTTTGAAAAAAACTGACAAGTTATCCGAAATCATGGCAAAGGTTAAAGATACAGTACACTGTGGTTCTTTGGTTTATTTTTTTCCAGCGGTCATTATCCACTACATAACTTCAAGACTGGTTACAGCCACTGTGGATGGACTGGGTTAGGTACTGCACTGAGGAATATCGCTGTAACACTGTAGAGCACCTCTCTTCCAGCTGCCCCCAGGATCGCCGTCACACATATTGTGCAGAATTAGTTGCCTCTTTCATTGCTGTCATGTCTCCATGCCTGGAAATATATAAAACTTTTACGCCATTGTGGGGCTGGAGAAGTGGCTCAGGGGTTAAGCCTCTGTCTTGCAGGCAGAAGGTCCTGAGTTCGGATCCTAGACCCCACGTATAGAGGCCAGGCAGAAGCGGGGGCGGTCTGCGTTTCTGGTCCTGGTAGGGTGGAGTTTGTGAATCCCGGGGCAAAGTGAACAAGGAGGAGGTGGAGGCGTCCATGGTGGTTCCCGAATTCGTCCGTGATTCTACACACACACACATACATACATACACACATGCGCGCATACACATACATGCACAATTGAATAAATAATAAATAATTAAAAAAATTAAAAAAAACTTTTATGTCATTGTTTTGAGTTTTATATCATAATGGGTATTACCTCTTTCTTCCACTCAGGAACTTTTAAATCTTGACTCTAAGTAGCATTTCTTCCTTTATTCCCATATTTCTCTCTCCTGACCTACCTGACATTTTATAGGACTTGCAATTCTAGGAACCGCATGCAGATCCAGATCCAGATACTATAAGGTTACAGTCCACTTCCTTATAATTCAGGATAGTAGGATGAGACTCCTTGTCTGAGATACCTGCTAAGACCCAAAGTTATGGAGACAGAGCCAGCAAACAGCAGCTTGTTTTCAGAGTTTTCAATCATTTTCAGGGTTAGGAATTTATTAACTCCATGGGGCACAATGTGTGTTAACTCCATCAAGCATATTACGTATTAACCAGTAACCCTCACCTACAGTAGTCTGATGCCAATATGCCAGTGTACCCTCTGGAATGATATCTATTGAGCTTCCCATGTAACAATGTGTCTTGTAGTAATTACAAACCCCAGGAGTTCAAAGAAAGACTCTGGACGGACTTCTTTTTCCTTTACTTTGAGATGGAAATATTTACAATACCATGACTAAAGAGGACTTTCGACCAGAAGAAGCAATGCGACTGCTCTGCGTGGTATTAATGGTCTCATGCTGCCTTCAATTAGTATATCTGTTTCAGAAAAGGAAATTTTAAAGTTATTGCAAAGTTTCAGAAATCTGTTTTCATTCAATAAAAATACCATTGTGAAGTTGTTCTACTGATACTTCATTGTTTAAATGTGCATAAAGCTAAAGTGCTAAGGAAAACCAACGCCCCATTAATGGATTTAAAGGTCTGCTAGAATCTAGAGAGGTTGCACTTTTTCTAAGAGTTTTTTAGACCAGATTCATAAAGATGCTGAGAGATCGCATCCTGGGGAAATGGATTGGCAGTCTTCCCTGTTTAATGAAAGAAATTAGAGTCACAGCTTGTGAGAGCTGATGTTCAGGTTAACATCTTGCTTTCTCCTCTAAATTCCCACTCCTAAATACCAAATTCCCACTCCTAAAATTGAAGCCTATTAACTATGAGTTTGCGCATGCTCTGATGCTTGTTAAATGGACCAGGAGAAACAATACGTCTTGGATACCTTTTCCGCTTCATAGTGTAAACTGAAAAGGCTTTAGAGGGAACACTATTCGAAAGTGAAACTTGGTCACTCATTTAAACATCTCTGAACTTAAAGTAAAACATTGCTGCTCTGTGGCAAATATGTAAGGAGGGCATTCTGAACTGTGGACTAATAACAGTGCACTTAATATATGTCTTCAGAACATCAAATCTGACCATATGTCATGATCATAATTGTGTCATGGCAACTAACTGTCATGTGATGGTGCACATGTGTTAAATGAAACCAATAGGCTTTTCAGAATTGACTGGAGCTCCATGAGCTATTTGTAATAGGATTGTATTATTGGGAGGTTCTTGAAACCAGGAGGTGTGGCCTTCTTGGAAGAGATATGTCGCCTGGGATATGACCTGGAACGATATACCTTATCTCCAACACTTTCCTGTATATCTCTGCTTCCTGGTTGCTGTGAGGCAAACAGCTGCCTCGCCAGTAAGCTTTCATGCATTGATGTTCTTCCTCCTCCCAAGCCCTAAATTCAATGAGCCAGCTGACCATGGGCTGGAAATTCAGAATCTATGAGCCAAACCAAACCTTACCTTTTAAAAATTGTGTCTTTCTGGTACTTATTATGATAATAAAAGTCTGATTAATCTTATATTTGTACATTTATGCTGTTTTGCTTACAGTAAATATCCCAATACCTGGGTCCCGTGATCTAGACCCAATTTAGTGGAGAAAGTGGAAAGACTATGTTCCCTAATGTATACGGAATGCAAAATTTACTGGATACTGGATACTTTGTGGTGAATAAAAATAAAGTAGTCATAAGAGTACTTGAAAACAGAGACAGTAGGAAGGGGTGGGAAATGCACAGAAAGAAAGGCAGAAAAGATGAGCAATTAAAAAAAAAAAAAACGAAACAGAAACTTTGTTCTTTCACTCCCAAGAGACAGTGTGTTGAAATGTTAAAATGTTCTCTATCGTCATCGTGTTTACAGTCCTGTCAGCTAGGCTAAGTCCCTCCCAAGGTCAAGGACATTTGAATCAGTCCAGAAGGACTGACTTTTCAGTGCGGTGGAACACTGGATCTTGCATCTGGACTCAACCTCTCTCTGAAGTCTCCAGTTCAGATTTAAAAAGGTGAGCCCCCTTCCCCAAAATATTGCTTATTTTTGAGTCTTTTCACTTGAATATTTAAGTACAGGGCTGGGAAATCTGATCTGCTTTCAGCTTTTAGGAATCTTGGGGTGGCCGGAGGCTCCAGAAGTTGGAGAGAAGCAGCAGGGAGAGCCTTCCGGGGAGAAGCAGCCCCCTGATAATAGGACTATGCAAAAAACTTTAAAGATTGACACTGAAGGGGAAGGCGACCCCCTCAGTGTCCCCGGTAGCAGAGACCAGATTTCACAGGCGGTCCCGCTAGAGATTGAGCAAGCGGAACAGGGCAGCTGGCTCAGCACCAATGCACCCAGCATTTGCAACTCGTTTTCTCGCGCTTATATAGCCTGCAACCAGGAAGGCCGCTAGGGGGCGCAGCAAACACTACAAACAGTCTGATCTATAGCATAAAAGGGAACAACTTTGCAACGACTGGACTAACGGGAGATCTGGGGACCCCCTGCTGGAACGCGCACACGAGGTAGAAGGGGCCCTGGGCGCTTTTCTGAGTCTGGGAAAGAGCAGGTACCCTCGGAGCGGTTATTTTTCCCGGAGGGAAGAGTTGCTGCATGATGCAATAGCCCATCAGACACCAACTCTTAACCTTTCCTGGAAAATTAAAGAGGGAGTAGCATTTCCTAACTCATTCTGTGAGGTGTAACTCTGTCCTGGGGTTTGCAAATGCGTCCCAAAAGGCCCGTGCGTTTAAGGCTTAACCCCAGCATATGGAGCGTTTGGGTAGAAGTAGAATCTTTGGGAGATGGGACACTGGAAGGGTCTGATTAAACTTCAGACAGACGGTAAATTGTGATCTTGCTGCTTTTACCGACAGGAGGTGGTAGATTGACATGGCGACTGAGCCTATTTCACATTCACTGGCTCCCGTGTGTCTGATAGAATGCAAGAATGAACAGCTCTCCATTAACAAGTCCGCCTTGGAAACTCTGCATAAAATCTCTCAGCCTGTGGTGGTCGTGGCATTCGCGGGACTGTGTCACAAGGGCAAAGCTTACCTCATGAACCTTCTTGCAAGAGAAAACATTGGTGAGTGAGGTTCTGTGATGAAGTAAGTCACTAACTTGAAATCAGTCTTTCTTGAGTTCTAAACACAAGTCTAGTGGCTTCTGGAGGGAGAGGTATCAAAAAAGAACTAATTTGAATTCTTACAGAAAAATTGTAGTTTGGAATCTTTCTGAGTCCATTTCTCTGATTCACAGTGATTGTGTCAGTATCCAGTAAAAAGATTTTTTTTCAAGGTAATCAGTCCAACTTTTCTAATTCTTAGGACCTGAACTTTTACAATGCTTCCAGCTTTAGTACACTTTGCTTTCTCCATTTGATTCTTCTGCCAACTAACCAATGTGTTTGGATAAAAACTCTTGTGACTCCATATTTCATTATGATCACATCTTTTTTCCTTTTCTTAAGAAAGTAATATTCTCAATTTTTTATCAAGTTCTTTTCTTTCTACCCATCTCTTCAGTTGATTTCCCTCAGATCTGAACCCTTGCTTGACACTGTCAGATTGCTCTTGCTAAACTTAAGGATGATCCGCATCTCTCAGTGCATATTTCTTTAAATTTCTCTCTTGATTACTCTCGTCGTGGTTTCTCATGGTTTACTGCACTTTCTCCTTCAATGCTTCCCTTCCTTGTCTTCTACAAGCCTCACTCTTCTGAGTGTCTTCCGGTTGCTCTGTTGGCTTCCATATCTCCTCCCAAGACTCCTGTTTTTCTTCTAATCATTCGAATTGGAAGTCATTCTACAAGACATGGTGTAGGGACCTATTCTCTTGCTTACTGATACAGCGAGCATACATACACACATTCCAGTCTTTATTAGCAATATAAGTGCTGTTTGGGGGTGTCAGGGATCAAACCCACAGAGATATATTCTGAACCTCTTATCCCACAATGTTATATACTATCTTCACCTTCATCCTAAGTCTCAAACTTATGTTTAGTTCCCAAATAGCTTTCTTTAGGGACTCAGTTGGCAAATTTGCTGTGTAATTAGGAGAACTTGAGTAGTAGCTCTCTCCAGAACCTACATAGAAGAGCCAGGTGTGGAGCTGTGTGTGTGTCATTTCCATGCATGGAAAGCAAAGACCAGGGACCCTTGGGATTTTCTGGTCAGCCAAATAGACCCACTTGGCAAGCTCTGAGCCAGTGAGAACACCTGTCTCAGAAAGTAGGAGTGGTACCTGAAGGTTATCGTCTGGTCTCCATGTGTATATGCACATATATGTACACATACCTGTACATGCCATAGTCACACAAACATGAACATGCACACGTTCACACACTCAAATACACATGCACACAGTATCTTTCTTAAGTTCAACTTTTTTTTAAAGTAGCTAGTTGATTGATTTTTTTCTTTCTTAAAGTTATTTGGTTCCAAATAAAATTCATGATCAAATTCTACCCCCAAACCCAAATCAAGAAACCAAAATGAAAATCCCCATGTCTTCTTACTCTTAAACATTTACCACAAATTCTGAGTCTCAAATTCCAATATTATGACTTAGCTTATCTCCCGTATCCTGTCCATACACAATCATCTCATTTCTCTTACTATGCCTAGTCTGCCCTTTCCCATTCCTATTACACCAGCCTAGACTAAGATACCTTCATTTTCACATGAAACATTTGCTATTGCCTTCTGGTTCCACCTTGACTATTGTCATGGTTTGAAATGTCCCCCACAGTCTCATGTGTTTGGCAAGGTCATGGTACCTTGAGAGGTGGAGCCTTGCTGGAGGAAGGCAGTCACAAGGGGTGGGCCTTGAGGTGGATGAGTCCCACCCTACCTCCAGGAGAAGTCTGCCTTTGCTGCAAGCAGTCTGCAGCGCTCAGCTTCCAAGATGTCTGCGGCGACTTAGCCTCCTCCAGCTTTGGCCAGTCAGCCATGCTGCCTCTGCTTTGAGAGACTGTACCTTCCCTCTGGAACCGTAAGCTGAATAAACCTCCCTTTCTCCCTTAAGTTGATTGACTTTGAGTGTTCTCTCACAGCAATAATTAAGAGTAACTGTTACAATTATTCATAAGCAGTTTTGTCTACAGCAATAGAGTGACACAGTTGCTTTACCCACCACAGCATCATGCCATGCCCCTGTTGCAATAATATAAAGTCTATGTCCTTCACGGGTTATCATGATTCGAATATTAAGGATTCCTCCAAAATCAGCTATATCTTGAATGCCTGGCTCCAGATGGTGACACTATTTTGGGGAAAATGTTCTTGAAACTGGTGATGGGACTTAGCGGAGGAAGTCCGCCACAGATGCTGCGTCCTTGGGGGCTGTATCCTGTCCCAGCGTATCTTGTTCTCCTGTCCTCTACCTTCTGTTCATAATGAAGTGAACAACCTCTTCTTCCACATGCTCCCAATGCCATTATATTCTCCCTTACCATGGACTCAGAAACAGGGGTCCCAGTGACCATGGATTGAAATAGATGAAACATGAGTCAAAATGAAATTCCTAGGTTGTTTCTGTCAGGTATTTTTGTCACAACTATGAGAACAATATCTACCACAGAGGACCAGTACAATCAAATGCTTCTGATTTCAACAAATGCTTCCTCTGCCTTTGTGCTGTGGCCACACTCGCCTTCTTGCCAATCAAGAGCCTCTGCCTTCCTGCGGGCATCTTGATGTGCTCATCTCTCAATGCTTGCTGGTTCATTATGTGACTTATTCCTTATCTCTAGGGCTTTCCATAGTGCTGGTCTGTAAGAGTTCTTGTTTCCTGTTGCTCTTCCGCTTAATCTTAGCACAGAATGAACATGTATGTTTAAACATACACCTTTACTTGTTTATTATTTGCCTCTTTATGCTAAAATATAACCACACAGAATAATACATTTCTTCTACCTTCTTTACTGATGAACTCTAGCAATAAGAACATTGGGGAAAATGTATCATACACACAACAAATACTTCCTCAATGACAGAAAAGAAAAATCAAACTGTTTACCTTTAACTCATGATTATCTTCATATGGCTTTGTCTATTTTTCATGAATTTCTGGTAGGAGCATGTATCTTCATGTTGCAAATACCTTATAGACCAGCTGATCTGCCTCTTGGTGTCTATGCATATATCTCAATGCAGAGAGCATTGAGATATATGCTTTTTAAGTCACGAGAAAAATGGAGGGCATTTTACTGAGTCTCTAGGGAAGAAAACAAGGATGTAGAAACTATTGATAATTCTATCTTGGTCCAAGACAGGGTGATCTGAAGTCTGTTCCCTTCACTTGGAAAGAATCAGCAAAGATGTGGCATGATTTCAGTGTTCCATGTAGAAATGGAACTGATGCTAAGCCAGCTTAATCAGATGTACAGAGCTTTCAAAACAAGAAATGTGATGCAGATACAATCTTTTATAAGGATTAAAAAAATATCTGTTGTGGGTATTTCTCATAGATACAGGGTTTGAGCTCTGAGCACGTTTGTAGAGAATTAGTGGTTGAGTTAAGCTCAGAGCAAACCTGCAGGAGATTGTCTAGTGGATGGGACAGACTTAGCCCATGGTGGGTAGGATTAAGCCCTGAACAGGTGAATGAAATACAGAGGACTGGTTAAGGAAGTTGGCATCCTTGTGTACACTTGGCCAGACATGTTGGTCTGGCAAGTAAGGATCCTTCCTCATTCAGCCATTACATAGAGATGGTGTGGCCATTCCCTTGGCCCTGCCAAGCTGGACAAACAACTGTAACCAGGAATCATAAGAGAAAATAAACCCTCTGTTCCCTAAAATTGTTTGATGGTGATTTTTATTGGCAACCATGCAGAGTAACTGCAGCAGTATTTTTTTAATTAATATTACTATTGAAGTTTGTTCTTGAACAGTTTGTTACATGTATGCAATGCCTTATTACTCCCTCTCCACATCATCTATGGTTCACCCATTGCATCAACCCCTCTCTTCTGAGTGCCTGTCTCTTTCCCAGATTTTGTTTCACTGAGATTAATTAACCAAGGTTACCTGTGTCGCCATCAGCTTGGAACTTTCCACTGGAGCTTGTATACTTACTTTTTTTTTAAATCTATGTTTTCCTTTTCACATTCCTCCTCATAAAGATTACACTATGCCTGGCTTGCCAACAAGCTTGCCAATAAGTAGCTTCTTAGCACTCATGGGATTTAGCCGTTTAAGGGCAGATTTTTCTTTATTAATAAGAGCTCTATGCCCTGAATTTTGGAGACATTTATGGTACCCAGACCAAAATGGTTGCTTAGTAAATAGTGATTGACTAACTGATCTTTGTTTATTCCGCAGAGGATCACATGGTCCCTGCATAATGTTGACACGTTCAATTAGGTCTTCTTTTAGAAGTCAGGAAGTTTGGCAGTTACAAATCAAAGCTTTCTTCTAGGCAGTGTTGTGCCTTTCTTTCGGTCCACTGGGAGGCCCTGCAGACCTGAATATACATTTTCTTACACTGAAACGCAGAATTAGTGATTATAAGTGAACAAAACTTTGAATGCAGCAGAGGTTGCTAATGAACATTGTGATGTTAGAGGGCACATCGTTGGGCATACTGTTTGAAATGGAGAAAACACCCTTTTCTACCTTTTGGTATCTGTAATCTAAATGCAATTCTGCAGCCCCGTGGGCGACTTAGGTATTTGTTGTCATCGTTATGCAGCTTAATTATCTTTCCTCAGGGCTTCTGCTGGGTTCCACGATACACTTTGAAACCAAAGGCATCTGGATGTGGGATATGTCACACTCTTTCAAGCCAAGCCACAGACTCATTCTTCTGGGTGTTGAAGGCTTGGGTGACGTGGTCCAGGTGAGACGGAGCCTCAGATTCTTTCTGCTCTGGATTTTGTTGGCTCTCCATGATCATTTGTTATTTTACTACTGTGATTTTCAGTCCTTAAATCCTTAACTCAGAGTCCTTAATTCTTTATTAAATTGAGCCATATGAGGCTTTGTTTTAAATTTTATTTTTTATTTCTTCCACTCATACAAAGTTGATAGGTACCCCATTCCCCTCCCTGCCTCCACCCTTCCCTGGATCCCCTTGCTCCCTCCCCACCTTTTCCCTTTCCTTTCCCCCCTCCCTCGCTTTCTCCCAGTGCGCCCCCCCCCCCATTCCTGGTGCATCCTATAGAGTGCATGTCAAACTTCCCTCTGGGTCCTTCTCTCTGATGAGGTGTAAGGACTTGGTGGCATTGCCGAGAGCTCTTTTTTTTGTGTGTGTTCCTCTTTCGTATAGGAGCACTATTGTGGCTGTTAATCCCTTGATGAGGCCTTTTTTTAAATCATAGAATTCGATGGGACTTAGAAAAAAAATCTTTTACTTTTGAGAACTAAAGTAAATAATTTCATATATTTAGTAAACTTTTATTGAAAAAAAAATGTGTTGGTCGGGGAAAATGACTCAGTGGGCTATGTGGGGGTCTGAGTTCAGATGCCGAGCATGCATGTAAAGGCCAGATGTGGTAATGAGCATTTGCAATCCCAGTGCTGAGGGAATGGAGACAGGTGGATCCCAGAGCTCACTGGCAACTGTGTTTAACCGAAGCAGCTGGGGTCCTGGCTCACTGAGGGAATGTGCCTCGAAAACAAACAAACGAACAAACAAAGCATGGAGCAGTAGAGACAGGACATCTGACATGAATCCTTAAACAAGCACGAAAGGACAAGTATATCCTTGTATATGTCACACATGGGAAGAAAGAAAAAGAAATTAAAAAATGAAAAAGAGAGAGAATGAAGGAAAAACAGAAAAGAAAAGAAACAAAAAGAAAAGAAGAAGAGTATGAACTTAAAGTCCTGGCCATTCAGTGTAGATCCAACCAAACAAGATGAAGGCCCTGCTCTTAAAAGTCTTCACCTTGGCTGAGGGGACTGTGTGAATCATCTACTATAAAAATGGCAGAATCATTTCTTTAATCTTAGAAGGAAGGGAAGCTCTCTAGGTATCAGACTGAAAGAGAGACACCAGCAGCAAGTGGGTTTTAATGGTTTTAGGGTGTTTGTCCCTCTGTTTGCGGTAAAATAAATGACCATTCTGCTTTGTTTTTGTCTCTATCTCTTCTCTCTCTCCCTCATGTTCTTCTTTTGCTTGAGATAACTAAATTAAAAACCATGGCTCCATTTTGGCTCATGAGGAAGTACGAATTCTGACTTTTACTTATTAAACAGCATATAACAAAGATATTGTCTTGGCGATTCCTACAATCATTTACACAGCACAGTTTTGCTGGTCTTCAGGCTGCTAGCATCTTGCTTCTGAAGAGTTTGCTTTGGGGCTGGAGAGATAGCCCAGAGGTTAACCCTTTGCCTTAAAAGCAGAAGGACCCAAGTTCAGATCCCAGATGTAAAAATGCTGAGTGGAGATGGAGGGGACCTGCGCTACTGGGTCTAGAAGGCTGAGCCTAGGAAATTCCAGAATGAATTGAAAAGGAGATAGAGAAATCCAGGAAGATTCCTAAAATCACTCTTGGGCCTCCGCAGGTACACACAGTGCCCTCTGACGTACACAGAGACATACACTACACACATACATGCAACACACACTAAAAATTTAAATAATAATTTAAAAAATGAATAAATGTTTAAGCGTTTGCTTTGCTGCTCCTGTTCTGTGCCCAATATAAGGGCTATTTTTACCCCTGAGATCTAATACTAATATAAAAACTATTTGAACATAGTATGTTCTTTGTTACATTTTGTAATAACACAAGTTATCTTGACTATGATCATCATTACTGCTTCATACCTATAATTAAGCAAAGCCTGTGAAATTCAGTACAACTCTACATTCAAGCTCATAAACAGTTGTAACTGTTCCCCTGGTGTGTGATATGGTAGTATAGTTCTCTTGTTGGGCTAACCATGTGATGTCTCTTACAGAGCAACTAATGGTACATCAATCAGTCTCTTTCTCTATTCTCATTTTCTTAGTCCATCCCATTCAAAATCAATTGATGTATGAGCAAAACATGTTTATAAATGAGAATTTATAAATGAAGATGAAACTTCAATTCTGTTTTCAAGGTGTTTTGTTTGTAACAATACCATGCTGTCTTACAGCAACAAATGAATGGTGATTGAACACAATACCGAATTGTTATATCTAAAGAGAAGACTAACAGACACTTGTTTTAATGTATTTTCTAGAGCGAGTCCAAGAGTGACTCTTGGCTCTTTGCCCTGGCCGTGCTCCTGAGCAGCGTTTTGGTCTACAGCAGCGTGGGGCCCATCGACGACGAGGTCCTGGAGAAGCTGCAGTATCCTTTCCATTCTGAGGAATGGAAACTAAATTGGGGTCCGTTTCCCTCCGCTGACCTTAGTAGAGCCCAGGGGATCCAAAGCAAAGGGGACGGTTCACAGCGTTTTCACAGGGGGCGTGCACGTGAACCTTCCTGGCTGAGAGTTGCCTTTCCTTAGCCGAGGTCTAGTTACGTGGGGGAGCTCGTGCAGCTGATCAGGGCGACGTCCTCTCCAAGCCCTGACAGAGTAGGAGATGCCTCAGAGTTTGTGAACTTCTTCCCAGACTTCACCTGGACTCTGCTGGATTGCACCTTGGAGCCGGAGACAGCTGGTCGACCCTTCACGGAGGATGAGTATCTGGAGAAAGCCTTGAAGCTGAGCGCAGGTGTGAGCTGGTGATATTCACCCGGGAACAGGCGGGCTCCGGGTGGTGTCTGCATACATCCCTCTTGGAACTAGATGGAAGCCTGTAAAAGCAGCAGTCTAACTTGTAGTATGCACTTATTCAGTATCTGCTAGATCATTTAATTTTTTCCTCATCATATCATTCTCTTTATTTTAACATACTTTTTTTAATTTTTAAAAATTTATTCAATTGTGTGTGTGTGTGTGTGTGTGCGCGTGCGTGTGTGTATGTGTGTGTGTGTGTAGAACCATGGGCGAATTCGGGAACCACCATGGACCGCGTCCACCTCCTTCTTATTTACTCTGCCCGGGGATTCACAGGCTCCGCTCTACCAGGACCAGAAACGCAGGCCGCCCCCGCTTCCCCTGGCGTCTGTACGTGGGGTCTAGGATCTGAACTCAGGACCTTCCGCCTGCAAGGCAGAGGCTTAACCCCTGAGCCACCTCTCCAGCCCCTATTTTAACATACTTATTTTTGAAGCTATTATTACATCAATAAATTATTTCAACAGATTGCATTTAGATGGGCAAGCATCTGATGTAACCCAATTGATCAGGAAACACTGAGTCCTTTAAATTATATTTAGGTCCATGTAGTCTTCAGAGTTCACATAGAAATAGATAATCTTATTTTTTGTGAGTTCTTATTAACATCAATCATAAGAATTTTCCATAAGTGTTTAAGGTATAACCTATGTTACTTCTTGCTTTGTTCTTGCTTATTTGACTTTTCATTCATTTATATCTCTAAGATCTCTGATGTCTGTAGATGGAGACCAGAAGCTAATATATGAGTATTCGTTGGTTAAGCCACACAGTGTACAAAACTCAAAGACTTTGATCAGCTTTCTGGATACCAGTGATAATGTTCATTACCTGGAGCACTGTCTTCCAAAGTTAATCTCCAGAGAGGAATTTGAGTTTCATTCACAGAGAGCTATTGAATGAATATGTCAAAAGAAATTATGAAGAGCAGAGACTATAAATAATATTTGCCATATTCATCTGCCTTTCTCCAAGATCACACTTATGCAACTGTGTTTCTACTCTTTCTTAGGTGACAGTCCAAAAGCTGAGAATTCCAACCTAATCAGAGAATGTATTAGGCGTTTCTTTCCAAAACAAAAGTGTTTTGTTTTTGATCCTCCAAAATATCCAGAAGAGCTCCTAGCTTACATCGAAAATGAATTGGAAAATCCACTGGATTCCAAATTGCAAGGACAGTTGGAAAATTTCTGTTCTTACATCTTTACTCATGCAAGAACTAAGACCTTCAGGGAAGGAATTGAAGTCACTGGAAATTGTGAGTTTCCAAGTCTGAAGTCATCATTTTGCATGGACCAGTGGGTATTGAATAATTATAGTCCATGTTCTTCATGAGTCTTGTTTCATTCTGTATATCAGTATTTATATAATTCATACATCAAAGAGAAATATATACACACATTTAATGGGATTCACAGGATTTTTTCCAAAAACAATCGTTAGTCCTACTTGGGAATACTTACATGAATAAAAAGTCTCACCTTTGATAAAAAGTAGAAAATCACTTTTTTGTAATAAAAAAGAGTACTGTGGCTTGAGCATTTATTGTTTTCCTGAAGGTTGATCTGTGAGGACTTGGTCTCTAGTTTGACAGTGTGAGCTGGTAGTTCATGGAGTACCATCCGTGGAAGGGATTAATCCTTGTCTAATGGGATAACTACTTAGGAAAATGGGTTGATATGAATTAGACCACTGCAAGGATTGGCCCCCTTACATTTGGCTAGTTCTTCTTCTCTGCTAATTCTTTTTCTGCTGTGCAATGATAGAGGCAGGTGTCCTTCACGGGGTCCCATGCAGCATTTGGTCTCCCAACCTCTAGAATCGTGTGCCAATACTCTTCATTTCTTGGAATACCAGGCTTCAAGTATTTTGCAAACAACACACTTTGAAATAAAATAGAATAAACTTGCTTCTCAGGGGAAGACCTAACATACATGGTGCATTTTAAAAGATATATGTTTGTATTGTATTAATTTATCTCAAGAATAGTGTTTGGAAATTCAAACTAGTCCAAAATACTTGTAATCATAATACTCATTGAAAATCCATTCAAAGCTTAATAATTTGGAATGAACATTACCTATATAATCTGGCTATCTCTATCTACCAGTGTACATGCTTTTTTGTTGCAGCCATAACATTAATTTATTGAAATATTAAATTAATATCCCATGTAAAGGGGATAATGCCTGTTTTGTATAGAAAACATTTACTATAACTTCACAATTGGAATGATAACATTAGAAGTGATTAGCAATATTCTAGAAACACAAGCTTGATTTTCAAACTCTAGATTTAATTAACTTAATTGAATAGATACTCAAGCATTATACCTGTTATCTTTTAAATTTGTGTTAACATGAAATAGTTTGTTCCCTTAGTAACTCTGATTGTTATGTCACGAAATACATTGAAGAATTAATGATATGGCATAGAATAAAGGTAAATGGCCAAATGTGGGTGCTGATAGAAAAATGACCACAGGCATGTGCTAGTCTTAATCCTTTGAGAATACTATTATACAATACCATAAACTTAGTAGCCTAGAAATAACAGAAATATCTTCTTCGCAGATTTGGAAGGCAGAAAGTCCAAGACATGACGTGGGTGTGGCTGAGCCTATTAATAACTCTCTTTCACACTGGGGGTTACAGACTTTCTGTCATGTTCTCACATGGGGGAAGGATCACACTAGCTCTTTGGCATTCCTTTATTAAGGATATTAATTCTAATCACAAGAGCTTTGCGTTGTGATCTAATCACCTCCTAATTTTGCCATCTTGACCATTAGAATTTCAATATTTGGAACTCGGGAGGTGAATAAGCATTCATTTCCATTGCAGTGTGCGTGCTAAGAGAGTTGTATTTCAGGACCTCATATCCTGTTGGGTAGGAATTTAATATTTGCTTTATGTCATATACAGGGCTGGGGACCCTGGTGGAGATCTATGTGGATGCCATCAACGGGGGTGTGGTACCTTGTTTGGAGGCGGCTACAGCAACTCTAGCAAGGCAGCAGAACACAGCAGCTATGAAGAAGGCAGCTGATCACTTCATCGATCGGATGGTCCAGCCAAGGAGCGACTGCGCAAACACGCTCCAGAACATGCTGGAAAATCACACGGCCTCCGAGAGAGAGGCTATTGCTGTTTTCATGGAAAACTCCTTCAAGGATGAGGATCAGGAGTTCCAGAAGAAGCTGCTGGTAATGTATCTGAGGCATCGCCGTCATGGTCCTCTGGAAAGAGGCTGCATCCTGCCTTTAAGGACTGCCTGGCTCATCTCTCGTTCAGAAATAAAGCCTTTCTGATTCTCATCAAAAGTAAGATTCCAAAAGATGACAAGTCTGCTACCTCCGAGAAATCTCTCTGATGTCTGACAAAATTAGTGCATTCATACCCCCCAGTAATTCTTTACCCAGAAATCTCTCTGATGTCTGACAAAATTAGTGCGTTCATCCCCCCCCAGTAATTCTAACAGATTTCAATGAATATTCTCATAAATTGCAACCTTGTCCAGAAAAAAATACAAGTCTTCTTTGAACAGTTTATGTTTCCTGTGCACACTCTCCTGTTCCTGCGAAGCAAAGTTTCTTTTACCAGAACTTAATGCCACGGCTACATTCGTCTCCTATTGGTCCTTGCCATGTTACTAAGGATTAAATCACAGGACACAAAGCTTCATTGTGTTATACAATTCTACTTTTTCACAGACTAGAATCCTAAAGCTCAAAAAGATTAAGATTTTTCCCATCAAGGTCTCACAGAAAGATTTAGGATTGTCAGTAGGTCCTTTCTGGTTGCTTGGTTCATTCCTTGTCTTCCTCCTCTGAAATGCTTTCTCATGCAACATAACTTAGACTGATCTTTCTACCATGTTTTTTAGAATTTCGTCGTCTTTATTTCTCTCTGTAGTGACATCACTCCCTGCATTTCCCTTGTAGGACATCACAATGAACACAAAGGCAAACGTCTTACTTCTGAAGCAACAGCCACCCTATGCTTACTGTAAGCATAAACTGGATGAGTTTTCAAAGGCTCTAAAGAAAGGGGTCTCAAAAGGAACCTTCGCTGTGCCTGGAGGGTATAAGCTTTACAAGGAATTAAGAGAAAAGATTGAGCGAGACTATTGGCAAGTGTGCGAGAAAGGAGTACAGGTGAGGAATTAGATCAAGCATCTCAGAGCACAGCATCAAGGATGTCCTCTTTTATCAATTATTTGAAGATGAAATGTGACATGTTAGCTTTAATGCCTCTGCTTGATGATTATTTCTAAAAGAAAACATTTTACTTTCAAAGAAACTTATGAGATTTTGGAAATTTAGAAAACATGAAAAATACTTGTTTATTTATGTAGAGAGAGATGTTGATTTGCAATATACCAAATGATAGTGATTTACAAGGCTCAATCAGAGTCATATTTTTCCAGGCTGAGTATAGTGAGAAAGGAGTCAGCTGACCAACAATTACATTCTGAGTGATAATGCTAAAAGTCTATGAAACTGGAGTTCCAGAGGGTGACAATAAATATAATACAGGTACAGTTAATGTATGTCAAATTGATATTGTTCACAGATACGGGGGGGAAGCTATCTATGTCTTTCCCTAGACCATGCTATTTGCTCTTCTAAATAACTTTAATAGGTATCTTCATTTTGAACATTTTACACATCTGAACCAAGAAGCCTAGGCATGTTAAATAATCTGACTGAAGAGCAGGGAGGAGCACCTCTGTAGAGTTAGGAGCACTGACATTGCAAGATAAGTGTATGTAAATGGTCACTGTGATTTGTGATATTCATTGAAATCCATTAGCGTTACTAGAGGGATGAATGTACTAACTTTGTCAGACATTTTCTGGGTAAAGTACCTAACATCGGAGGCAGCCGACTTGTAGTCTTTTGGAATCACATGATTCTGACTAGTTGGAATCTAGAGCAGATGGGCGTGGAACAGAATATCCACAAAAAATTGTGTATTTGTAGAACTAATCTTTTAATTTTTTTTGCTCCTTCTTTTTCTCATAGGCAAGAAGTGTCTTTCAGAGGTTCCTGAATTTGCAGGTGAAAAAAGAAAAAGCCATTCTCCAGGCAGATAGAACTCTCAGTGACGAAGAGAAGGCAGTAGCAGGTATGGACCAGGTCTGAGAGCAGTGTAGATGTAGCTACGTCCCTGCAGTGTTCTCTGACAACTTTAAGAGACTTAACCTTGCCTGACTCCTGAGTGCCATGGCCAGTCTGCTGAATCTGGAAAGAACAGAAGGACACTCACCGTGCTTGTATTTGAGCTACAGGCTGGGTCTTCCCCGTCACCTTCTGAAAGATGCTTTTGACAGTGTGGACCTTCATGAGTTCCGTGATTTCCTGCTCTCCCTTTCTGGAGATAGGAAGATAATTAGTCTTTACCTGTTGCTTTCTTCCCTTTCTAAATCCTTTTGGGAGTCAGTGGAACAGGCCATGATGGAAGCAATGGAGAAAGAACAGGAGCTGGAAAGACTGAGCGAGCAGGAGCATCGGCTGTGGGTGGAAGCTCAGGAGAGGAGCTTCCACGAAAACATGGAGCAACTGAAAAAGAAGCTAGAGGTGGAGAGAGAACTACGCTTGAGAGAGATCAGCTCAATGCTGGAGCACAAACTACAGGTGCGATTCCTTGGCTCAGTGGAGTCTGATGGTCCAGGGTCTCAGGAAGGGTGGAGAAAGCCCCTTAGTCATATGCTGATTTCAATTCATTCAATGTCTTGAGTATTTCTTTCCTTTTCTTGATGCACCAACCCCAAATGACTTTGAATTATTCTCTGTATCTAGACTTTGGATTTTTTTTTTGTCTCTGGCTCTTGCAAGTCCTTAAATAATACAAATATGGTAGGAGTTGCCATTTTGAGAATATTTAAAATAGTCTGGTGAAGGTCTACGGAGCAGTCATTTCAACCAGGTTTAGTCAGCATGAACAGCAACTGGTTTGCATTCCCAAGCCACAGGCTGTCAGGAGCCTTTCTACTTACTACCCACAGACCCCAAGGAACATATATTGAACTATCAGCAGCCTCCAAACTTCTAAACTGGATGCAGTTGTCCCCAGTGTGGAGAGCTTGCTCAAGTTAGCACAGTTACGGTAACCCAAGAATTCTCTCATTGTCCATTGGAAACTTACAGGAGAACAGATTTTTTTCAATCTCCTCTAAACCTGAACCGTATCAAGGATGCGACGGTCAGGATAGCCAAGTCGAAGTGAGAAGCTGTAGAATCTGACCAGCCATATTCCTTTGGCCATGATCATGAACAATTTGTTCCTATACCTTGTACAATAGCAACGGTGCAGTAGTGGGTGAATATTAGTAAAGATGAAATTAGGTACCTATAGACATGCACTGGTCCACCTCATAATATTCTGTGTTATCCTATGGCAATTGAGGAAAAATACTCAGGGTAAAATTAAGACAGCTTGAAAAAATTTAAATACTAAGTGTAATTTAAAAGAATTGAGCTTTTCAAGGATCTACTTCTAAATTTCATTTGTATTTGTTTTAGCTACAGAAGGAGTTTCTTGATGAAGGATTTGAGAAGAAATCTGAGGAGATGAATGCAGAGATACAGCACTTGAAAAATAAGATGTATACAATCAAAAGTGACTGGAACAAACAAACTTTAGACAAATTTGGCAAGGAACTATCTTCAAGACTGTCTCTTCCATAGATCTCTCTTGAACAGATTAACAGAGGTATGACCTCACTATTTCAAAAGAAATAGTTTGTGTTTTTTTTTTTTTTTTTTTTTGAGAAGTGCTGAGATATTTTGGCTGGACTTTTTTTTTTTTTTTTTTTAGGTAAAGTTTAGGTTACAGAAATTCTCTATGGGAAATGTGAACAAATCTCATCTCTTCATCCCAGATAGGACACTAAGACCACAGTAATGATTGGTTGACTCAGAATTCAGATTAAAGTCTCAACC
Organism: Typhlomys cinereus; assembly: GCA_023101885.1. Classification (NCBI taxonomy): domain Eukaryota; kingdom Metazoa; phylum Chordata; class Mammalia; order Rodentia; family Platacanthomyidae; genus Typhlomys; species Typhlomys cinereus. The sequence goes on along the minus strand of JALPQD010000064.1, from coordinate 7,612,392 downwards.
TTGATGGGTGTCAGTAAAGTGAGGGCATAGATTAGAAAAGAGTGGGGTCCTGACACTTGGGGTGCAGATGTGTGGGAGAACCTTAAAGAGGCCGAGAATTTGAAAACACAGATTCTGAAGGGTTTGTTTTGTCTGAGGATCTTGCCCAAGGGAATTAATCCTATATTGTCTGTGGAACCAAGGCCTTCACCTTAGTGTGGAAAACTTTCGCTCTTTCTGATTAGCCAGGTCAGAGCTAGCGAAAGCAATGTGAAAGTTCATGGTAACACAGGCAGCCTGGCAAATTACAGAGGTCTCCAGCCACACATGGAACAAGAAAAATATCTCCAGCCTGAATAGCTATTGTGGATGTTTATTCTGCAGCTGCCGCCTTTCTATATAAAAGAGTTCTTTCTATATGAGAGGGTTTAAGATGAAGAACTGTAGTATATGAGAACCGAATATCCAGAGTGCAATGGGAGGAAGTGGGAACAGAGAAAGTTCTTAGAAAACCTCGAGGTTCAGCCAGGGCATGTAATGAACAGCAATAAACACCTGTGTCACCAGACCCAGATTCTTGTTCTTTATTCTTTGATACTTTAATAGACAAACATAATTAAGTTTTTTTCTTCTACTACTTCCCATCAACCCCATCCATCCCACCTCAACCCCCGGCCTCCCTTCCGATCCCTTGCCCCCATGCACGCGTGACCCACTGGGCCCCATCTAGAATGCCTGCACCCACTAGGACATGAATAGCCCACCAGTGAGCCAACACTTCAATAAAGAAGCTCCCCTCTCTTGTCTGGCACCATTTCCAAACAGTCTTTCAGGTAGTGCCATAGTTCCTGGACAGTCCCTCCTCCGTGGCAAAATGTTGGTAGGTCACCTACGGTGGGAGGAGGTGTCGAAGCATTGGGCTCTTGGGGATACCAGCCCTGATAACAATGGAGGCCATTGTCTTTAGTATTTTGCCTCACCATTGGGTTCTTATATACTTTTTTTTTTTTTTTTGCATGGAATTCATCCCCCCCCCAGTTTTATAAGCATAATGAGTAGTTATCCCTATCCCACTTCTTATCTTCCCTCTTTTTTTCTCCCACCCTCTCTCCTTCCTTTATCAATGCATCCCACTTCCTCCCACCGTCCTGTCTGTCTCCTTTTGTGGACCCCAGGGTTTCCTTTGGAGTATCTGCTGCAGTAGGGGCTCAGGCCTCTGTGGCAGACCAAGGGATCCTTCCTTGGGAAAAACCACAGATAAGGGCACTTATTCATCCATCCAGCCCCAGCCCCTAAGGTTCCCACTACACGTAATTATTTCTCCTGAGATCCTTCCTAGGCTATGTGGGAATGTCGACCCGTCAGCAACCATGCAGGTCTGGGGAGGGCAAGTCTCACTGCAGTGAGTTCCCGGATGCAGCAGCCCTGCCTTGAGTAAAATTTCCTAGCCGGTGGCAGACCTCCCTATCTTCAGACCTTCACAAACTTACTATAGCCTCTGCCACAAGATTTCCTGGGAATAGCAAATAAGGGAGAGATATGGTTGGCCTGATTCCAGCTGTGCCTTTTGGGGGGTGGGAGCGTTCCCAGTACTCTGCATTCTGGTTGATTTCTGCTATTTCACTGCTCGCCCGTTGCAGTAGACTGCCTCTTGTTTGGGTGTTGAGTTCTTTTCTCATCTAAAGATAAAATGAGAGGTGTTTAGAGGGAAGTTAATTTACTCTTGAGTGTTTGTGTTCAGTATTGAGACAGCTGATCCTGTCTACTGTCACTTTTCTCCTATCCACTGTTTAGACTGGTTGACAGAGCTGGGCATGTGCTTCCTGTCATTGGGGGAGTGGCTTAGGGGATAGTAAGCAGGTGGTTGGCTACCTGGAGACCAATCCCACTCTCTACTGTGTCCTATTTCTATTCTTCCCTCTCCTTTAAGACTTTTCTTACATAAAAATCTTTTTTTTTCAATTATTTACCAATGTTCTTTTGTTTGTGCTCTTTTTGGATCTTCTACCCCTCCTCTACTCCCCCACAACCCTGCTTGTGTTTCTTTGCGTTTAAGGTATTGTAAGAATTTATGTTTGATTCCATCAAAGTGAGTGTTTTGTGCTAAGATCCCTTATATGGAAGAACATATAGCATCTGTCTTTCTACTTCCGGGATAGTCCACTGAGTTTGATTTCTTCCACTTCCATCCATTTACTGGCAGATTTCATTAGCTCATCTTTCCTGCAGCATATGCACCACATTTTTATTAACTGTTTGTCAACTGTCGAACACCTAGGTTGGTTCCATTTCTTTGCATTGTGACAAGTGCTGGTATGAACATGTCTGTACATGTGTATTTCACTTCCAACTAAACACACACACGTGCAAAATGAAGTTTTAAAAAGTGATGTAATACTTAGTACTGGGGAAATTTGGAGATTACAGTTACCAAGTCATTTTCCTTAGTGGAGTCCTAGCTATGTGACAGAACTCACAGAATGAATAAGGGTAAAATCCTCCCCAGACTCTCATGGGCTACAAGATTCCACGAGTTTGTGAGTTTCTTTCCAGACTTATCTGGACTATGCATGACTTCACACTGGAGCTGAAGTTAAATGGATGCCCATCACAGAAGACCAGTATCTAGAGAATGACTTGAAGCTGATTCCAAGTAGCAGAGTGGGATCTGGGTACAGGAATGTTTAGCTGAGAGTGAAATACACTAAACGCTTCTCATCATGTCTTGTATAACTTTTGTATTCAAGGGTAGATTTAGGATCACAGAAGTGGCTACTCAGTGCTACATTATTGTCCCCTCATAAATCACACCAGGGTTAAGTCCCTCGAAGAAGGGTAGAGTCTTAATGTATGTGGAGATTATTAAAATAAATTTGCACTCACAATGCAAATGTAGATTAGCACCCAGATTACAATGAGTACCGACTCACCGAAGATCAGAACCTCCATTCTCTTATTAGACTTTTTCCTCTTTGTGTCGAGAAAAACAAACTAGATCATTGTTATGAACAGGATTACAAGAAAGAGACGCTGGTATTCAGTTACATTTTACTTTTCTTGAGGAAATATATCACTTTATAGTGACTGGATCATCACATTTCCCACAAATGTGCACTCAAAACAAACCTAGAAATCCTCTTAGACCTACTCTTTTTCAGTATTTCAGCATCTAAATGATCCTTTGTTTTTGTCTCCCATCATGTCATTCTCTCCATTCTAACAATAATATATGTGATGATCTCATTTTAAATTAACTATTTCAATGTATTACACTTAGGTTGGCACATAGTTTTGAAAATCCATGAATGTATTAAGTAGAGGAACTCACATAGGAGTTTTTTTTTCTCTTCAAAGTTTACACTCAGAAACAAATACTCCTATGTTTAGTGTGTGAGCTCTTATTTATATCAGTTTTAAGACATTTTCTTCAGCTGATCAAAGTGCCGTCTGTCCTAAGACAACTGTTGTTCTGTTTCTTTTGTGGATAGCTCCTCTGTATCCAGTGCCGTAGCTGATTTTCAGTAGGGGTAGACCTGGATCAGAAACTGACATGTGACCATTTGTAATTAAATCACTTGATAATCATCCACTAATAAACCAAGGACCAAGCTTATTTCTGTGGTTGCCAGCTATGAAGTCTTTCCAAACTTTATTCCAGAGATGCAATATTGTCATGAGATTGACTTCAGTTGAACCACCTATGTACATCGAGCATACATTTAATTAGTACATTAATAGTGATCTAGTACATAGAATGCTATTAGACATTAATGTTTGATTACATTAATATATAATCCACATTAATTCATTAGAACATGAATATGTAAGAGTAATTTATACTGTATCAGTACACGGATGTCTAGGAAGTGATCTATAAAAGGACGGAAATTCCTAATCAAAACATCATGAGCTCCCACATTCCAAGACAGCTCAGTATAACTGTGTTCCCCTTTCTTCAGGAGACAACCCTAGAACTGAATGCTCAAACAAACCCAGAATGTGTCTTTGGAAATATTTTCCAAATTGGAAGTGTTTTGTTTTGGACCGGCCAACACATGAAAAGGAGCTCTTAGCTCATATCCAGGATTTGTTGGAAAATTAACTAGATCCTCACTTCTTGGAACAATCAAAATAATTCTGTTCTTACATCTTTATTCATGCAAAGACCAAGACTGCCAGGGAGGGAATCGAGGTCACTAGGTGTCCAGTTTTGAAATTATAGTTCGGGATGGCATAATATATGATGAAATTTAATTATAGATATTTCTCAGGAATTCTGTTTCTTTCTCCACAACTGTGTGTTTGTTGCTACTCACATGCTATATCAAGAGTGTGCTCCTGCCACAGTGTTTGCAATTTCTTCAAATATTGTCAGTGATGTTAGGAGTGCCCATATACCTGAAGGGCACCATTTTTAATGAGGTAACATTAACTCAGTATAGAAACAGAATTGTTTGTCTTCTTAAATCAGACGATAAGTGATTCTAAGGAAGACTACCTGTAAATTCAAGTCAATCCGAAATAAATATCAGTTCATGAGGCCCTGAAACACATGGTCTGAATTATTATACTTCCTGCCTGCCTGTCATACTAATTTTCTCTTCTTTATTCCAGCCTTTTGAAAATGATTTTGAAAATGATCCATGGAGGGGTTTTGTGTTTTTGTTTGTTTGTTTGTTTTTAACATATTGGTCTCATGGCTCAACTCCCATTAATGGCAAATTTGTCTGGGTTCAGATGATAGAGAGATTTCTAGAGATTTGGATTGAGAAAATCTATTCAGAATTGATCTTTCTCAAGCAAAACATGCATTGACTCTTTTTTTTTTTTACTGAAAAAAAGCATGGTTCTAGAATGTTCCTAGATCATTACGTTGGTTGGTTATCCTCTTTGTTCGTATATCTCTATTTCCACAAGCTTGATTTTCATGAACATATGCCTTTAATGGGAAATTATGTTCTTCAAATTTATTCTCCACTTCTAGCATTGTGCTACTCATGATAGATTCCCAAGCTGTAGATTTTTATGAACTGTAGCTTCTGCCTTTTACAAAAAACCCCTAAGATCTACAGAGGTTAAAAATTTTCCCATCATGTTGCAAAGAGTTCTGAGAAGTGAGATTCTTCAGACAGAATGAAGATGCATCCATTAAATACTGCAAGGATAAGCTTGATCAGCTCTCAAAGACTTCCACAAGTATTTCAGAAGGACCTTTCTTGGTTCCTGGAGAGTACAAACTGTGCAAGGAAGCAAATGATAGGATTGAAAGTGAATATGCACAAGTGCCAGGAAGAGAATGAAGGTGAGGAGTAAGGGGAACATGGGGGAGACAGAATAGTACTGGGGGAGCATTCTGAGAGAAAAGCACCCGTTGTGCATGTGAACAGGTCACAGAAATGCATTATAACATAGATTTGTGTTATAACTTTTAACATCCAGTATTCCCTGCTTATTGACAAATATAGAAATGTTCAGCATTGAAGGAGGAAATGGACATCAGAAGTCAGAAGATCCAAGAAAGTCAGAAGTTTATCCACTTCTTTCTCTAACGGCATCTCAAGCATCATGCCGCAGGGTTGTTCTTTGTCGCTCACTGGATATGGTGACTGGTCTCAAATGTCAACCCGAAGCCTAGGAAGTGGGGCTCTGTGCTCAGCTGTGGGGGGCTATCTAGTTAAGGGAAGTGACATAAAAGCCTGTAGGTGGTTGTCTTGATTCCATAATTGATGTGAGAAGACCCAGCCCATAGCAGGTGGATAAAAATGGAGAGAGCTGGTTGATCACCCACCTCCAGGATCCAGAGTCAGAAAGCAGATAATATGCACGGAACAGTCACTCCTGTGTGGCAGGCACAGTGCTGAGAACATTCCCTGGGTGTTTGGCTTCGCCCTTCCAGAAAATGTTGTGAGCCGTTTTCTGGCAGGCAGGGGCAGGCTAAATTTCAATAGCTTTAAATGTTTCAGTTTCATAATTTCTTGCTATAATGAAAGCTTGACCTAAATAACGGGGAACAAGAGGCTTTATTCTAGCTCAGAATCGAAGGGTACAATCCATCATGACAGGAGGGTCATACCAGCATCAGGGAACAAGGGAACAGCACATCCACGTCCTATCGGCATCCAAAGCAGAGGGCAAAGACCATTTCTGCCCAGTTGCTCGCTTGCCTGTCTACTTGCCTGGCACTAGTTCTCCCCATCTTTATCCACCTCCCGGAAGGTCCTACTCACTATGGGCCGGTCTCCCCTCATTAATTATACAATGAAGATAATCCCCCGCAGGCTTTCCCAGAGCCCTGCCTTAACTAAATATCCCTCTTAGGTGTTCCCAGGGTTTTGGGATTAACTGGCGCATCCAGTGAATGACAAAGGAGAGCAGCATAGCTTAGAGTCTGTGCTTTAGTTGGGTAAGTTGCAGGAGGCTATGAATATTTGGGTGACATAGATGCTGTGTCGTTAGTAATGTTATCCAAAGGGAAGAGTCCCAGGGAAACTTGCAAATGCATAATGACACCAGGTATTGTGGGTTTGCAGAGTGAGTGGAGGAAGACTACACTGAGAAAGTAAGTGGAAAGACAGAGAAAGAAGGTGGAATGGAGGTTCTTTGGTGGTATTGAGGAGTATGGGCACTACAAATGTTAAGAATTTAAGAAGAAAAAAAAGAAACAAATGAACTTGTTTATAAAGAAGAAACCTCTCGCCAATAGAAATATCAATTATTTTGTTTTCCTTTTGGTTCCTCGGGCCACTGCAGAATTTTCTGGAATCACAGTTACCCATAAAAAATCTCATCCTCCAGGCACTCAAAGCACACATTGCTAAAGAGAAGGCTCCAGCAGGTGTGGAACCCAGGTTCCCGCTGTGAAGCCCAAGTTCCTGCCAGCGCAAAATTCAAATCTCTCCCGCCGGCGCCAGCTCACTGCGGACGTGCAGACCTGAGCCTGCTGCCTCACCCTCTCCCCCTGGGCATGCCGGGAACTGCCCAGGGCAAGGTTATCGGCCAGAACATCTGTAAACTGACTCAACTTCCTTGTGTATAGTGAAAATATTTACAGAATGTATTTTGCTCAAGGCAGTTGCTTTTCCTATAAAAACCTTGCCCCAAATTCAGTCGGGGCCGTTCTCCTATGCCTGAGCAGGGAGGCGGTCCTAGCTAGCTAGATTAATAAATCTTGCCTCATGCCTTTACAGCAACCCAGCGGTTCTCGTGTCTCCTTCAGGGATCTGGGTAAGGGGCCCAAAGGGAACTTCGGTTCCAACATATGGGGGCTCGTCCGGGATGCCCCTGACCCAACTCGGAGGAGCCGACGACCAGGGTTGGAGGTAAGTGGAGCTCCTGAATTGTCCTGTGTCTTGTGCATTGTGTATTGTGTCTGTGGTCTCTCATGTCAGTTTCTTTTCCAGGCCACCTAGGTGGGACGAAATTGAGGCTGTACCCGTCGAGAGGTGGGCAGACGTGTCCGAGACCTCGCAGGGGAGACGGACGACGGTCCGACCCCGGGGACAGCGAGGGGGTAGCGGCTGGAGGAGAAGATTGCAGTTGGAGGAGGGATGGAGGGCACCCGGGGCAGCGGGCCTCCGGACATCCCCAGCTGAACTCCCAGCCGGACCCCAGGGGGAAGATTGCAGTTGGAGGAGGGATGGAGGGCACCCGGGGCAGCGGGCCTCCGGACATTCCCAGCTGAACTCCCCTTAAGGCTTGGGCAATTGGACGGTATTCCCAATTGAACCCAACCCTGTTCGGTAAGCTGCAGCAGTCGGAGAAGGAGGGCATACCCGGGGCAGCGGGTCTCCGAACTCCTCTGTTACAGGCTTCTTTTACTTTCACTTTCTCCCCGGGAGAGAAGCCGCTCGAGCGAGCGCTTAAGGACCGGGTGCTGCAAATATGTGTTGGGTTCGTCTTTGTGAAATATTTGTTGGGTTCGTCTTTGTGTCATTCTCTGTGTTTCTGGGGTATTTCTGTGTTCAAGAAATTCAATATATAATGGGACAGACTCGATCAACGCCCCTTGACTTGATTATCAACCATCAGACGGACGTTAGGGAAGGAAGGAATGAACGGAGGCTTACTCAAATCCTGGCTACAATAGTACAGGACAAGCAGGACGGGCAAAACAGGCAGGAAGAGAGAAAGGGATACCTGAACAATAAAAGTGACAAGAGAGCTGACCGAGACCAATGCCGCTATTGTAGAGAAAAGGGGCATTGGGCGAGGGACTGCCCCAAAAAGCCCCCGTTCCACAAACGCCTGCCAGGTAACTCCTCTCGAGTGCTAACCCTGGGGGAAAGATCTGACTAGGGAAGACGGGGAACTGTCTGTCATTTTTTTTGTGCTGTGTTTATGATGATCTCATTTTAAGAGTTACTTTAAGTGTTTTGATTTGCTTAGTTATCTGGGTTTTCCATAATAGGTGTGTTTTATGTTTCAAAATAACACAGCTATGGCCATTTCAAATTATTGCGCGCTTATAATTACATCTTGGTTTTTTTTGACTTTTTATTATTTGGCATGCTCAATTTAAATGCACGTGCACACTTAAGAACAACATAAAAGGCCTGAGTACGTACTGATTAAAAAATTTTGTTTTATCTTGATTTCTATGAAGCTTCACAAAAGATGATATTGTGTTTTTACCTAGGATCTAATAACATCACTTTTGTAATTCCTTTAAAAGTTTGTTTTCCCATATGTAATACCAACATATCTAGCAACCAGAAAGGAAAACTGATTTCTGAGAAATTCATTGGAATTTCTTCATTCTCCTGGTATGTATGCTAATTTCCTGTTTCCAGGTGTACTCCTGTGTTCTGTTACAATCTTGCTAACTTAATTGGGATATAATGATTTTTAAGATGAGGTCTACTGTTACTGCCTCTTTTAAAGGACATTTTTTAAAGGGTAAACAACAGAAAACCATCAAGTATGAAAGAAAATATGTATGGTAGTTAGATGTGCAAGAGGTTCATGAGTTGGTTACTTAAAAAAAATGTTAAAGTATGTCATGAAGGTTTGTGGGATGTTAGAGTTATGAGAAGACTGAAAATAAGAGATGATGGTTAAAGAAAATATTATTTGTTATGTTTCTTCCATGTTATAAAACAAAAGATATTGAGCCTCAGAAATTAGAAATTAAGAATTAAGCTTCATGTATTCAAATGTATTTCAGTTGTCTGTTTAAAGCAGAAAATTGGTTACTTCTAAAATCCCAACTTCTCAAGGACAGTAGGAATCTTAACAGTGGGGTCATAAATGAGAAGTCTGAGACCAGGGCCCTCCCTGCCCCCAGGGAGGTGGCCAGCAGGAGAAACTGAGGCCCCGCCTCAGCTGCAGCTTGGAACAGACTCAAGGCCAACTAGGGAGTTTCTCTAAATCTTGGACTTTACAGTAAAAGAGAATGTGCTAAACCAACCCCTGCTCACCTTTTGGAGCAGGCCTCTCTTGGAGGGGGAGGAAAAGGGCACCTGCAAAATGGGGGAGGGAATGTTTTAACCTCTGTATGAATGTGTGAATGAATGTCGGCCTGAGGTGGGAAACCTGTAACACCTCTGTGCTCGAGTTTGTAGTCCCACGGCGAGATCCCTAAGATCTCTTAAAGCCACGGGATTCGATTGGGCCAGTTCTGCGTTTCCATGGTGATAACATATGGTCTAGGGTGGGATTGGATTAGAATTCGATCACAAGTCATGAAACAGCTGAACCCACTATGGCTAAGTTATCACCCATGACTCTGCAAAGAGTGTGGCCAGACTGGTACTTGAATGATCTCTCCTGGAGGGATTCCCAACCTTTGTCTGTCTGCGTGATCAATGTGACTCTAGCTTTTGTTAGTCAATGGAAGGGAATTCCTAAAAATGTTTGCCCTGAAGGAAAGTGTTTCAAGTCTGAGACAATGACTATGCTGTTTAAATAGCATAGGGAATACAGGAAGCTTCAGGCATGTGTGGACCATGGACTCTCCCCTTTTAGTGTCATCGGGTGGGGCTCTGGTGGCGTTGGGTGGAGTGCTGGCCTCCCCGGACCACACCACGGACTGTATCAGTGGATGTCTTTGCTGACAACACTGTGTATAGTGATTATCAGAACTCTGCTAAGCCACGCGTCCTTTCCTCAAGTCCAGGTTCACTAATTGAAGCCAAAAGAGAGAGATTTCCCCTTCCTGTGTCCAGGGACTATCTAGAAATTGTGAATGCTTAGTTCTACCAACCTAAAAGAGGGTCAAGTCATAGCATATTCTCAGACATGCCCTGTATACATCTTAGACAAGAGATGATCCCAGGAAGATCTTTAAATTATAATACCATCCAACTAGAAAGTTAAGAGGCTATAAACATTTGTACCAAAAGTACCAGCTAGTAACTCAGGAAAAGCTTTGCCTCTCAATGCCCTCAAGACTAAGGTGAAACAGACAGGAATTTCATTTAGCTTCCATGTCAGCCAAAGTCCTCATCTGTCAGAGGGAAGTAAACTCTCATGTGGAGGACAACAGGGCTCTCATCTGTTGAGGGAAATAGGTCCCCATCATCTGTAAGGGAGAGGTTGGCACCATCAGGAAGCTTTCATTTTTGTCTTGGAGGTAGAATACTTTGTTTCTGTTTGTCCTAGGACTTTAAAAATAGGACAGGTGACCTAGGACTTAGTATAAAAAAAAAAAAGAAAAGAAAGAGAAAGAACCAGAAAGCAAAGGAATCAGAACTTGACATTTGCCTTAGGGGATAGGTTAAACAGGCACCCCAAGCAGATCAACCCAGGACCCCTCCTGACAGGGGAAAGGTAAAGATGCTTCGAATATGACCAGACTGGGCACTTTGAGACTGTTGTGAGCACAGAAAGCTTTCATGTGGCCTATGTCCCAACTATGGGAATTTCCACTGGAGGAAGATTGCCCCCTGAACCTCAGGACCCAGGGGTCGAGCGAGTTCTCTGGTGGAGACCAATGAAATGGCCTGAAGCTCTTAGCTTCCCTCCGATGGGAAAAAGGAGTTTGCCACTGATATCCAACAAAAGGAAGCCCAAAAGTGCCAGGTTGAGCATCTCGTGAGAACCTTGGGTTTAACGTGCAAATGGGAAGCCTCTTTGTTTCTATGTTAATAGACAAGGGAGCACAAAATTCTAGTGCTCAACTTCCTTCCTAGGCTTTTGTCAACTTTTGATTTTACTAAAATGTTTAAGATCAAGAAAATGACAGGCTCATTGCACTCACAAAGTAACTACTGAGATTCCTTATGTGCTTAATAGTGATGCTTTTTAGGCATTCCTTTGTTTACATGCCTGAGTGCCCGAATATTCAAGGTTTAGGCTTAAAGGTATTAGAAGAGAAAATCATGGATTACAGAAAATGCCAGATAGCATGTAACAAAAGTCTGCAGTTTAAAGACCCTAAATGCTGCATCCTTATCCAACCACTCTGATGGATAAGATTCCAACCTGATAAGATATTATTTCAAGGAAACATTTTCTGGAGAAAAGACATGGCTTTATCTAGGAAAAATAAATATAAAAATTGTCAGGTCTTGGTGTTTCTTCCCAGTTCAGGCCTAAAGCCTGTTCCCTGGGGAAGGTCACTGTAACCTGGCCACAGGGGTTTGGGCTCCATGGTTGTTGACCTCCTCTACTAGAGAGATTAAGAAAACTGGAGTGGTGTTTGATGCCAGCTTGTTCCTGCTGCTTTCCGTGTCAGTATTCAGCATCGTGAGTGTGACGGCCTACATTGCCTTGGCCCTACTCTCTGTGACTATCAGCTTTAGAAGGGTATGATCCAAGCAATCCAGAAATCAGATGAAGGCCACCCATTCAGGGCATATTTGGATGAAAAGATGCTATCATAGGAGAAATTATTCTTTTATATTGCTTAAGCTCACGCAGGGACTTACCCACAGCAAGACTGCTGAGCTTGTTCGGTTTATCTCATGTGCCTTCCCAATTACAATGATCTGGTCCTTCTATGGATTCTGGAGATTCAATTTGCCTGTATTTTGTCTCTTTTAGACCAACCTTGAGGTAATAAAGCCATCTATCAAAGACCTCTAGACCAACCCAGCATTTCATAGATGAGAATGTCAGACTGCTCTTATTTCCTTCGCCCCGATTCAGCAGGAAGCAGCCAGATCGAATCACCGCCCTTTATCCCCAGAGCAGTCTGATTCTCATATAGGTTTATGGGAAAGTGAGGCAGGATTAGAGCAGCTATGCTGGGATGGGTCTCTCAAGGTCTTTAGAATTCTGAAGAGACGTCCTCTACTGCTGGAATCACCTGGAAGGAACACCCCTGCTGAGGAACTGACTCCAATCCTCCCAGAAATTTACCACAAGAACTGTAACTGACACTCCATGATTGGAGTGTGCCTAAAGAAAAGGGGGGAATGTGGAACCCAGGTTCCCGCTGTGAAGCCCAAGTTCCTGCCAGCGCAAAATTCAAATCTCTCCCGCCGGCGCCAGCTCACTGCGGACGTGCAGACCTGAGCCTGCTGCCTCACCCTCTCCCCCTGGGCATGCCGGGAACTGCCCAGGGCAAGGTTATCGGCCAGAACATCTGTAAACTGACTCAACTTCCTTGTGTATAGTGAAAATATTTACAGAATGTATTTGCTCAAGGCAGTTGCTTTTCCTATAAAAACCTTGCCCCAAATTCAGTCGGGGCCGTTCTCCTATGCCTGAGCAGGGAGGCGGTCCTAGCTAGCTAGATTAATAAATCTTGCCTCATGCCTTTACAGCAACCCAGCGGTTCTCGTGTCTCCTTCGGGGATCTGGGTAAGGGGCCCAAAGGGAACTTCGGTTCCAACACAGGTAAAAGGGCTGGGCTTAGCTCTCAGAGGGTAGATGGACAGAGCCTTTGGTCAGATCCTAGAGGAAGACCTGCCCAAAAGAGTTTCATCTCTGTCTGTGGTTTACACGGTCCAATGAAAACACCAAAGGGAATGTTTATCAACTAGAATGTTTATCAACTAGAATGTTTATCAACTAGAATGTTTATCAAGTAGACAGCCTCAGAAGGGCCATCACTGTATCACACCCGCTCTACATGGTATGTCCAGTGGTGAGTTTTGAGATTTCCTATCCCCAATTTTAAGTCCATAGAAATTTCTTTTAATTTACTTTCTTCTCGCTTCTCCCCATTTCTTATGATAAGTAAATAGCCTTTCTTTTGTAAATAGCTACAGTGATATGAAATTTTCATTACTCATTTTAAATATGGAATTCAGTTCTGAAAGAGGGATAGTGAGGCAAATATCTGCACAATTAAGACAAAGAACATGTCTAGCACCAAATGCCCCAAACTCCTTTTTTCTTTCTACCAGTCCTTAATAACCACTCATCCACATCAACATTCCTGCTATCCTTGCATTTTTAGGTTAGACTACCAATCATAAAGTCTGCCCTCTTATAACTTTTGAAGTCTATGATCCCATATTATTAGCTATAGGTCCAAAACTATATAATAGACCTCCATAACTTATGTTGTGTAGCTCAAATTTGGAGGCCTTTGATGGACACTTGTCAATTTCCCCGGTGTTCCACTTCCCAGCAGCTGTCTGTCATTCGACTTTCTGCTTCCATGTACTTTAGACTTGGCTTTTGTTTTCTCTGAGCTCAGGATAGACCTGACACTTTTCTTCCCTTTCTAAAATGTTCCTGTGGCAGCCGAGCAGGCCCAGAAAGAGGCAAGTCTAAAGGAACAAGAGCTGCAGAGACAGAAGCAAAAGGAACCATAGCAACATATTGACTCTAAGAAGAGTCAATAGGAAAACTTGGAACAACTGAAAGAGCCTCTGAGGGTCATGAGAGAACTGACGGAGCACTCAGGCAGGTGAACGTGATGCGGTCCCCGCGCTTTCTCACCAGTCATTGCGACGGTGCCTCTTGATGGAATTAGGGAAGGTTCAACCAGGCCCCCAGACAACTGCTATTGGGATGGGGAGATGGCTCAGTGGTTCAGAGCGCATGCTACACAAGCGTGAGGATCTGAGTTCCAGAACCCATGTGGACAAGCAGGCGCGATTGGGCACCTGCAACTCCAGTATCTCCTGGGGGTTAGAAACACGAGATTGATCCAGCTTCACTGGGAGATCCTGTCTCGAGGGAATTAGTTACAGAAGAGTTACATCCTCTGGCCTTCCACTCTTGCATGCAGATATGTACATCCTCTCACATACATGCACATATACCTCGCATGTAATACACACTGCCCTTCACTCTACTTGATTCATTAAAGGTCCTGAAACAGGACTTTTCCAGAAGTTTTGACTTTTCCATTTTGACCCTCTGAAGGGTCCATAACCTGGTCTCTGTGTGACCATGAAGAATCCAAGTAACATCTCTAAGATTTGAAATGCTGTTTTAATGCAGTGGGTGTGGAATGAAACCACGGAGCCAGATTTAAAGAAATTGTGTGGAATATCATATAACTATTCCCACAAGCTGGGGTTTTAATTGATTACTTAGTTTGCTTATTTACTTGAGAGAGTAAAAGTGAGAGATAGATGATAAACAGAGATAGGTAGATAGAGATAGAGAGATACAGATACAGATAAAGAGAGAGAGAGAGAGAGAGAGAGAGAGAGAGAGAGAGAGAGAGAGAGATGTATACATGTAGAGGCCACAGGGCAACCACTCAGCTGAATGACTTTACGAGGTCACTGACAATATGTTACTATACTGCTTAAAGGTCCTGGTTTGGAGCCATAGTGTCTCGCCCCACCACGCATATCTGGTCTTAGAAATACTAACATTGATGCCCCCTTAGCTTGTCCCAAGTGTCTCCAGAGGTGATCTTCACTCATCCAAGAGCCTTAGAAAGATCTTTTCCTACCTGGACATGGTGAAGTCAGATCTGGCGATAAGGTCCAAACTCCGTGGTATTGGTAGCCATGCCATGTTGAATGGGACTGAAAATTTGTACAAACATGCTGAGGGCTCCCCGTTAGCTGGCAGTCTTGGTGGGAGCACATAAAATGTGTTCCTTTGCCTGGCCCAACACCTTAGCAACTTGTGAATATTTGTGAACTGATAATATTGTCAATTCTGCCTCTTTAAACTGTTTAAGGGTTTTATCCTGGGTTGAGTCTCTCAAGGTCATTATCCTTACTCAAAAATTCTCTAAGTATTCTGTGTCTAATCATGATAACCCATGAAGCTGTCCTGGGGCTGAGAAATATGAAAGGCAGGAAAAAGAACCCACAGAGGCAGAAATATATAGGGAAATTGGGCTGTAAAAGGTGGGAAAATCCACTTTTCTCCCAGAGGCAGAACAATGAAAGTTCCCACCTAGTCCTGCCAGACTTTATTATTATGATCAATAAGCTGGGAATCTGTATGTAAATCCAGGCATGGGACTTCTGATTAGTAGAAAGGAGAGATATACAGGGGTGATATAGGAAAGCTTTTTCTAGTTTCCAGTGGGTGCTTGGATGCTGGCCTGAGAGACAGAAAATCAACCTGTAGCATATTGGGTCTGGGTACGAGAGAAGCAGTCTAATACATGAGACAATTCCAATATAGACAGAAATCCCTAAAGTCTCAGGCCTTATCTCTTGAGGGGCTCCAGAGAATACCAGTGAGTTAGACACCAGGGCTTCTGTACTTTCATTTTCCATGGAAACCTCATGATTTTAATTCCTTCCAATTTTCCATTTTTTTAAATCAAGGAAAGAGATTTCCTTCTCTTGCAGGTGGCACCCAACACCACTTTCCACTAGCTGGCTGTCTACAAAACTGTCTACATCTAACCCAGACATTCTCTTCTTTAAACGTTGCGTTTCATAGTCCAGTAAGGCATAGGGTTTTATGCATAAAATTGGGAAAATTCAATGAAGTTTAGAAATAGAAGCCTAACTCAATAAATCAAGGTTTGAAAGCATTACTTTTCCTTCTCCATGCATTTCTCCATTTTAGTTCCAAGAAAAAAAATATGAAGAAAAATGTAAAAAGATGTCTGAAACCATCATACAAGAGATTAGTCATCTTAAAAATATGTTGGAGACTAAAAAGGATAAAACTTCCTTTATTGGACGAAAACTAAAGACATTTAGAAGTGACTTCAATCCTGTCTGCTCCTGCTAAAATAATAGAAGCTGCTATAAGGGACTTGGGTTTACTCTTTGATTAGAACTAATTTTTTTTTTCTTGAATGCGTTGTAGAAGCTGGGACTATGTGGTACTCTTTCACTGATGGTTGATTGTTTCAGTTTCACTTAGCCAAGTTTTAAATTAAAAAGTGCCTACCAGAAAATCTTAGTACTTCACTTTAGATAGAAATATCAGAAGTTCTGTTAGATGGTTTAAAGAAAAAAAAAGTAAACATCTATAAATAGGGTTTATAGATTCTGACTTACAGGCCAGATATCTCTTCTCTCTGTTTTGGCAAATAAAGTTTTCTTAAATTTTTTTCTTTTATTCAATTGTGCGTGTGTGTGTGTGTGTGTGTGTGTGTGTGTGTGTGTGTGTGTGTGTGTGTGTAGAACCATGGGCGAATTCGGAACCACCACAGACTGCCTCCACCTCCCCCTTGTTTACTCTGCCCCGGATTCACAGGCTCTGCCGTACCAGGACCAGAACGCAGGCAGGTGTCTATACGTGGGGTCTAGGATCCGAACTCAGGACCTTCTGCCTGCAAGGCAGAAGCTTAACCCCTGAGCCACCTCTCCAGCCCCAGATAAAGTTTTCTTTTCTATCCATGTGCATATTGTCCATTGCTGCTTTCATACCACAATGGCATAGTAGATTCTTTTAAATAACCTCTTCTCATTATGCTGTAATTATTAATATTTTCATTTGAAAATACTTGTGATCATGTGGTTTAACTGAGAAGACAGAGCAAGAGACCCCATTTTATGATAAAAGTGAAGTTGTTTTTTTCTGGAAAGCAATGACCAAGAATGATCCTGAAAGTCACAAAAGATAAACTATTGTATCATCTACACATATTCAAACTAAGTCACTTTTAGTGCATTTTCAAATTTAATGTTCTGGAATTAAAAGTTCTCATGATGATAAGAAGACTGCCTTAAGTAGCAAGCTATCACAGAAGAAAGCAAATACTGAATACTTTTGTTTGGGGCACTTAAAGTGGAGTTAGGAAGCCATTTTTGGACAAAGTTCAAGGCATAGCCACCCACATACTAACCTTGGAACTGGACTGCAAACAGATTGATCATTAGATTGGGCTAAGTTTTGTTTTCCTAAAACAGTATTTTCGACCCACTTCTGACCCTCTTACCCCAACTACCCAGAGACTCAGACCTCTGCCACCCTTTTCTTACCAAATGGCTTAACTTTTGCCAGGATCAATAATAATATTTTGTGACTAACAAATGCTATAATTACAAACTCTCTTATGGATATATGTTTTCTGTATAATCACTATTTCAAACCTTCCCGATTTTTTTGTCTTCTGATTGCAATTATTATTAACATTAAATAAATGTCATTCTTCTTCTTAGCCAGGCTGACTTTTTCTTGGATGACAAAATTAAAGGGCAGTACCTTTAAAAATTACCACAGTAACTAAATGGAGAAAAAGAGGAAGAGCCATATCCCTAATGAAAAGCTTTTCTAGATTACATTAATTAGACTATCCAGGATGGATTATGACATTCCATATAAGCTATAGTGTAGTCTACATAATCCAGAGATGGGAACAAATATTTTTGCATTAGGCACTTCAAAACTATTTTGTTAATAAAGCTCTGACGCCTCACTTGGACCTACAAGATAATTAAGAGCAGGACTATGAAGCCTGGTGTCACAGTCACTCTTTTTTCTGCTCTTGTGGGAAAGCAAGCATATAACCAGGGAGAAAGAGAGATTTATTTGACTTATTGTTCCAGAGGAGATA
Source organism: Typhlomys cinereus (assembly GCA_023101885.1). Lineage (NCBI taxonomy): Eukaryota > Metazoa > Chordata > Mammalia > Rodentia > Platacanthomyidae > Typhlomys > Typhlomys cinereus. Next base: position 7,594,586 of record JALPQD010000064.1, on the reverse strand, counting down.
CAGTCCATTATGACTGGTGGTAGAAGCTGGAGGTGGCTGAGGTGACCAGAGACATCATGGCTCAGGCAGAGAAAGCCACCAGCAAACCTAAGGACAGACTACTAGAGGAAAGGAGGCAGAATTACTAATGCCAGTGTCTACCCCATAACATGCCTTTCTTGAGCAAGGCTCAACCTCCTAAAGGTACCATGGCCTTTCTAAACATTAGCATCAGCTGAGGATTCAAACACATGAGCCTGTGGGGGGACAACTCACATTCAAACCATGACATTCCACCCCCTGATCCTATAGGCTCATGTCCATCTCATGATGGAAACCACGCTCAGTCCAACTTTATTCTCATAGATTACATCAGTCTCAACACATTCCAAAAGTCCAAAATCAAAAGCCTCCTGTAAAATCAAGGCAAATTATATATTTCCAACATACAGTGGCATAGAGTAACCATTCCCATTCTAAAAGGGAGGAACGGGGACACGTCCAGGAAAGATCGGTCCATAATAGAACTAGAAACCAGCAGGACAAACCCCAAGTCCTTTAGTTTTAAGTCTACCATAGGAATTTCCTGTTGAAATATCAGTGCCAAAGGGCTATGTTTTAGCTCTTCTGGCACAGTTACCTATAGCACGCATCTCTCTCTTGGGCAGGTTTCTCCTGTATTACATAGTTTTCCTTGGCAGATGTTCCACATTGACTCTGACATCTCTAACACTTCATGTCTCAATAGCAATCCAGACTTCAAGTTCACGTGTGATACCTTCCTAAGCCTCTTCACAGGATTTTCCATTCTGCCATACACTGTCTAGATTCAGTTGTTCTCTGAAACCTTGCAGGGGGAAATCCACATTTTCGCTTCTGCATATTTAATGCTTGTAAAACCAGTACCATGTGAACAATGTTGCCAAGTTCTGCCATAACCTTGGGTTGAAGACTGGACCCTTTGGATCACAGCTGGTTCAACTTCTTTGTGCTGACACTGGGAAGAGCAGGGTTTGTTTTGCTAAGGGAGCCAATCTTTTTTCAAAATAACCAACATTTTACTGTCTGTGGTATCTTCAAATTTGCACTCAGATTTTTCTTCATCAAATGTCAGTCTTTATTTCTTTCTGCTTCATTTCTTGTTATCATAATTCTGAACAAGAGCACTAAAAAGTAGCTATGTCACAGCATCAAAACTGTCTTGTCTTGAAACTTCCTGTGTCAAACATTTTAAATTAACTTGTTTATTTAGGATGAGGACAAAACTTGACCAAACTCTCTGCCAAAGCATCATTCCATTTACCTCTGGTACAGTTCCCAAAACAGCCTCTGCTCCACCCTGGATCTTTGCAAGCTGGGTCTCCACTGTCCACATCATTCACAACTTTAGTGTCTTCTAAGTTCTCACTAAAATGGTCCTTTAAGTTTCATCTCCAAGACACAAAGGCTTTCTTAGTCCAAAGTTAAAAAATTCTCTATATTCCCCCCCCCAAAAAAATAATTCCAAAATCATACCAGGCGCATCTCAGCAATGGCCATACTTCTTGGTACCAAGTTCTTTCAGTTTCACAGCAAACTTTATTTTCTGGTACTAGAATTCTCAGTCTCACAAAACTCCCAGCAACCTCCCAATTTGTGTTGCAGTTAACTCTTCTTTCTGTTGCTTTGAAACAACAGTCATATTTAAGACAGAAAGGAGAATTTATTCGGCATACAGTTCCAGAAGGGAAACAGTCCGTTCTGGTGGAAAAGACATGGTGGGTGGCAGAATCTAGAAGCAACTTAAGTCGTGTTCACCATCATGAAGGCAAAGACAACAAATGGCGAAGTAGGAGAGTAGGAGCACACTGCTGATAGAAACCTGACGGGCTGTCCAACCTCAAGGCCAGCCGCTGAGAAATGCATTCCTCCAGCGAGGCTCTACCTCCTAAAAACGCCACACCCTTCCGAAACATGACACTGGCATCTCTGCCTTAATCTCTGGGCATATTACTGTTCTTTCTTACAATGTCCTATCCCAGGTCCTTAAAATACATCTTCAGGTCACAGGAGTCATTGTCTTAAACCAGAAGTTACATTGGGTGCAGGAGCAACAGAATTGATAAACACCTTTGTGATAAGGAACAGAAATTACCCACCAGAGTCCTAAACTCCCCCACTACCCTCTCAACAGATCACGTCTACGAAGGTATTGCACAGGCAACACACACACACACACACACACACACACACACACACACACACGTGCAAGTTCTATGCTTTCTGACATTCTGTTTTTTCATTTTAACCCTTGTCGATCTGACTATTAGAAAAAGAGAAGAAGAAGAAAGAGGGTAATGGGAAGAGAAATAGAATACAAACCCAAGCTTCATCCACAAAGACTGAAGTTTATTGGCAAGCTCCTCCCATACTCCAGGGAGGGAGTAGCAATTTCCCCATTAGATGGAAATTACTACTGATTTGGAATCAGAGGTGCAAGCTTTTAATAGTTGGAATTAGAGGGAAGGAATTTTGGTTCTGTTCTATCCCAGAATGACTGGGAGTCTGTCCAGTTGTCTGCTTTCTTTATCAGATCCTATTAACATTCTTGGTGGGGTCTCCCTCTGGTGGAGATCTGTTTCTGATCTCCGATCTCTCAGGTGGGGTCTCTGGTTCTGAGGTCTGGTTCTGGATCTATCACTGACTACTGTCAATTTCTAAGTACTGTTAGTATCTTATATACTCTTTCAATTATTATTCATATCTAGATTAACAATTTTTACAAAATTCATACTGAAATATGTCACACATAATCCTTCCACAGAAATCACACCCACTATTAATACGTTTCCTGTTCCTTTTACATATATTTTAGGTCTTCCAAGCTTTATACTATATACAGTAATTTATTTTTAACAAGATATTTTAAATTATTTGATATTGGGGAGGAGGCGGGCGGGAAAAAAAATAAATAAATTATTTGATATTAATAAATGTTGAAGATTTGCAGACTTGAAAATAGACTCCCAAATATCTTCTGCAAGTTTTGCAATTTTTTATTTTATTAATGAATATAATCCAGCCAGTTTCTCTACCTCAGAGCAAATATAACTCCTGAAACTCAACCATGGCTTATTGCACCATTTTTTGTTTGTAAGTAAGTACAAGTAAGACATGAAGAAATCGACATAAAAAAATTAAAAGTTTCAATTTCTGGTAATGTAACAGAGATAGAAAATAAGATGCATTCTGAGAAGTTATGCTTTATCCAGGAGCAGGAGCCTCCATTGGATGACACCAAGTCTCAAGAAACAAATACCTCCATCCTCCAGGAACTTCAGAAGTTCCGAGGAAAACAAAAAACTTCTTTAAGCAGAGCAACCTTCTACCCACTATCCCCCCAAAACAAAGCTCTGAAGCCATTCCCCTTTGGAAAATGGGGAATGTTTTTCCAGGAGGAACATAGTCTTTTTCCCATTTTCCCAAGTCAAATCTTGAAGAACCCCTGTCTCCATCACCGGGCACGTTCTCTGGGTTTGATTTGGTAGAGGCAGTGGAGTAACAGAAATTCCAGGCCAGGTAAGTACAGGTAAGCACTGTAAAGACAAAGTAGATAGAATCACGAGCAAGAATAAAGGAAAAAAAGAGCAACAAATGGACAGAAATACTTCCCCAAGATACACATTTAATGAGTACCATTTAGTTAGAAGGGGATGATGAACATGAAATTCTAGGCAGACAGATTCTGTGCAATGAATTGCACATGGGGAAGAGCTTGGCAGGGCTAGTTCTGAATGAAGGTCCGAAGGTGAAACAGAGACAGCACGGATTTAGAAAGGGGCATGCAAGGGTCAGCTGGATGGAGAAGAACATGGCATGGATACTGATTTCTTCCTCAGAGCAATGATATATTTTAAAGACTTTTGAGCAAGTAATATGGATCAGATTTTTTAAGTCATCATGTCTCTTGCAGGGAATGGAATGCCGGCAATCAAACATGATGAAGAGAGGCTTTGGCAGCCAGCCAGGCTACATGTATTTGGATTGCAAAAAGATTTTTAAAAACAGAGTGCAGAACTTGTGCTTGTGAAAAACAAGAAGAAAGGATGGTGCTGGAGACGTGACTCATGAGGTTTCTTCCTTCCTCACTCCACACCTAATGTACTTCCAGATACTGAGGTGTTTTTTCAGATACCGAGTTCTTAAATGGCTTGGTAGAATTGTTTTCTCATCTGGGAAAATAATCTCTCGAGCCAATGAAAGACTATTTTTAAAAGTGACTTCCCAGAATTTATTCCAGATGGAAACTGAAAGCAACTAAGAGGTTTTTCAGTGATAGGACCATTTCCAGGAATTCACATGCCTTTCTATTTCAGCAACACAAAGCATGCTTTTTTTTAAAGAATCTAAGCTTGAGGCCAACAACAAACTTAAGGTATAAATATAACTAAAACATTCATCCTTATGACACTTCTCTTTGTAATCGAGTGTGTGAATGTGTGTGATGTGTATATATGTGTACATAAGTGCAAGCTCGTGAGTGTGTCAGCACTAGTGTGTCAAGATGTGTGGGGATCAGAGAACAGCCATAGGTAGGAGTGTTTTCTTTTTACCTTGTTTGGAGGAAGATAGCTCCTCTGTTGTTTCTTGCTGTGTGCCCCAGACTTTTTTTTTTATATTATTTATTCAATTGTGCGTGTGTATGTGTTTGTGTGTGTGTGCGTGTGTGTATGTGTGTGTGCGTGTGTGTATGTGTGTGTGTGTAGAACCACAGACAATTGGGAACCACCATGGATGCCTCCACCTCCTCCTTGTTTACTCTGCCCCAGAATTCACAGGCTCCGCCCTACCAGGACCAGAAACGCAGGCCGCCCCCACTTCCGCCCGGCGTCTGTACGTGGGGTCTAGGATCTGAACTCAGGACCTTCCGCCTGCAAGGCAGAGGCTTAATCTCCAAGCCACCTCTCCAGCCCCACACCAGACTTTTTGACCCAAGAGCTTTCAGGGATTTTCTTTGATAGAATCCCTTTCTTCCATCCCCATGTTCAAACCAGAAGTTCAGCTTTTTGGTCACTGCCCCTGTCTGTCAGCCAGTGCTTTCAAAAGCCCACGCTTATGAGATCCTTAGTCACATACCTCAGGCAGCTGGGACAGGGGCTGATAGCCCACTCCCCTCTGTCCTTCAGCCTGCCCACAAGCCCAAAGACTATAAAAATTCCCTATGTCCCTCAGATGTTGTTCTTTCTCCCTTTGAGAATTAGCCCACAGTGTTCTGTTACGATCAATGCATTTCTTCCATCCCTTGTCCGTGGCATGGCATGTTTGGGGCTCTGCTTTACACCTACCTCTGCCTCTCATCTTTTCCATAGGAGCAATTAGATTGCAGATGTGAGCTGCAGTGTTCAATTTTCACATGGCGTAATAGTTACTCTTAACCGTCGCTGTGAGAGAGCATTCAAAGGCAAGCAACTTAAGGGAGATTGGAGATTTATTCAATTTACGGTTGCAGGGGGGAGAAACAGTCTTTCATTGGAGGAGGGGATATGGCTGGTGACTGAAGCTAGAAGCAGCTAAGTCACTGCAGACATCCCGGAGGCTCAGAGCTGGAGAGTCAAAGAAGTGGAGAGTCTGTCTTCAAAGCATCCTGTTCTATGGTTCCTTTTATCTGGTCTGCTACTGGGAGGTTCCAGTCAGATCTAGGGCTGGTCTTTGTAGTGTATTGATCTGGATAATCTCTTCAGGTAGTCTCCCAGCTGATCAAAATGACCCCTGATCCCTGTGGTCATTTTACAAACTGTTTTCAGACCATATTCTTCCACTATCTGTATTTTACAGTCCAGACATTTTTATGACGCGTGCAGCGCTGTTTTGCCAGGAATTTCACCAGCCTCAGAACTTTTGCAGAGTCTGTTCCGTGTTAACCGTGGTTCTGTCCTCTGTGATACACATGGTCACAGAGCTTTCGAAGTAAGGTCCTGTGCATTATTTGCAGTCACCGATGTTCTCACACAGCCCCCTCCTCGTCTTTCCTACAGATCATAAAAAAGATAAAAACTGAAAAGAAGCTGCACCTGCCAGGCTGACTAACTGATGGGAGCTTTAATGACGTGGAGAAATTGGAATGCTGCAAGTCCAGAGTCAGATTATCTTGGGCTATCTTTAGCCTCCTTAGTAACCATTTATTGCCCATCTCTTTACATGACCGTCCGTCCTTTTGTCTCTTAGGCAAATCCTTTTGAATGTATGACCAGAACTCTGATTTCTACCAACCAAAAAGCTAAAAATATAATCAGATAACATCTAGACTTTCTTATCAAAGAACTCCCTGCCCTTCTGTAATCTACCTACCTTATGTTTGCACCAATGGACTTGAAAAGTGTCTTGATTTATAGTTTTCTTTGTTCTGTGATTGTAAAACTTCGAAAAACTGTTAGCACAGTGGAACATGTGGAATTTTGAGCAACCTGAATCTGTTCTCTGTCCAGCCCACGAACCAGCATAAACGCAGACTTACATGTAGGAAACAGAAGTGGGAGTGGTAGGAATTGATCAAGCATCGGGTCAGAGGGAGCCTAGGATGTCCTCCATCATCCAAGCCAACTTTATTGTAACATCCATGAGTATTTACAGGAAAACAGTCAAGGAGCAGGGCCAAGTTCAGGAAAACATCAAAGAAGAGCAAGACCAAATTCTTTACAGGATTATGTAAAACCTATACATTCCAGTTAACAAAGAAAAGGCAGGAGTCACATCTACTTGCTGTGGGACCAGACATGATGTCTCCAGGTAGAGTAAAACAGGCATGGTAACTCATTGCTAGAAGGAAATGGAGTTGTATACCTCAAAGCAGAGTTACTTGGTCCGTGCATTAGCATATCTCAAATATGTAGGAAGGAACTGTAGAGGGAGGTAACCCAGCCAGTCCTGAGAAAAAACAAAGCGCTCCAAGAACAGACAGGAGGTAAACTCAACTTCCAAGGGAAGGAGCCCCTAACATCCACCCGTTTTAGATACTAATGTGTTATTCTCTAGATAGCAGGCGTTGGGCCTGATAACTCCCACAGTTCTCAGGCCATGGTAACTCATAATTGGCTACAGAATAAAACTATCTCTCCCTTTGGAAAGAGAGTTGCTGTTTTTCTGTTTATAGACAAAAGCTTCTTGTTTTAAAACCAAACCACACAATTCTTGATAAAAAGAGATATACTCTTGCTTATCAAACCCATGACAAGCCTAATACAGTGGTAGTGGTGAAGGGTAAAATATAAGGACTTATATATGAGAAGAAATCTAGCCAATAGAAAAAAAACATAATGAAGTCATTTGTTAGTGAGAATTTACTTCTTTCTAAAATGACATCAGGGTAGAGAAGGAGGGAATAATGAAAAAGAGTGAAGCCAGGGAAGCAGAAGGGGCAGAGCTTCAGACAGAGAGAGCCAATGGGCTCCTGCACAGGTGGTGGTCAGAGTGAAAGAAGCAGCATTCCACACCTTCAGTGAAACTTGCTACCTCTCCTGTGATTCTTACAGTCTTCCATTTGGAGTCAAGGTTACCCAACTAACTCTGTCCCACATTAAGTTATTGGTCCGAAGCTAAGTGATCACCTTCATCAAGACTTTAGAAGTCTTGCAGAAGGGTTTTGATGTGACTTCCCACTGTGTCAAGTCATCCTTTGAACCCGCCCACATAACACAGGCAATGAATGAAAGTCAGGCCTCTACCTGCTTTTCCTTTTAGAGGTCATGCACTTTGAATGGTGGGCTTGATACAGGATGACTTTTGCTTCCATAGGTGTCTAAGTCATGGAAACAAGTATACTCAAGGGAGTTTGGAAAGTGCAATCCTGGGACAGAGCAGAATTCCATCCCAGATACTCCAGGACAGTTTGGAATTACATTGACTCTATTGACAAATGTGGGGGTGAATTGACCATTGAAAAACAAGTTGCTTATTATGTCTTCTTGTGTTCAGAGAGAAATATCTGAAGACTGGGTTCTTAGCATAACATAGACACAGAGATATAGGATGAATGGGTGGTGATGTTCTATTAAAGACCATGGGTAATCTGTAAACAGTTAAATGGTTCAGAGTTTCAGCCTCTGTCTCCCAAGGAGAAGGACCTGAGTTCAGATTCCAGATTCCACTTGAAACGTCAGGTAATGTTGGTTGCCTGCACTGCGGTCCCTGGAAGGTGGAGTCTGGGTAATCCCAGAGCAAAAGCAAGAAGGAGGTAGAATAATCCAGACTGATTCCCAGAGTCACTCTTGGGTCTCCACAGGAACATATATGCCCTCTGATACACACACACACACACACACACACACTCTCTCTCTCTCTCTCTCTCTCTCTCTCTCTCCTTCAGATACAAAAAATAAAGCAAAGATGAGATATGAGGGGAATAATAAGAAAAATACTGACAAATGGACCTAAATCTAAAGATGTTTCTATTATATTCATGTTAATGAATCACTCAAGGATACACAAGCATGTACCCTGCAAAACAGATGTAATCATGTGCTAAAAGCATACCAAGAGTAGATGAAAGTGGATAACATCATTTTGATATAGCAAACAGAAAGGCACAAATGGGTCAGAACAAAAATCATACTTTAGAACATGAGTCATTAAAACCACAATATATTATCTGCATATCTATGGTGTTTCAAGTGAGAGCACTTACACAATGTCTCAGAAGACAACATTGATAATGATGCCAGTTTTAAAGAACGAACAGTGGATGGTGCTCTTTGTATATTGGGCCAGGGCAGGGTAACTTGAAGGGGCAAAACAGAGATACAATATGAATATGGACCTGGAGCTAATGGACTTTGATATAGATTTTTGATATGCCACTTCTTTCCACATTCATTTTTAGCAGCAATTCAGCATCAAGTAAAATGGCAACAATTATTTTTGGAGAAACTGGAAAACTTAGTCTAAAATTCATATAAATATAAGTTGTGTTAGCAATTAAAATTATAATAAAGACCAATGTAATTAATACAAGAGAATGTTGCAAGCATAAATAGAACAATGGAGCTAACTAGAGACATGTGCAAATTCACATATATTTGGTAATTGAACCACTTCAACTTCAAGGAAAGGATTTACTTTCCAATGATTGGTGCTACAGTATTTAAGTCTATATTTTTAAAAAGCTTCAATTTTACACTCCTGTCATTCAAAGAAATAAACTTCTAGTGGATATAGATTAAAAAATGAATAAAAATGTTTTTAGAAATTGCAAAAATAATAAATGATGTTATTTTTATGTCTTTAAGTATTCTTATTCATTCTAAGACACAAAAGGCACACAAAGATTTTCAAAGAAAACACATTCTTCATACCAAGAACACATAAGTAAATAAGTCTTCAAAAAGCCACAATACATAAGAACTCCAAAAAAGAAAAGCAAAAAAGGCCTATAAATGTACATATACATTATATATATAAATATATTATATATAATATATTATATATACATAAAACACCATCAAATAAATTATAACCAAAGAAAAGTGTTTCCTTAATTATTACTAATTCTCTAAGAGGTAAACTGAACCCTCTAATTAAAGCCACGAATTCATCAGAGTGCTCATTTAAAATTCTTGCATATCTATGCAATGGTATATGAAGCCCTGAGAATCTTGATGCATTGCCTGTGGGAGTATAAAATTTCAAAATCATATTGCAATGGCTTTATGTTATCTACCATAAAATATACATACATGTTATATGATGAAATAAATCTCCTCCTAGCTATATATATGTAGAAAAATTGTACTTTAGCCTCAATCTTGGATAATTCTAAAAATATATGAACAAATAAATTCAAACATAAAACCAAATGTTGTATGTAATACAGCTTACATAAATCCAAAAAAACACACAGATAATGACAATCCAGGGTGTTAAAAGGCAAGAAATACTGCCACGTCCTAATCCGACCAATCTGGTAGACAAGGTCTCTGTTTGGATAAGATGGATTCAAAGAAACAATTTCTGGAAAAAGGACATGGCATTATTTGAAATAAATAAGAAAAATAAGTAAAATATGGGAATTGTATCTCTGCCCAGTTGGGGGCCTAAAGCCTGCTCCCTGGGGAATGTCACAGTAACGCCCATGGACAGGTACTAGGAATTCTTCCTTAGATAATTTAAGTTTTGTCTCTGGCAGGAGGAATTCTTCTGGGAATTGGGTGTACCTTTTGCCTGTCCTTACGGTTTTTTGGGACTAGCTTTCTGCTCTCTGATCTAGAGAAAAAGCTTGCTTTTAACTTTAAATCAAATTGCAACTAGAGATTTTATGTCACACAAAGTAAGTAGACTTGTTAGCCAGTGTCATAGTTAAGCACAGGTGTCAACTTGACTCTTGAGGGTTTGAGCTCTGGGCACAGGTGTAGAGAGTTGATGGTTGAGTTAAGCCCAGAGCAAACCTGAAGGAGATTGTCTAGCTGATGGGGAAAACCCAGCCCATGGTGGGTGGGATTAGGCCCTGGATAAATCACAGAGAGCTGGTTGAGAGAGTTGGCATCCTTCTGTATACTTGGCCAGACATGCTGGTCTGGCAAGTAAGGATTGTCCATCTCTTAGCTGTTATGGTGGCCAGTTCCCTCAGCCCTGGTGTTGGTGTGTGCTCTCCTGTCAAGCTGGACTGTGAACTGTAACCGGACTGTCGTAAGAAAGTAAACTCCTTGTTCTCTTAAGTTGTGTGATGTCATTTATCAGCAACCATGCAGGTGGACTGCAACAGAATTTGGTACCCAAGAAGTGGGGTGTTACTGATAAATCTGACTATATGGATTTTGTGGCTTTTGAACGGTTCTGCTGGACAAAGTTGGAAATTCTTGAAAATTTTCACTTTGTGGATTTACAAATGCCGTTCTTCAGTGTTTAGTGGGCCAATTGCTGAGAGACATTGTTTGGGCCCAATTTGTGATGAGGGAAACAAGGACTTTGGTAAAACTGAATATAAGAACGATGGACTGGTTTGCTTGACAGAGGAGAGCTGTGTTGGCAACCTTGGAGGTTTGGATGTGCAAAGGGCAGGCAGCAGAATATCTGCTGCTGTTGGACAAATGAGTATTAGTGAAGGAAAACCTAGTGACTTGCATTGAGACAGTGGAGGATGTGGAAACCACCGTATGGCAAGTTCATGGTTTGGAAGCTCAGATTCCTTCAGGGGGCGAAAGCCCAAGTTCAAGCTGTTTCTTGCCCTTTGCAAGTTTGGTTGCCTAGAAGAGAGGCTTTTCCAGCGTCAGCACGTTGAAGTTGGTGCAGCTGTGGCTCCAGTGGACTAAGCTGCGTTTCAACCTCACTTCGGAATCTGGCAGCGTCCCTCAGGTGATACTGGTTTGGGCAAACTACTGAGGGATTCATGGAAAGCAGCAAAAGCTTGGCACCGAGTGGCAGGCGTAGAGTTCCTGCAAGAGATGGTGAAGCTTAAAGCTGCAGAGGAGAACCCAGAGTTGTGTGTGAGATGCCAGAACTGTGGGACTGCTGCTGAGGACAACTGCGAGTGGAGATTCAGCCTGGTTCAGAGGAACTCCGTTTTTACAACATTAAGCTGCAAACGGGGACTGGGAATGCCTCAAATCTTTGAGCCGCCTTGACTACGTGATGAGCAGCAGAAGATGGACACTGAAGTACAGGATGCGGTGATTTGCTGGACTTTGTTCTTTTTAATGTTTTCTTAAGATCCTTCTGTTTTAATGTTTTATCTGTTTTAAAGTATTTAATTTATTCTGATTTAAGAGTTTTAAGGTTAAGAAACTTTGAACTTTTAAAATATTGGAACTGAAGTTTTAATGAAAGAACATTTTAAATTTGTCCATGGAATGTATTTATATTTTAACATCTGTGGGGACAAGGAAAAGTTACAGTTCAAAAGTGCTACTGTTTTTGTGTCAAGTTGACAAGGGGTGGAATGTCATAGTTAAGCACAGGTGTCAACTTGACTCTTGAGGGTTTGAGCTCTGGGCACAGGTGTAGAGAGTTGATGGTTAAGTTAAGCCCAGAGCAAACCTGAAGGAGATTGTCTAGCTGATGGGGAAGACTCAGCCCATGGTGGGTGGGATTAGGCCCTGGATAAATCACAGAGAGCTGGTTGAGAGAGTTGGCATCCTTCTGTATACTTGGCCAGACATGCTGGTCTGGCAAGTAAGGATTGTCCATCTCTTAGCCGTTATGGTGGCCAGTTCCCTCAGCCCTGGTGTTGGTGTGTGCTCTCCTGTCAAGCTGGACTGTGAACTGTAACTGGACTGTCGTAAGAAAGTAAACTCTTTGTTCTCTTAAGTTGTGTGATGTCATTTATCAGCAACCATGCAGGTGGACTGCAACAGCCAGAATGTATATACTGATTTTAATTAGAGAGCAACTTCTACAGCCTTAGTACATAAGTGGGTAAAATTCCTACCTATGAACTAACTCAGAAATTCCAGAAGTATGAGACTATGCTATCTGTTCACTAGAATTTTAAAAGGAACTGTGATACCCTTCTTACCCTGGCTGAAGGCCAAGGAAAGACCATCATGCCAGAAAGTCTAGATGCCAAGACCATCCACTGGAGATGGTATTTGCAATCCAAACTGGGAGTATCCATGTCGGTAGCAAAAGGGGCCGTATCTTCCTTTTCCCAAATAGCACTCTTATGGGAAATCACAGAGATGGACCATCTGAGTGCACCCCCACCAATTATTGCCTCCACCCCGTAAGAGACACCCTTGGCAATATGGAGCCCGACAGTATGGACCCTGGGTTTGGAGAATGCATGGTTCACGGATGGGTCATCTACAACTGATGGCAATATACTTCTGGAATTCCTCAAAGGAAGACATAAGCAACCTTACTATTAAAGGAATGGACAGATGCTATCATAGGAGGAATTACTCTTCTAATAATTATGTTGCTTAAGTGTTTCCCTTCAGCACATCTCCCAGCAGTGCTCCATCAACAAGACCACCTTACAGGCACTTAAAACAATGACAACTATGTGAGTTCAGCCCCATGGCTGGCTATCTGGTGGAGCATTATGATTAGATAGGATTGGAAATACTGGGAGAATGGTTTTGTTAAGTGCCTCTACCCTCAAACAATGGGTTGGGTTCTTGAAAAAATGTCCTTCCTGAAGGTGATTTCTGCTGGAGAATAGGGGTCCTTACCCCAAAATTTTCTGTATAAAAGCTGTCACAAAATTTTCAGTAAATGGGTCCAGATTCACTCAGCCTGGAGAGTTTTGTGTCTCTGTTCTCCATTGCTAAATCCTTGCCCCACCTGGTCCAGGGGAGCTCTGGTCTTGAGGCTGCGGCTCTGGCCTGCGGCAAAATACTCAAGGTTAAGACAGAGACAAGTGAAATGAAAGAATCAATGAATCAAAAAGTTAGTTCCTCGAAAAATTAACCAAAAGAAAAAGGGCATAAATAATGGAATTAGAGATGAAAAGGAAGACATTTATAATACAGAAAAGACATTTATAATACAGAAAAAGTTCAGAGAATCATGCATCCAAATTTCAAAACTTAATGCTCCACTAAGCTGGAATAATCCAAATAAAATGGATAAATTTCCAAGCTGGATAATATGGATGAAATAGATGAATTGCTAAACACATATGACTCACCAAAGCTAAATCAAGAAGATATGAATAACTTAAACTTACAATTAGCAATGAAATTGAAACTCCCAACTAAAAGAAGTCAAAGTACAGAGAATAAGTGATTATGAATTTAAGAAGACATCTCCCAACCAGGACTCGGGAGCATCCTTGAAAATGGGATGGTGAAATTATAAGAGCTCGAAGGCAGTGAGGGGCACAGCTACAGTGAGGACCGCACCACCCATGAACCCATTGCAGCTGTCACCTGCACAAGGTTTAGAATATCAGCATTTCACCATGAAAGACAAAAAGATGTCAAGAGGTACCATTCTCCATCAGAGACTAACAAAGGTTGATGCTGGGTGAGGGAAAAGAGGAGGGACTATTTTCAATAGTGATGCATGCCTATTATGGCTACTGCGGCCCTAACTTGTGTGGAGTATCTTGTGTATCGTTGCTCCTTCCCATCTTTAGGCTCTTACAATCTTACCGCCCCCTCTTCCGCAAGTTTCCCTGAGCTTTAAGATGGGGAGAGATTTGGCTGGTCTGTTTCCAGGTGATTAATGTAGGGGCTCTGATATTCTGAATTATGGTTGGTGGTGGTTCTCAGTTTTGCTGTTCCTGCACCACCCTTGGCTTCATCCTGATTGGTATTGGAGGTCACCTCCTAGCCAGAAATAAAAGGTTGTTTAATGGAGCCTTACTATAAGAATAGATTTAAAGGTAGATGGAATAGGAGTAGGAGACTGCAGTGGGGGAAGAGGTCAGTCTCCGGTGTGCAGGATGGTTGGCATCTATCTGCCAGACTCTATGCCTTACCTGACTGGTGAGATCAAACCCCCTCAGTTGCAAGTGGCCAGGAAGGAAAGTGAGCAAGCTTAGCCAGATGTCTCACTGCTTACTTGCAATACTTAATGGTGACCTATTTTCTCTGCAGTAGCATGATCCTCTCTCTCCTTATTTCTGGGGGATCCTCTGTCATAGTTAGGCACAGGTGTCAACTTGACTGTTGAGGGTTTGAGCTCTGGGCAGAGTTATAGAGAGTTGATGATTGAGTTAAGCACAGAGCAAACCTGAAGGAGATTATCTAGCTGATGGGGAAGACCCAGCCCATGGTGGGTGGGATTAGGCCCTGGATAAATCACAGAGAGCTGGTTGAGAGAGTTGGCATCCTTCTGTATACTTGGCCAGATATGCTGGTCTGACAAGTAAGGATTGTCCATCTCTCAGCTGGTGTGGCCAGTTCCCTTGGCCCTGGTGTTGGTGCATGTTTTCCTGTCAAGCTGGACTAAGAACTGTAACGAGAAATCGTAAGAGAATAAATCCCTTGTTCCCTTAAGCCATTTGATGGTCATTTATCAGCAACCATGTAGGCTGACTGCAACACCCTCCTTCCCCTTCCCTCCCATTTATAACCTTTGCAATTATTGTTAAGTATTACAGAGATTTATCTTTGAGTGTGTCACTAAGTGGGTTTGGTACTAAGATCCACCTATTAGGGAGTACATATGATGCTTAATTTTCTGTGTCTGGGATATTTCACTCAATATAATTTTTTCTAATTCCATCCATTTCCCAGCAAATTTCATTAATTCATCTTTTTTGATGGCTGAGTAGTATTCCATTGTATAAATGTATCCACTCGTCAACTGTTGGGCATTTGGGTTGATTCCATGACTTTGCTATTGTAAACAGTGCTGCTATGAACGTGGTCGTGCTTGTGCTATTGAGGTGAATTTTTGCTCTATGGGGGGTTGTTCCCAAAAGTGGAATAGCAGGGTCATATGGCATTTCAATCTTTAACTTTTTAAAGAATCGCCATACTGCTTGCCAGAGTGGTTGTATGAGCCTGCATTCCCACCAGCAACGTAGAAGAGTTCCCTTCTCGCCACATCCTCTCCAGCATTTGGTGTTGTTTGTATTGTGGACTATTGCCATCCTGACTGGGGTGAGATGATAACTCAGGGAGGTTTTGATTTGCATTTCCCTAATGGCTAAGGATGCAGAGCACTTTTTAAAGATATTTGTTAGACTTTTCAATTTTGTCCCTGGAACTTTCTTTTAAGTTCCAAGGCCCATTTTTTTAATTGGGCCATTTGTTTCCTTGGTGTTTAGTTTTCTAAGTTCTTTGTGCACTCTGGATAATAGAGCTCTATCAGATATATGGCAAGTGAAGATTTTTTCCCATTTTGTGGGTTGCCTTTTTGCTTGGGTTACAATCTCTTTATCTGAATAGAAGCTTTTTAATATAAGATCCCATCTGTTGAGTGTTGGTTGTAGTGACTGTGCTATTGGATTTCCGTTTAGGAACTGTTGGCCTAGTCCAATCAGCTAGAGGGAGTTCCCTACCCTTGATCCATTTGGAATTAATTTTGTGCATGGTAACAAGTATTGGTTCAGTTTTAATCTTCTGCATGTGGAGATCCAGTTTTGCCAGCACCATTTGTTGAAGATGCTGTTCTTTTTCCATTGGATTTTTTGGGCCCCTTTGCCAAAGATCAAATGGCTATAGTGGTGTGGGCTTACATATGGGTCTTCCATCTGTATCCATTGATCTATGTTTCTATTTTGGAGCCAGTACCAGGCTGTTTTCATTGCTACGGATTTGTAGTATAGATTAAGGTTTGGTATGGTGATACCTCCAGCTGTGTTTTTGTTACTCAGGATTGTTTTTGCTATCCTGGGCCTTTTCTACTTCCATATGAATTTTGAGATTGTTTGGTCAATTTCTTTAAGGAATTGCTTTGGGATTTTGATTGGTATAGCACTGAATCTGGTCATTTTCATGATACTGATTCTGCCAATCTAGTAGCATGGGTGGTCTTTCCACCTTCTGGTGTTTTCTGTAATTTCTTTCTTTAGGGATTTTAAAGTTTTCATTGTAAATGTCTTCCTTGGTTAGGTTTATACCAAGGTATTTCATTTTTTTAGGGGCTATAGTAAATGGAATTGTTTCTCTTAGGTCTTTTTCACTTTTTTCTTCCTGGGCGCATGGGAAGGCCACTGATTTTTGTACGTCTATTTTGTAACCTGCCACCCTGTTGAACTTCTGCATTAGTTTCAGAAGTTTCCTGGTGGAGTTTTTAGGATCACTCAGGTATACAATCATGTCATCTGCAAATAGAGATAACTTGACTTCTTTCTTGCCGATTTGAATCCCTCTTATGTCCCTCTCTTGTCTCATGGCTTCAGCTAAGACTTCAAGTACAATATTGAATAGAAGTGGTGAGAGTGGACAGCCTTGTGTAGTTCCTGATCGAAGTGGGAATGCTTCAAATTTTTCCCCATTGAGTATAATCCTTGTTGTTGGTTTGTTGTATAACCTTTTATTATGTTGATAAAGGTTCCTTCCATTCCAACTGTCTCTAGGGTTTTGATCATAAAAGGCTGTTGGATTTTGTCAAAAGCTTTTTCTGCATCTACTGAGAGTATCATGTGGTCTTGGACTTTGGACTGGTTTATATAGTGAATTACATTTATTGATTTGCGTATGTTGAACCAACCTTGTGTGCCTGGGATAAAGCCTATTTGATCACTGTGAATGATCTTTTTGATATGTTTTTTAATCCAATTTGCCAAGATTTTGTTGAGAATCTTTGCATCTATATTCATCAAAGAGATTGACTTATAGTTTTCTTTTTTGAGAATCTTTGCATCTATATTCATCAAAGAGATTGACTTATAGTTTTCTTTTTTTATTAGGTTTTGGGATTAATATGATATTAGCTTCATAGAAAGAATGTGGCAGTGTTCCTTCCTTCACAATTTGATGGAACAGTTTAAGGAGTATTGGTGTTAGTTGTTCCTTAAATGTCTGGTAGAACTCTGTGCTGAATCCATCTGGTCCAGGACATTTTTTGATGGGAAGATTCAAGATTACTTCATTGATTTCCTCATATGTTATAGGACTATTTAAATAATTCATAACTTCCTGATTCAGTTTAGGCAACTTGTGCTTACTTAGGAATTCATCCATTTCTTTTGTGTTATCAAACTTCAAGGAGTATAAGTTTTTGAAATATGACCTTATAATTCTCTGAATTTCTTGGGTATCAGTAGTGATAACTCCATTTTTGTTTCTAATTTTGTTAATTTGAGTTTTCTCTCTCTTGATTTTGGTTAATTTACCTAGAGGTGTATCAATCTTATAGATTTTTTTCAAAGAACCAGCTTTTTTTAAAAATTTTTTTTATTATTATTTATTCAATTGTACGTGTGTGTATGTATGTGCGCGCTCATGTGTGTATGTGTGTGTGTAGAACCACGGACAAATTGGGAACCACCATGGACGCCTCCACCTCCTTCTGCCCCGGGATTCACAGGCTCCGCCCTACCAGGACCGGAAATGCAGGCCGCCCCCGCTTCCGCCTGGCGTCTCTATACGTGGGGTCTAGGATCCGAACTCAGGACCTTCCACCTGCAAGGCAGAGGCTTAACCCCTGAGCCACCTCTCCAGCCCCAAAGAACCAGCTTTTTGACTGGTTGATTCTTTGTATCATTTTTCTTATCTCAATTTAGATATTTCTTCCCTGATTTTGCTAATCTCTTCTCTTCTACTGCTTTTGGGATTGGATTGCTCTTGCTTCTTTAAAGAAAAGGTATCTTTTGTCCCCTGGTAACTTACCTCCTGCCAGCCCAATAAATTTTATACTATGCCCCGGCCCGGGACATTCTGAGAACCAGGTAGCCTAGGAGGAGGGAGGACAAATGAAGGACAGGAGACACAAAGAATGAGAGCAAGTCGATCAAGCTCTAACTTTATTGAACCAGGGAAGGGTTTATATAGTTCTTGGGGGGACGGGGCTTCCCAGGGCAGAGGTTTAGGCCGGGAAAACCATTTGGCCAGGCAGGAAACATTGCTAGGAGACTGAGGTAGATAAGGTAGATAAGATAAACCACAGACAGTTGCTTGCTTCTCTGACAAAGGGGCTCAGCTATGGGGGAAACAGAGACAGAAACAGGCAGGCGCCCAAGATGGTCACTTGGGCTAAAGGTCATTTTTTATGGCTCCGGGCAATACTAGGTGAGCAAGACTGAAATTTCAAGAAATTGGTTTTCATAAAGAATGTGAGTTTTACCCAGATCAAAGAGAAATATCTTCTGTTTCAAAAGAGGTAAAATAACCTTTGCAACAAGGGAAGTCAAAGTTGTTTTTGAGTAACATCATTCAATTTCTGGGAAATCAGGCTGTTGACATGCATATCTTCCATTGGACAGAAGGGAAATTTTCCTTTGTCTGCCCCTTCTTAATCTCCTCTGTAGTTTCAGTTTCCATTTACAGAGTTTGGACATCCCATGTTTGAGTTTCTTATGCAAATTCACTGCTAGGAAGTTGCTATTGGGAGGGAAAGAAGAAGATTTAAGCTAAACAAGCCCAGCTAAACCCGGACAGCTGTAAGAAGTTCAAAGTTCTCTTCGAGGTATCTATCTGTCACACCAGCCCAGCCCAGCTCCAGACTGCTTCTTAAGGTAAGATGTGGTACGGGTGGGACGTAATACCAATGCTTAGTTTAAAAATATTTTATCCAGGAAGAGATTCAGTTCAATCTACTGTGGTAGATCAAACCTGTTAGAGACTAAAACACGGTGTTACTAGACAAGCCAGATTGTTAATCAGACATTTACTCAGTGCTGCCTACTTTTGCAGTCTGATGGGTTCGTCACCAGCCTGGATAGGGGGCTGGGTTGAGAGCCTGAAAAGTTTTAACAGCTGCATTTCTTTCACTGTGGTGTTAAGAGCTTTGGGGTGCATAATGGTTCCTAATTCATCTTTGTCTTTGCTAAACCTAGATAAACTGTTTTAATCCAAACCCTGAATGTTCATAGAGCTAGTAGGATTATGCTATTTTTTATGAGAAAAACAATGAATAAGTTGCAACGTAAGAACTTGCTAACATTGTTGAAGTGAAACAGAAAGAAAAGTAAAAAAAAAAAAAAAACAACTTGAAACCCAGAAAAAAAAAAAGACAAGTTTTCTTAAAGACTTTGAGATTATGGTGCAGTTTTTGGCAGGTGAGTTTCTTCCTTGGTGTGATTTTGCGGGCACTCACTCATGTTTTAATCCTGTGTATGTTGGAGGCTGTCTCTGTGACGGATTGCTCAGTTCATCTGGACCCAGAGTGTGGACTGGCTTTTTGGGTCAGTCCTGGTGACTCTCCTGCGCTTTCTTACCATGGCACATGCCACACACACCTCATATTTACAGGTTTCCATTCAGCTCTTTGATGAGCACTTTCCCGTTGTTCCAAACTCAAAACACAAACAATGTGAAGCAGGATAAGGCAAACTTCAAAAGCAAGAAAACTAGGTGAGCATCTTACAGCGACAAAGGAAGAAACTCCATCACCGTCACTTCTGAGCACTTTCTTTGACATTGCTTGGCAATTTTTCTCCTCCTGTATCCTTTCATTTCCTCGTGAAATCCTGCTTTTCTTTAAGCTAACAGTTACACTGATGTAATTAAGTACAAGTTTATTTCCTTTCATTGTTTGAGAAGCAGGTTGAAAGAACTGAGTGTCACGCCATCCAGTTAGTCAGCTGTAGGGCTGGGATCCGAAATGAATACAAAGCGAAAATATGAATGTTTTCTCTCTCTTTCTCTCTGTGTGTGTGTGTGTCTGTGTGTGTGTGTGTGTGTGTGTGTGTGTGTGTGCGCGCCTATGCACATTTCTTTGATTGCATTGTTTTAATTTACAAAACTTTCGGACTCCAGCAGAGTTGAAGGAGTGCACATATATAACAGGCCAAGGGACAGAAGGCAGAACATCAGGCCATGTGACTTAGGAACATTTAGTATATATCAAATTACTTTAGAAAGCAGGCTGGGGTAACAACGCTGATGATCCTCTCCAAATTCCATTCACTGACAATGTGAAAATGATTATGGCAAATATAAACACACTACACTAATGTTATTCACAAGGTCTGAAAATTCAGCTAAATTAGTTCCTTCTTCATTAATGATATTACTTCAAAAACATAAAAGCTTATTTCCCCCCCAATATCTGCTTATAGATTGGACTCTTCTTATTTTAACTAATTGTGTTTCATCACAGTGAAGTGCCCACATCCTTTTAATCTAAAAAAAAAATCCTGGTTCCTATTCAGTGGAAACCTTAGGGACTAAAGCTGGATGAGTGAAGGGAAATGCCCCTAGCAGGGGGTGCCCTGAAGAGAGGCAAATTGATATGCCACAAGAGGCCTGAACCCCCCACAAGAGTAGAGAAGCCAGAGGGAACCCTGGGATCCATAGAAGCAGACAGGCAGGTGGATGGGAAGGAGTGGGATGGATTGATGGAGGGAAAGGAGGGCAATGGGAGGGAGGGAGATGGTGGGAAGCAGGGATAAGTACTTGTAAAATCAGAAAAAATATCTAGTTCCTGCTACCTATAAAGAAGATAACTGGGATTCTACAGATTCAAGGTAGCAAGGCTACTCTGAAAATGGATTAGGATGGAAAACCCTTGGCTTCTGAACCTCTCGGTTCACCATGGTTTCTTCCTGGCTCCGGCTTGCGCTAGGCACTTCCTGGCTTCCGTGTCTTGGCACTGTGAGGGTTCTTTGTGATCACTGGTCTTTAGTTAATTTATTTGTTGCCTTTATAATTTATCTAAACTGATCATGAGGAAGGTGGGAGGAGAAGATGTCTTTAAGACTCGAAAGCAACAACAAAGAAACACACAGTTTTTACCGTCTGCTGGTATGAAGAAACCAAGCTTTTTCATTTTAATACTGCAGTGAAAGGTGACCCTAAGCTTATTGCAGCTTTTTAGCTTCTTTAGAAAACGATCACTTGCTCCAATGGAAGGGAGAGTTCCCCTTTTTATTTAGAGGAACAGGGCCTGCATCAGCTCATATCTGCCAGAGTTTATAGTAATTCACTAGTCATTTTTCAGGGTGCAAGAAGTGGCATGAGTAAGTAGAAAATAAGTGGTTAAGCATCTCAAAGGAAATCTTTTCAATCCTTTTACCACTTGTAAAGTGATCATGTCTTGAGGCTTTAGGCTAATAAGTGGCATTACTAACAATGATAACTATGTTTAAAAGTATAGCTTCGAGAAGTAAGTTACCGTTGATTCTTCCCATAATGATATATATTGACATTATGGCTTAGATCATTAAGGCAATATGGTCTGGGCGTATGTCTAGAGAAGAGATAAGAATGCATATTATAATGACCAATGCTCATGAAGAAGTGGTGTAAGTGGCCAGTAGTAAAAACTACGAAGCACTGTTCATTCAGCTATAACCCAGTGAAATGAGTTGTACCCAAACCATCAGTAGATCAGGCTCAGGAGATGAATTTCTCTGTCTCTGTTGAATTCTCTGCCTATTGAAGAAAGAGTAGGTAGCCATCGCAGCCTGTGAAGGGGCTAGGAACTATTTTTCTTCGTTACTTCTTTCAGTGTTTTCAGAAACACAGGCCTGCTAGGATGTAGTATGCTACCAGGTTTAGTGGGCAAAATAATCTTTTCTTCCACGCTGGAAGTTCCAGGCCGTCTTATCTTTTCTCTTGCAGGCAGAGTAACATCACAGACATGGCCCTTCAGCTCCAAATGCCAGAACCCGTGTGCCTCATTGAGAACACTGAGGAGCAGCTCGTGGTCAATCAGGAAGCTCTGGAGATCCTGTCGGCCATCACACAGCCTGTGGTGGTGGTGGCGATCGTGGGCCTCTACCGCACGGGCAAATCCTACCTGATGAACAAGCTGGCTGGGAGGGAAAAAGGCGAGTGTCCTCACATACCGCCCTGCTGAGCTGCTGAGACCCCTCTTTCCAACCACATTGTCAGCATCTAGCAAGGAGATGTGAAGAGAGAAATTAGACATGGGCTGAATACTGAAAGTTAGTATTGGGACCACAACTTTGGGTCTTCTGGTAGATAAAGGACAGCATTCTGTCCATGACACAGCACTTGTTTTATTTCTTAACATCTTCCTAGGAAAAGGTTTATACATTCCCCTTTTAAGGAGTAAGACACCCACGAAGTAACTTATACATACCAGACAATTGAAATTTTAGTAGTATGATATCCTCAAAAGAAATTCAAATTCAAATTATGGTATTTGGTATTATTTGTGCACTCCTCTATTGTAATCCAGACCACTACTTGTAACGCTTGCTGTTTCTTCATCATGTGCGCCTTAAGTTAAATCCTTTAGTTCCCAAGCGAACCCCCGACTCCCAGATTGATCCCTTCCTCCAGTGCTGCCTCGCTACCTCCCACTCTGCCTTGCAGGCTTTTCTGTTGGATCCACGGTGCAGTCTCAAACCAAGGGCATCTGGATGTGGTGTGTGCCTCATCCCACCAAGTCAGGCCACACTCTGGTCCTGCTCGACACCGAGGGCCTGGGCGACGTGGAGAAGGTGAGGAAGGCTGATTCTGTTTTAATTTACTCCTCATCTCTCCAAATGCTCTTTGTATAGAACGTTTTCCTTCTCCAAATTTGTACCTCCGGTTGACCTGATTTCAAATTTCCAAAGTGAAGTTGGTGAACTCAGACGTGGGGATGCACAGAGCTGCCCCGCATTAACTGATGTGAGGTGATTCTTGTATAGCACCAGACCCTTCTTTTTCTCTTGAGTGTGCCTTGTGGTAGGAATTTTTTGTGCACTCATTTGTTTGTTTGACTTTTGACTTATTGATATTCAGAGACAGAAAACCATAATTTGAACTTCATGTCCCCACCTACACACACAAAATTAATTATAAGCTCATCTCACAGGTTTGCTCTTAGAAATAGAAAATATTCCAAGTGGGAACTGCCTTTAATGAATAAAAGAGATCTATGCACCATGCATATATGCCTATTTTGTGCTTCATCTGTGAAAACTTCAGTTTTAAGTACTTTGGTCATCCCACTAGCTTTGAGTATACATTTTGCAGCTATCAAATACCAATTATAAGAGAGACTAGTAAGTTAGCAGTGTGTGGATCAATACAATATCATCAATAAGAAAGTAGACCAATCACTTTAATTTGTCTTGTGTAATATTTGTGTGTCAACATCTAATTTTGAATGATGGTTCATCTGGAAATGTCATGAGAAATGACTTCAGTCTGTTTTCGTTTCTAGGCTGATGATAAGAATGATACGCAAATTTTTGCCTTGGCCGTCCTCTTGAGCAGCACGTTTGTATACAACACTATGAACAAAATTGACCAAGTATCTATCGACCTGCTACAGTATCCTTCCATGGTTCAAGAGGGCACTCTGCCAGGGAGACCATGCCAGCTGGGTGTCTGTGAGATCTTGAAGATTCCTAAAAGTTAAAATACAGGGACTGAGGACATGGTGCAGTCAAGATAGCACTTGCTATGAAAGCAAGACCAGAGTTCAGATTTGCAGAACCCATATTAAAAAACAAACAAGCAACAAATCAGATAGGGTGGTTTACACCTGCAACTCAGCACTGGGGTAAGAGAAGGAAAACCTTAAGGTATCCTAGCCAGCTTTGCCTGTTCAATTGACTCTCCAGGATCACGGTTCAGTGAAAGAACTTGTCTTGGAAACTAAGGCGGAAAGAGATAGAGGAAGATCTCCCACGTCACCTCTAGCTGCTGATCCTCTGAGCTCCCACGTGTTACCTACACACAAATGCATGCACCACATACTCACATCCACAAACACACATTCACAACACAAATATACACTCATCTCTCTCTCACATACACACATGCAAACATACACTTATAACACATACACACACATTTAAATATGACACAGAGTAAAAGTACAGTGCAAAGAGTCCTCTTATGTGACCTTCATAAAATGTTGATTCAGTTAAGTCCCAAAGAGAAGAGGAGTTTTAAAGAGGCACCAGGTAAAACATGGACTTAGATACCCTCAGTCTCCCACCAGTTTTCCTCAATCATATCTCAGCCAAGTGACAGAGCTGACAGATTGGCTCAGGGAAAGAAACTCATCTGAACTTGATGGGGTGGAAGAATCTGCAGACATTGTGAACTTCTTCCCAGACTTGGTGTGGACTCTGAGAGATTTCTATCTGAGCCTAGAAGCAGATGGGCAAGTCATCACGTCAGATGAGTATCTGGAGAATTCACTGAAGCCCAAAGAAGGTAAGCAGATCTTTGCATTTGGACCAATCTCCCACATAGACAGCAAAGTATCTTGTTTTCCATATCTACACACCCAACCTTCCCACAAAATATCTAATGAATATTATTCATTTGGAATAAACTAATAGATTCACAATTAATTTGCCTTGTTCCTCTGGTCTTGAACAAACTGTTTTGATATCCCCACCCTCAGTTACTTTTTCCTTTTAGCTTAAAAGAACACCAGGGTAAAAATATTTTTCCAGGCGAATAGATTAAAGTGATAACAAGTTATGTACTAGGTAAACACTGTTTTTCTTTCTCCAGGTAGTGATGAAAGAACCCAGAATTTCAATCTGCCCCGTCTGTGTATACAGAAGTTCTTTCCAATAAAGAAATGCTTTGTCTTTGACTCACCTGCTAAACGCAAAAAACTGGCCCATCTGGAGACTCTGCAGGATAACGAGCTGGTTCCTGAGTTTGTGCAACAGCTGGCAGAATTCTGTTCCCACATCTTCAGCCATTCCAAGATCAAGACTCTCCCAGGAGGGGTCCAAGTCAATGGAGCGCGTGAGTACTCTTTCAGGGATTCTTTCAACTCTTTGTAAAGAACAAGAGACCCAGAAAATTTCTTTGTAGTGCCAGATTTGACAAATGCATAATTCTCATGGTAGAAATCATATGCTCCATGTTTGCCAAGTTATAGAAGATATCTAACATATTTCTAGTCTTATTTTAGTAAAACCTACAGGGCAACATAAAATAAAATCATAAAAAAGATGAGATTAAGCTACAGACATTTTACGCATTAGCAATAAATTAGATGAACACACATAGTTCACAGCTTTATTCAATAGATGCATTGGATTCTTATTATGTCATGGTGTTTGATGTGCACCTGATGAGACAAATATATATCTTTCCTTCAAAATGTAATTTGGGCTGACTCAAATGTTGGAAAACAACCCCAAATTATTTGGAACTCTAAAAGTTGCTTATTCAAATTGCTGGAGATACTTTCTTCCAGGAACTCTGTGCTTTGAGTTCTGCAAGTAATTTCTGTATTGTAAAGGAAGTTCTTACTTCCTCTATGAGAAAGCTGACCAGAAAATAAAGCAAGTCTAAAACAAGTCAATTTGCTCTTTTTCAGAGGACAGTATCTCATACCATCTTAACTGTAATAAAGTAAGAGAGAAAGGAAATATTTGATGAAAATAGAAAGCTGAAAGAAAAGAAAATGAAAGGAGCATTTTCATCAAATGAATGTTCATGAATCACACATAATCATCTTAGTTGTGGATGTGGAACATCAGCTACATTTTAAAATTTCCCCCTACTTGTTTCTTTAAGCACAGTTTTTGTTGCTGTCATTTATTTGTTTTATCCCATTCAAGGAAATACCTGTATTCCTAATCACATGATTTCCCCAGTAAGCATATCTGGGACACTTAAATAATGTCTCGAATGCTGGAAAGAGTCCATGCATCACTCATATCCTCAGAATGAGTCTATGCAGATATTGGACTCCTTTTCTACACATAATACAAGCATCTTGTCTCTCTGGGAAGGTCTCGAGAGCCTGGTGCTGACGTATGTCAGTGCCATCAATAGTGGGGATCTGCCCCACATAGAGAACACGGTCCTGGCCTTGGCCCAGAGAGAGAACGCAGCCGCGGTGCAAAAGGCCATTGCCCACTATGACGAGCAGATGGGCCAGAAGGTGCAGCTGCCCACAGACACCCTGCAGGAGCTGCTGGACATGCACAGGGCCATTGAGAGGGAGGCACTAGAAATCTTCAGCAAGAACTCTTTCAAGGATGAGGATCAAAGTTTCCAGAAGAATTTACAGGTAATTAGTTCTTATTCCAGTTCCTAGGCATCAAGGCTAAGACAACAAGATAATTCTATAAATGGTAAAATAAGATTGATTAAGAAAAATCAAATCCTATTTAATTACTTATAATTAAATATGCTGGCTCCTGGGTTTTAAAGTTTTCTCACATGCACACGACTCATATTTACCATGTCATAATCATGCACTCAACTTGAATTGGTTTTATTTCATTAAAAAGTATATTTATAGCACATTTTTACTTTTTATCAATCAAAAGCCTAGAAATGCCAGTTGGATTTACTAAAATATGATGAATCCAGGATAAATAGAATGAGCTGATATTTTAGCTAATTGTTCAATTCTATTTTCACATCAAAAGTAGAAAAACTCTGGGATGAGAAATGTTGTGAAAGAGTAGGTTGCTTGAAAATTGAGGCATGAACTAGAGATCTATAGTCACAAAATCATATCTAAACAGAAACGACATCTTGAGAAAGGGATTTTAGGAAATGTCCAAAAATAAAAAATAAGTTTTTTTTTCAGTGTTATCCTTAGAACTTTTCTATATCTGTAATGTTCTTATTTATATTACTCTAAAGGATCTTTATATTTATATTTATATTACTTTATTTATATTTATATTATCTTTATATTTATATTACTCTAAGGTTCTTAAAAAAACAATTTCTAGAAGTTCCAATGTGTTGCTAACAGCTCCATTTTTTTTTCTTCTTGAAAGATGCAACTAAATGCAAAGCAGACTGAGATTTGCAAGAAGAATGTGGAGGCCTCTTCAGATCGCTGCTCAGCTTTACTTCAAAGTATTTTTCACCCACTAGAGCAAGACGTAGCGCAGGGGGTTTATGCTAAACCAGGAGGCCACAATCTCTTTCTTCAGAAGATGGAAAATCTGAAGGCAGCATATCAGCAGCAGCCTGGGAAAGGGATACAGGTATCAGTAGCCTTGTTTGCTAATTATGAGAAATGTCTAGGGCTTCTTTAGAAAGTCGTTGAGTACAAGAGGAAAGATGCATAAGTGGGTACAGTGATAAGGTTTATGTGTGTGTCTAGGAGTCCATCTTTCCCCGAATGAACATGCAGAAGAAAAGGATGCGCCTGGTATTGATGTCATAGCAGGATTATACTTCAGTGATATCTGCAAGGCTAAATTGATTCACTGCAATCACTAGACTGCAGCTATCAATATCCATGAGTAATAATGGCATCTTTCAGGACTGCACAGGACACAATCTCAATAACTGAAACAAAATGAAGGAAAAACTAATATTTGATTGGCTTATAGAGAGTAAAATCTACTGAAGTTTAATTTGAAGTATAGGCACATTCTAGAATTCAGCAATGTCATCTACTTCTTTTTCTTTCTTAGCCTCTAAATTTTTTCCTGTGTTATTTCCTTTACTGTTAGTTTCATTTGTAATTAGGTTTCAATTTTCATGGAAACAAAAAGAAGCACCAACATATCCAACTTTAACTGGACCTTAGTGCTGTCAATCCTAGTGTGGGGAGGGCATCCCAGCGTAGTTATTAGTCTTTGAAACATCCAGGTTGCCATGGTTTTCCACCTGTGAGCAAATCTTTTGCATCTAGTGTCCTTGGATGCTCTAGCAGTTTGGGTCAACATGCCCATGCCCATGGAAAGTCTTGATGGACAGTTCCACTAAGTGCTACTGATAAAACCCTAGGAAGGAAAGATGGTGGAAGCAAGAAGACATAGAGCTATTTCCCATGCTGCTAAGCCATCTCCTAATTCTAACTGCATGTTTTGGCATCCCTAGGCTGAGGAAGAACTGCAGAAATATTTGAAGTCCAAGGAGTCCACGAGTACTACCATTCTGCAGACAGACCAGGCTCTCACAGCCAAGGAAAGGGAGCGCACAGGTGAGAAGAAAAGGGAAACTGTAGTAGATGGATGAGAAATTGCCACACTTGAAATGAATGTGGCCCCACCTGGGATAGTGTGTAAGAGGCGCAAATTCACAGCTTGCCTCAGTGCAGCCTGCTATGCCGCTGCCTAGTCATCTGCAAAGGAAGAACAAGACAGGGAACCTTATCTACAGTAACGAACCCAGGAAGAAGGAGGATGGAGCACGGTGATTCCAGAGAGGTTTTTCAGCTTTTCCTTTCTCCTCAGCGGAAATAGCTAAAGCAGAGGCTGCAAGAGCTGAAGCCCAAAGGTTGGAGGCCCTTCGCCTTCAGGCAGAACAAAGGAGGGCGGAGCAGGAGCGACTCCATCAGCAGCAACTGTGGCAAATGAAGATAGATCAAGAAAACTTCCTGGCAGAGCAACGAAGGAGGCAGGAGCGTGAGCAGCGTAGGATCCAGGTACTTATCAGCTGTCTCCTGTCAAAATGGGAATCAGTCTCTCCTCTCTGTGAGGATGAGAATATACTCCAGTGGCCCAGTGGGAGAGGGAGCCTAATGTGACCCAGAGCAAGGACTCAGCGTCTCCTTTACCAAATGTACAGCTGAGGCAAGTTATCTCTTCCTTCTGCGCTTCAATATCTTCTTGTGTAGAAACAGTAATGATATGCATTTCGTAAGGTTATTATATCACATATATTAATATCTGTTTTTAGAATGATGTTTATGACAATAAGCACATCAAATTATTAAATAAAAGTGATGGTATTTCTGGTTCTCAGTAATCTTTTCTGTTAACTTGTTACTCCAGACAATGTTGCATCTTTATCATCCATGCTCTTTTATATCAAGTTCAGTGTCCTGTATCTTTCCTCCTGTCCTTATCTTGCTCATTTCTGATTCTGATGGTCTTTAACTTGCCATTTGTTCATTTAGTATTTACTAGCATTCTGTAGTCTTCGCTTACCAAGCACTGTACAATGCCTTTTGCATGCGTTCTGTGAGCTAATCAGCATGTAGCAGAACTAGTTTCAGATGAGGTATGTGAGGTTCCCCCAGAGACAGGTAAATGTTGATGTCACACAGACTTGCAAATAGACTCTGCAGGGTTGCTGGTCCTGCAGAGCTGGGGTGAAATTCCTAAACCTATACCCTCAGGAAACAGTATCCTAATCTCCCCTGGTTTACCAGTATACTTGCAGGTGCTGGTTTTTATAGGAGCAACTTCAACATATTTTTGAGATTTTAATTCTTTCCTGAAAGGCAGAAGGACTCTTCCTGTGCTTTTTGTCCTCTTCATCCTTTTCTTCTACTTCTGCCATTAAGAGTGTGGTCATCTGATCCTATCCCACATCTAGGTCTCAAATTCTGCACCTGACTTTGGATCCCAGATATTACCTAGATACTCTGTTTGCGAATCAGTCTCTTGTCTTAGAAATGTCTCTAGCATCTCCTTTGTGTAAATGAGAATTAAAGTCAAAATGTGAGTGAGATTGCTCATGGAGACTGGGTGGTATAAGGGAGAAAGGAGTGTTGGGATGGAATTCCAGAGACACCAGAAGTACGGGGAATAAGACTTAAGTATCTGGAATAAGGGGAAAAGAGGGTGAAAAATAGTAGGAGACTAGATGCTGGTGAATGGAAGGGAGCTACTTGGGGTCTGTCTATTGCTCCCAAAGATTAGCATTTGTTGGCAGTGATGTAGGCAATCAGAGAGGAGCTTGATATTATATTTTGCTAAGTCTTATCCTTTCTGTTCCTCACTTCTTAGGAAGAGGCTGAGAGAATTCAAAAGGCACAACAGGCTGAACTCAGAAGACTTGAAGAACTGCGCAATCAGGCCTTGAGGAATCATTATAACTCTTCAAATACCGATTGCATCATATTCTAAAAATACCAAATGTCAGACTTATTCCTTTTCATCGAAGAACACAAAGGGACAAGAAATTAGAGATCTTGGGACAACCAACAATTACGCAGTTCCAATCAATGCCTCTTGTCTCACTGTCCGTATTTGTCTCAGAGTGCTAGTATTTACCTAGGGGACACTAACAGCTTGTGCTTTGTCAAGTAGAATCTAATTAAGATCTTGGGATCAGATGGGCATCCCTCTTGCTGGTGTGTGTGTTCATTAGATGCCATTGGAGGGAAACACCATTGGGAAAGTGGAATCCATACATAGCTCTCTGCTGAATGGAGGCCATTGGAGGGAAACACCATTGGGAAAGTGGAATCCATACATAGCTGTCTGCTGAATGGAGGCCCCTAGTCTAAGGTAATGTGATGTTCTGTAAGGGGCCTATGTGTGAGAGAAATTCCAAGCTGCAAATGATAATCCTGTCATGAAATGGAGACCATTCGGAAGAGAAAGGAGAACATTATATCTTAGGTTAAAGAAAAAAAAACTTTCCCTTTGTTTTCCATCTCACGGAGGGTGTGACTAAAATTACATATCTTATAATTGAAACAAGTTATACTGAGCTTGATAACTTCATATTATAGATTTTTAATCTTTTCCAGGTTGTAAATAGGTGGTATAAAGAGAAGTGTGCTGGAATGCATGTTCACAGGTCTAAATTTAAGTCACTTTAGTTCTTGTTCAGCAGATTATATGAATATATGTGTGCATTGCAATAGCAGTAATAATACTTTTAAAACCATAACTTTATTCGTTTTGATTTTTACCACTTAAACTCTTTTTTTTTTTTTAGAATTTTTTTTAAGACTTTCTTTCTTTTTTATTTATTTATTTATTCAACTGTGCGTGTGTGCGTATGTATGTGTTCGCGCGCGTGTGTCTGTGTGTATGTAGAACCACGGACGAATTTGGGAACCACCATGGACGCCTCCACTTCCTCCGCCCCAGGATTCACAGGCTCTGCCCTACCAGGGCCAGAAACGCAGGCCGCCCCCGCTTCCGCCTGGCGTCTATACGTGGGATACTGGGATCCGAACTCAGGAGCTTCCGCCTGCAAGGCGGAGGCTTAACCCCTGAGCCACCTCTCCAGCCCCCACTTAAACTCTTATAAGGAAACCTTCAGAATTTCCTTTGGAATATTATAAAACACTTAAAGAATAGAACTAAAACATACTTTACTATAGTCTTTGTTTCTTTGTGGTCTTTGTTGTTACTTAAATTTATGACTTTTAAGTTAACTCTGTCTCTCTTACCTCTGTTCCCTTATGTGAAACACTATATAATAGGAAGTTGTATACTTTTCAGTTGCTCAAAAATATAATCTACTTATATAAAAGGAAAGGCAGATACACAGCAGTGTTTATACCTTTATTCTTTGGAGAATCTTGTTCCTCTTAAAAAATTCATGTATTTGAAAGGGATGAAGGGAGAGAGAGGGGGAGAATACGTCACACCATGGCACGCGCATGTGGCCGTCAGAGGACAGTTTTCAGAAGTTGGCTCTCTTCTCCGCCATGTGGGCTTCCAGGGATAGAGTTCAGACCAGCAGGGTGGTGAACAGGAGCTGCACCCACCACGCTATCTCTCCAGCCCTAGGGTTGTATTTCCATGAACTTCCTGTGTCAGATAAGGTGTCATGGTCAGCCCGATTTCTAGAACGAACCTGAACTTCAGAAAGTGCAAGCATATCAGCCGTTTGTTTCACCATACTCTATAATGACTTTCGCAGGCCACACCGATCATAAGTGAGAAACTAAAATACAAACCTAAGGAGATGTCATGTAGGAAAGAACAACTCATCACTAATGCTCGTCCCAAACCAACGCCCCTGCAACTCAGTCTAATCATAGATCCAAGACGCCACACCTTGGAACCGTTAGTCTAGACCATGTTATAAAGAACCTGGTATCTATCCGAAGGTGTTTCCATTAGCGCTCTCACCAAAAATGGTTTTCCCTACTTCAGAAACTTCCAGAGTACCTACTGGTTTTGCTAATGTTGCTTTTCTTGTGGCTGATGTGATGATTAATGTTGGAAACCTGACTCCTAGGATGTAGATCTCCAGACTTACCCCGACAGACATTCTCTAAAGTAAGGTTGGCTTCTGAGCGCATGCCTGTGAGGGGTTGTTTTGGTTGCGTGAAGGCCAGCTTAGGCAGGTGGTCTGGGGCCGTATGAGACGGGGAGAATGAGCGTAAGCAGACGAGCAGCGGTACATGCATTGGTCCTTGCCCTGTGCTCTTGCTGTGGATGTGATACGACCAGTTCTCTCAGCTCCTTGTTGCTGTGGTCCCCTGCCATGGTGGAGAGTAACTGGAACCGTGAGCTGGAAGTAAACCTTTTTCTCTCCTAAGTTGTTGATGTCAGATGTTTTGTTGTGGCAACAAATATGAAACTTACACACCTTGCATAAAGCAATGTGTGCAAGGAAGGGTTTACTTTGGCTCACAGTTTGAATGAGAGAGAAGTCCGTCAAGAAGGGGAGGGCGTGGCAGAGCTCATGGGACACTTCACACCGTGGCGGACCACAGAGCAGTGAAATAGCACAAGTGACAAGCTGAAAAGTAGATATTTACTTGAACAAGGGACTCACAGCCAACATATTTTCTTAATACTCACTTCATTTCTCACTTTCTCTGTGTTTCATTATGAACAATAAATTCCAGTATAAAGTCAAGGCATGTGGAAGGATCAATTTGAGTGCTCTTTAAAATTTCATTTCGTAGCATTGATCAACACAGTGTTTCACTGAGCAAGGGAACGTCGTTCACCTTTCTCCTCTTTCATTCAGTACAGTTCCCAACGTGTAGATGGTGCTGCCCGCATCCAAGGAGCCCTTCCCTCTTCAGTTAACCCTTTCTGGAAACTCTCACGACTATACCAGAGGTGTGTCTCCTAGGTGATTCCAAATCCAGTCAAATTGACAATGAAATTTAACTGTTACAACTAGTTACACACTATCATCTAGTCCCCACTAGCTTCCTGGGCCCCCACTTGTCCACACATACTCGTTCTCAGAGGTCAGAGTGTATCACTGGGTACAAAACTACAAGAAGAGATACTGTAAGATGGACAAGGGCAAACTCTTCAAGCTATAACTACACAATGTTTTCTGCCCTTCTCGGACTTAATATTGTGAAATTAAATAAGTTTTAAATGTAATGGGGAAAAAAAGGATTCTCCCCTTACACACAGATGGATCACAGTCCTGCTAAAAGCAATCAAATAATTGCCTGTGAGTGTTGCTCAATTAAAATGCTGCGTTGTTTAATGAAACAAAATGAAAATTTAAAATGCACTCAACTAATCCTTCCACGTGCCTTGACTTTATACTAGAATTTATTGCTTATAATGAAACTCTCACATACTAGGAGACAAGAGAAAGTGAGAAATGAAAACTAAGATAAAAATGAAGCATTTGCCAGTATTTAAAAAAATATGTTGGCTGTGATTCCCTTATTCATTTCAAATAAATATCTACTTTGCAGCTTGTCCTTTTACTATTTTATTTAGATAAGATATTCAAGTTATATAAGCTTCATATCAACAATTAGATAAGATACTCAAGTTACATAAGCTTCGTATCAACAATTAGGTATGATACTCAAGTTATATAAGTTTCATAGATGGCTCGGAAAAAGCAAACAATCTAAAAAAAGTCAATAAAATAATAGTGATTACTTCTGAAGAATATTATAGACTATATATATTGTTATCTATTATCTAATCTACTTATCTAAGTATCTATCCATCATCTATCTTACTGCTATGCAAGGAAGACGATGTTAATAATGAATGTGATATAAAGAAAGGTAGGTGGAAGGCAAAGAATTAACAACTTTCCTTCCAGGAACTTGGCGATGTCTCTTTCTTATAATGAATGGAAATGATTCATTCTTTCCTTTTCAAAACTGCGTTAAATTTAGCTTAACGCTGTCTCAGTATTTGACATTTGGCAGCCTAACGCAGTGTCTCACTTGTTACTGAGCATGTAAGTAAAGAACAACTTAACTTTGGAGGCCTTGAAGACTAGAGAGCCGAATTTTCAACTAATCTTCGCAGCTAAGTTTCAGCCAGACCCAGCAGTCACCGCACCCCGCTGTGTCCAAATAAGGCAATTGTTTTCTGTCACATTTAGCCACTTGAGGCAAAGCCAACCTGTAACCAAGCTGAGCTGTGTCTAAATTGTTTCTCTGTGTGAATACTGACCGCAGCCTGCAGTGGGAGGGACTGTCTGAAC
This sequence comes from Typhlomys cinereus, assembly GCA_023101885.1. Classification (NCBI taxonomy): domain Eukaryota; kingdom Metazoa; phylum Chordata; class Mammalia; order Rodentia; family Platacanthomyidae; genus Typhlomys; species Typhlomys cinereus. The sequence goes on along the minus strand of JALPQD010000064.1, from coordinate 7,560,102 downwards.
CCCTACTGCTCCTTCTTTCTTCCAAAAGCTTCACACAAGTCCCCAGCAGCTACCAAAACACAACCTTCACAGAATTCTTTAAAAAAAAAAAAAAAGAACTTGATAGATTTCTGATAAAAAAAATTTCAATTAACTTAGTTGCATGTAAATTTGCAACTTTTTAGTCTCCACGAATTGACTCAGGGTCTCACTTGTTCCTTGAAGAAATGGTGTCGTGTTAAACTTAGAAAATGTCAAAGAATTTATTAAGAGGGTATCAGTTATTAGTCTGTCCAGTAAGGAAAGTGTAAGAAGGAATCATTGCTTTGCCCAATTATTGATTAGAAAATTGAGGGCCAGAAAAGTAAAGTCTGTTCTGAAGTTTTCATAGGCTAAGTAGGGTTTGACCTTCAGCAACTGACCTCTAGACTCTGCCCAGAATCCTTCCACAAGATCTTACTCTTCGTTGAGTAATAAAGAACAAAACACAAAGTGTGTTTAAGAAAGTCCTGAAGATTAGAGAGATGCGCAGTGCACGTATTATGTCCTTGTTGAAGGAGGCGTCTCTCCCGGACAGGTACTGACATTCCAATGAGTTTCTTATTAGTTTGCTGCTATAGGCCCGTTCAACCTGTCCTATGTCCTTTTTCATCTTTGCTCACAGGCTTCTGGCTGGGCTCGATGCTGAGGTCTAGAACCAAGGTCATCTGAAGCAGTTTGTACTCCATCCCTCCAAGCACAGCCACCTACTGGTTCTTCTGGACGTCAAGAGTCTGTCTGACGTGCACGGGTTGCTTTCCATTCATGAATGCATCCTAAACTGAAAGTACATCAAACAAAACAATGCGGGATGGCAAAATAGTTTAGTGAGTAAAGTGCCTGCTTGTAAATCTGGAGACCTGAGTTCAATCCCCCAAAGCCCACATGACAGAAGAACAGAACTGACTTCAGAGAGTTTTCCTCTGACCTCCACCCATGCACCATAGCAATGTATGTCTCTTTATTCATGGTCTCTCTCTCTCTTCCTTCTCCTCTTTCAAATAAATAAGAACATATGCCTTTAAAAATGTACTAATACACTACACTTGCTGTGTAATCAAGAATACCAGAATTAATATCCTTGTATGCCCTGGAAAATGCCAGGCTGAGCTACATAATTGCAACCCTGGAAGGCGGAGCCTGGGGCCCTCCAAAGCAAACTGACTAACAAAACTAGTTCTATGGGTGAGCTCTGGGTTTAGAGACTCGGCCTCAGAAGAACGATGTGCAAGAATGATTGAGAATGATCGTTACTATCAGCTTTGTGCCTCCACGTGCCTACGCACTCAGGTGCATGGGAGCCTTTCCTCATATGTGCATCCAACCCCTTCAATCACATATGCACACATGCATGTATCCCATACACATAAACACGATGAGAAGAAATCAATACGATAAAGTTTTTGTTTTTATTACGGTAAAGTTTTTGTCTTTATTACCATGCTTAGAAATAATGATTTTTCAAGGATGGCGATGGTATGGAAAACAGTTCAGGATGTTATTTAATAAAAATACTATACACAAAGGCATTCCACCTTGGCATGCCCATGGTTATCTTAAGTCAGCAGTGTATTATTAACTAGAAACAGGCAAGGTTGTTAGTTTTGTTGTTTCATAAAAAGTAGCTGCTCAAATACAATTGTCATGAGAGCTCTCTTTTTTGAGAAAAGTTTTGAGAACAGGAGTAAGTTTCTTGAATTGGTTCAGGAAAAAAGTAGGTTCCCCTCTCGTCTCATGGTGGTTTTATTAGACAATACACATTTATAGGAAATAAAGTTTCAACTTTTGACTTGAAATCAACCAGAACTTTTATCTTAATGAGCCAAGAATTTGGATTTGTAGTTTTTGAAAGTTTAGTCTATCAAACTAATAAACAAAATCAGATAGCTCAAGAGGTAAGATAGAGAAACCTGGAGAGGTATTTCTCACTTATTTTAACTAGCAGTTTTCCGCCCACAAGATTTATGATACTAGATACTTGATAAATCGAGGCAGAAAGACTCCAAGTTCACAGTCTGCTTGTGTTACAGAGTAGATTCAAGGCCACCCTAGGCAGTACAATGAGAACCTGTCTCAAATAATATGTTTGCGCTAGGAATGCAACTGAGTGGTAATTAGAATGCACGAGGTCCTAAATTCAATCCTCATCAAAAAGAAAAGTCTAATTTCTCTGTGATCATTGTGTTTTGAAAGAGATGAGAGAGCCATGCTGCCTGTCCGTAGAGAATTGGGGCACCTACATCATGTGTCCTTGCCCCGCTTGGCACAGGAAGGGCTGGAGGAAAGGCATCGCTGTGTTTATTACATACTCCGCAGCTTGTTTCCATCTGAGGCTGTAACTCCTGCTCCGTCTGCCAAACATTTTCTAGTCATCTTTTCAGCTGTATCTACTGAGCGCGTCTCCCTCGTCAGCAGGCAGCCTTGCAGCTATAGGTGCTCGGAGAAGTCACTCTGTCCTATCTTCCTCCACAGACATTCCTTATAATAGCTCAGAAAACTTCCCGTGCAAAAGAAAAAGAACTCAGAAATTACAGATTAGTTACCTGGCAGGACCTGATCCCCTAACTTGTATTTATAGAAAATTCAGGATTTCTCAATCACTTTTTATTGCTCCATGACATAATCCTTCAGATGTGAGCAGTTTATAACGATTTGTTTCTTGCTCACGCTATTCAAATGACAGGAGAAATGATGCTCTCTAGAGTATGGGTTAGATTCGTCTGCTTTGTGCATACTTTTCCATTTTGATTTACTTCTGAGAGCACTTCCTATGTAGGGCTTGCTTCCTCATTGGAAGTAATGTGAGTTGGGAATCTGTAGCATCGTTAGAAAATTGCCGTGTCCAGGCATACCGTCCTTTCTAGCCCTTGCAAAGCATGACCAGTGGTCAGTGTCACTCCGACTGTGACAGGAAGACACAAAAATGCCCTGAGAGCAGGAATGGAAGAATGATTGTGTTGAAATCAAATTACATGGAAGGCGGACTTAGCACAAGAAAGAGAACGGTCTCTCCACAGGGTTACATGACATGGCTCAGTGGTAGAGTCCTGATGCTCCATCCCCGTCTGTATTAGGCAATCCCTAGGTTAGATAAAGAGCAGCCCAGAACTTATGGGAAGCGAGAAGAGCCCACGTTGAAGGACAGATGGGTGCCATGCCGTGGTCCCCCCAGTCAGGCCAGGAAAGGAACCACCCAGAGCTAACAGCTTTGTTTCCTTCATGTGTTCTCCTTCACAAGTGGGCTGCAGCAGAAGTTACAGCTTTCCCTAGAATTCTTACCATTGTTACTATGAGACCTTTGGTTGAAGGAACAGAACAGGCATCTGACAGGAAATGAACACCGGGAAAAAATAAAAACCCAGTTTTAAAAAAAAAAAACACCTCAACAAACCACAATCCGAACGTCAGAGACTCTATATCAACCACATAGAACTAAGCCAGCCTAATCTCTCCCCATCCTGAAGCTCAGGGATATTTGCGGAAGAGGGGGCAGTAAGATTGTAAGAGCAAAAGGATGGGAGGAGCAATGATTTGCAAGATTCTCCACGCTAGTTAGGGCCAAAGCAATCATAATAGGACTTTACATGCCCTGCACAATGTCCAACACACTATTGGCCTCACAAAGTCTAGCATCAGCTAAAGGCACCAAGATTCTTGGAGGCAAGGGATTGATGGAGCCACAGAAGTGTTCCTATGCTTAAGGGGAACACGGAAAAGGGTTCAGGGAAATGCCACTGGGTCCTTGTACGTCATCGGAGAGGAGGACCCAGAGGAGAGTTAGGCATACACAATAAAGGACTCTCTGGGAAGTGGGGGGGAGGCACTGGGTGATGGGGAGGGAGGGAGGGGGAGCAGGGGGTTCGGGGGAGGAGGAGGGAGGGAGGGAACTGGTCTGCCTATTAAGTTTGTATGAGCAGAAATAATAAAAAATGTATTAAAAAAACACCTTAAAATCAATGCTCAGGCTGTGAGCCTTCATTCAGCTTTAATTTCCCAATCAGAGCAGGCTCATTTCAGGAAGTGCCAGTGCTCTCTATTTCCTTCACTCATGTCACAGAAAACAGAGGAAAGGGGAAGGAGAGGAGGTTTGACTGGGGGAAGTCTAGACACTTGCTGTCTGGACACCAACCAGCCTCGGTTGAGCCGGGTAAAGGATGCTCTCTTCTGTTCTAGAGGGATTATTTCTCCCAGGATTCAGAAGTGTGTGGATGGGAAAGAGGAGGTCCCCGGTGCTGATGTCTAGAACGAGCAGGTTTAAGGTACCCAGAACACTGAGTGACAACGGATTCTGGCCCAATACTGGCCCTTGGGCAGTGCCACAGAAAGCGGACGCTCCACGCTCGCTCTGTGGATCTTGCTTTCTCGTCCGCTGAAACAACTATTGACAAGTGCCCTCTGCCCAACTTAGACTCCAAAGTCTGTGTCTTTCAATTTTACGAGACCTGAAAAAAATGCACGGACTGGAGAGATGGCTCAGGGGTCAAGCTTCTGCCTTGCAAGCAGAAGGACTTGAATTCAGATTCCAGATCCCATGTAAGAACATCAGGCAGAAATGGCAGTGGCACGCACTTCCTGGAAAGGAGAGCCTGGGAAACCCCAGAGAAAAGCAAAAAGGAGGCAGAAGTAATCCAGGATGGTTCCTGAAGTCACCCTTGGGCTTCCACAGGCACACATAGTAGTCTCTGATACAGACACACACACACACACACACACACACACACCACATAATACATGCAAAAAAAAGCAATGAAGGAAGTATCATTTCAAAATAGTTTCTTCCCTTTTAAAGTTCGGGCTTACTAGGTACTTTCTAAGAATGAAATCTGGTGACAAGTCGTGAACATAAAAAATCTTCCATTTAAATGAACCCTTTAAGGGTGCAAGTGGATAGAGGAAGTGCTCTTGAGGATGGTGTGACAGCACACACCTACATTTCAACCACTGGACCTGCACTCACCAGGATCCGGGAGGTCCCCTGCCAAGGGCTCTTCTGACTGACTGTAGCAGAATGAAGCTCCTTTCTATCAGACTTATTCACAAGACAGTGTGGCGTTCGCTGCTATCAGGGTTCAAGGGGCACCGCTAAAAGTCTTCCAGGTCTTTGGGTCTTGCACACAGATCCAGCTACAGTAGAGGCAGAAACAGCTTATTAAGAAAAGATAAACTTCTTAGGATCAGTGAAATAGCTCAGTGGGGAAGGCGCTACCTGCAGACCTGGTGCTTGATCCCCGCGATGTAAGAAGACAACTCTGACTTCTAAAAGTTGTCCTTCCGCCTCCCTCTGTGCACCACGGCATGCAAATGCACACACGCCTCTCTCTCTCTCTTTCTCTCTCTCTGTCAAATAGTTAATAAGCCATCTCAAATAAATAAACTGACCTTTAAAAAAGAAAGAAAAGATACACCTCTAAGGCAGCAAATGGGCGAGAGTAGAGAGAGTTTGGCATTCCCATGGCTCGCCTACACAAAGATCAGCAGTTTTTAGGTCACATAGCATAGGCTTGGCTTTTTGGTTCATTTGCATAGTGTGGCTTTCTTGTGCATGTGCTGTTACATATGGTTCAGCATACGACTTCATGGGTTGCATGTCTTAGTATCGTCCTAAACCTCCTGAGAGGGGGTGTACTTTAGTGTTAGAACACTAACATTTTCAGCACCTTGGTGCCTGCAGCAGGGGCTGGATTTGGTTGGCCCAGGAGATAATCTTTCTCTTTGCCAACATTTGAAGGTTAATCTTACAAGATTTTGTGGAATGTTCAATAACTCACTGTCTGATAGACTCTCCTGCCTAAAATTCTGTGGGAGTCAAAATGCTTTGGCTGTGGGCCATGTGACTCAAGGCCATTCTTACTTAGGGAGAGCCCAGTGAGCTAATAAACAGCTCATTTGTGAGGAAAAAAAAAAAAACATGGTGGCTTCAGAAACTTGCACAACTTTTCAGCATCATGTGCTGTCACTGACATCAAAGCAACCAGAGAAGTGAATAAAGCCTGGAGATGACGAAGAAAAAATTCTGCAAGTGTTCGAAAGTGACTGTCATGGACTGTGAGAACCACAAACTGTACAGAGCCCGTAACAACCCACATGCAAAACAAAATCTCTAGAACCAAAACACACAAAAGCTAGTTTTGTTATTAATCACCATAGCCAAGGTCAGGCTTATCTTTGCCTTGAACAACAGTAAGAACAGCAACAAAGCCATTTCTTGTGATGGGATGCACAGGAAAGCTGACCAAGGGGTGAGGGAGGGGGAAGGGTTGCAGACGGGAAAGGAGCAAGAAGTCTGTTGTTAGGCACAGCGGGGTGAAGACTGACAATAATGTGATAAACACCTCAAGAAGCCAGATGAAGGAATTTTGAAAATGGTCACCATAAAGGAATGCTAGGTGTTTGAAGATATATTGATCTGATTTATACATTACACAATGTACGTGCATAGACCACATCCCCTGTTAATAGAACAATATTAATGTTGTTATGTATGAGTTTAAAAGAATTTGTTTTTAAAAATTCCTGTTGCGTCCACTTCTTTGAATAAGCTCGTAGTCCCCGTGGGGAGGGGCAGGTGATTCCCATGCAACACTCTGCCAACGCCAAATAAATACAAAACTCCAAATAAAAACAGAAAAGTGTTCTTTCGGGGGAAATCCACAGAACTGGTTTTGTTTGCTTCAGGTTGAGCACCAGAGATTTCCCTCCTGCCTCTCCCCACAAACTCTGTTTTCTTTACTGGAAATGTCACACTTCCCAGAAAGCAGGCACACACGAATGAAGTTTCAATTTCGGTTCTCTTCATTGGACCATTGCAAGTCTGCAATATCCGGCGTGATTAAGAGCAGTGCCTTGCACAGAAGCTGAGCGCAAGAAAAGTGCGAGGGTGAATGAACCAAAGCAGGGGAGACCTCGGGGCCCGTCGCCCCCCTTGCAAAGGTGAGTTACTTGGTGCTTAGCGCACTTTTCCCTTAAGGAATCTTTAGCGCCATCCCCCCAGCGCAGACTCCACCAGGAATGCAAAATCACACTGATGGGTGGTCGAAGGCAGTGGTAGGGGGTGAAGCAGGTGGCTTCGGTGTAGCGCCCCTCACTGGGCTGTGCTAAGTCTCTGAGCGCCGCCTCTTCTCCAGGCGCTTCGGCCCCGGCTGCAGCACAGGATCTGCAGGAGACAGGAAGGAGCGCGGCATCTCTTCCTCGCCATCCGATAAGGGGCGACGTGTCTTTTTAGCACCGGACGCCCCTAGCCCTCTCTTCCCGCAGCGTCGCCGTATTAGTGCTACCTCTTCTCCGGCCTGTGACAGTTCTTAGATGCCCCAGGTCTGAGCTCTATTTGGAGCTGGAGAAACAGGGGAGGAGCAGTCAGTCTCTGCATTCACTGTGACGCTTTGGCGCCCGTCTGCGCTCTTCTTCGTGGCACCCACATGCACTGTTTGGTGGACGCTGGGAAGCTGGACTCTTTGAAATAGATCATGCTCCTTCTGGTTTACCAAATGTTAAAGCAACTGTGAAGTCCGGGCCTCTTAGTGTACCCCGAACTATTTCAAAATGTGGGGTCCATCCAAGATGGCATCAGAGTGGCCTGTGGGACTGACTTATCACAGACATTCCAGTTAGAACGGGTTAACTGTCCACCGCGGGACTCAAGGGCAGTCGCCCATGGAAACCTGGGGTTCAGTCACATAACCTAACTGGAACTGTTCATTCTACTTATCCGTTTGGATTTGAAAGCATCTTGTTCTGGTGCCTGAGTCCATAATTGTAGTCAGAAAAAAAAAAAAAAAAAGAAGAGAGGGAGAGCTCAACAGGAAGGAGGAAAAGAAGGGAAAAGGAAGAAGAAAAAAAGAAAAAAAATGTGTGTTTACAGACATTTTCCTAATGCATTCTTTAACCATGAAATCTAAGAGGAAAACTGTAATTTCTCCTGTTTCTAACAGTAGCTAAAAAGACATTTTACTCCATCTATTCCCCCAATAACTAGAGAAAAGGAACAGAAATTTCAGATAGGGAGTCTCTTGAGAACCCCCTTTTTTTTCCTGAAAATATTCTCGGTCAACCTAGTTTCCTTAATCATTTTCACTCTATGGGACAGAGCCAAAGGTGCTGTTGACTCGTTGACTGGCTGGCTCATGGGCAAAGCAGAGAAATTCTGGAAATTTAGAATGATCTGTTGAAAACCTATTTGTTCTTAGCTTCCTGTATAGTTAGGCGCTGGGCAGGAAATTTTATCCGTAATATTGATTTTTTTTTAAAGGAAAGGCTTGCAAGTTAAGCTCTCTTTCCAGGTCAACAGGCAGCATTGCTACAAACCCCGGGGTCTAAGCTCTGCACTCCGAGTCCCATATCTGTGCTGGGGGGCCTTGGGGGCTCTGGGTCTCCCCTGCCTAATCCTCACTCCACTGGTAAGATTGAGGGAGGAGGATCACGTGTAGTCCAAGTCTGGACTACATATTAAGTTTGAGGATAGTTCGGACTAATTGAAACCCGGAATCAAAACAACATCATCATCAACAATACAGCAAGAAGGTGATACACATTCGACGGATGAACTGTGGGATGTACAAGCTGACTTGCCATTAGAGATGACTTTCAGATTTTTATTCTAATAAGAAGGTGCTGTTTTGGGGGGGGATTGCAGGTTACCATGGCATCTGGAGCCAACATGGAAGCCCCCATTTGTCTGGTGGAGAATGAGAATGGAGAACTGAGAGTGAATCCTTATGCAATAAAGATTCTTGAGAAGATCTCCCAGCCCGTGGTGGTGGTGGCCATTGTAGGATTGTACCGCACAGGAAAGTCGTACCTGATGAATCGCCTGGCGGGACAGAACCATGGTGAGTTGCTTTGGGGACAGGGAGGGAACATGTGCTTGCAGTCACTGACAGTACAAGCTGATCATGCTCTCCTGTTGAGCTGCATTACTTCTCCCACATCATTTTTGCTAAACTACACTAGATGCAAATGCAGTTCAGCATATTTTGCTTATTATAAAACAATAAAGGAAGGAAAGGGGAAAAAGGAAGCAAGTGAGTCTGGCTCTTGAAAAGATTACTCGAAGAATTAAGAAGGAAGAGAGGAGGGGCTGGAGAGGTGGCTCAGGGGTTAAGCCTCCGCCTTGCAGGCGGAAGGTCCTGAGTTCGGATCCCAGATCCCAGGCGGAAGCGGGGGCGGCCTGCGCTTCTGGTCCTAGTAGGGCGGAGCCTGTGAATCCCGGGGCAGAAGGAGGTGGAGGCGCCCATGGTGGTTCGCGAATTCGTCCGTGGTTCTACACATACACAGACATACACACACAGACACGCGCGCACGCACATACACATGCATATGCACACAGTTGAATAAATAATAATAAAAAAATTAAAAAAAAAAAGAAAGGGCTTTAAAAAAAAAAAGAAGGAAGAGAGGAAGGGAAAATGAAGGGAAAGACAGGAGGAGAGAGGAAAACTATGTTTTAATTTTTCTATCTCATTTTGTTGCAAAATTTTAATAAGTTATATTCATTTCTCTATTTAGCCTTTTCAAATATGTGGAATATAATACACATGCTAGTGTATGGAAAGTGCAGTGCAACATTGTAATTAACAAAGACAATTCTTTCTTCATTGACCAGAAGAAATAATGTCTGTGAATACAGATATACACTCACACCCTTACCAATATTCTGATGCTCATTAAACTTCTCTCATTGATATATACACATATCTATAAAATGCTTCTTTATATACATTTAAATGATACATATGCATATATGTATTTTCTAATGTATATGGACATATGTTGGATGTATTCTGATGTCTCTGGCTTCTTTCGCTTAACACATTTATAAAATTCATCTTGCTTGCTATATATATTATTAACTAATTATATTCAATTTATAGTATGCCATTGTATGAAAATAACACCATTCATGGGGGTAAAATGGGTTTGTTTCCAGTGTTTCTCTTTAAGTACAATGTTCTCATATATAAGTTTATCTTTTATGATTACACATTTTTACCCAAATTTCTCTTATATGACATAACCAAAAGTGAGTCATTGGATCACAGAGCATGCATGCTAGGTATTTTCAGAAAATATCAAATCACATCACATGGAACATACATGCCTCTTCTAGCAACAATTGAGAAGTCTGCAGGTCCTTACAAAAAAAACTTCAACATGGTTCTAATTTTCACTGATGGCACTTTCTTTCAGCGTCACAGGTTTCTTTGGAGACCAGGTGGAGCAACTTCTCACTTCTTGTCATTTGCCCTTCCTGCTCCGTTAAAAGCATGTTCAAGTCACCCCATTGGCTTCCTTCTGATCTCTTGAGAGCCTGCCCCTCGCTCTTCCTCTTCTATGAAGCTTTAGCTCAGCACCCTTATGGAAGAACCTTAGCTTTTTTTTTTTATTTCCACTCATACAAACTTAACAGGTACACCGGTCCCTTCCCTCCCTCCAACCTCCCACCGCCCATGCCCCCTTCCCCTGTCTCCTCTCTCCCCATTCCTCAGTGCCTCCCCCTTCCGTCCCCGGAGCACCCTTTAGTGTGCATGCTAGACTCTCCTCTGGGTCCTCCTCTCCAATGAGGTGCAAGGACCCAGTGGCATTACCTAGAACCCTTTCCTGTTTTCCCTTAAGCATAGGAACACTACTGTGGCTGTCAATCCCTTGTCTCCAAGAATCTTGGTGCCTTTAGCAAATGCTAGACTTTGTGGAGTCAATAGTGTGCTGGACATAGTGCAGGTCATGCAAAGTCCGATTATGATTGCTTCGGCCCTAACTTGTGGGGAGTATCTTGCATATCATTGCTCCTCCCATCCTTGTGCTCTTACAATCTTACCGCCCCCTCTTCCGTGAATTTTCCTGAGCTTCAGGATGGGGAGAGATTAGGCTGGCCTAGTTCCAGGTGAGAACCTTAGCTTTTTATATTCTATACATCCATACTCTCCCATGTTGCTTTCTTCTCTTCTCTTTCAGGCTTCAATCTGGGTACCACAGTGAGGTCTGAAACCAAGGGCATCTGGATGTGGTGTGTGCCCCACCCCAGAAAGTCAAATTCCACACTTGTCCTCCTAGACACAGAGGGCCTGGGTGATGTAGAGAAGGTAAGTCATTGAGTCATGAAAGAATTTTCTCTGGTCTTGATTCTTCACTTCCCATCTTATTTGCAATCCTAGTTTAAGTTCTATGGCTTATTACTACAAAGTACAAATCCACTTGTGAGTAAGTCTAAACTCCATTTCTTTGAGCTCACGTCCCTTCATAAACTAGAATATTCTGATGTAATGTGGTAAGATATTCTTCTTTATACATGAGTGGATAATTTATTTTAGTATATGTTTATACAGGAGCTGAATTCTGGGTCTCTGTACAGTGTACCACACAACAGATACTGCAGAACAGGGTAAAAACCCAGAGCCTTGTTTGGGAGGAAATGGTGAGATCTGTAGAAGGTACTTGAGTACACAGAAGCTGGCACGCAGTGTGGTCATATAGGGCAGAGAACACTTCTTAGAGGAAATAATATTTCTTGTGTGAAGTCAACAAACTTGAAGGTAACTTAGACTTCATGGTGGAAAGTTCACACTTTGCTGTAAAATTCTCAGTAACAAACCTCTACATTAAACTAAGAAAGATTTTTATAAGAACTACCTGCGATTTGACCTAAGCTCTGTTTCTACTGGTCAAACTTAGGACAAACAGAACTTGTTTCTAAATAGTCACATGTGTTAGTTAGAGATGCTTCTTTTCTACAGTGAGCAGAGAAACTGTAGAGCAGAGAAACTCATAACTGGTCAGAATGCTGAGAAAAGACTGTGGGATGCTCAGCTCTAATGAGACACCTGCATCACCCCCATTGAGGCTCAGGAAACATTACTGAAGAAAGGAGGAAAAGAGTGTAAGAGCTAGTGGAGGGATGGAGTGTCGTGGAATGCTGGTTTCTAGGTATGACACCACCATTATACTCTTGAACTGATAACACCTATGATCATAGCTACAAAACCTCCTGAAAATGAGGCTCATCAACTCCTGCCATGGAATGGGAAGAGCATCATGAGGCTCTCCTTCTCTCAGAGAAGTTATAGATATCTAATTAGATCATAGGATCCATTATTCATAAGGATCTATAGTCAGTTAATAGTTGTTGGAGAGAGAGAAAGACTTTTCTTTGGTGGTGTGCTCATTGGTAGATGACCATGCTCTGGTTAATACTTATTCACCCTCTCCACATCACTATACCCTCTGTATCCACAAGAACAAGTGTGAATTTTCCCTTAGTCATTTGTGGCACACACAGCACCCAGTTTAACTTCTATGGCTTATTACTACAAAGTACAAATCCATTTGTGAGTAAGTCTAAACTCCATTTCTTTGAGCTCACGTCTCTTCATAAACTAGAATATTCTGATGTAATGCGGTAAGATATTAGGTTTTAGACCTTATTGCAGTGCCCAGATCAAAGCCAGAAAAAGAAGAGAAGATATAACATAAATGTGTAAGAATTCTTAAGATAAAAGAGGAAAAAAGAAAGATATAAAAGTAGAAGGGAAACTACTTGGGAAGAAGAGAATATGATCAAAACACAAAATGCAATATACATATAAGAAAATGTGATGATGAAATCCATTGTGATGTATAATTAGCATATGTCAATAAAAACATGAAAAAAAGCTACTTTGAATTAACAGCTCTCATATCCCAGCACAGTCAGACTCTTCTGAAGTTACACACCCTTCGTTGCTACTCATTAAAACTGACCATCTTCCTTCCTATACTGGCATTTCCTTCAACATCTAGTACGCATGATCATCTGGGTTGTTTTCTTATACTTGTCTTTCTGCCTCTCCATATTGTCATATGCAAATTCTCACTCACACAGCTCAGTGTAGTGTCTGATATACTGCAGATGCTCAGTGAGTAGCTGTTGAATTTAACTGAATAATTTTTTGTTCCTAACATTGGAGATATCAGTAAATCTCAGGTAAAGGAATGGTTCCTGAGCATCATTGTATATTTAAACACCATAGTAATTCTAAACATGTTGACAATGCTGTTGATTTTGATTATGAAAAGTGAGGCAAACGATAATCACCACTTTCAATAATGGAAAGGAAACCTATGTTTAGGATATTCTAAAATTGTGTTCTCCATTTCTATCCCCATGCCATATTTCAGCCAAAGGACTAAATGAATGAAAGACACATGAATGAAAGAATAAAAAGTAAACTTAATTCTTTTGCTCACATGTCCTTCTAGGGCGACTCTAAGAACGACTCGTGGATCTTCGCCCTGGCTGTGCTTCTCAGCAGCACCTTTGTCTACAACAGCATGAGCACCATCAACCACCAGGCACTGGAGCAGCTGCAGTATCCTTCAGACAAAGAACCGCCATGTCTCATTGAGTTTAGAATGACGATTGAGAATGTCTCATGGCTCATGTGACTCAGTTCTTATGTCTGAGGAAGAAGGTACACTGCACCAAAGAGAATGCTTGGGAAATTGCTTGGCAAGTGAAATACGGGAAGTGTGGTGTGTGGTACCTTTTACTCCTTAGCTAAGTTCCCAGCTACGTAACCGAACTGACGGAGCTAATCAGGGCCAAATCCACTTCGAGATCTGAAGAGATAGATGACTCTGATCAGTTCGTGAGCTTCTTCCCAGACTTTGTCTGGACGGTTCGGGATTTCACCCTGGAGCTGAAGCTGGATGGACGTCCCATCACGGAGGACGAGTACCTGGAGAATGCCTTGAAGCTGATTCCAGGTAGCACAGCCGGCCTGCTGGGGGGAGCTTCTGTAGGTCACTCCATCAGCACTTGACGTAAGAGATGATTTGAGACTGAATTGAGTTCTAGGCCAATAATGACCCAGTGGTGGCTGAAAGGCAATTAACAGGAGAATTTTCCAGAGTTATTATCCCTGGGGAATCTTCAGTTTGCTGGAACTTAAGTTTACTGAAATTGAAGCAAGACGCATACATTGAAGCAAATTATCTTAAACCAATTAATACCATGAAAAAGTGCAGACTATAATACATTTCATAATGTCTAACACCCCACACATTGTGCTCCTTGTCAAGTGCTTTTGGTTCTTATATACAAAAATTGGGCATTGAGAAATAGAAAACTGCCTGAAATGAAATGATCTCATTTCCAAATGGTAATTCTTCTGCATATTACATTTCACTAGTATTTGGCTAGTAATACTCCCCAGAGAAAGGATATTATAATCTTTAATTTTAGCTTTCTTGTAATATCCCTCCTCTTCACTTGATAGCCTTCACTCAGTGGCCTTGCAAAAAGTCCCTCAATGATTTTTTTCATTCGATTATTTTTTTTCTTTCAATAAACATTCATTGAGCATTTTTGGGGGGTAGTAGAGGATCACTGTAATTCTCAGTCAAGTTTAGTAGACAGACTTAGGAAAGAAGTAAGGTCTTTAAATTACATTTAAGATAGAACTTTCAAGGAAAGAAATATCCTAATATATCTATGGTGCCTGTCTATAGTTGCTGACATTTGTAAAAGGTTTCCTGTCTTGACTTGGACAATTTCACTGGTAGTTCCTTGTTGTTTTTTTCTGATATCACTTTGCTTTAAGGCCCAAATTTTATTTCTGAGACAAAGAGATAGTAAAATCAGAAAAAAATACTTGTAGCTTTTGTTTCATTAGCTATCCAATAAACATTTGTTGAATTATTAACCCATTGGATGTGCATCAGGACTAGGGAGCTCAAAGATTAATTTGATCTAATAGATGGATGATCCTCTGTATCTCAATAATTACTTTATTGGCTGCTCCTTCAAAGCAGAAATATATCTGTCCTTGCATGGGATGCTCAGCACAAGTCAAGCGAAAAAATCATTCTATGTGGTTGAGTTTTAAGAGACACAGAAAAGAAGCTGAAGTGATCTGAAGCTTTCTGGAGATGAGAATAAATTGACCCATCCTTCAGGCTGGCCTTTCAAGGATCAATTTTCTTTTTTTTCTCTTTTTTTTCCTTGATAGGCAGGAGTGTCAAAATCCAGAATTCCAACGTGCCTAGGGAATGTATCAGGCATTTTTTTCCAAAATGGAAGTGTTTTGTCTTTGATGGACCTTAAAAGAAAAAGAACTCTTAGTTCATATTCATTTTTTCCCTTTTTCTTTCCTTGATAGGCAGGAGTGTCAAAGTCCAGAATTCCAACATGCCTAGGGAATGTATCAGGGATTTCTTTCCAAAACGGAAGTGTTTTGTCTTTGATCGACCTACAAAAGAAAAAGAACTCTTAGTTCATATTGAAGAAATGACAGAAGACCAGCTAGATCATAACTTTCAAGTTCAATCAAGAAAGTTCTGCTCCTACATCATCACCAATGCAAAAAACAAGACCTTGAAAGAGGGAATCACTGTCACTGGGAACCGTGAGTCTCCTTTGCTGCACCTCTCTGCTTTTTAACTACATACTATAAAGCACACTTATACTTTGATGTCCAGTATGAATACAGAGAAAGAGTCGTTCTTGCTAAACAGACTATGTATGAATATAGAGAAAGAGTTGTTTACACTAAACAGACTATGTATGAACACAGAGAAAGAGTTGTTCATGCTAAACAGAGAAATTTGTCTTTTGTAAATA
This sequence comes from Typhlomys cinereus, assembly GCA_023101885.1. Lineage (NCBI taxonomy): Eukaryota > Metazoa > Chordata > Mammalia > Rodentia > Platacanthomyidae > Typhlomys > Typhlomys cinereus. The sequence continues at coordinate 7,544,495 of JALPQD010000064.1, read as the reverse complement.
TCCTCTCCCTTCTTGGTGCTTTTCTGAGACTTAATATAGCTTAAGAAGCCACCACAATGAGCATGTAAACATTACTAGAATACGTGTGTTTTAGGTGAAATATAAAGAGACAAAGGTTTCTTCATGTGGTTAGAAAATACATTTTGTGAATTTACAATAATCATGTAAATAAGAGACTACTGTCTCTTATCTTAAGACATTATTATCTTAAGTGTCTTATCTTAAGACACTTAAATCTTAAGACACTTAACTTAAGACATTTATCTTAAGTGTCTTATCTTAAGACACAGTTATGCTTCTGAGACATGAACTTGACTTTGGACTGTCACGTGCAGAGCATAGTCACTAGGCAAGTGTCTTGGGATTTCCTGACAATTCTTTTGCAGGTGACTATCTCTTTCCTTCGAGACAGGATCACATACTGTAGGTAGGTGGAATCATTTTTCCCATGTACAGAAAATTGTTGACATGATACCCTATTGGTAATTACAGATGATATAAATCATCATCATATGGGGCTAAGGATAGAGGTTAGTGATAGAACACTTACTTAACCGACACAAGGCCATGGATTTGATCCCTAGCACTGCAATAAACCAAATAACCAACAATAAATATAGTAATATATAAATAAGAACATTAAATAAACAATGAATAAGAAGTACAATGTTATTAGCAGAAGGTAGTTTTTTTTTCAAAGAAGAAAAATCCTGTTTAATGAGGGTTTGATGATTTTCAGAATGCTGATTCCTGAGTCATGTAAATATTCACTAGGGATAACTTGGTACTTAACATTCTATTACTTCATTCACTCAGGGCTGGGGACTCTGGTGACAACCTATGTGGACGCCATCAACAGTGGAGCGGTGCCTTGTTTGGATGACGCCGTGACGACTCTGGCGCAGCGTGAGAACTCGGCAGGCCGTGCAGAAGGCTTCTGAACATTACACTGACCAGATGGTCAGCGACTGAGGCTCCCCACAGACACGCTCCAGGAGCTGCTGGCCATGCACACGGCCTGCGAGAAGGAAGCCATTGCGGTCTTCATGGAGTGCTCCTTCAAGGATGAAAATCAAGAGTTCCAGAAGGACTTAGTGGTACTGTAGTCAGCATTCTATCCTGTCATTTGGTTGTTTGGTGGTGCCTCAGTCTTGATCATGGGGCTTCCCAAAAAGGCCAGACTGCTCCTTCCAAGATCACAACCGAATTGTCCTTCTAACTGTTTGTGTGCATTGTCTCTTCCTATCTTGCCTGGCAGGCCACCCTAGAGAAAAGGAAGGAAGAATTCTTGCTGCAGAATGAAGAGGCGTCCACCACATGGTGCCAGGCTGAACTGGAGAAGCTTTCGCAGCCCCTGATGAAAAGCATTTCTGGAGGCGTTTTCTCTGTTCCTGGAGGGCACAGCCTCTACATTGAGGCCAAGAGGAAGGTTGAGCATGGCTATGAACGAGTGCCCAGGAAAGGAGTTAAGGTGAGGAATGAGGAATAAACAATGGGGGGAAGGACTGCAGAATTGCTTAGGGTCTCCTTGCTCATTCAAATAGCAACACAGACCCACCTTTAAGGGGAGAACACCGAACATTATATTACTGTATCTTCTTTAGACAGTCTATATCCAAAATTATTCTTTTTATTTACTTTTTCAATTTCCATTGTATAAAATCATTGCACATGTTTCATTACTAATGATTTTGCTTCAGCTATAAATAGTCAATAAGATAGAGCAGGATAAGAATTGTCATCCTACATCCTATGCTAGTAATACATCAAAAAATTTCTTTCAAAGAAAGAAGCAAGAATGGGCAGTCCCTATGTGCAGAGGGGCACAGAGTAAGGAAAATGGGGGAAAAAGTCTTGAGAATCAGGGACAAAGTTATACTAGAAGTAATAGGAATGTGACACTTCCTGAAAGAATGTTGGTCAAAGAGGTCTTAAAGGCCCCCAAACATTATAGGCTTTTGCCATTGCTCTTGGTTGCTCTCCAAAAATCATCAGCAAGACCCTATTACTAAAGATGCAACACAGATGGATCACAGAACATGGGCACAATATATCAATGGCAACTGGCCTGAGGACTTTCTCCTTGCTGGATAGCTTACACAGAACCAAGGAATACTGTAGAAGCTGCTGGGGGAGAGAAATAAGCACAAGCTTCATCAATGCATGAGATCTGTGAGTTGCAGTATAAATCACCATGGCAACAGGTGACCACCAGTGTAATAGTGGCATGAGTACCAAGGAGACAACCATTCTGATTGGACTCAAGACCTGCTTGTCAGAATGGTACATATCCCTGTTACTGTAAACTAGAACAAGAACCTAGAAAAATGGAAGAAAATAGATCAATAGGGAAGCCAGCCAATACACCTACAAGTAGGAAGACAGTCCACCAAACTGCTCTGTAGGTAGCTGTCATTATACACATAGAATGGGAACTTACAGTGGAAACCTTTGGGTCTAAAGCTGGGTGAGTGAAGGGAAATGTACATATCAGTGGGGTGGTCTGAACAAAGGTCTGAGTCCCCACAGGAGTAGACAAGTCAGAGTGAACCCTGTGGTCCACAGAAGCACACAGGCAGAAGGGTGGGAGGAAGTAGAAGGGAATGGTGAAGGAAAGGGAAGGAATGGGAGGAGAGGGGGAGGGAGCAAAGATGGGACAAATGCTCCATATGTTTGTAAAAGTAGAAAAAAAAAATCTGGGCAGATCTGGCTTGAGGCCTAAAATTCTGGAATTCAGATTCTGGGAAACTCCAGACTGGCTAGCCAAAAGTAAGGAAGAAGTTGCTTACTTAAAAAAAAAAAATGAAAAGAAAAGAAAAAAAAGAATTTCCATCCTGACATGAAGAAAGAAGAGAAATAATGATGGAAGCAATATGATAATTATGATGATCATGATGATGATAGCAATAATGCTGATCTATTCAATGCTCACCTTTACTTTTCTTGTCCTTCATTCTGAGAGAAGGTCTTGCTTGAAACCAGTTCAGATTTCCCTTGAACTTGCACCCTGTCCATCTTAGGCAGACCAGTGCTAAGATTAAAGGCAAAGAGCCACCATACCTACTTATACCATGGATATTGTTGATAATCCAATGTTAGATGTTATTTCAGAAGTTGAAACTCAATTCTCAAAATAATGTTATTATTAGATGTGATAGTTAACCAAATTTCAAAGTTTTATAACAAGATGACTAAGAGTTTGTCGGACCACAGAAAAAAATGGTATGCTAGCTCAGTGTGTTTAACAGCCATTCAAAAATCAAAAGGCAAGTCCACGTTGGTTTCCTTTAAAGAGAAAATCGTGAGTCAAAATGAATGATCAGTAGGTGTTAGAGCAGACAAGAATGTGTGAGTGTGATAAACAACAGAGGGTATTTTTTCACAAAGCATACAGATCTCATTTTCCATAGCCTAGAGTAGTAACAGATGACTAAAGAGATGGTCAGAGAGCTTGCATTAGAGGTGGACACACAAGGTTTGCAAGTATCACAAAAGAGATCTAGTTATCATTATGACTATGGAAGGAAAGGAAATGGGGAGGTGAGAAAGGACACAAAATTCAGGAGGTTTAGGGCACAGTAGCTGCCTGACAGTGCTCATCTCGTTTCTACAGGCAAATGAGGTCTTCCAGAGCTTCCTGCACTCACAGGCAATAATAGAGAAATCTATTTTGCAGTCAGACAAAGCCCTCACCGATGGCGAGAAGGCCATAGCAGGTAAGCGGGAAGCAGGGTAAGACCCACCGCTCATAAGGCAGGACAAGCTCCTGCAAAGTTTGACAACTGATGTGTAGAAAGATCTCCCTGAAACAAATAGATCACCTCGTGGGCAAAATCTGAAAGTCAGAGCAGGTGTGGGTTCGCCCAGCCAGCACGGGGCAGCCTGCCATCTAACATTCTTCTGAAATGCGATCAGAATTCAGAGGCTTGCCTCCTGCATTTTCCAAAATCAGCTTGGGTCTCTGAGCCCAGAAAGTTCCAGTTCAGTCCTAACTGTTGTTTCTTCCCTCTCTCAAACCTTTGTGGAACAGCTGAGCGGGCCCAGAAGGAGGCGGCTAAGAAGGAGCAGGAGCTGCTGAGACAGAAGCAGAAGGAGCTGGAGCAAGTGATGGAGGCTCAAGAGCGAAGCTACCGCGAAAACGTGACCCAGCTGCAGGAGAAGATGGAGAGGGAAAGGGAGAACATCCTGAGAGAGCACGAGAAGATGCTGGAGCACAAGCTCAAGGTGAGCGTGGACAGGAGCCCGGAAACGTCATCGAAGAGCAAAGAGATGTGGAGAGATTGATACCTGTCCGTAGCTGCTTGTGTTATTAAAAGAAAACCCCTGCCCCTCAGTAAGTGCGATTTTCAAAGCATGCTTTTCTTTTATAGGTACAAGAAGACCTGCTCAATGAAGGATTTAAAAGAAAATGTGAAGCAATGAATTCAGAGATAAGTCAACTACAGCAAATGATTGAACAAAAGAAGGATGAAAAGAGCTCATTAGGTCAGATTATTGATGGGTTTGGAAATGTGTTACTTACATCATTACCTGGTAATGGTAAGCTACTAGGTCTAGGGATGAAAATAATAGGCACACAAATGAAATAGATTAAGGATTTGGGTTAGGAAACAGTGGGGATGGTTTCCTCTTTCCCAGAAGCTCATTTTTGAAAAGGTGGGTGTCATGTTAATTTCATTTATTAAAAGTTTCAAAAATAAAAGTAACCTCTATAATCTGTGTGTTCGTGCGTACGTGCTTGTCCATACATGTGTGTATGATGTGTGCATATGTATGTGCATACATCACACACTGAGAGTCAGTTATCTCCTACTGCCTGCCTCATTTGAAACAGCGTCCCTTGTTGTTCCCCACTGCCTATGTCAGGCTGTCTGGCTCGTGAACTTCTGGGAATTGTCCTGTCTACACCTCTCATCTAGCTAGAAAGAATGCTGGGATTTCAGATGTATACTACTGTATGTTATTTTATGTGGTTTTAGGGATTTTGAAGTCAGGTCTTCACACTTATGTGGCAAGTGTCTTACTTGCCGACCATCTCTTCACCCCCAAGTGACTTATTTCTTCTTTAAGTCTCTTATTTATTTGAAAGAAGAAGACAGAGAGAGACAGGAGCAGAAGCAGGGAGAATGAGAGAGACAAAAGGGGGAGAGACAAAGGGAAAAGGGGAGAGGGAGAGAGAGAGCAAGATGTGCACATGCTGAGAGAGAGAGAGACAGAGAGAGAGACAGAGAGAGAGAGGGGGAGAGAGGTACATGCCACAGCATGTGCATGGAGGTCAGAGGACAACTTTTGGAGTCAGATTTCTCCTTCCACTTGCCAAAAATGAGACACAAATAATATTGATTATATGGATTTAAAAAATACCAATTTTGGGCTGGAGAGGTGGCTCAGGGGTTAAGCCTCCGCCTTGCAGGCGGAAGGTCCTGAGCTCGGATCACTTTCTTTGAAAGTAGTTTCACTTTAGTATCTCTATGTTAATGTCATAAGCAAATTAGCAAAGGAAATTCTGAAAAGAAATAGAATGAAGCCAAGCATGATGGTTTGACCTGAAACCCAGGTACTCTGGAGGCCGTCCACACAGTGAATAACAGGCCAGTGTGGGCTACAGAGTAAGACTGTGTCTCAAAAAACAAAAGCTAAATCAATGAAATCTGTCCAATAGGAGTGAAAGAGGAGGCCTCTAACCACGTGGCCACACAGCCCAACAACATGTGGCACCGTGGGATCCTTACAGCAACAGCTATAAGGAAGTTTAGGAAGTTTGGTGGTGCCACCCAGAGTCATACAGAATTTCAGGACACAGGCAATTTCACATTTCATGAAATAGTCAAAATGGAAGGAGAAGGAGGGAAGTTTGAGTCTTCCTTATATGTTGTAACAAAGAAATGCCAGGTGGATCAAAATATCGATGTGACATGAAAGTAAAGAACATGGGGCAGTTTTGAGATCGGAATCCCAAGGCAAGACATAATAGAAGTACATGAAGGAAAGAAGTGACACACTCAGATACATAAAAGATGCCTTCATAGAAAAACATCATCAAAACAGGGGGCAGATGCAACATAAAAATATACTTTAATTTTGTTATAAAATGACAAAGTAATCCAGCTGCTTGCTGGTGTCCGCTCCTCTTTGAGATCTGCTATTTAGAAACTTCTAGAACAAGGTAGAATGTACTGTTATTACACTGTGCTGTCACTCCTAGCAAAGAACCTTTCATTAAACTTGTGAAAACAGATCTCATGTATCATTATCTTTCCTGCCTTTCCTTCTTGAATGCTTTGTCTTTACTATCACTCACTTTTTTTTTTTTTTTTTGCTCCCAGAATAAAGTGCAGTAAGAAACACCAGATACTGAGGAAAAAAAAGTTGGTTAAATAAAATGTGTGTTGTTATACACTGGAGACCAAGTGTGTATATTTTCTCTCTAGCAGCTGTTCTGTGGATTCTCGGAATAGAGGATCCCATCTTCAGAAATCCTGCGGAAGGACTCACTGAGCACAGTGGGCTTTGTCCGTGCATCTATCTGAAGCTACTGCCTGTCCTCTCCGGGGAAATGGGCTTGACAAATGCTCCTTGTTCCCCAAGTTTCTCATCCATCCTAGTAGCAAGGCTCAATCTTTGGCAGAAGCTCAGTTCTTAGGTTTTCATAGCAAAGAGAATACCAGAACTATGTGAATCTATCACATTCATACCAATCCTTTTGGTCTGGTAAACTTGGCGGAGAGCAAGCCATATGCACTTATATATATATATATATATATATATATATATATATATATATATATATATATCATTTCTCAATGAAATTAATACAAATTTGCTGAAGGATAAATGTGTGGCTCCTCAGAATTACCAACCTTACTTCTTATTTGTTCTTTTGTCTATAGTCTTAAAGACACAGTGCTGATTTTTTGAGGGTTGTGAATAAGTGAAAGTTGTCCTGGTTTGAAAGCGACTTGTCCCCCAAAGACTCATGTGTTTGGATCTTTAGCTGTTGTCAGCATTTGGGAAGGTCAGGGCACCTTTAGGAGGTGGAGCTTTGCTGGAGGAAGGCAGGCCACAGGGGGTGGGCCTTAAGATTGGTTAGTCCCACTCTGCTCCTGCAGTTTGCAGTTTGAGCTCTCTCTGCCTCCATGATGTCTGCAGTGACCTAAGCTGCCTCCAGCTTCTGCCAGTCAGCCACACCTTTGTTGCCATAATGGACTGTATCTCCCCTCTGGAACTGTAAGCCAAATAAATCCCTCTTTTCTCCCTGACATGATATTTGAGTGTTGTCTCACAACACCAGAGGAGAGTATCTGCTATAATTGTCTTATAGATTCTTCAACTAAAACCACTGGAAGGTAGGAGAAGGTGGGGTGTATGAACTAGTCCTCATCAACCCACTGCTAGCATGGAGAAAAATGGACCTCATACGAAATATCTGGATGATCTAGTATAAAAGGACAATACCAGCTCCTGCTTCTCCATCAAATTCTGGAAAGTGCAAATCTGGAGATCTTAATCCACAACTTCTCTAGATCTATTCCTCACCTTCGCAAGCTAGGATAATGAGTCGTCAGGTTCTCAGGATCTACCTACCCCAGAGCTAAACTTGTGAGGACCATGGTGGAGAAGCCCTTGTATACTGCCTTTTCCTGCTTGCTTGAAGTCCTGATGTGGTGCCTCTGTGTCCACCTTTGTTTCAGAGCTTCTTTTCATGAAGCTTACTTAATAAGCAACGTTCTTGCAGGATCATATTCTAACTTCTTTCATAGATGACGTCTTACTTAGAATATGTCAGGTTTAATTCCTGAATGCACTCACCTGTATCTCTTGAGGTTCTTAGGCCACTACGAATTCCTTTTACACTATCCCTGACTCCCCCTCACATGAACTTTCCTTGTCTCTTTATATACATTGATGCCAAGAAAACCAAGTGGTCTATTGACAGATTTCAGAGTTCTTTTGGTGACATCTGAAGTCCTAGTTAGTGGTCAGATATCAAGATTTTTAGTTCTCAGAGCTGAGAATTTGATTGCAAGTCTAATCAGAAAATCAGATTATAATCAGAAAATCTTCACGTGACAAACGTGCACCCTCCCTGCAGTGTGGACCTAAGGAAGCTGTTCGCAGCTTTGGGAGGCTCCTCTCTGTGAAACAGTGGGAATGGATGGTGAGGTGATGTGGCAGGAACCCTGTCGTTCAAGTGACATCAGAGGCAGAATCCTCTCTGGGGTGGGGAGAAGGAGAGAAACAGGTTCCAGCCCTTTAACGGATGACAGATGGCAGGACTGCTATTCTTCATGCCTTGGTCACATCGGAGCATCAGGTCCAGCCCTTCTCCTGACCCATCTCTTGCACTAATCCTCGCTGATTACAATTTCTACCCACTCTCCTGTCAAGTAGCATTCCCTTTGTTATCAGCTGAGAAAAACAGGGCTTACTGTGCTAAGTCACCAACTCTGAAGTGAGCCTTCCAAATTACATGCTCATTATCCACTCATGGGTGTACAAAAGGACCATCTACACACAGAGCACATTGCTTATTGTCACATATCCAAAACAAATGGAGAGAGAGAGAGAGAGAGAGAGAGAGAGAGAGAGAGAGAGAGAGAGAGGAGAATGCAAGCATACCATGGTGCACAAAGGAGACCAGAGGACATCTTTCAGAAGTCTTTTCTTTTCTACCATGTGAATTTCTGGAAGTTGACCTGAAGTTGCCATGTTTGTGAGCATGTACCTTACATGCTGAGAAATCCAGCCAGATCCACACATGAATAAGTGTTAAAAATTTTAAAGTTTAATCTGTTAAATAGCATCACATTTTATGCCTAATTTATTAGTAGGTCAAGGCGTTTTTTCCCTCCAGTAACTTTACTATAACTTTGATTTCTAGCCCAACTTGGATGCCAGCACAACACTTATTCTGAGTATCTAACTACTTTTTAAACTCACCCGTGCCTAACCAAACACTAATATGACAGTTTTGTACATTATTGCTATTTGTTAAATATCTGTTTAACAAGTAAATGATAGAGTGAAAAGCAAAACTCAATAAATAACCAGAAATTTTCTCCAGAAATGAATTTTTCAAAATGGAAAACACATTTAGAAGACGATATATCATATCATATTTCATATGGTATTTCATATCAATCATATTATATAATCATATTTCTATCTTTGTATCTTGACCATAAAACAATTCATTTTCAGTGGAGCAAATTCATAACACGGACCAGTAGGCCTATAGAGCAATTTTAATCCCTTCAATGTGATAATAATATTAGGGAGAGTTTTCTTTTTTTGTTTGTTTTTTTTTATTAAAAATTTAATTATACATTTTAAAATTTTTTTACCAGTTCCCTCCCTCCCTCCCCCCTCCTCCCCCCGAACCCCGTCCTCCCCCTCCCCATCTCCCAGTGCCTCCCCCCAATTCCCAGAGAGTCCTTTATTGTGTACGCCTAACTCTCCACTGGGTCCTCCTCTCCGATGACATATAAGGACCCAGTGGCATTTCCATAAGCCCTTTCTCTTGTTCCCCTTAAGCATAGGAGCACTACTATGGCTGTCAATCCCTTGCCTCCAGGGGTCTCAGTGCCCTTAACAGATGCTAGACTTTATGAGGGCAACAGTGCGCTGGACATTGTGCAGGGCATGCAAAGTCCCATTATGATTGCTTTGGCCCCAACTATTGTTGAGAATCTTGCAAATCATTGCTCCTCCCATCCTTTTGCTCTTACAATCTTACCGCCCCCTCTTCCGCAAATGTCCCTGAGCTCCAGGATGGGGAGAGATTAGGCTGGCCTAGTTCTATGTGATTGATATAGTCTCTGAAGTTCTGGATTGTGGTTTGTTGATTTTCTTTTGCAGTTTTTCTGCTCCTGCAATGCCCTTCACTCCATTCTGCTAGGGCACTGTATGTCACCCCCTGGCCAGAGACAAAAAGCTGTTAAACTGGAGTCTTGTTATAATAGCACATTCAAGGGTAGATGTAATAAGAGTAGGAAACCTCAGTGAGGGAGGGGTCCATCACTCATTTGCAAAATGATTACTTTTTATCTGCTAGACTATATGCCCTCCCCTTCTGGTGAGATCAGGAAAGAACGTCTGTGAACTTAACCAGGTTTCTCATTACTTACTTGCAGACCCTGATGGAGGCCTATTTTCTCTGCTGTAACATGGTCCCCTCTCTCCTTGTTTCTGGTGTGGCTCTCCTACCCCATCTCTCTTGTTCATAATCCTTGCAATTACTGTGTTACATAGGTTTACTTTTGAGTGTCTCAATGTGGGCTGGGTGAGTTTGGTACTAGGAGCCACCTATTAGGGAGTACATACGGCACTTAATTTTCTGGGTTTGGGATACTTCACTTAACATAATTCTTTCTAATGACATCCATTTCCCAGAAAATTCCAGTAATTCATCATTTTTGATGGCTGAGTAGTACTCCATTGTATAGATGTACCACGTGTTTCCTTATCCACTCGTCAACTGTTGGACATTTAGGTTGATTCCATGACTTTGCTATTGTAAACAGTGCTGCTATGAACATGGTCGAGCTTGTGCTATCGAGGCGAACCTCTGCTGCATGGGGGGTTATTCCCAAAAGTGGGATCGCAGGGTCATATGGCATTTCAATCTTTAATTTGTTTAAGAATCTCCAGACGGCTCGCCAGAGTGGCTGTATGAGCCTGCATTCCCACCAACAATGTAGGAGAGTTCCCCTCTCTCCACATCCTCTCCAGCATTTGTCGTTGTTTGTATTGTGGATTTTTGCCATCCTGACCGGGGTGAGATGATATCTCAGGGAAGTTTTGATTTGCATTTCCCTGATGGCGAAGGAAGTGGAGCATTTTTTAAGATATTTGTTAGACATTTTAATTTCATCCCTGGTAAAGTTTCTTTGAAGTTCCAGGGCCCATTTTTTAATTGGGCCAGTGTTTTCCTTGGAGTTTAGTTTTCTAAGTTCTTTGTGCACTCTGGACAGTAGAGCTCTGTCAGATATGTGGTTAGTGAAGATTTTCTCCCATTCTGTGGGTTGCCTTTGAGCTCGTGTGACAATCTCTTTATCTGAACAGAAGCTCTTTAATTTCACAAGATCCCAACTGTTGAGAGTTGGTAGCAGTGACTGTGCCATTGGATGTCTGTTTAGGAAGTGTTGGCCTAGCCCAATCAGCTCGAGGGAGTTCCCTATCCTTTCAACTATGGTTTTTAAAGTCTCTGGCCTGATATCAAGGTCCTTGATCCATTTGCAATTAAGTCTTGTACATGGTGACAAGTACGGGTCCAGCTTTAATCTTCTGCATGTGGAGATCCAGTTTTGCCAGCACCATTTGTTGAAGATGCTGTTCTTTTTCCATTGGATTCTTTGGGCCCCTTTGTCAAAGACCAAATGGCTGTAACTTTGTGGGCTTATATCTGGGTCTTCAATCCTTATCCATTGATCTGTGTGTCTATTTTGGAGCCAGTACCAGGCTGTCTTTATAACTATGGATTTGTAGTATAGACTTAGGTTTGGTATGGCAATACCTCCAGCTGTGTTTTTGTTACTCAGGATTGTTTTTGCTATCCTGGGTCTTTTGTGCCTCCATATGAACTTTGAGATTGTTTGGATCAACTTCTTTGAAGAATTGCTTTGGGATTTTGATTGGTATAGCATTGAATCTGTATATTGCCTTTGGTAGGATGGTCATTTTTACGATGTTGATTCTGCCAATCCAGGAACAAGGGAGGTCTTTCCACCTTCTGGTGTCTTCTGCTATTTCTTTCTTTAGGGTTTTAAAGTTTTCATTGTAAAGGTCTTTTACCTCCTTAGTTAGGTTTATACCAAGGTATTTCATTTTTTTAGGGGCTATAATAAATGGTATTGTTTCTCTCAAGGCTTTTTCACTTCTTTCATTCTGGGCATATAGGAAGGCCTCTGATTTTTGCACATTTATTTTGTATCCTGCCACCCTGCTGAACTTCTCAATTAGTTCCAGGAGCTTCCTGGTGGAGTTTTTGGGATCACTCAGGTATAAGATTATGTCATCTGCAAATAAGGATAGCTTGACTTCTTCCTTGCCGATTTGAATCCCTCTTATGTCCCTTTCTTGTCTTATGGCTTCAGCTAAGACTTCAAGTACAATATTGAATAGAAGTGGTGAGAGTGGACAGCCTTGTCTAGTTCCTGATCGAAGTGGGAATGATTCCAATTGTTCCCCATTGAACATAATCCTTGCTGTGGGCTTGTTCTATACAGTTTTTATTATATTGATTAAGGTTCCTTCCATTCCCACTGTCTCTAGCGTTTTGATCATAAAAGGCTGTTGGATCTTGTCAAAAGCTTTTTCTGCATCTATTGAAAGTATCATGTGGTCTTGGACTTTGGACTGCTTTACATGATGAATTACATTTATTGATTTGTGTATGTTGAACCAACCTTGTGTGCCGGGGATGAAGCCTACTTGGTCCCCATGAATGATCTTTTTAATATGTTTTTGAATCCGATTTGCTAAAACTTTGTTGAGAATCTTTGCGTCTGTGTTCATCAGGGAGATCGGCCTATAGTTTTCTTTCTTAAGTGAATCTTTATTAGGTTTTGGGATTAAAACGATATTAGCTTCATAGAAGGAATTTGGTAGTGTTCCTTCCTTTGCTATTTGATGGAACAGTTTAAGGAGTATTGGTGTTATTAACTCCTTAAATGTCTGGTAGAACTCTGTGCTGAATCCATCTGGTCCAGGACATTTTTTGGTGGGAAGATTCGAGATTACTTCCTCAATTTCCTTATATGTTATAGGACTATTTAAATAATTCACAACTTCCTGATTCAATTTAGGTAAGTTGTGTTTACTTAGAAATTCATCCATCTCTTTTGTGTTGTCAAACTTCACAGAGTATAAGTTTTTGAAATATGATGTTATAATTGTCTGGATTTCTTGGGTATCAGTAGTGATAACTCCATGTTCATTTCTAATTTTGTTAATTTGGGTTTTCTCTCTCTTGCTTTTGGTTAGTTTAGCTAGGGGTGTATCAATCTTGTTGATTTTTTCAAAGAACCAGCTTTTTGATTGGTTGATTTTTTCTATCGTTTCTTAATCTCGATTTCAGATATTTCTCCCCTTATTTTGCTAATCTCTTCTCTTCTACTGCTTTTGGGATCAGATTGCTCTAGTTTCTCTAAAGCTTTAAGCTGCATTGTTAAGTTGTTTATTTCTGATGTTTCCATTTTTTTGACGTAGGCATTAAGAGCTATGAACTTACCTCTTAGAACAGCTTTCATTGTGTCCCAGAGATTTTGGTAAGTTGTATTTTCAGTTATCATTCACTTTCAGGAAATCTTGAATTTCCTTTTTAATTTCTTCCTGAATCCAGTTCTCATTCAGCATCATAGTGTTAAGTTTCCAGGAGTTAGTGTATTTTCTCTTGTTTGATGTGTTGTGGATGTCCAGCTTTAGGCCGTGGTGGTCTGATAGGGCACAGGTTAGAATTTCAACTTTCTTGTATATGTGTAGATTCATTTTGTGGCCCAATATGTGATCTATTTTGGAGAAAGTTCCGTGTGCTGCTGAGAAAAATGTGTATTCTTTGGTGCGTGGGTGAAAAGTTCGATAGAGATCTGTAAGGTCCATTTCTTTCAGGGTTTGATTAAGTTCCAAAGTGTCTCTGTTAAGCTTTTGACCTGTTGATCTATCCCATGTAGAGAGGGCGGTGTTGAAGTCCCCAAGAATTATCGTTTGGGGGTTGATTTCTTGCTTTAGGACGCTGTAGGGTTTTCTTAATGAATGTGGAGGGGCCCGTATTGGGTGCATATATGTTCAGTATTGTGAAGTCTTCCTGGTGAATTGTACCTGTGACTAAAATGTAGTATCCATCCGTGTCTCTTATAATTTTCTTTGGTTTGAAATCCACTTTGTCTGATAGCATAATGGCTACCCCTGCCTGTTTTCTGCTTCCATTTGCTTGTAGAATTGTTGACCAGCCTTTTATTTTTAGAGCGTGCCTATCTTTTGTGGTGAGATGGGTTTCCTGCAGGCAGCAGATTGATGGATTGTGATTTTTAATCCAAGTTTGTAATCTGTGTCTCTTGATCGGTGAATTAAGTCCATTAACATTTAGTGTTATAATGAAGAAACTATTGTTAATTCCAGACATTTATTATGTTTAGTAGCTTTTATAAGTATATTGCTTCGCTTTTAATGGTGTTATACTTGCCTTCTGTTCTCCTGGATATGCCTGTTTTTTTCTTCACGCTTGAGTATCATTTCTAGCATTTTTTGAAGGCCTGGTTTGGTGGATATGTATCCCTTAAAGTTGTCTTTGTGCTGGAAAATTTTTCTTTCTCCCTCGATCATGACTGATAGTTTTGCAGGGTAAATCAGCCTGGGTTGACATTTTTGCTCATTCAATACTTGAAGTATGTCTCTCCAAGCTCTTCTTGCTTTTACTGTTTCGACTGAGTAGTCATTTGTTATTTTAATAGGTTTACCTTTAAAAGTGACTTGTTTTTTCTTCCTTGAAGCTCTCAGCACCAGTTCTTTATCTTGAATGTGGAGTGTTTTAACTATTATTTGCCGAGGTGTGCTTCTATTTTGGTCGTATCTGTTTGGGGTGGGGAATGCCTCTTGTATATGAATGGACCTCTCTTTTTTTATATGAAGAAAGTTTTCCTTGATGATCGTTTGAAAAATTTCCTCAGGGGTGGTATTTTGAGATTCTTGCTCTGGTATTCCATGAATACGCATGTTAGGCTTCTTCAGGGTGTCCCATATCTCTTGGATATTTCTCTCAAGTATCTTTTTGGCTTTAACAACCTCTTCCATTGAGCTGGTTAGTACTCCCAGTTTATCTTCAAGGTCTGAAATTCTGTTTTCTGCTTCATTAGTTCTGTTGATAAGACTCTCTGTGGCGTTCTGGGTTGAAGATAACTTGTCTTTTAGCTGTTTTAAACTCTGCTTGAGTTTGTTTTAACTGCTCTATGCCACTTTTTGTTTCTTGCACTGTTTTTCTCAACTCCTCCAGATGTCTGTTGTGTTCCTCTTCAAAGCGATTGATTCGATTATGTAATTCCTCCCGGATTTCCTCTTTCATAGTATTGAACATGGTAATGATCATATTTTGAAAGACCTTATCCTGGGTGAGGCTTTCTTGGCCTTTTCCGCGGGTTTGTTCTTGTTGGAGTCTAACATTATGGGATTAATTTCTTCAGTGGGAAATTTGTTTACTTGAGTGTTGCTTCTCATGGATTTGCACTTTGACTTTGGCATTGTCATTTTAACTCTTAAGATCTCTCAATTTCACTAAACTGAATTATTTGGCCTGAGGTCCTGGTGGGCGGGGCCCGAACGGGGAATTACCTAGGGCGGGGGTGAGACCTGGCTGGACCGAGGTGCATGTCCCAACCGGTGGAGCAGGGTGGGGTGAAAAGGGAGGATGGGCGTGCTGCGTGGAGCTATTTAACCCGAGGGCAGCTGGGGCGGGGCCCGGGCGCAGGGGGAGGTCCTCCTCGTCCTTCGGCCCCCGCGCGGCTTCGGCTGGATGGTGGGAGTCGGAGCCGGGTCCCTGTGGGCTGACCTGGGGTCCTAGGGCGAGGGGTAAGGCCCGGCTGGACCGCGCGTGGGCGTCCTGACTGGGGGAGCGGGGTGGGGTGAAAAAAAAACTAGGGAGAGTTTTCAAAGTCTATATTTTTGTTGCTTTCATTATTGATTTGCAATAATTTTCAAAAATTGAAGTTGTGAATGGTGGCACACATCAGTAATCCTAGTTCTTGAAAAGAAGACAAGGCAGGAAGATGAGAATTTCAAGGACAGCCTCAGTTGCATAGCAATTGTAAGGTCATCTGAGCCTACTGGGATCCTTTCTAAAAAAAGGTAAGAAAAAATTGAATCATATTAAATATGCTTAAATTTAATTAATGTTTAACAATATTTGGAAATTTATTTTCAAATAATAAATTGGCTTTGTCTGGAAAAAATCATCGATAAAATTCAGTTCATTTAGTGCAAAGTTTGCAGAAGCTTCAGCTGCCTCAGGAACAGTATTGTGGTTGTTAGATATTAACCATAGTTGGGTTATTTGGGGACCAGAATTAAAAGCAGCTGCTGCTTCAAAACAGCCTTGCCGACTTTCGATTTCATTTTCCCTACAAGGACAAATAATGTTTCAATTTGTATCTTGACATGGAGACTGGAAATTCCTTTCTTACAAAATCTGTGGATGACAGCATTGTTCATTGTTTACAAAACCAGGAAGCTGGTTCACAGAGGGCTTGGAGAGAGAAGGCAGGACTGGAGACTCCTAGTCCATTTTCTGATGTGAGTTCAAAGGTCCAACCTCCATGGACACACGATCACTTAGCCTGATTATATTTGGGGTAGGTAGAGGGTTTGAGAAAGGGTCTCACTCTGTAGACCAGGTTCATTGGAACTCACTCTGTAGCCCAAGTTAACCTCAACTGTAGTGATCCTCCTATTTCACTGTATTAGTCAGGGTTCTCTGAAGAAACAGAATGAATGTATATATATATATATATATATATATATATATATATATATATAATAAAAATAGGGTCTTTCAAAGTAGCCGCCCGCAGCTGCCTTGTTCTTGACCAGAATGTCCCATAAAGCCTAAAGATCCAAGAAGGTCTCGAGCCCTTGCTCCGCTGGAGGGTCGAAGACGCTGGGTTCTGACATCGGTGAAGAACAGCTGGGCTCCGACGTGAGCGATGAACAGCAGCAAGGCCTAGAGACCAGGCTCCTAAAGGCAGCGGGAACAGCAACAACGTGATGGAAAAGGTGAAGCTCCAAGTCAGCCAAGGACGGAGGCAGTAGCAGCAGCAACAAAGAAGGCCACGATGCCCTAAAAGCGAATGACACACCAGAGTGGACTGCACAGAGCCCCTCCTCCTTGCACCTCCTATTCGGTCCACCACTGGAAAGTAGCACCCACTACGGGCTGGGTTCTCCACACAATCAGTCAAATACCTGCAGACTTGTTCAGGGCCATTCCACCATTAATCTTCCACAGCTGCCCCCAAACAGTCTGCAACTGTCAAGTGACACCAAAATGCAACCATAACACTCAGTCTCCCAAGTGCTCAGATTATAGTCTAGATTCTGAGCCTTTATTTGTATAAACTATTTTTTTTAAGACTCTTTCTTCAGGATCATGCTTTCAGTCCAGTGATACTGCAAAAAGTTCTGAATTTTGTGAGATGACTGAAGGATGGGAAAGGAAGCAGTCTTCTGTTTAACACTAGAGATTATTTTTTGCTCATTTATAAACTTTGCGTGAATGGAATGATATTTCTATGGGGTTCCTTTGTTTAAAATGAATGACCTTGGTATTCATTCAGATTATTTGATGTAACTAATGATTGGTAATTTTCATTGCTAAAAGCTTTCCATTTAATATAGCACATTTCCTTTGCTAGTTAATGATGCTCAGACTCTCGGGACACCTTTACTTATAAATATTCCTGGAATTCCTGGAATTGTCATTGCTAAGTGTGAACACCGTGTTCTCAGATGGACACTCAGTGGCCACACAGGAGAACACAACATGACCAACTTAGTTCACAATGCCTAAGCGTTTCCTTTATACTTTGAATCTTACAACGTTCATGTCTTTTAAAAGAAGGGACAATAGAAACACAGAGGAGCACAGAGTGAAGAAAGGAGGGCAAAGCTAAAAGCCCCAGAGCTGATCCACTTAGAACCCAGTGACAATTAAAAATATACTAGAAGAACAGAAATGCAGCACTTCATGATAAAACATTGGTCAGAAAGGTCTCCAAGGCCACAAAATAATATAGGCTTTTGCCATTGCTCTTGGTTGCTCTCCAAAAAATTGTCAGTCAGACCCTATTACTGAAGACACAAAGCATATGGGTCACAGAACATGGGCAAAATACATCAATGAGAACTGTTCTGAGAACCTCTTCCTTATAGGATAGCTTACACAGTACTGAGGAATACTGTAGAAGCTACTAAGGGACAGAAATAATCAAATGCCTCATCAACTTATGAGATCTGCAAGTTGCAATAAAAATCACAATGCCAACAGGTAACCACCAGTGTAATAGTGGCATGAGTATTAAAGAGACAACCAACAGCTTTCTGATTAAACTCAAGACCCACTTTTCAGAATGGAGCACGTTCCTGTTATTGTTAACTAGAACGAGAACCCCCCAAAGGGAAGGAAATAGTTCAATAGGGAAAGACAGTCAATGAACCTACAGGTAAGAAGACAGTACACCAAACTGCTCTGTAAATAGCTGCCATTATACCCATAAATTTGAGGAACACTTAATATTCAGCCTAGAAGTCTTCTTCTATAGCAGAGGTAAAGGATCTCAACACCTAGACAGGATGCAGCTAGGGCAATAGAAACACAGTGAAATGGACAACAGTGGTCAGTCATAATGCAATGTACTGGTAGGAGGTAGTGGAATGGATTGATAGAGGGAAGGGACAGGGGAAGTCAGGGAGGGGGGATGGAGAGAAGCAGGGGTAAGTACTCAACATGCTTGTAAAACTAGAAAAATAAAATAATTAAAAAAAATCTTCCAATGTCCAGTAGTCTCTGAAATGGAGCTAGTTTTCCAATGAGGACAGAATGAGGACATCACTTTCTAGAGACATTATTTGCTGGGAAATGCCATGCCCATGAAAACTAGCAAAGCACCACATATTGTATCTAGAAAATTCTAATTCAGCAAGCTTTTTAAGTCCCCCAAGTGGAGGAGCAGGAGGTGTGGAGATTAGAAGAGGAAGAGAACTCGAGAGAAGGAAGAAAGGAGGACGGAAGGGAGTAGATTCTGGAGAACCATCAAGAAAAGTGGGAATGTAGGAAAATATATGTCCGGGTTCATGTTTCAAGGAACCGGTGCCTTTCTTCAGGTCACTCACAGAGGTGTAGAAACTTTGTTCCTGGGAAGGTGAGCCTCTGCACCTTACTTAGCTGCACAGGTCAGGTTTGGGCGGGAGCCTCCTAAGTCCACTAGGACAGTCCATTTGCTACCAGAATCAAGGCTCTTCTGGTGCCCGGGCTCTTCACAAAGCTCATCCGTAGAGCTTGAGCTCAGAGGACCCCCAGCCTCGGACTCTTCTGGAAACTTCTTCCTGGAGCAGATTACCACACATGCTTCTTTTTCTTTCTTTCTTTCTTTCTTTCTTTCTTTCTTTCTTTTCTTTTCGTTTCCTTTTCTTTATTCTTTCGTTCTTGCTTTTATTTCTTATCTTTTCTTTCTTCTTTCTTTCTTTCTTTCTTTCTTTTCTTATCTTTCTTCTTTCTTTCTTTTCGTTCTTTCTTCTTTCTTCTTTCTTTCTTTCGTTCTTTCTTCTTTCTTTCGTTCTTTCTTTGCTCTTTTCTTTCTTTTCTTCTTCTTTTTTCTTTCTTTCTTTCTTTCTTTCCTCCTTCCTTCCTTCCTGCCGTCCTTTCCCTCATGCCTTCCTTACTGCCTCTCTCTCTCTTCTCTTTCTTCCTTTCCCGCCCGACCGTTCTGCCCCTCCCTCCCTTCTGCCCTCCCTCTCTCTGTCTTTCTTAACACAAATGGTAATTCCAAGGCTTTGTAACAGCAGTGGATTCAAAAAACAAATATATTTTATCTGCAGAACTGGATTGTCTGTTGCCAGCATCAAAATTTAAAAACTTAGCCTGCAATGAATGGTCTCTAACAAGTATTAGAGAAACACAAACAGGGCTTTTCTGCCCTGAAAGTCAATAATAATTACCTCATATATATTTTCTGAGTTGAGAGGATATAAGAAAGTTGTGAATTGCTAAAGGTTCAGAGCTGCAAAAATGTGCGCAGTTCACATATGTGATGGAGCTCACCGAGATGGCCCTTCTGTCTGAACTGCTCTGGAAAGCAGCACTCCTCTGCTGTTCTCTCTTGGCGCACCCCTAAGTTTCATTGATCCGTGTGTGTGTTGTGCTTCAAAAAAACTTCTTCTTCCAATGACTTATTAAGCAGTCTCTAGACCAGCGGGAGATTTCTAATTTTTATAGGTGATTTATAGGTGAAAGTTAAAAGTAATAAAATGAAATGTGCAAGCAAACAACTCTCTTCATTGTAACAATTTCCCTGATTTTTTTCTTCTTCACAAAATGGCCTCAAGTTTATCTGTTAAGTTCTGGACATGTAGAAAGCAGAATCTGTGTCTTACTCATTTCTATATCTCCAAAATGAAAGAAATAAAGGGAAATAGTAATCCATAGCATAATTCTCAAACCCAAACATGATCCAAAGAACGGTCAACTAGGATTGATTGTATTTGATTTCTCTAATTTGCTCTATTTGATGTGAATAAATTATCTTAATTTTCTTAATTATTACTTTGTATATATTTATGGGGTATGGTCTGATAATTCGAAACGTTTGCAATGAATGACAATCAAATCAGGATAGTTAATATAGAAGTACTTTATTGCATATATAACAGCATTCTTCACATAAACATGTTCCTTTTTCTATATTTGCCCAAGGAAAAAGCAATCGAAATTTTTCCATTAAAGAAATATTCCTGTGAAAATTTAGTGTCTGAGTTCAAAGGAAAAAGGGAAGTGATTTTATTTCATTAGTTTCTGTAATCAAACCCGTAGATAAGAACTTATATAATTAATAGAGTGCATTGCCTCTGTAATGAAGATACATCAAGTTTAATGTATCTAAACCAATATGACTATGAATTTCTGTATAATGCCAACTTGACATGGTAAACTGGGATACTTGCTTCTAAAACTAATGGCTAAAGTTTCCAAAAATGCAAATTGCACACACACACACACACACACACACAGACACACACACAAATTATAGATATTATTGATCTATATCAATGATAATAGTATGTTCTGCATCAAAAGCAGCAACAGATTTTCATCCAAACAAAATTGTAGAGACATTCAATCCAGCACGCTTCATTTAAAAATAAGTAAAAAATAAAATCCTAGACAGCATCAGAGTTCAGTTACTGTTAATATTTCTAGCACCATTTTTAAGATTTTATTTAGTGTGTGTGTGTGTGTGTGTGTGTGTGTGTATCGGAAGGCACTATATATCCCTGTGGAGGGCCAAGGATGACTTCAGGAATCATCCTGAATTGCTTCTACCTCCTTTTTGCTTTGCTCTGAGATTTCCCAGGCTCTGCCCACCAGGGCCAGAAGTGCAGCTTGCCACTGTCTCTGCCTGGCATTTTTATGTGCGACCTGAGATCTGCACTCAGGACCTTCTGCTTTCAAGACAGAGTCTTAATCCCTGAGCCATCTTTCCAGCCCTCCCAAGCACCACTTTTAAAATTAGCTTTTTAACAATCATCTGAAAAGAAAGTATCCTGGAGTAACATCATTAGAAACAGCCCTGATTGTGTGTCACAAGGTGTTTTATGTCTGCAGAGGCATGATACAGTATTGTCCGCATCTGCCATACACGATGTCAGCGGGGTCCTTTGATACTTGATTGTACTTTCCCAGCAGCACCCAAAAGATGTGACACCGCTCTGTAGGAGATGTTCTTCCTTAGGATTTCTTTTCTTTAGTGGCACAGTTCTAAGTATGCACTCTCTTCATGAACTTAGCTAAGAACCATTATATTTAAAAAAGGAAAATTCCCTGTAAAACAAGACCCAGTAAGACTCATATACCTAGCTTTTTTCTTGCCAGATCTATCATAAATGAATAGAGAGAGCTCCAAGAAAGAATTTGCTCAAAGGAAGGAAGGAAATGCCAAGTAAAGATGCTGTCCAATAATTTGGGGGGGGGGAGTAGGGAGAGAAGAGGGGATGTGCTTGCTTTTTTCTGGAAGCATCAGAGCTTGAATCTGGGAGCTGGTGCATATTAAACAAACTCCGTGCCACTGAGCTATATGCCTACCAAGGAAGCAAAGTCTTTACATTGGCAAGTAGTCAAGATTTGCCTGTCAACAGACAGAGCCACACCTGCTGGTGGCGAAGGATTGCTTCATTGTTCTCTGATTTCCCAAGGTGGGGTTCCTTATAACCCCGAAACTTTGCCAAATTAAAAAAAAGACATAAGTGAGAAGTAGCCAGCTAGTAAGAGTGATATTTTTCAAAGAAAGGCAGACAAATTTCTAGCTAGATTTGACTGCAATAATATTGCCTGGAGCAATGGTTCGGAAGTTAAGCCTTTGCCTTGCAAACAAGATGACCTGAGTTCAGATCCTAGATCCCAGGGGAAAATCCCAGGCAGAAATGACACACATCTGACCTGGTCCTGGAAGGCAGAACCTGGGAAACTCCACGGTGAAGCAGTAAGAAGGTAGAACAATCCAGAATGATTCCTGAGTCATCCTTGGACCCCCACAGGCACATATAGTACCCTCTTCCACACCCCCCACATATACAACTCACACCTACACACACGCGCACACACACACACACACACACACACATTATATGAGAAGACCCTAAATATGTGAGTGGCTTTTTATATGTTTGTATATTTCTTTTTCTATAACTTAACTGGACAGCAGAAATTATGTTGTGGGTTCCGGGTAAGACAAGTGTCAAGTCTGTGTCCATTTCTTTTGTGATTAGTTGAATGGAGCTATTCAGATATGGGGGTCTCATTCATCATTGTGGGGTACACAGGGAGTAGTGTTGGACTGACGAGAATCTAAAATACCTTTAAGAACTCTGTCCCTTCCACTCACCATTCAGTTATATAGCAAGGGATGCCCTCAACTTGTTAATCCAGTGGGCATTAAAATAAAAAAATTAGGTGTGTATAAATAATTACACCTATCACCTGAGGAACTCGGCTTAATTGATAATAGGGATAAAGAAAGGTGTGTGCCTTTAATAACAAACTACAACTTGTTATCAGGGGTTTTACTACCAGTAGCTCTTTTTCTATTGCATGTGCAGTAATACCTTTATGGCCATGGTAATTGTTCTTAATTCTCTGTCACTTTTTAGTTAAGCACTGAAGTGCCAAAGCCCTAGAGCCACAGGATGTCCTCACTGACTCACGTGAGTGAATTTCTTTGCACTAAAATGGTAGGTATTTCTAAGAAGCCCTTCTCTCTATTAGAGGAAGGGAGCATTTTTAAACTGCATTTAGATCTGCTTTGGTGGAAATAGCAGTCTCCGGAAGGTAAGATATGCACCTACAAACAAACTGAAGTTTAAGTTATTCAAGACTAACCTCAATGCAAGGTATTGAAGCACAAGGTCCAGGCAAGGAGTGTGAGAACCAGCACACACTTGTTTACTGTACAGAAATCACACCTAACAAACAGGAACCATGCTCCGTGTTTTTAAGCTTAGTTCCTGAGCTGACTCACATTCTTTACTTCGTTAGTTTTTCTTTGCTTCTGTGTAAATGTGGTGCATGCCTCTCTGTACACACGTATGCGTGTGCAATGGTGGAAGGAGGATGTCAAGTGCTTTCCTTGATCGCTATTTGCCAAATAATTCACTAAGCCTGGAGCTTGCTGCTTAGGCTGGCCAGCCAGCTCCTGGGACCCGCCCATCTCTGCATTCCCAATACAGGGGTTGCTACAGGCACTTGAGAGCATGCAATGTGCGTGGATTCAAACCTGCATAGCAAGCAGTTCTACCCACTGAACCATCCACCCAACCCCATGTTATTTACTTCTGATATCATTCTGTGCAGGTTGCATCTCCTTATTCAAAGCACAAAGAACCCAAAATGTTCAGATTTCATTTGCTATTTTTGGATTCTGTAATATTGGTGTGTGTGTGTGTGTGTGTGTGTGTGTGTGTGTGAGAGAGAGAGAGAGAGAGAGAGAGAAAGAGAGAAAGAGAGAAAGAGAGAGACAAGAGAAGGCCATTAATAAGAGACAAAAAATTAACACATCTTTATTAGGGGATTTTCCCAAGGTAGGTCCAGGAAGCCTTCAAATCCCGTGGACTCCAGTCAGGCTGCCAGTCTTGGAGCGCTGCTAATCACGGAGCTGCACCTGCCTTCCTTGTGAAGGAAACTCTGCCTAGGGTTGAACTTTGACCGGACAGGGCTGTTTTTGTTTCCATAGCCTGATGTGTGTGGTACAGACAGTGTAGCTGGAAATTACAGACACAGTGGATCAGACTAGCACCCTCACACTGTACACCAGCCAATCTGGACTGCTGCCGTTCATGGGGTGAGATTGAAGTGCCAGCGAACTTCACAGCAAGAAACCCTCAAAAAATCCAATAAGTGCTTTGCTTCTTCAGAATGTAGATTCTGAAGCCTATGGCCCTGAGCCACAGACGTTATTCTAGTATCTATCTGTCTATCTGTCTATCTATCTATCTACCTATCATCTATCTATCATCTACCTATCTATCTGATGATCATCTATCTATCATGATATATATGTGTATATATCTATCTGACATATATATGTATGTTGTATTTATTTTATATACATAAAACAATATATCATAAAGTATTTTATATATACATATAACTATATACATATACATATGTGTGTCTGTCTCTGTGTATGTGTGTGTGAGTGTGCCTTCACTTTACAATAATTTTCTGCAAAAGGGAAAATTTCATAGAGGATGTTAATAGGTTTTTTTCGACAGAAATAAAAAAAGTGTGGATTTCAAGTTTTCAGATGAACAATACTCAAGTACGTTGTATAAATGGTTGGAAAAGAAAAAGACCAGGCTAGCATTTCTCTAGGAAAGTGAGGGGAAGTCTGCCAGGGCTCGCGGGACTGGGTGCTGTGTCGCCCAGGGCAGCAAAGGAAGTATACAGATGTTAACAGCTTCTTCCAGATTCACACATTCTTCTTCACAACTGGGCTGCACTAGAAATTGTGGCTTTCTCTGCAGTTCTTACCATGGTTATAACCACGGTTTTGACTGAAGGGACAGAAGGGGATGTTAATGGCATGAACACTGCAAAGAAACGGAGGAAACAAAATATAAGTCAGAAGGCTGAACGCCCAGGGCTAGAGGCTCATCTCTGCTCCTTGGTCTTGGAGTCAGTCACAGTGATGGATCCTCTTTTCCTCACACTTCCCCAGGAAAAGGGGAAGGTAAGGGCAGGTTCAGCCAGGGAGAGCTAGTCACTAGCTCTGGGAAGGACACACAGCCTGGGGTGTCTCTGTGTGTCTCTCAGAGGCTCCATCTGCAAGAGATCAACCTCAGAAGTGTGTGGAGGGGAAGGGGCCGTTTACAGCTCTGATGTTGCTGTCTAGACCCAAGAGTCTTAAAGGATGTACACCATCACGTGACTAAGATTTAGATATAGCATTGCCCTTGGGGTTAGGGGGAGAACCACAGGCAGCAGGATGCTTATTTATAAACCCCATTTTCTCCTCTGCAGCAGCAATTTTAGACAAGTCCTTTCTGCCCAACTCAAACACCAAATCAGCCAGCCTTGATGCTGTGAGATCTTGGGCTCTGCAGGAACTGCACGGAACAAGAGGAGTTCCCAAATGACTTCTTTCTCTTTCAAAGGGGACTGAAGAAGGTTCAGAGTAGATAATTCTTAAACATGAAATTTAATATCAAGTCAAATATTTAAAACAATCATCTATAAGGCACCGGATATGTAACTCAGTTGGTAGAGTCCTTGTCTAACATGCAAGAAACTCTGAGTTAGATCCCAGCAAGGTATAGAACTGGCGTGGGTCGCACAAACCTGTAATTCCAGAAGTGCAGCCAGGAGAACTATAAGTTCTCCTCGGTGACAGTAGGGAGCTCAAGATTAACCTGCGTTACATTAGACTCTGTCTCAAATTTTTTTTTTCTTTTCTTTTTTTGGCCAGAGGGCCTTCGGTCAGCAATGCAAACGAGTAAGGGGGAAACTGTGATATAGCACCGTGGAAACTAGCACTGGCACTTGGTTCCACTCCGCCGATGTCCCATGCCTGTTTCCAAGGGCACCATCTCTCTGAGTTGCTTCCAAATATTGTTTCCCAAAGGTGGGGAGGGGGGCTGACGTTGTCAGACTCATTTGCTGGTCAACAGACCTCAGAATGCGGAAGAGTAGCCTGTCATCCCGGGAGTCCCAGTGGGCCCATGTGGCACAGGACACTTGTATACGGTTTGCTGCTGTCTGAGACCGGGTCTCAAACACTAACGCAAACTGGCATGGAACTCAGTCAACAGCCCGCCTGTCTCGGCCTCTTCAGGAAGGAGGGAACAAGTGTGAGCCACCATACCGACTCGGCTGATGTGATTTAAATGGGTAAAGCGATGGCGAGGTCAGTCTGAGAGATTTGGGCACCTCCAAAAAAATCCAGAGGAAACTGGGAGTTCCTAGAACTTCCTATTTTCTTCTAAAGTCTGCTTTCCTTGCCCATTTGGAGGCAGTGATGAGATCTTAACCGTTGTGTCAGGAAAGCAGCGCAGTTTCGATTTCGTTTTCGTCACCCCTGTTTGTGCTGTGCAGACCCTTTTTGCCAGATTTAGGCTCCGTGCACTTGCCAGAGTGAGCGAAAGCAGCTAAGACCTGGTCCCACCCTGCGGAGCCCGTTTAAGGTGAGTCGTTCGGGCTCAGGGGGCTCGATCAACATGGGCGGACTTCCCCCCACGCACCGTGCACTCTGGAGGTGCAAGCGCACGGGTGGGCAGCGGGAGGACCACGCGGGTGCGCGGACCTCAGCGAGCCTTGCGCGCTGCTCTGGGGATCCGCGGGTCCCAAGCGGCTCCGAGCCTGCAGAGCGCCCTCTGGCATACCCGGGGCGCGTTGCTTCTCCTGTGTCCCGGGATGCCGCAAAGAAGTGGAAGGCTGAGTTTTGCTTGCATCCCACTGGGGCCTTAGATCTACCCAAGAAAGTTCTTTCTAAGTGCGGAAAAGGCTTTGTGTTGTGGTGACTTCTTCCAGCTCCTTCCTCCCCTCTGTCATCAAAGTTTTCTTGACTGACATCTGTCCTCATCAAAATCATTGAGATTCCTCATTTGTCTTCTTACTGAACAAACCTGAACAAACCTAATCTGCAGAGTGCTTTCTCCATTCCCTGCTGTTTTCTTCTAAGAACTCACCGCCCTCGCCAGGAGTGTGTGTGTTTTATATATTTTTTTAAATTTTTTCCTCTAAAGATGTTTGTTTTATCTAAGGCAGCCATTTTGCCCCTGTTTGTCCTCTAATCTGCACTGAGCACTCCCTACACTTTTTTTACTCCCACATTTCATTATTTTTCCTAATCATGCAAGCTCAATAGGTACCCCATCCTCTCCCTCTCCTCTCCCCCATCGCTCCTCATTGCTCTCCCCCACCTTCTCCCCTTCCTTTCACCCCCCTCCCTCTCTCCCCCTTCCTTCCTCGCATCCCCTGGAGCACCCCTTACATGGGCTCGGAACCCGCCTCTGAGTCCTCCACCATAGTGAGGGTTCAGGATTCAGTGGCATAACCTGGGACCCCTTCTTGGGCTCCCTGTTAGCACGGAACTCTATTATGACTGTTTAATCCCTTCAAGGCAGGTCCTTAATAAGTACTTAGAAGAGCAAGTCTTCAAATTCTTTTTTTTTTTAATTTCAGCTCATACAAACTTATTAGGTACACCCCCCCCCCCGTACCCCCTGCTATCCCTCCCCACCCCTCTCCCTCCCCATCCCCCAGTGCCTCCCGCCCCAATTCCCAGAAAGTCCTTTCTTGTGCATGTCTGATTTTCCTCTGGGCCCTCCTCTCCGATGACATACAAGGACCCAGTGGCCTTTCCCTGAACCCTTTCCCGTGTTCCCCTTAGGTATAGGAACACTGCTGTGGCTGCCAATCCTTTGCCTCCAAGGATCTTGGTGCTTTTAGCAGATGCTAGACTTTGTGAGGTCAACAGTGTGTTGGACAATGCGCAGGGCATGCAAAGTCCAATTATGATTGCTTCAGCCCTAACTAGTATGGAGTATCTTACATATCATTGCTCCTCCCATCCTTTTATAAGTCTTCAAATTCTTTTGCACTGCCTGGTACCATTTCTACTCACTTTCCACTCTACCCTGTGCACTTTGCCTTCTCTTGTCCCCAAATCCTGATATCCTCAGGGCCCTGAAAAAACCTCTTCACTTTTCTCACTATCTTCTTAAAAAGACCAGGTAATACTTTTTTTTTAAAGAGTTTTTTAGTTCTTGCGTTGTACATAAAGTGTCTGTACCGTGTTATGACACATTAAACTGAGCTTTTTTTCCTTTAGAAGCAAAAAATGCAGAAAGTAGAATACATATTATGCAATATAGATGCTATGCAAGAACAAAACTGGTATGTATCTGCTTTGAATAACCAGGAGGCATAAACTGCCTTGATAGTCATGTGTTTCAGTGAGCGGCTTTTCTGAGTTACAGGTTACCATGGCATCTAAATCTATCATGAAGCTGCCCATTTGTCTAGTGGAAAATCAGAAGGCACAGCTGACAGTAAATCCAGACGCCATAAGGATTCTTGCCAAGATATCCCAGCCTTTGGTGGTAGTGGCCATTGTTGGTTTATATCGTACGGGCAAGTCCTACCTCATGAATCGTCTTGCAGGAAAGAGTCAAGGTGAGTGTCCATTTGAGAAAGCAGTTCATCTGCTTAAAGGAGTGCTATCTGATCACACCTCCTTCAACCCACTAAAATTCCATTCTTATCACCAAATTTATGCCTCAAGCCTACCTAAAAATCACATCCGTACCATAGTTCCCCAATTTTATCAGAATAGCTACTCCAGCATTCTACTCCATCGTATCCATTCCGGGCTGCTCAGAAGCTGAGCTCCAGAAAAAAAAACCCTTCTCCCTCCTGCATCCTTGCCCACCCATTACCTCTTCAAACAGCACACAAATGCATCTTCATGTGTCCCCTTAAAACGTGGATGGACTGAAGGAACCTCAGTAGGCTACTTGCATGTCCAAAATCTAAGCTCAGTCTCTTGAGTTTTTGTTTTGTTTTGTTTGTTTTTGTCTTGGTGTTCCTTCTTTTTTCTTTTTCACTGCAGTTCTTTTTTAAAAATTATTTTGTTGTTTTAGCATATTAGGTTGTATAAGGACTTCCTCTTCCCTTTGTCTCACTTCTTCCCATTAGTCCCCTTTGCTCTCCTAGACAATTTCACTTCTGCTTTCATGTTATACAGATATATATGACTTACACAACCATATAAAATATTAGACTCACACATGAGAGGAAATGGATGTATGTTTTTAAGACAGACTTAACTTGTCATAGCAAATATTTAAGACAATATGACTCCTTTCTCTAATCTTTTGAAATATGTAACTCCTTTCTCTAACCTTTTGAAATATATAGTCTATAGTATATAAGCCAACAGATACGAAGCAATACTCATATAATTATTATCCAGATCAAGAAATAAAGCTTTACTAACATAAAAGAGCCTTTTATATACCCTCCCACATATTCTTTGAAATTCACTAATATTTTCTTACTGGGCACATTTCTTTCATTCTTTGAGTGTGTTTTGTGTTGTAAGATGCATGCATATGTGGATAAGAGCATGTGTGTGCGTATGTGTGCGTGTGTGCACGTGTGCACACAGTGTACCAGTGTGCATGCCCAGAGGCCAGAAGATGGTTTCAGATGCTCTATCATTATCTACCTTATTCCATTAAAACAGGCTGTCTTGCTGAAACTGGAGTCAGGCCAACAGCCAGCAAGCCCCAGTGACCTTCCTGTATTCACCCGCCATGACACTGCACTTGCAGGTCGTGTGGACACATTTTTTTACATACATTTGAGATAAGAAGAGAGGGCTTCACACTGGTACAAGTGCTTTACGGAGCCGTGTCTCCATGCCCATTCTTCCTATGAAAAATAATTATCATCTATTATACTTTTAGAGAGGAAGTTTAATGTGGTCTCTCTAAATTTTATTTAAATCGAATTATAGTGTATTCTTGATTGACTTCACTCATTTAGTAAGAGGTTACAGGTTTAGGATTGGAGAGATGACTCAGGGGTCAAACCTTTGCCTCTCAAGCTGAAAGACTTGAATCTGATCCCAGATTTCATGTAAAAACGCTGAGCAAAAATGGTGGCTGCCTCCACTTCCGGTCTTGGAAGGTGGAGCTTAGGAAACCCCAGAGCAAAGCAAAAAAGGAGGTAGAGCAATCCAGGATGATTCCAAACGTCACCTTAGAGCTTCCACAGGTACACATAACTCACACACACACACACACACACACACACACACACACACACACACATGCCAAAAAAGTTAAGGTTTCCTATAGTTGTCATATGTATCAATGATTTGTTTATTTTCACTACTTTGTACTGTATTATCCATTTTTTGTTGATGAGCACTGATATTATCCCCAGTATTCCACATATTGAAAAACAACTTGGTAGCTTAAGACAATGGAGCTTGAGGTAAATGTTTAAGTTTTGCTGATCTGTGCACTGTACAAAATAGAGTATTAGAAGTAACTTGGCATTTTTGTTTCCTAATTTTTGAAGCATTCTTTTCTCCATACCAAGTTGTCACTTTCTTCCCTCATTGATTTTGAAGATAATTCTGTCATGAATTTGTTTGGTGCTTCACAGTTTAAAGGCCTCACCAACAGCTTTCTTTTTAATAGGTTACCTTTCCTCTGGGTCAGCAGCTTAGTGTCATTTTGAGTTGAAGCTCAATCTGCCAGAACTCTGAAGATCCCCAGGCCTCACTCTCACCTCTTCCTCTGTGCTCCCCTCTCAGCTTGTTCCCCTCCTCACCTTCCCTCTGGTTGATTTCATCTCTCTTTTTTTAAAATTTTTTTATTAACTTTTTTATTATTATTTCCGCTCATACAAACTTAATAGGTACACCGGTTCCCTCCCTCCTTCCTCCTCCCCCTTACCCCCCTGCTCCCCCTCCCCTCACCCCTCTCTCCCCATCCCCAGTGCCTCCCCCCCCCAATCCCCAGAGAATCCTTTAATGTGCATGCCAGACTCTCCTCTGGGTCCTCCTCTCTGATGACGTACAGGGACCTTGTGGCATTTCCCTGAACCCTTTCCTGTGTTCCCCTTAAGCATAGGAACACTGTCAATTCCTTGCCTCCAAGGATCTTGGTGCCTTTAGCAAATGCTAGACTTTATGGGGTCAATAGTGTGTGGGAATTGCACAGGGCATGTAAAGTCCAATTACGATTGCTTCGGCCCTAACTTGTGTGGAGTATCTCACATATCATTGCTCCTCCCATCCTTGTGCTCTTACAATCTTACCGCCCCTTCTTCCGCCTCCTTTCTCTCCTTTTGGCTTTCCATTCTTCCATTGCCTCCTACCTAAACCATTTTTCATTTAGAAAAATTCTTTACTTAGCCTCATCTTTATTTAGGAAAATTTTTGACCATTCATCAAAGGAGAAACTTTTGCTCTTCTGGCTCAAAAATAAATCCATGAGTCAATTTTTGAGTAATTAAAAAGTTGAGGACCCCCCCCAAAAAAAAGACAAGTGTTAGAAAGGAAGTTTCAATAGTATTGCTTTCATTTTCTATTTAAGATAGTGTCAGGCAACAACAGGACAATATCATTTCCCAGTGTTCTGTTGGTAATCTATGGTTCAAAGTGCTTTAGGCATAGGAACTTTGATTTTCTCAGCTTCCCACGTCATGGGGAAAGCAAAAGAAAGATATTTGCTTTTATCAAAGTCCATACTAGTACTCCCTTCTTCTGCGGGTGACTCACTATGCTTGGTTTTTTAACTCATAAGACTAAGAGTTCTAGCCCCCCCCCACCTTATCAGCTCTTGGCTGCACTGGGTGTAGGCTGCTGGCCAGTGAACGATCCAACAATAGACGTCCGCAGGAAAGGGCAGACTTGTCCCCTCTTTTCTTGACACCATGTGTGAAAATGCTGAACCGTGATCCCCTGGGAATTGTATGCTACCCATTTCTATTCTCAGCTGAAGGAAGGAGGTGCTTATACAGCACATGGTCACAAGTGTGGACCGTTTGGACCCAGTGTATCATCCACTGGTTCCTGAGAGATCTCCTCAGTCCTTTCTATGATGGGTTGGAAAACTTTTTTACAGTTCTTTTTATCCATCTTTTTTTTCCCAATGCTGTATATATGAATATAGTGGCTTTATAATATTTTCGACTCTTAGTCTCAAATCCCCCTTCCTTTTCCCCTTACAGCCCTTCATCTCCCCTGCCTAACTCCCTCCTTTTTCAAATTTTTTCACTTGTGTGGTCCACTGTGTTTCATCTAGTCTTATGTTTGACCTGATTCACGCTCCAGAAAGTGCCTAGATCGGTGGATATACTTTTAAGGAAAGCGTCCTTTACTTCCTCATCAGCATGAGTCCTCATCAGTCTCTCAGAGAGTTCTTGAAATCTTTCTGATGTTATGGTGAGATGTTGATGAGACAGTCCGCGTGTGCTTCTTGTGTAAGTATAATGTCTGCCATGAATTCTCGTATATCCAGGAGATAAACCATGGCCCACCACCTTCCCACTTCAGGCTCTCACAGTTTTCCTGCCCTCTCTTCTATGATGTTCCTTAGGTCTTGGGGAAGTGTAGGTGAAGCTTATCTGTCTTATTTAGGGACAAACAGTTCACAGACACTTATTTTCTGTATTTTGGCAAGTCCTGCTTTTCAGTAATAAACACCTTCTGTTGTAGAAGGCTTCTAGGTTGAGTGCTAAGTGCTCTTCCAATCTATGGGTATGATAACAGGTTTTTACAGAGCAGTTTGGTGTACTGTCTTCCTAGCTAAAGGTTCATAAATCTGTTCTTCCCTCATGACCTATTTCCTTTCCTTTTGTAGGTTCTTGTTCTAATTAACAGTAAAGGGAATGTGTTCCATTCTGACAAGCGGGCCTTGAGTCCAATCAGAAAACTGTTGGTTTTGATACCCATGCCACTATTACACTAGTATTCACCTGTTTTGATGGTGATTTTTATTGTAACTTGCAATTCTCATAGCTCAATGAGACCTTTGATTGTTTTTTTCCGCTAGTAGCTTTTACAGTATTACTTGGTACTGTGTAAGCTGTCACAGCTCTTTCCCTTCAGCTACATCTCACTGATGAGATAACAAACCCGGTTACTTGTCTGTGTGAGAAGGAGTAAGCAAAAGGATAAAATAAGAATGAAAAGGACAGAAAACTACAAAAGTTAATAGGCCCATCTAGGTCCAAGCAGGACAGAGGAACCTGCTTTCTCAGTCAGGTTTAAAGTACCATGACCACCACCTGATGTAAAGCAAATATTTGTGTGATTTATTTTGAAACTTGGATCCATTGATCTCACTCAGGAGCACATTCCTGATGACCTGAGGCCTCCCGCTTGGCCTCGTCTCTTGGAATTTTACCACCTCTTACTTCACAGTGCGAAGACTCGTCCTTTAAGAAGACTCCTGGTTGTTGAACATTTCCGCTATCATAAGCATCATCCCCTCTCTTGCTGCTGTGACCTTGTGACATAGGGCATGGAGGGATAGTCTGGGTTCAGACTGTAGTGTAGCATGTACTCGTGCAGTAATAGAAGAACAGCTAACAGAGTACAGGGGCCCCACAGGCCTGAGCAGGCTCACGGCAAATGGCAATAGAATGGTCACATAGGTATCGTCACCCTATGCTCTAGGGAGCAAGCAGAGAATGAATGTCATGAAATCATGCAGAGCAGAACTACCGGATGACCTTACTTAAGGAGACTGTCACTTGAGGAAGAGGAAGGACCCCGCAGGACAGATACTGGGAGGAGCACATTTGTGCTTCGGGTCACCTGCTGCTGTTTTTGCTGTTTCTCATTTGTCGGACCCGATAGAAGCCTGAGGACTCTGGAACACTTCAGGGTTGGATGAAAACAAACCGGTTAATATAAGGTTTTTTTTACTAATTCTATAATGCAACTCAGTTGGAGCACTTCAAAGAGGTGGATAGAAGACATAAGACGTTTCTTGGGGAAACCTTTGATGTGTGTATGAAGACTGGATTCACTGTCCTTGCTGGAAGGGCGACAGACACTCCCCGCTGTTTGTTGAACATTTCTGCCATTCTAAGATCATCCCCTACTCTTGCTGCTGTGACCTTGTGTATCTCTTCTTTCCCTTCAGGCTTCTCCCTGGGCTCCACGATACAGTCTGAAACCAAGGGCATCTGGATGTGGTGTGTGCCTCACCCCACCAAGCCCGACCACACCCTGGTCCTTCTGGACACTGAGGGCCTGGGCGACGTGGAGAAGGTGAGGCTGAATCTTCTCTGCTCCCAACTCTCTCTTTACCGTTAAATTTGCCAATTCAGTTCAACTCTTGTGACCTACCCCTATAAATTAGCATTCCTATTGTGAATAATCACTTCCAATTCCATTTCGTTAAATTTCCTTCAATCACTTCAAATACTTGGTCTACTAGGGGTATATCTTCTTTCTTTTAATGATTCAGTTTCTTAGTAGCTACATATTGAACAGCTGAAGTCTAGCATCCTGTAGTAAGCACTACAGATATAACAGTAAATAAGATAAAAGCCAAGGTGGAGTGTGGAGACAAGATACGTAGATTGTGAGCAGCACACAGTTGCACAGAGGTACTCAGAGGGAGAATGGGTCAGTCATTAGACTGGAGACAGCTGTGAGCAGTGAGCTCTGCTAGCTAAGGAGTTGGGATTTCTCGGTGTGGAGGAGATGTGAAAATAGAGTTTCAGTGAAGGAATCTACTCAGTCTTCAGGAAAACTTTGATTTTTTTTTTTTTTTTTTTTGGTCACTAAAGTTTCCATCCAAGTTTCTGAGCGCCAAAGATGAATTCTTTAAGGACTAAACATGTGGTGTCAGAGTTAGGCACAGGTGTCAACTTGACAGTTGAGGGTTTGAGCTCTAGGCACATTTGTAGAGAATTAGTGGTTGACTTAAGCCCAGAGCAAACCTGCAGGAGATTGTCTGGCTGATGGGGAAGGCCCAGCCCATGGTGGGTGGGATTAGGCCCTGGATAAATCACAGAGAGCTAGTTGAGAACGTGGGCATCCTTCTGTATACTTGACCAGACATGCTGGTCTGGCAAGTAAGGATCATCCCTCTCTCAGCTGTTATATAGAGATGGTGTGGCCAGTTCCCTCAGCCCTGGTGATAGGTGCGTGCTCTCCTGGCAAGAAGGAATATGAACTGTAACTAGTAATCATAAGAGAATAAGCCCCTATTTCCCTTAAGCTGTTTGATGGTGATTTATCAGCAACTATGCAGGTGAACTGCAACACCTGGCATAGACCCACCAAAAATATTACAAATGGAATAACTTTCCGTACTTCGCCTTTGCAGTATCTGTCACAGTCAATCTTTTTTTCCTAATTCTAAATCTGGATCAAAGCAGCAGCAGTAGGTCATTGTCTTCCATTACTGGAGAAGATAGGAGATGGGAATGGGAATATAGAAATTCCAAATCTACAAATTCAGTGAAACGATTCTGTTATCATCTCAACATAAACCCAGGAAGGGTTTATTGATTTGATGAGCGCTAGTTTAAATAAGACTTCTTTTACATTTTGTTGCTTTTGCAACAAGTTATAAACTGATGGCTTCAGCATCCTTGGCAGATCTTACAACTTACAGTGTGGATTGAACAATGTCTGAAACTATTTCAAAGTAATCACCTTGCTTCCAGCTGCTTTTCTACTATTCCTGTCATATGTGTTCTGGCTTCCAGGGTGACAGCCAGAACGACTGCTGGATCTTCGCCCTGGCCGTGCTTCTGAGCAGCACCTTTGTCTACAACAGCATGAGCACCATCAACCACCAGGCGCTGGAGCAGCTGCAGTATCCTTCAGACACCGAAAGGCCATATGCACTGAATTGAAGAGGATGGAAGCCATATGTTCCCATTCCCTTACCTTCCCTTCGTTTCCCTTTTCTTCATCTTTCCTTCCCCTCCCTCCACCTACCACTCCTCCCCTCCCCTTTTGTCCCCTCCCGTCCCCTCTCTTCTTTTCCTCTCCCCTCCCTTCCCCTCTCCTCTCTGCCCCTTCCTTCCCCTTCCCTTCACTCCCTTTTCCTCCACCTCCATCTCCTTCTTCTTTCTTTCTTTCTTTCTTTCTTTCTTTCTTTCTTTCTTTCTTTCTTCTTTCTTTCTTTCCTCTTCTTTCCTTCTTCCTTTCCTTCTTCCTTTCCTTCTTCCTTTCCTTCTTCCTTTCCTTTCCTTCCTTCCTTCCTTCCTTCCTTCCTTTCTTTCTTTCTTTCTTTCTTTCTTTCTTTCTTTCTTTCTTTCTTTCTTTCTTTCTTTTTCTTCCTTCCTTCCTTCCTTCCTCCTTCCTTCCTTCCTTCCTTCCTTCCTTCCCTTCCTTCCTTCCTCCCTCCCTCCCTCCTCCCTGCTTCCTCCTTCCTTCCTTCCTGCCTGCCTTCCTCCTTGCCCTGCGTCCTTTCCTTCCTTACCTTCATTAATCACGTCATTCATGTCCTTCCTTTCATTCCGTCCTTCATTCCTCCTTCCTTCCTTCCTTCCTTCCTTCCTCTTCCTTCCTCCCCCCCCCTTTCTCTCTCTAACTCAGTTGTCTTGGTTGGGCCTGACACAAAACAAGAGGTAATGTTTATGGTACTTCCTTGTAAGTGGAAAATGGAAATTATTCTGTCTCACATTCCTTAGCTAAAATCCCAGCTACGTGATTGAATTAACACAGCTAATCCGGACAAAATCCAGTCCCAGACATGATGGAGTAGAGGACTGCAGTGAGTTTGTGAGCTTCTTCCCAGACTTTGTCTGGGCTGTTCGGGATTTCATCTTGGAGCTAAAGTTGGATGGACGCCTCATCACAGAAGATGAGTACCTGGAAAATGCCCTGAAAATGATTCCAGGTATCAGAGCAGCCCAGGTGGGGAAAGACTTAACAGAGAAGCAGAACAAACAGTCCCTGTTCAGCTCTTGCTATACCTTGCTATACCTTGCTAATGGTGGCTAGAGATTGACAGGTGTTCATGATTTAGCTGTTATTATTATAGTTTCAGAGGCATAGGTTTCAGTTCACTCAGGATGTTTAGGAACATGTACACTAAAGTGATCTCAAACCAGAGGACACCATAAGAAAACAAGATGAAGATTTCAGAGCTACACTATTTCCTAAGGCTTGTATATTTGTTATTTATTATTAGCTGTTGCCCTTTCTGCCCTTTTTTAAGAAAGATAGCTAATCAAATAAATACTGGTAAAACTTCAAATAGCAAGGGAATCTAATAACCAATTTTTTTTAGAATTTTTTCATTCAGTAAATTTTACTAGCTTGGTTAGTCACATTTGAGAGATTAGTTATACTTCTTAGAAGAAGGGTAGATACATGTGATACATTTCCGAAAGTGTGAAATTCTTCATCCTACAGCCTTACACAGTGGTACTTATCAATATTGATTTTACTTGTTCATCTATTCTTTAACAAATAAATTATTTTAAACAGCTAATTTATACCACAGAAACTTTCTGCAAAACTATGTCAAGTCCAACACATTCAAGAAGTAGTAAGTTATCTCCAAATTACAATAAGTTCAACTTTGAGATTTTCAACTAAGGGCCCTCTAGATATAATTGTGATGTATATATATTTTGAATATAATTTAAAACTTTCTTTACTTCTTTGGGAATTAGAATCCTCATCAATTTTTTCCATCAACATTTTATCCTTAATTATAGCATTCATTTAGAACCAGTGTCTAAGATGGAATTGAAATATCAGAAAAATCTTCTTGATATTCTTTATTTTTGCATCTGTGTGTGTGTGTGTGTGTGTGTGTGTGTGTGTGTGTGTGTGTATCACAAGGCATGTGTGTCCCTGTGGAGGACAAGGGTGACTTTGGGAGTCATCTTGGATTGCTTCTACCTCCTTTTTGCTTTGCTCTGGGATTTGTCAGGCTCCACCCACCAGGGCCAGAAGTGCAGGCTGTTGCCATTTCTGTCTGGCGTTTTTATGTGGGACCCAGGATCAGAACTCAGGTCCTTCTACTTTGTGAGGAAATATCTTAGCCCTGAGCCATCTCTCCAGTCCTTGATATTCTTTTGATTAATCAATTATTTCAAATCTTCTAAAAGTTGTCTATGAATTACCATATAAGGGTTAAGGAAACCAATCATACGCTTTTCCCTTTGAGATTAGCACTTTCTTTTCTTCTTCAGAAGTACTTTCTTCGACTGTCAGCTCAGTTTAAAAATGGGTGTTCCACCCACTGATGAGCGTAGGGCTGTTTGTACAGTTGGATGCAGGAAGATTCCCCAGCACAGCTGTAGTTTTATAAAAATTCTTGAAGGGTAGTCAATAATCTTGTCTGCCAGTTGTCTCTTCAATGAATGTTCAATTTCACAGGAAAGAATCCGAAACTCCAAAGTTCCAACATGACTAGAGAATGCATCAGATATTTCTTTCCAGAACGGAAATGCTTTGTTTTTGACCGACCTGTCAATGACACAAAATTATTATCCAAAATTGAAAAAGTTCCAGAAGACCAGCTGGAGCCAAATTTCCAAATTGTGTCCAGAAAATTTTGTTCCTACATCTTCACCAATGCCAAGGTCAAGACCCTGAGAGGAGGGATTGTTGTTACTGGAAATCGTGAGTGTCTTAGTTTCTTCAGTGGCAACGCATGTCTGAGGAAGCCCTGCTTCTCTTGTGGGCTTGAATCATATGTTTGCTTCTGTAAAGGAATATTGAGAAGTCACTGTTCACACAAATGCACTTCCTTAAAGTTTCTGTACATGAGAATTTATTTGAGGACTATCATATTTCACAAAACTAATATAGGAAGGACACACGCTTAGATTACTGCTGGGAACAGAAATCTGCAAGATGATTTACAGTGCCATAATGGGAGCATTTTTCCATTTGAATATGCAAATTGTTTGGCTGAGCCCCATATATTCGTTTGAAAAGCAAAATTAACACAAGTGTGTCCTCACAGACATTTGGCCCTTGCTGCCAGGTATTACTCGTGCTGAGATTCACCCACGTATGGCTCCATGCTCTGCATTGCTAGCTTCTAATTTCTGATGATTTTTCCCTCAAGAGGACTTTGTTTTCAATTTGAATCGACATCTCTCTAATACAATTTTATTTCACTTAGATGGACAATTTTTTTTTCTGGAACTCTTAAAAACCTTCTGTTACAGTGAGTGATTTAATTTTTTACTGTGAACATGAGGCCCACAAAAGGAATAGTACACAGGAAAAAAACAGTAATGTTATTTAACAGAGCTTGATTTGCAGAGGATGTGAAAAATAAAGAGTTAGAGAGAAGGAGGGAGAAGAAAATTTTAAGACTCACAATATTTTTGCTATTTTTTCGTTAACACTGGACCTTAGCGGTTTTAAGAACAATGAATGAGATCCTCTCATTTACTTATTCCATACCTGTCCATCATGCAGGATTGGGGGCCCTGGTGAAGACCTACGTGGACGCCATCAACAGTGGAAGAGTGCCTTGTCTGGAAAATGCAGTGATGACATTGGCCCAGAGTGAGAACTCAGCGGCCGTGCAGAAGGCTTCTGAACATTACATTGACCAGATGGTCCAGCGACTGAGGCTCCCCACAGACACGCTCCAGGAGCTGCTGGCCATGCACACGGCCTGCGAGAGGGAAGCCATCGCGGTCTTCATGGAGCGCTCCTTCAAGGACGATGACCAGGAGTTCCAGAAGAGACTGGTGGTAGGTAACACACCATAATATTTGCCTTTTTTGACACCTGCCCATTTGGATTGAGGTTTACATTTCACCTTTTATCTCGTGGTTCCCATACCTCTCAGCAGGATTTCTGTAAGTCACAGGGTTTGTCACGGTTATGTACAAGTGTCAACTTGATGGTTGAGGGTTTGAGTTCTGGGCACATTTCCAGAGAATTAGTGGTTGAGTTACTCCCAGAGCTAACCTGAAGGAGATTGTCTAGTCAAGGGGGCAGACCCAGCCCATGGTGGGTGGGACTAGGTCCTGAAGAGGTGAATAAAATACAGAGAGCTGATTGGGGAAGTTGGCATCCTTGTGTACACTTGGCCAGATGTGCTGGTCTGGCAAGTAAGGATCATCCCTCTCTCAGTCATTATGTAGAGATGGTGTGGCCAGTTCCCTTGGCCCTGGTGTTGGTGCGTGCTCTCCCGTCAAGGTGGACTATGAACTGTAACTAGTAATTGTTCAGAGAATAAATTCCTTGTTCCTTTAAGCCATTTGATGGTGATTTATCAGCAACCATGCAGGTGAACTGCTACAGGGCTCTACAGTCTGTCTGTTCTCTGAAAGACAGCACTTCATTGCTTATTGCTGTAAAGCAAGCGATCATGCACATAGTTCCATGAAGCAATATGCACTAATAAGCTCACACTTCACAAAGGCTCAAGAGACTAGTTAGTACCTATTGCATATTGCATTTCTTTGCTACTGTCTACAAATTCCACGAGCAAGAGACTTAAGGGAAAACAAGGGGTTTTATTTAGTCTTATGACTCTTTCACTGAAGTTGGTCTTTTTTTTTTAAGTGTGTGTGTAATCTATCAGGGCTTGACTTCCAAAGGACAACAAAATTCTCTCAGTTTATAACTCTTGCTCCAGTCTAGCAGGAGAGCTCATACCAATACCAGAGCCAAGGGAAATGGCTGTACCAAATTTTGTTGAGAGAGGGACAATCTTTACTTGTCAGATTATG
This sequence comes from Typhlomys cinereus, assembly GCA_023101885.1. Classification (NCBI taxonomy): domain Eukaryota; kingdom Metazoa; phylum Chordata; class Mammalia; order Rodentia; family Platacanthomyidae; genus Typhlomys; species Typhlomys cinereus. The sequence goes on along the minus strand of JALPQD010000064.1, from coordinate 7,504,036 downwards.
CATTATGACTGGCCAAGAATACCAAAGAATGCCAACTTCCTTAACCAGATCACTCATTCAATTTCATCGTCCTGCCCAGGGGTTAGTCCCAGCCATCAGATGATCAATCCTGTAGACTTGCTAGGGCTTCACTCAACTACTTAATTATTTGCAAATACTCCCAAAGCTTCAGAGCTTGAGTCTTCGATGATCTACTGTATCTAACTATGACAGTACCCCACCAGGAACTTTTCACTTCTGTAAGACATCTTATGCCATATAAGATAATGTAGTAGTAACATATTCACCAGGAATGCTGAAAGTATGGAGAGACAGAAAGAGAAAGACAGAGATCCATAAAGACAGATAGACAGATAGAGACAGAAAAAAAGACAGAGAAGAAAGAGAGAACTCTTAGTGGACATCCTAATTCACCCAAACAGGGGCAGCTTCGCTGAAAGCTAGTCTTTTTTTGTTTTTTAAGTGTGCGTGTGTGTGTGTGTGTGTGTGTGTGTGTGTGTGTAATCTGTCAGGATTTGACTCCCAAAGGACAATAAAATTCTCTTAGTTCATACTGAGGAAATTCAGTCCTGATTAAATTTATAAATGTAAACAAACAAAAGTTAGCCATTCCAGGATCTTCACACACGCAAAGTCACTGAAAGAATTCTTGGAGGGCTCCAAAATCTATTCAGAGTCCACATAATTCACTCTTAGAAATTGGTGTGCGTTCCACAGAAATTCACATTCTCTGAGGACATTTTATTTCTAACCCAAAAACTCACTTTGTATTGTTCACTCTGTTATTTGTATTACAGTCAAGTAAACTACAGACTTTATATCTTCCAACTCCATCCTTCCACAGCTGTTGATACTGAACCCAAGGAAGCTAACAGGCCTTCTAGAAGCTACTCAGAACTGACCATAACGGGGACTGAAGCAAGTCTCCTCATCCTTCTTATGTCCCAGTCTACTCTGGGATCATCTCTTGTTCTTCCTCCTGGAGCATCTCAGGGGTTCCGCCTTCTAACTGCTTCTCTGCATTGTCTCTTCCTACCTCGCCTGGCAGGCCGCCCTAGAGGAAAGGAAAGCAGAGTTCTTGCTGCAAAATGAAGAGGCGTCCACCGCACATTGCCAGGCGGAGCTGGAGAAGCTTTCGCAGCCCCTGATGGAAAGCATTTCCAGAGGAGATTTCTCTGTTACTGGAGGGCACAGCCTCTACATAGAGGCCAAGAAGAAGGTTGAGCAGGGCTATGAGCAGGTGCCCAGGAAAGGAGTCAAGGTGAGGAAGGAGAGCTGGCAGACGGTCTTCACTGTTCCTGGAAGGCTATGCCCGCAGTACTGTATGTGTGGTGAGAACAGAGCACAGAACCCACTGATGTTTTTATATACAGTAAGTTTAGATGTTCTCAAGTAAGCCAGAAATATTTCTCTCGAATGAGGATTTAGAATCAGGAATTCAGGTGAAACAAGCCATAAATAAATAAATAAATAAATAAGCTAATAAATAAGTAGGTATATTTGAGATTTGGGGATATAGCCTAGTGTCAAGCTACCATGGTTCTGAGTTGAATCCCCAACACCACTAAAAAAAGAAGTAACAAGAGAGGAGAGAAAAAGAAAAAAAATAAGAGGGATGTTCTGTGTTTAAAAAAAAAAGGATGACAAAATAACAGATTACTGTCAAAAGAATATGGCTATAAAATGATTTTTCCATATTATCACTACTGGTCTGTACCAATAGAAACATGAGAGTATTGTGATTCGTGGACACTGAAAATCTGTTTCTGATATTCAGGATAGTTTTAGGTGATTTGTTACATTACCGATTTAGTTCTCGTAACAGTAAAGATTCAGTCCTACTGTCTTCCACTTTTACACAGCAGAGAAATGTATCATATAGGGGACCCAACAAGTTGCCTGTGACCGCACAGCCAGTCATTGGCAGTGCTCATACATTAGCCACTAGAAAGTCAGAACTGATTCTTTCGAGACATTTTTCTGCTGTTTTGCATAGTGGTTGCATCAGTTTGCATTCCACTGAGATTGCAACAAGAGTTCTTTCTCCTCCCTTCATTCCTATTTATCTTTTAATTTTTTCAACAATAGGCAAGCTAACGTGGTTTTGGGCATTTCTCAAAGCATTAGCAATATTGAGTGCTTTTTGCAGATACCCAATGACCATTCGAACATCTTGTTTTGAAAAATGTCTCTTGGGGTCTCTAACCAATTTCTTCCCATTGTGTTATCTAAGTTCCTTGTGTGCTCTGCATAGTAAGTCGTCCTCAGATAAAGGTTTGTAATTATTTTCCCTGTATGTTGATTGTCTTTTCGCGGTGTAGAAACTTTTTGGTTTGATGTAGCCTCACTTATGCATGTGGATTTGGTGCAAAATTTTAAAAAATCTGCAAAGATTAGTATAGTTTTAGAGCTTTAATCCATTTAAGTTTGTTTATATGCAAACTGTGATGATGGAGATCTAGTTTCATTCTTTACCGGATCTCTATTCTGTTCCATTACTATACATATTTGCTTTTAAATGAATGCCATGTTTCAGTTACTAGTAAGGAGGTGCTACTGAGGGCTACAAAGAATTAGGAGTTTGCGTGGCTGTAGAATTAAAGGAACATTGTGGGAACTTAAGCAGGACTCAAAATTTACAGCTAGATTTCAGATTTTTATTGAAGCAGCTACCTCATCAGAAGACTAAGTTTTTTCTGCTTAAATTTTATTTTTCTTACTCGTGTCTCCAGGCAAATGAGGTCCTCCAGAGGTTCCTGCAGTCACAGGAGACTATAGAGAACTCCATTCTAAAGTCAGACAAAGCCCTCACGGATGGACAGAAGGCCATAGAAGGTACGGGGGCGGGGACGTCTCACCTCTCAGAGGGCTTTGCAGAAACCAGGAAGATCCTCCTGGAATGCAGTCTTCTCTAATCTGCAAACAATAAGGGGCTGCATGCTTAGCCAGTCAGTGCCTTTCTGTCACATCTGGATTCACGCTCTTTCTAGCGTGGCCAGTGGGATCGGTCAAAGGCTTCCCTCGGAGCCTAGGAGGATGTGACTAAATGCTGACTTGTTTCTTCTCCCTTTCAAACCTTTGTGGGACAGCTGAACGGGCCAAAAGAGAGGCAGCTGAGAAGGAGCAGGAGCAGCTGAGACAGAAACAGGAGGAGTTGAGGCAGATGATAGAGGCTCAACAGAGAAGCTTCCAGGAAAATGTGGCCCGGCTGCAGGAGAAGATGGAGAGGGAAAACCAGACCCTTTTGAGAGAGCAGCAGCAGATGCTGGAGCACAAGCTCAAGGTGAGCGTGGATGGGGCCCGGCAGCGCCTGGCAGCCAGACTCAAGGCCTCTCAGGAAAGAGAGGACCAAAAACATGCAAGTCCCGACATGATTCCAAAAGAAACTCCCAAGGATGATGTTTCACTAAAATATTAAGTCTGTCTGAATCCTGCTGGAGTCTGTGAGATCCCAGTATCTGGACAGTGTTAAATTTTGGAATATAGGAATAATGTCTCCGACGTTCCATTCTGCTACTTATTGAATTCCTAGGATGGTATTCTTATGTTCCAGTACTCCCCCTCTTTTTTTTTAAACACCAGTTCTTAGGATTCTGTTTATGGCCTTAAAAGAGAGGTGAGATAGATCCGTGTAGCGTGAATGTATCCGATTTGGCCTGCTATAGAATAGACAGTGGGGGCCAATGGGATGGCTCAGTGGGTAAAGGTGCCTGCTTGCAAAACTGGTGACCTGAGTTCAATCTCCAGGAGCCCATATGGTGGAAGGAGAGACCTGATTTCCAGAATTTGTCCCCTGACCTCCACCACTGTGTCATGGGATGCCTGTGCACATCTTTCCTTTGTATAAATATTATTAAATAGAAGGTAATGAAATCTAAGGACTTGCTCCTTCTCTTCCCATGTCCTCCTGATAAATTCTATGAAGTCAAAGTAAAAGCAGCTATCTGTTCCAATCTGGCTTATAATAACCAATGTCTTTACAATGATGTCAGCATTTCCATTCTTTGTGAAATTATTGTCAAGATAGTTAAGAATCAGTTCAAATTCACCTGTATCCTCACTCAAAGGGCATTTTGTTTCTGTTGGAACTGAAGTCCTCCTCACTCCAGTGGGCAGGTACTGAGCAAAACTCACATTTATAACCTGTGGATATTCCCACTGTCTGGGTTCAAATATCTGGAAATGTCCAAGAATGTTCTAAAGGGGTAAAGAAATAGACACATGAACTTAAATTAAAGTTGTTGAATATGAAAACTCTGCCTGTGAAGAGCTGGGAATTCTCAAAAGTGAATGCTTCTCTTTTATAGCTCAATGAAAAACTGATTATTGAAGGATTTGAAGAGAAATCAAAGGCATTAAGGAATGAGATAAGTCGCCTAACAGAAGAAATGGAAAGAACTAAAAAGAAGTCCTCAGTGTTGGGACAGATCCTTGATGGAGTGGGCACTGCATTCCTTGTTGTCTTGCCTGGGGCTGGTAAACTGTTAGGTGCAGGGATGAAATTTCTCGGCTCATTGATGGAGTAGTCTGAGAACTCTTGGTATGGATTTATAAAACAAGGCTTCCCTCATTTGAGTAAGACTTACACTCATTTTTAAACTTGCATATCATAGCAGTGTCATACAAGTTAAAAAATATAAATCCACGACCAAAGAATATTAGGGTCTGGCATACATCAAAAAAAAGGAACACAACTAGTTTGATTAAAGCAATTGATTCAACAAAATGGGAAGCAAGTTATTATTTCTAGAAATGTTGGAAGTGAAGGAAAATGATGATACCTGGCAAGACAAAGAAACATTTGCAATATATATTTTTTGATCAAGTGGATAATTTGTTGTGATGAGCTCTTGCTGAAGTGATCTATATGTGCGTTTTTCATAACTATAATGTGGAAAAATGTATAACTTCATTGATAATAAATTTTCTGTAAATTAAAAGTATGTAGTTCTAGTTCTACCTTGATTATGAGCAAGGAAGAACTATGTATCCCGATTCTGATATAGGTTTATCGAAAGTGGTAGTTTCTATTTTTTTTCTAGAGAAAATGTGAACTCTTGAAGTTATACATGAAAAATTAACTTGTATATAACCTTGCTCTAACAATTCCATATACAGGAATTTCTCTTTTGAATCTATTTATCTAAGTTGAAAATAATTTCTAATATCATGTTTATTGCATAGTCAGCATAATGACTATGAATGAACTTTAAAACACCTCTGTTAGGTACCGATAATGGGACAGGCTTTCAGAGACTACCCCAATGGTCATTGAAGTGAAAGGGAAAACTACTGGTATTCATTTGATAACATCTCTGGGAAGTATCATAGTGAGGAAAAATGGAGAAAGTATGTGGAATTTCTATTGGTGAATTTAGAACAAATTGAGTGTGTGCATGTATATTATTTTCCTATGTAAAAATACAAGCTAGTATTATGATCATGGTAAGCAGAGACCAGGAATTATTGATATGAGAAATGAGACAATAGCTAACTAATATCACACGTTCTTCCATGCTTTTAACACTTTTTAAGAATTTGTCACATTCAAATTAATAAGATCACTAAAGTTAAAAATTTAACTGGGTGGGAAATTTCCCATGATTGAATGGACATGTGTAATCTTATTAGAGATAGCACAACTGAAAGAGATTTCTCATGAGTACAGGGTATAAGAAAGCACTGAGCTCCCTAGCTTATGTCCAGATACAATCACCTGGGATAGGGAATAGATTGCTCTTTGAATTCTGCTTCATATTACATATTTACAAAGATGGTGAAGTAGATGGTAAAGTGTTTTTTAATTCATTATTTAAAGAATTTATTTCAGTTGTCTAATGCTGAAGACTTATATCTTGAATGAACTCTTCTAAATCACCCAAGTTGAGTATACCTTGTTGCCCTTGGGTCCTTACATATGCACAAAGTCTTCTTTTTAATATTTATTTATTTTTTTCTTGTGTGTGTGTGTGTGTGTGTGTGTGTGTGTGTGTGTGTGTGTGTACCCATGAGTGTATAAGTGGAGGTCAGAGGATAACTTGTAGGAATCAGTTTTCAGACTGGGGTTCAGTGGATTCTGGGATCAAACTAGTATCTTCAAGCTTGACAGCAAGCACTTGCTCCCTGCTTGAGAAAGGACTTACTGAAGCAGAAGATATGTGCACTCTCACCTGAAACTGCAGCTTTTGTCTCTAAGACTAGTGCTCTAAGACCTGTGCATTGTGTTGCCCATAGGAACCACCCAGAAAGAAGTCTCTGCCGTTAGTTTTTGGCAAAGTGAATGATTCTCAGAAAGCAAACAATGTCTTAATCGAGACAGGCTAGTTTTGCTAAGTAAAAGATAGCTTTTATACAATGCTGAAAAATCTCATTGAAATTGCCCCCAGGCTGATTGGAGGTATCTATGGAGTTTCTACAGAATCATGAGATAGCAACACTGTGATCACCCCTTCCTTTGAAAGTCCCAAGAATGAACTTTTCTTTTTTCAAAGTTTTAAAGTCGTGCTTAGTCAGCTCCTTATTTCCTGAACAAGAACGACTAACGAGAAGACCTGCTGCTGAGTTGGTTCCCAAAGTTCTGCAGCTGTCACTCAGAGGAACGCTCTGAGCATCACATATTTGCAGGGTCTGGTAAAGGGGAATGAAGTGTGTGATTGTCAACTTGATAGCATCTATAGTCATTTATCTTTTGGATAGAAGACAGACTTCTAGAGGGATTATGTACACTAAATTAGCTTCTGGACATGTTTGCTAGGATTTCCTTGATTAAGTTAACTGAAGTGAGAAAGAAGATTCACCCTCAATATGGATAGACCCACTCCATGGCTGGGGCTCTGCAGTCATTAAAAAGGAGAGAAGAACTAAACACCAGCATACAATCTCTATGTTCCCTGACTATGAATGGAATGTGGCCATAGTCTCATGTTCCTGCCACCAAGCCTTCCCTCAAACCATGAAACAAAACATACCCCCTTAAGTAACTTTGGTTATATATTTTGCCACCATCGCAAGACAAGTGACTAATATGAGGGAAACAGTGAGTTCTCTGATTCCTGATCAAGTCTGCCCAACATGACTGACCAGCAATAAGGGTACAAAGCAGCAATAAAGAAAAGCTACTTCATAATCTTAAGTGTTTATAGGAGGAAGAGATCAAGAGTAAGCTAGAAATAAAAACAAAACAATGAAGTCACCATGAAGTTAGTCCACACCCAGTTTGGAGTTAGTCACCGATTGCCATCGTTGAAGTAATATATATGCACACCTGAAAGAAGGTTTCAGGCAAGCAGTTTCTCACATCCTCCTTATAGTTTACAAAGAAAATTAATAATTTCCCCATGTTTGAAGGCACAGCAAATCTATTTCAAACACTTTCTCAGTAAATTAATGGGAAGACATTTGTATCTATCTTTGTATGTAGTATCAGGACCATTTTTTAAACCCCTTGTCCGTTTTCTCAGACATCATAATGTGTCTTACTGATGCTACCGTCTTACTTGTTGGGTTGAGTTTCAATACCCTAGACACGACTGTGTGCTGGAGTAGATGTTAAGAGTAGGAACTTTTAAGACAGTCAAAAAGAAGGGTGGAGCTCAGTATAAAGCCTCCACTCAGCTTATCTGTGGCCTTGGCTTCAGAGCCCAGTGAGAAAAAGAGAGAAAAATGCAAACAAAACATAGATCACAAAACTTGTCCGAGAATGTCAGAAACAAGGAAGTAAAGAAGTTGATGAGATAGTGTGGGGTGGTCCTGTCATCCATAGATTGTGCTTCTCATGTGTTTCCCGTATAAGCATATACTAGTTTGAATGGTGAAGGAAGCCATTAGCCAACCAATCCACTCACATACAGCTGAGAGCCTTCTGGATAGCAAAGACCCAGTCAGAGCTACATGCAATTGGTCTCTGTGGCAGGCTCTGGAGTGGAAGGCAGAACAGGAACAACATTTTTTTGTGTATCTGAGAGACATGAGGCTGCCACAACTTACTTGGCTTCTGTACCATTTGACCTGTCCATCAAAGGGAATTGGCACATGTTTATTTCTGTTAAGAAATCACACCCTTTGATCCCATTAACTTTATTTCTATCAATGCTAATGTCAGTTAACCTTTGGTTGTTAGCACAGAAAACAATACTCATGTAGGTCAACAGCAGGATTTTTTTTATGATTTCAGATCAGATCAATTCCTGTACTTACTAAGTATCCCATGAGTATGAATGAAAACCAGATTTTAAAGATTCACAAGACATTGCTTATTTCATAGGCTGGATGTTTCTATTCCCTAGACTCATACTGAATCCTAGTCCCAAATATGGTGACAGTATTCGGAAGAGAAGCCTTGAAAAATGATTAGGTCATGAGTTTAGATGCTTTATAAAGGACTAAAGAGACCAGAGTCCTTACATTCCAACATATGGGGACTACAGCTAAAAGATTCCACCTATGAAACAGAAAATGAGTCCTGGACAGATACCTAATATGCCAATGGCTACATCTCATCTTTCCCAAGACTTCCTAATTGTGAAATAAATGTCTACTGCATAGACAAAGCCAAATAGTTTATGGTATTTTGTTATAACAGCTCTAAAAGACTAAGACATCCTTAAATAACAATGTAAATTACCACCTGGACAAAATCATACTTTACCACATTTTTGGCACACTTTTTCATGAGGCTGTATCTCCTTATTTGTTCATCAAAGAAAAATACTTTCATTTCCCACAATTTATCAAGCAGGGTTACTTTCTGTGCAAACCCAGGAGTACAACTCCTGTTTCTAAGTACGCTTTGAACTAGAAAAATGTAAACTGTGAAGTTACTGCTCTGCATAAGTTACATTGTAAAATTGCTGAGTCTCACAGATGCCAATCCCATACCTACATCCTATATATGAGACATGATAAGAGAGCCAGGAAGCCAGCTGTCTGCAGTCAGTCTGTCTTGCTGACACTTAGCAACCTTTGTTTCTGCTTCTGGAAAGTCCCACTTCACTTGCTCCACCTCTGCCTTGCTTTAAATTTTTATTATTATTATTATTATTTATTCAACTGTGTGCATATGCATGTGTATGTGTATGTGCGTGTGTCTGTGTGTGTGTGTGTGTGTGTGTGTGTGAGTGTGTGTGTAGAACCACGGACGAATTTGGGAACCACCATGGACGCCTCTACCTCCTTCTTGTTTACTCTGCCCAGGGATTCACAGGCTCCGCCCTACCAGGACCGGAAGCGCAGGCCGCCCCCGTCCGCCTGGCAGTCTATACGTGGGATCTGGGATCAGAACTCAGGACCTTCCGCCTGCAAGGCGGAGGCTTAACCCCTGAGCCACCTCTCTAGCCCTCTGCCTTGCTTTAGTATAGAATGAAAGTCAAGAGTGATCTCAGCTCCAGATCACAGGTGAATAAAGCTCCTCACCCTAATTGGTGTCTGCGAAATCATTCCAAGGAGATTCCCACAACATCTCTATCATTTGTTTTTCCTTAATGAATGGCCATAAACAGTTGAACATCAACATCATGAGAGGTTATATAAAGTCATTGATTCCAAAACGTGAATCTAGCAAACAACTGATTGACAGATTGTAATAATAATTAGCAGCAAATGGTTTTTTGAAATATAAGATTAATAATTCTTCAAAGGGGAAATTGCTTTCTTACTGTGCATGAATCTTTTTATGATAAAATCAGTCAGAAAATATTCACAATATTCAGGAAAGCATAACTGTAAAATAATAATAATATCTAATTTCATCAGTAAGTTACAAAGCAATTAACCTTACTGCATATATTTTTTAAAACTTTTATATTTGATTATTAATACATAAGACTGATCAGCAGAATAATTTTGCATGTACTCTGAGCTGAAACATTAAGAACATACACAAATTTATTTATAGATGGCAACTTTGTTCTTCAGGGAAGGGGCTTGAAAAATAGGCAGAAATTTTACTTAAATTTTACAAGTTTTGCCAATAAAAATCCTCTCCATGTAAATGGAGAAATAGAATAATACCGCTTTATTATCGGGAATGCAGAAGCAAGAATGTGCACATAAGAAGGGTACATGCAGTTATAAAGTCTGTATAATGCTTCATGTTACTGAGACATCTAGACAGAAATGATCCATCTATTCATACAATAGTTTAATCAGCAGGTCACATCTTAGGATAAGGGCTACATTGTTTTACCATAAAATAATGCAATAGACTGTTACATCATAAGTTTTGCCTTTATATATTTCATTCCGCATTTACTTTGAAATTGCCCAAATCAGAAGGATAATAAAACTTTGCTGCCTTAGAAGAAATGCCTACAAGGAATTTTAAAGTTCCCTTCTGGTTTCCTTATAGACCCACAAACTTGGTGGCTTGATCTCCAGATATTTGCTCAATTTTAAAAGTTAACTCTTGCTGTTACCTTTTAGTTATGTTCCACTGGGACTTAAAAAATGCAGGATATGATTTCAACATTTTGAATTTGTAAAGACTTAGTTATCACTTAATATATGGTTTCTTCTAGAGAAAAACCATCTACTACATGTGATGTAGTAATTAGCTTCCTGCTGATGTGACTAACTACCTAACTACCTAAGCTGATTAGCTTACAGGGAGGAAGCATTTATTTTGGCTCTTAGTTTCAGAGATTCCAGTACTTGGTTGTTCATGCAACAGAACATCATGGCAGAGGTGCACAGCAGAAGCCTCTGCTCACCTTACCTCATAGCAGATTGAGGACAAAAAGAGAAAGAGTATCCATCCTCCAAAAGCACCCTCGTGACCACTTCTGTCAGCTAGGCTGTACCTAGCTAAGTTTCTAATACTTTCAATAGCACTATCCACTGGGACCAAGTCTACAATATTTAACACATGAATCACAACATGTGAAAAGAACACAGAAGTTGATCTGAAAGAAGCATACCAGGGACTGGGAGTGGAGGGGGAGGGATGTGTTGGGAGTACAAAGGCAGATAAATATGGTCATGCATATACGTATCTCCTATTACAGTGAATCCAATTCACTTGTATAATTAATGCATCTTAATAATTCAAAATAAAAACAAAAGAAGCAGAAAAGAAAGAAATGATCATAGACAGGCCAGGCACATGGGTCAAGCTTCTAGATGTTAGAGAGTTCAGATCCTTGCTTTTCTAAGACTTTGCATCACAGAGAGGTGGAGAGTGGGACTGATGGCTATTCCGAGCTTTCCTAGGCTCCCGACAAGGCTATTTTTGCTTTAGAGAAGATGGGATTCAGAGCCAGACTATTGTTACCTCTGAGCAGGATGGTTATATAATCAGAAAGAGTTAATTGCATCAAGTCCTGGTTGCAAAATATGGATGCCAATACACGGCAGGTGTTGAGCAATTTTTGCCTCAGGGTGTGACCATCCTTGGCTCAAAGCCAGGTTGTTAAGTATCCACAGTATCCCCCAATTGTAGTTACTGCCAAAATACTGAAGCATGCCTGATTGTCCACATGGAAAACCACCCCTTAAGGATGTTCTCTGCAGTTTCTCTCTGTTCTCTAGCCTGTTGTGTCCGCACTATAGTGTAGCTAATGAATGTTACTTCTGCCCTCTGTCTTTGGTGACATGTTTGTTTATGTCAATGGCCTGTGAATGTAGCCCCAGCTTGCTGAAACACAGTATAGATACTCTGAGACACCTCTATGTTGAAAAGCAGGCAAAGACTTTGTTCAGCCACTGGGTAATTAAACTCAATTAAACTCAACAGTTTATAGAAAGGACTCTGAATCGCTTGTCTCTACAGAAATATTCTACAAACAAGACTGCAAAATGGACTCTTTGAAGCTTACAAACAAAAACGATCTGTTTTTATCTACCTTTAAATTCTGTATGATTGAGAGACATTCATGTGTTACTAGAATTGTTTTAGGGTTGTCTACTGGCCAAGAGAAACAGCAGCTGATTTCCAGCATTGGTTTTATTTCCAAGAAATAGGCTGCTTTCACTTTCGGTGGCATTAATGTTTCCCCTCCACAATGCACACGGTGATGTAATCCCTTCTCCAGCTTTGTTTTGTCCCTGTCTTCTTTCTTTCACAGAATAGCAGTGAAGCTTTCATGCAAATATATTTCCAGTTCTGACAGAACCACTAGTTGTGCAGTTCAACAGCACTAAGCAATCATTACCATCTCTCTGAACCACGCTCCTCCACGGACAAAGATCATACACAAATTTATTTCTTTAATTTTTATTTTATTTTTCTAGTTTTATAAGCATATTGTTATCCCTACTTCCCTCCATTTCCCCTCCCTTACATTCCCATCCTTTCCCTTTATCTATCTATCCCACTCCCTCCCACTCTCCTGCCTATCTGCTTCCATGGATCCCAGAGTTTCCTCTGGCTTGTCCACTCTTGTGGGGTTCAGGCCTCTTGTGGCATACCAAGTTGCCTTCTCTCAAGCCACCCCTACTGTCAGGGGCATTTCCCTTCACTCACCCATCTTTAGTCTCCAAGATTTGCACTGTGTGTTCCCATGTCTGTTGAGGTCCTTGATAATCTGTGGGGGCAGGTTGGTATGTGTTATGGTTGCAGTTTGGTGTCAACTTGACAGTTGCAGACTGTTTGGGGGCAGCTGTGGAAGGTTAGGTGTTTGGAATGGCTCCTGAACAAATCTGCAGGTACTTGACTGATTGCTGTGGAGAACCCAGCCCATAGTGGGTGGTACTTTCCAGTGGTGGACCGGATAATAGGAGGTGCAAGGAGGGACTTGCTCTTCCCTTTATTTGGTGTCGACTTTCTGTGCAGCCCACTCCGCGTGTGTCGTTCACTTTTAGAGCGTCTGGCCTTCTTTGTTGCTGGTGCTGCTGCCTCTGTCCTTGGCTGACTTGGAGCTTCATCTTTTCCATCACGTTGTTGCTGTCCCCGCTGCCTTTGGAGCCTGGTCTCTAGGCCTTGTTGCTGTTCGCTGTTCATCGCCGATGTCGGAGCCCAGCTGTTCTTCACTGATGTCGGAACCCAGCATCTTCGACCCTCCAGAGAAGTAAAGGCTTGAGACCTTCTCAGGATCTTTTGGCTTTGTGGAACATTCCAGTCAAGAACAAGGCAGCTGCGGGTGGCTACTTTGAAGGACCTTATAAAGGTCTGGGAAGGACAAGTCTCACTGCAGTGAGTTCCTGGATGCACCAGTCCTGCCTGGAATGGAATGTCTTGTCCAATGGTGAACCTTCCCATCTTTAGGTGCTTACAATCTCACCGCCCCCTCTTCCAAGAGGTTCCCAAAGTTTTAAGATGGGGAGAGATTAGGTTGGTCTGATTCTGGGTGAACCGTGCTAGGTTGCTGATACATTGCATTATAGCGGCCATTGCTGTCCACTTCCCTGCTCTTCTACTGGCCTAGGCTACAGCCTGTCAGATGTTGAGATCCTCTGCCTCTGTTGTAGAAAAAGACTTTTAGGCTGAGTGTTAAATGTTCTTCAAATCTATAAGTGTAATAGCAGGTATTTACAAAATAGTTTGGTGTACTATCTTCCTACCTACAAATTCATTGGCTGTTTTGCCCTATTGATCTATTTCCTTCCCTTTTTAGGTTCTTGTTCTAGTTAACAGTAACAGGAATGTGTTCCATTTTGACAAGCGGGTCTTGAGTGCAAAAAAAGCTGTTGGTTGTCTTCTTACTACTCACTGATCACTATTACACTGATCATCACCTGTTGCCATGGTGATTTTTATTGCAACTTGTGGACCTCATGAATTGATAAGGCCTGTGATTATTTCTCTCCCCCAGTAGCTTCTTACAGTATTCTTTGGTACTATGTAAGCTATCTAGCAAGGAAAAAAGTTCTCAGACCAGTTCCTGTTGATATATTTGACCCAAGTTTTGTGATCCATATGTGTTGTGTCTTCAGTAATAGGGTCTTAACTGACAGTTTTTTGGAGAATAACCAAGAACAATGGCAAAAGACTATAATGTTTGCGGACCTTTGAGACCTCCCTGACCAACATTTTATCAGGAAGAGACACCTTCCTGCTACTTCTGGTATAGTTTTAATTGTGACTGGGTTCTAAGTGGATTAACTCAGGGCTTTTCTGTTGTTGTTTTCGTTTTCCTCACTCTGTGCTCCTTTCCGTAGGGACTGCCCGAGCAGATTTTCTTGCTCTGCTGCCCTGTGAGCTGAATTAACAGATTCCCACAGTCAGCATAACGCTACATAGGATAGTTCCTGTAGGCACTCTAGTTCAGATCAGAAGGGAACTGGAGAGGTGGCACACACAGAAGGACGGTGGAACACAGTAATTTTGAAGTCTAGGTTGGAAGTGTTGGGCATTCTTTAATTACATCTCAAGACCTACTAAGAAAGCATTTACATGTGAAGCCACAGACTGTATATCACAGCCTATACTTGAAAGACAGGCCATCACACCTACCAGACTCCTGTACAGAAGAAAACTCCTCAGTCCAGAGCGGCTTCAAGAGGAGGGAGTCAAAGAGTTGGGAACTGAAGAGTGGGGTAAGTACCTGGGCGCAGAGATCTGGAGCCTACAGTGGGTGCATCACAGTCACAGGCAGAAAATACTTGTGAATAATATGCCTGACAAGTGTGTATATACACATGTGCGTATATGTATGTACACATATATATACTTAAGCAATTGTAAATAAGAAAACAAAAACCTTAACTTTAAAAGACATCTTTATCAAAAAAAAAAAAAACAAAAAACAAAAAAACAAAACCCAGATGGCAGACAATCACATGACGATATGCTCAACATTAACAGTAACTAGGAAATGCAAGAGAGGTCACATGCTCACTAGAAAGGGTGAAACATGCAGCTGATCAGAGAGCAGCCAAAGCTGACTGCTCGTGAGAATGTACATGGGGAGACTCCTCTGGAAATCTGGTTGTCTGTTAAAAAGTTAAGTACATATCTATCTTTCAAGCCATCTAACCCACTTCTACATGATCATCTAAGAGAATTGAAAGAACACACTTTTAGGAATTTTGCAGCATCTATACTTCTAACAGCCCTCAACTGTCAACAGAGTATAAATTAATAAAAAAAGAATTCCATTATGGGGGCTGGAGAGATTGGCTCAGGGGTTAAGCCTTTGCCTCCCATGCAAAAGAAGCTGAGTTCAGATCCCAGATCCCATGTTAAAAGCACCAGGTGGACATAATGGCAGCTTGTACTTCCAGCCCTGGACGGCGGAGCCTGGGAAAACCCTAGAGCACAGCACTAAGGAGGCAGTGCAACCTAGGATTGTTTCTAGAGTTCCCTTGGACCTGCACAGGCACACAGTGCTCTTTTCTACACACACCTGTACACACCCACACACATACACACGTCTACACATGCAAAAAAAAATCCCATTATATTCCACTTCTGGGATTAACCCAATCTGTACCACAAGTTCCAGCTTTCCTGGTCATCCATGACCTTAGACACAGCCACCCCCACTGTTCATGACAGTCCTAGACCAGTATGTGCACTTCCATCAAGCGCTGCTCTGACTTCACATTCCCATATCTGATGGGAAGTCCTCGTCTTATCTGCTCCCTCGGTAGCATTTCATAAACTGGGCTCTTCCTCCTTTTTCAGCTACTTCACTCCTGAATCTAGAACCTCACCTGTATTTTAATATTCCGTCTTCTCACCAGCAAACACTTTGGTTCACCTTTCTGTGTTGTCTTTGTGGCACATGAGGTGACAAATGTTTTGAGAACATGGGTTCTAAGAACAGTGAGGATTTGAGTACTCTAAAGCTCTAGTTACAGTGTCTCTTTTCTTTATTCTCTGTGCCCCACCCAGTGAGATCATTAATCTTCAAGGCCTCCAGTAACACCTGTGTATCAATCGCCATCATGTAATCTATCTCCAGTTAGGTCTGAGTTCAAACCTTTTTATTTAGCCGCTGCTGAAGCATCGTTTTGCGACTGTGTAGAGAGCAGCCACAGCAGGTGAGTTAGATGTCCACAGCATTGGAAACCACAATTTAAAAAGTGATAGCTAAGGGCTGGAGAGATGGCTCAGGGGCTAAGACTCTGTCTCGCAAGCAAACGGTCCTGAGTTTGGATCCCAAGTCCTGTGTGAAAATACCAGGCAGAAACTGCTGGTGGCCTGCACTTCTGGCTCTGGTGGCAAAGCTTGGCAAATCCCAACAAAGCAAGAGGAAGGTAGAAGCATTCGAGGATGATTCCGGAAGTCACCCTTGGTCCTCTACAAGGATAACACAGAATAAATAAATAAATAAATAAATAAATAAATAAATAAATAAATAGTGGCTAAGTTAATTTAGATTTATGAATGAATTCATATACAACTCTTTCCTTTAGAATGCACATTATAGGAAGGATGCACTAATTATCCTGAATATTGGTGAATAGAGATCTCTACAATCCCTTCTGAGAATGAGAGTCATTCTTAAGAAGTCATTACTCTTGGAACCCTGGGGTCCATAGAAGGAAGGAATGTGGGAGGAACTGGGAGGGATGAAGGGAAACAAGGGATAGGAGAGAGACTCAATATGCTTGTAAAAGTAGGAAAAAAAGTTGTTACTCTTTTACCCCATTGCTAAATGTGCTGAAATAAAGAAAACAAAGCTTTAAAAAAACTGTCCATATAGTGAAGGGATGTCGAAAAAAAGTCCCTAACTTCTGAGGCCAAGTACAGTGACCACATGAAATGGCAGAAGCTGTCCAGCAGTGACTTTGAGGGAATGGCTGCCTTTGCTTTCTGCGGTAAGCACACACTGCTCCATATACCCCCAAACCCTGAAAGTTCCATCTTTGGGTTTCTCCCACCGAAGTCCAACTGCGGAGCAAACCTGTTGGATGCATGTCTTCCCACAGACCACTATGGGAGACAGTGTTCCCTTTCTTCCTCTTTAGCAAGTAGACTTTCAATGTCAGTGGTAACTGGTTCACACTGCAGTCAGCCAGTTCCTCTAAGGAGATCTCTGAAGAAACATCCTAGTATCCTATATAGAAAGACTCCTTCGCATTTTCTCAGACAACACATATTTCTTCAAGCCAGGGGAAAGAGTAGTAAGCATACCTTTGGTTTCTTGAAATCCTTTTAAAAACAGATTAATAAGGAATGTGGGAGGCACCAGGCACTTCCCAGTTCTCACTGACAGTGTTAAAGTGGAATGCAGGCCTTGCTTGAGCCATATATTCAGTCCAGAACTTTTTAGTTTGAACTCTGGGAAATTTGGGGCAATGCTGAAACTGGTGTGTGCGTGTGTGTGTGTGTTGGGGGGGTACTTCCCAAGAATGGGGAGCAATTAAACTACTGGGTTCTGGGCTGAGTTATATTCTGGTGTTGACTGACCACATTAGCCTAGGACTGAACAAACGATGAGATACAACAGATGTCTGTGGGGACATCTGCTTATAGACCAGAATGTGCAGAAGCAAACTGCAGAATATCTCAGGGATCCCTGAGAAAATGGTACAAATAAGTGAAGATGCAGAGTAACATTGATGATCAATTTGGAAGGATCTAGAATCACCTAGAAACAATAGTCTAAGCATATATGTCAGGGAATTTCTAAACCAAGCTAATTGAGGTTTGAGATCACCTTGAAAATGGGCAGCATCATTTCACAGGCTGGTGACTTGGACTAAATAGAAGGATAAGGCATGCCAAGCACCAGCATTCTCTCTCTGCTTCTTGACTGCAGATACAATGTGACCAGCTGCCCAAGCTCCCCCCACCATGCCTTTCCCACTCTAGTGAACTGCACCATTGAACTACGGAGCCAAAATAAATCCTTCCTTAGGTTGTTGCTCTCAGAGTATTTTTGTCAACAAGAAAAATGACTAAATACAGAAAATTGTAACTGAGAAGTGAAGTTGTAATTTGCTATGACTGGCATGACTACATAGTCCTTAGGCCTTTGGAATTATTTTGCAGGAGGAATACAGAAGAGTTTGAAACTTTAAGCTAGAAAAATTCTCAGAGGCTGTAAGCAGAACTCAATGGTCCATTTTACTGGGAGTTCAGAAGACCAGTATGTTGAGAGAAATAGAAACAGCAGAGGTCCAGCTCATGAGATTTCAGAGGGGGAACAAGGATGTTATTGGGACATTGCTGAGACCATTTGTGTGATATTCTTATAAACTACTTGTTTGTATTCTGCCTATAACCTGTAATTTAAGTGAGGTTGAATTCTGAAGTAACAGACATTTTTACTTTTGGCAGAGGTAATTTCAAAGCAGAAAACTGTAAAGGTCTATAGGGAGAAACAATAATAAGTAGAACAAAAATATATGAAAATTGTGCCCTTTCCTGGGGAACGAGTAGAATTGAAACCTTTAGACAAGGTGCCTTCTGAAAAAGCAGCCTAATTGTTAAAGAAATTAGCACCATAGAAGAGGGACCTTCTGTTTCACACTGGGACAATAGGAAAGATGCTCTGAAGGTAAGAGCATCGTAGGATTCATATTGTGATGATCCAAATTATTTTGTGCTGTGTGTCACCTTTCCTGGGGAAAGTCTACACAGCTGTCTCTCCACCCCAGGTAGGAATTCCAGAACAGACCAAAGTTAAGACACTGAGTTCTAATTCAATGATTTAATGGCCTTATCAAGATTACTTACAGGAACAGAGAGAGATTACTTACAGTAGTCATGATTCAAAAGCTGCTATATTACTAGCATGGGTGAGACGTATAGAAGCTGCAACCTGGAGTTTTCTGCAGACTTGTTCCTAGGAGCGTCTTCCGGACTTCTGGATTTCTCAGAGCTTCCTTCAGACCCTGGCTGAAGAGTCTCCTCTGCAAGCAGTTGTTTACTGCCTTCCTTCAGCTTGGAGAGAGGTCCTCTGGAAGTTGTTAGTTTCAGGAATATTTTGCGCCTAAACAGCTATTTACTTGTTGAAGTTTTTTTTTCCAGGACGTTTAAAATTGCTACACAACATCCTACTTAGGTTACACAGGGCACAAAGTCTGAAGTGGCATTAGACTGTGCTCAGAGAAGAGATACCATGTAACAATTTGAAAGGAGAGACGCTGAGAGGTTCCCTACTCAAAAACAACTGCCGATAGCAGTGTCCTTCAGGATCTGTTCAGAGGCTCGTACATGTGGTCCAAGGACAACAGCCTGCAGCTCAATCTGGCAACATTCTACATGTGGCACTGGTTTTAAAGGCATAAGGGATGCAAGAGGAACGGGATTGTGGAGGTTCCCAAAACCAGCGAGGCCAAGCAATGTGTGTCAGGATCAGAGTTCCCGAAAGTAGGACCTGAAGAGGCCCTTAGGTGAATATGTGAAGGGAAATCCTTAGCTGCAGGTTTTTCCCCTAAACCTGGAACTAGATTGGCAGTCAGCAAGTCCCAGTAATTTCCGTCTCTATCCCCACAGCACTGGGAATGCAGACATGCATGGCTGCAACTGGCTTTTTGTGTGAGGACTGGCACTTTGAAATCATTTCCTGTTGCAGTTCACCTGCATTGTTGTTGATAATTTACCACCAAACAGCTTCAGGGAAGACGGGATTTATTCTTTTACTGGTTACAGTTTCTCATCCAGTTTTTAGGAGAGCTCACACCAACATCAGGGCTGAGGAAACTGGCCGCACCATTTTCACATAATGGCTGAGAGAGGGATGATCCTTACTCGCCACACCAGCATGTCTGGCCAAGTGTACAGAAGGATACCTCCTTTCTCAAACAGTTCCCTCTATTTTATTCACCTGCCCTGGTACTAGTCCCACCCACCATAGGCTGGGCCTCCACTAGCCACTAGACAATCTCCTGCAGGTTTGCTCTGGGCTTAATTCAACTACTAATTCTCTACAAATGTGCCCAGAGCTCAAACCCTCAACCATCAAGTTGACACCTGTGCCTAACTAACTATGACAGTTCCTCATGTTTACACAATAAATATTCTTACCCACTGAGTCATCTCTCTAGCTCTGCCTTTGTTCATTTGGAGACAAAGTCTTTTACCTGGATCTGAGACTTGTTGAGAAGGCTAGGCTGGCTGGCCAGGGAGCTCCAGAAATTCCTCTCTCTGCCTCCCCAGTGCTGGGATTACAAGGTTATACCTCGATTTTTATGTGAGTGCTAAGAATTGAATTTGCCCAATTTTAGTAGCAAGCACTTTATAGACTGCAATATTTCCCTAGGCCCCATGGTATTATATCATGGTGTGTGAGTGTGTGTGTGTGCATGTGTGTGTGTGTGTGTGTGTGTGTGTGTGTATTCATGTATACACACTTGTGAAGGCCATGTTGGGTGTCTTCAATCTTTCTTTTTCTCTGAAAAAGAGTCACTAAGTCTGAAGCTCACCAATTTGATTAGATGATATAGATGAGCCGGACCCAGGGGTTCTTCTGTCTCTGTCCCCCAGTGCTGCAGTTACAGGCTCTTCTGCCACACACAGCAGTTTGTGGATGGGTTCAGAACAATACTCAGGCGCTCCTGTCTGCATGGCAAGCACTTTACCAGCCGAACCATCTCCTCAAACCCCACCTCGTGCTCCGTGCACTAAGTCATTTCTGTAAACTGAATATTCATAGTGACTGAATCACTTCCATAGTCAGGTGAAACTAAGAGCTAATTTTTTTAAGTGATTTATTCTGAGCTACAATTAGGGATAGCCTTCATCCCAGGATGGGAGAGTATCCAGATGCACAGGCAGTGTAGGAAACATTTGTAGCAATTCCATCTATTTTTTATACACATGATTCTACACTATCAAGACCTTGGAGACGAAATGTGCATTTGTTTTCTTGTTGCCATGACAAAATACCTCACAGGAAGTCATTTCAGGCAGGCAGAGTTTACTTTGGTTTACAGTTTGGGGAATTCCATTGTTGCTGGGAATCACGTCCACTACCAACCATGCTGGAAGACAAGGTCCCAACCTGGAGAAAATAGCTTCAAGGAAGCATTTTCTGAAAGAAGAACATGGCATTATTTGAAATAAATAAGAGAAATAAGGAAAATATGGGGATTCCAGGCCTTGGTGTTCCTGCCCAACTTAGGCCTAAAGCCTGCTCCTGGGTTCCTCCCTAAGTAATTTAAGTTTTGCCTCTGGCAGGAGGAATCCTAGGAATTGGGTGTGCCTCCTATCTGTTCTTAGGTGTTTTTTTGTTTTTTGTTTTTTGTTTTTTTTTGTATCTTCTCAGGACTAGCTAAGCTGTGGTTTCTGCTCCCTGAACTAGAGATCTCAAGTAAATTGAGCTCTTTCATTTCCTTTTCCAAATAAGAGCCAAGCCTGCTTTTAACTTTAAATCAAATTCTAACTAGAGATTTCATGTCTAGTCGCACACAGTAAGTAGACTTGTTAGTCAGAATGTATACGCTGATTTCAAGGAAATTAGAGAGCAACTTCAAGAGTCTTAAAACATAGGTGGGTAAAATTCCCTCAAAAATATGACTCTTGCTGAACTAATTCAGAAATTCTATAAATATGAGACTATGCCATCTGTTCACAGAATCAGTACACAACTATTTCTTATAGAGCACATAAGTTAATAGAAAATAGTAATAAAATAAATTCTAATATAGTTTCTACCATTATGACCTAACTATAGGCTAGCTTATATGATAGCAGCTAGAATCTGGTATCCTCCAAGAGGAAAAATTAATATATAGCATGTGCCCCCCCCAACAGATTCACCTTTACCATTTACAAAAATGTATAATAGATGCAGCACATGCATAGTTAATTAAAAACATGTTCCTTATTAAAATCTAAGGAGCTCAAATCTCCTCGGAGTATTTTAACTAGTCTCAAATGCAGTCTTTGTTAATCCAATGACAGCTATGTAGGCTCAGACCTTGTGGCTAGTTGGTGGAGCATTATAGAGATTTGGAGATACTGGGAGACTTGATGCCATATGTGCCTTTACCCTCAAGCAATGGGTTAGGTTCTCGTAAATTGTTTAGGAGATGGGGGGGGGATACATGTCTGTTTTCCTCTGTCTGCAGGTGCAGTGACACACTCTTTGCTCTAAAATTTTCTAGTATAACTGTTAAAAAGTTTCAACAAAATGGGTTCAGATTCACTCACCTCGGAGTGTTTGTTCCTCATCTGCCAACTCCTTGCCCACTTAGTTGGGGGGAACCCTGGATCCAGGTTGCAGCTGGACTGCAACAGGGAGGCATGACTGCAGGACTGTAAGACAGCTGCTCCCATTGCAGTGAGTCGGGAAGCAGAGATCGGTGGTGATTGCTCAGTTGAGCTAGCTTTCTCCTTCTTACGCAATCTGTGATCCCAGGCCACAGAGTGGTTCTACACAGTTAGAAGTCTTCATACCCCAAGGAAACTAATCTAGATAACACTATTCCTCAACAAGGCTACAGTCAACGATCAGCTGTGTGTGCTATGAAGCTATCCTGGCCCTGTGGGAAATGCCAGATCTGAAAGTGTCTCAGGATAAGGTTTATTTCATTTTTCCTAGATGCTTTTCCTGCTATTGAATTGTTTTTCCAACTCAAACTCTTATTTTTCTGGAAGAAAAAAGAAATATATTTTCTAGAAACATGCCTATTATAAAAATGGCCCTTCTTGGATTAAACAGTCATAATAGAGTTCCCATACTAACAGGGAGCCCAAGAAGGGACTTTGGGCTATGTTACTGAATCCTGAACCCTCATTAGGGTGGAGGACTCTCATACAAAAGGATGCTTCAAGGGATGGGAGGAAGGAAGAGGGAGGCACCAGGAGAGGGGGAGGGAAAGAGGGGAATGAAAGGAAGGGAGAAAGAGGGGAGAGTGCAATAGGGACGATGGGAGGGGAAGGGAGGAGGGAGAGGGCAGGGTACTTATTGAGCTTGTATGATTAGGAAAAAAATAAAATGTGGGAGAAAAATTTTTTTAAAATGGTCCTTTTGGTTAGAGGGTGAGTTATAATGGCAGGAAATACCACAACAAACAATGTTAAGTTGGCATGTGATGGCTTTCCAGGCTGGAAAAATTTATATACAAACATTTCAAACACAGTGCTTAGAGTTGTATGTGACTCAGGAAGAACAAAAAGGACAAGAAAGAGTCTCGGCACTTTGTGCCATTGTTTTCAAAAATAAACAATATGACACCACTTCTTTTGATCCTTCTATAAAAATCATTTGCGGAAACGCCTGCGACGATGGCCTAATTAGAGAAATGTCACAATCACAAGTAATTTTGGAACTATCTCCAACCATTCTTAAACTATTAGTCACACCAATTAACCAAAGTTATTATATTTTCATAGACAAATATTAGAATCTATCATTGCAGTCATTCTAGGCACAAAATCTGCTGGCATGAAATCCATTTTCAATATGATACAACCATCATACCATCATATTTCTTTAATTCCAGAACCAAGTCAGCATCCTAAATAGAAATTCCACGTCTAAGCAGTCTCTTCACATTATTCTCTTCCCCAACCTCCAGAAAAATTCAAATCTTCATGATATCCCTGTAAACCTATCCTTTCATTATATTCCATATGAATACAATTTTATAATACATGGCCTCCCTCTGATACAATACTGCACTCTATGAATACTTTGCTATATTTGCCTATTTTTATTTTGCTTTGCATGATTTCTGAGCTATTGAGAATAATATTCTTGTAAAGTTCCTGTGGATAAATACTTGTATCTCTCTTGAATGCATTCTTACCAGTGAAGCTTCTGGGAAAATGTGGCCCAGGTGCAGGAGAAGATGGAGAGGGAAAAGCAGACCTTTTTGAGATGCAGCAGCAGATGCTGGAGCACAAGCTCAAGGTGAGCATGGATGGGGCAAGGCACCCCAGGAAAGAGAGGACAAAGGAAAGTAAGTCCAGGCATGATTCCTGTCCTAGTTAGGCACAGGTGTCAACTTGACTATTGAAGGTTTGAGCTCTGGGCACATTTATAGAGAATTAGTGGTTGAGGTGGGCCCAGAGCAAGCCTACAGGAGATTGTCTAGCTGATGGAGAAGGCCCAGCCTATAGTGAGTGGGACTAGGCCCTGGAATAAAACACAGAGAGCTGGTTGAGAAAGTCGGCATCCTTGTGTACACTTGGCCAGACATGCTGGTCTGGCAAGTAAGGATCGTCCCTCTCTCAGCCATTATGTAGAGATAGTGTGGCCAGTTCCCTCAGCCCTGGTGTTGGTGTATGCTCTCCCGTCAAGCTGGACTACAGACTGTAACTGGACTATCAGTAAGAAAATAAATCCTTTGTTTCCTTAAGCGGTTTGATGATCATTTATCAGCAACGTTACCGGTGAACTGCAGCAATTCCAAAGGAAACTCTCAAGGATGATGTGTCACAGAAATTTAAGTCTACCTGAATCCTGCTAGAGCTTGGGAGTCTGCAAGACCCCAATGTTGGAGTGCCATTAGACTTTGGAATGTACGAGTAACGTTGGCAGGGTTCCAGGCTGTTATTTATTGACTTTCTAGGATGGTATTCTTGTGTTCCAGTGAATAGCTCCTTTATCCCCTTCAAAGAGAGCTGAGATAGAGCATGTAGAGTGAATGTATCAGCTTTGGCCTGTTATAGAATAGACAATGGGGGGCAGTAGGATGGTTCAGAGGGCCAGGGGTCTGCTTGCAAGCTGGTTACCTGAGTTCAACTCCAGAATCCCAGGTAGTAGAAGGAGAGAACTCATCTTCAAAATCAGCCCTTTGGTCTCTACTGGTGTGCCACAGCATGTCTGCACACACCTTCTCTCCCTAAATAAATAACACATAAGTCATATTAAAATGGAAGATAGTAAACTCTCAGAAGGTGCTTCATCGTTCTCCATGTCCTCCGGATAAATTCTGTCAGGTTGGAGTAAAACTATTTGTCCCAACCTGGAGTTTAAAAACCAGTGTTCTTTCCAATGATGTCAGCATTTCCATTCTTTGGTAAATTACTGTGGAGATGCTGCCTGACTGGAACCGTGAGTCAGTTCAAATTCACCTGTATCCTTATTCAAAGGGTATTTTGTTTCTGTTCCAACGGAAGTCTTCTCCACTCCAATGGAAAGGTGCCGAAAAACCTCTCACGCATATAATCCATGGATATTCCTGCAATCTGGGTTCAAATGTCTGGAAATAGCCAAGAATTTGTTGGATGTAAAACTCTGCCTGTGAATAGCTGGATATTCTTAAAAGTGCATGTTTTCTCTCTTTTTTTTAATACATTTTTTATTATTTCCGCTCATACATGTCTGGAAATAGCCAAGAATTTGTTGGATGTAAAACTCTGCCTGTGAATAGCTGGATATTCTTAAAAGTGCATGTTTTCTTCTTCTTTTTTTAATACTATTTTTATTATTTCCGCTCATACAAACTAACATAGGTAGACCAGTTCCTCCCTCCCTCTCCCTGCTCCCCCTCCTCTCCTCCATCCCCCACTGCCTTCCCCCCAATTCCCAGAGAGTCCTTATTTGTGTA
Source organism: Typhlomys cinereus (assembly GCA_023101885.1). Classification (NCBI taxonomy): domain Eukaryota; kingdom Metazoa; phylum Chordata; class Mammalia; order Rodentia; family Platacanthomyidae; genus Typhlomys; species Typhlomys cinereus. The sequence goes on along the minus strand of JALPQD010000064.1, from coordinate 7,478,707 downwards.
TGCCCTAAATCTCCTTTTGGTCCTCCTCTCCGATGATGTACAAGGACCCAGTGGCATTTCCCTGAACACTTTCTCGTGTTCCCCTTAAGCATAGGAACACTACTGTGGCTGTCAATCCCTTGCCTCCAAGGATCTTGGTACCTTTAGCTGATGCTAGACTTTGTGAGGTCAATAGTGTGTTGGACATTGCGCAGGGCATGCAAAGTCCTATTATGATTGCTTCGGCCCTAACTTGTGTGGAGTATCTTGCAAATCATTGCTCCTCCCATCCTTTTGCTCTTACAATCTTACTGCCCCCTCTTCCGCAAATGTCCCTGAGCTTCAGGATGGGGGATGTTTTCTCTTTTATAGGTCCAGAAAAAGTGCTTATTGAAAGAGTAGGCTGCACCTGAGTGTGCTTTGGGGCCTGAGGTTGTCAGGTCCAAGATCCCTAAATACTAGCCCTGGGCTTGTGCTGTGTTAGGGAGCAGCAGGCACCGGGATGAACAAAAGATGAGGACACCTTAGTGTTGGGACTACTGACCCCTTCCTTCCTGGACAAAACGGCCCCATTTCATAAAAAGTTACTTCCAGACACAAACGTGCTCTTTCTCCACCAGCGATGGCGCCCCGGGCTTCTCTCTCCTCCTGTATGTGTTCCCTCTGGCAGGCTCCGGCTCCCCAGTGCATTCTTCAGATAACTGGACCTCTTCTCTTACAGGGTAAAAACCCGAGTGTCTGCTCCTAGCTCACGCCCCTAATGCCTCCCTGGTTGTATTGTACAAAAACTGAGAGGAAAAAGGACCCCCCCCTCCCGCTGTTCTATCCATTTGTGTTGGGACAGCCACTCTGCTCCTGCAATAAATCTCTTGCATGCACCTGGCCTGTGGTCTTTGCTCGGGCGGGTCCCCGAACAAGCCGCCTTCAATTAAGATCATCTTTCTGTGTGTTCACATAGTCTCTGATGAGTGGGGACGCGGTTAAATAACTGGGCGCTGATGCTTGCTTGGAGCTGCTCCTATTACAGCTCTGACACTCTAAGAGTGTTTTTACTGAGAAGATGAGCCGGAAACCAGGACCAGGGAAACAGCTTTTTGACCGTGGAATGGACAAGGTTGAACCCTGGAAGCCAGAGTGAAGATGAAGACTGGAACAGTGGCAGCTCGTACCACCCGTTTGCCGGGATTCCAGATGTCTGTCATCCTTCACCAAGGAGCTCATTACTCCTGTGCCCACGTACTCCTTACCCCCCAACCCCTGCCAAGGATTCATACCCTCTCTTTACTAAAGGGCTTGGAAATTGTTTTCCACTTCCTATTTCACATAAAGTTTTAAACAGGGAGGGAAGATTTGAGTTGTGAGAGTGTTTGAGTTCAGATAACTCATGCTGAGCCCCTATCTTTCTTTATTCCGCTCTTTTGATACTCTAACATAACTTTGGATAAAATTATAGCATTTTCTCCTCTATCCGGGACACACATAAACTGTGATTCATGTTGGATGAATTCTACAGCTTCACCTTCTGGTAACAGCAGGAGATTCTATTGAACCCTAGAAGACAGGGCCTCAAAGATCCACGTGGGAGCCCATGTGTCTCACTGAGAATGTAAAGGGACAACTGAGGGTTAATCAGAAGGCCTGGAGATCTTGTCCGTCATCCCGCACAGCCTACGGTGGTAGCAATCACAGATGGGCCTCTGCCACTCAGGCAAGTCCTGCCTTATGAACAAGCTGGCTGGGAAGAAGCAGGTAGGTGTGTCACCAGCAAAGCTCAGCTGGGTTCCTAATATTATCCAGCATAAGGTTATGAGGAGAGAAGCTTCCAGAAGAGGGTGAAGACCGGAAGCTAATCTTCTCACTGGCATTTATCTTCCCTTTATTCCAGTAAGTCACTTCACTGCAGCGCCTCGCTCTGCCTTGAATTCACTTTTAAAAGTACAGACCAGGCCTTTCCTAGAAGAGAAAGCATTTGTAAGAATACGCAATTTCAAAAGAGGTGAAATTTCTTTAGATTTTTATTTAAAAGCTCAGGTCTTAACAGGTGACACTTATTTAAAGTTAAATACATTTCATTTCAATTGCATTTCTAGGAAATTAATCCTTGCACCCATTTAAAAGTGCAAATTCTCTGGCGTCATGTAGATTTTCATCATTGTATAAGCATCTTGATCCACTTCTAAATGTTTTCTTGGTTTTCCAATACAAACTGAGTCACCATCAAACAATGATGCTCCTTTTGCCAATCCCATCATCATCCTCAATCTGTTTCCATGAAGGTGACAACTCTTGACTCTTATGAAAAATATAGGAGATGCCAATGAACGTGGCACATTCTGGAAGTTCCAGTAGTGAGAAACGCCTGGATTGAATGGTCTGCTTTTGTAAATGCTATTTGCTCTTTGTTTTGTTTTGTTTTGTTTTTGTTTTTTTTTTATAACGACTTTCTCTTTTTTTTATTATTATTATTAGTTATGTGCGCGCGCGCGTCTGTGTGTGTGTGTCTGTGTATGTGTAGAACCACGGACGAATTCGCGAACCACCATGGACGCCTCCACCTCCTTCTGCCCCGGGATTCACAGGCTCCGCCCTATCAGGACCAGAAGCGCAGGCCGCCCCCGCTTCCATCTGGCGTCTATACGTGGGATCTGGGATCCGAACTCGGGACCTTCCGCCTGCAAGGCGGAGGCTTAACCCCTGAGCCACCTCTCCAGCTTTGTTTTGTTTTCTAAGGAGGAGAAAAAAAACTTGTGGTTTTTTTCTTCCCCCAACTAAGGCTGCTTTTGTCTGGGTTGGAAGGAAACACCAAGAGCAGAACCCCAAGAATTTCCTGCTTTATTAAAACAAGTGAATTTCAACCACAAAATAGCTTCTGAAATCCCCATCTAGCTGGAAGAGTAAAATGCAAATGTTAAGTTTTAACCCTGTCCAACCCTATACACAAGTCCAACCCTATACACAAGACTTTTTTTCCCCTCCGGTTTTCCAACTCCATGCCTAACACTGGTATTTGTGAAGATCATCTCGCTTCTCTAATATAAGAACAGATGGAGTGGGCTCCCAGTGGACCGGAGGAAGGCTGTGTGACTTCAGCAGTTTTGATGAAGAGACATTTTTCTCTAGCTGTGAATTTACTGGATAGATGTCTGTCAAAAATAAAGGTCCATCTGGGTGTGTTGGACTCTGCTACTTTGACTTGGCTGTGAGATATGTAGAAGAGGAAAGGAAGGTCCCCTGGCAGCTGACTTGATCCGAGCAAGTCACTGTTTCAGACTGAACAAGAACAGAGAAGATTGTATTACAGCACATGTTGGAAAGTCAAAGCTACCACCGTCTTCCAATTTCTACAGCTAGATTACTCATTCAAGAGCACCTGCCATCTGAAAGAAGAAGAAGCCTTAATTTTGAAAGACTAGAAACTCAACTTAAGGCGTGCTACTGCAGGATCATATTTTCCAAGGCAAATCCTTCTTTTTTGGCATAATTTTTATTACATTGGAAATGAAAGCACTGAAGTATATAGAGTTAACTGAAAGAGTAGAATGTCTTCAGAAACATTCCAAGGTAAATGGCTGAGATCTCATGTTCTGGCAAGAGCTGGTATCCAACTGTCTAACTGAATATTCATCAAACAAGCACTCCAAACCAAACGTGCAGAAGTTGAAATGGACCAATATGACCAAAAGTTTAGCTCATAAATGAACATAAATGAACATGGCAACTGAGGCACAGTTACCACAGAATCACTCACCTTCCAACAATTCCTGAAACAGTTTCTTAAATGGGTAAATTCAGTGGTTACTTTCAGCAATTGAGAAAAGCTTCCAGAGTGGGCATTTCTTGTGCGGCTGAAGAACTGAAGTATTATCTTCAAAACGAACACTAGAATTGGAATAGTACAGGAAGGATGACTCCGCTGACTCTGTGAGCTAGTACTATTGGAGGCATTCACAAGGCACAGCACTCTTAAGAGAATGGAGTTACCTCTAAATATATTAACAATTTCATTAAATTAGTTTAGGAAACAGCATCTTCCAAGCCTGATTTTTTAAAAAAGTACTAAATCTTTTTTTTCAATTTGCTTATCATTTTGCTTAGCTTATTAAACTTATTCCAGAAGCTCCAGAGCCCCCGCATCTCATGGCATTCCATGTGCAGAGTCCATGAATTCTATCCGTTCTTTCTCTCCTCTAATAAACATTACCTTAATCCTCTAAAAAAATTACAGAAGCCCAAGTGGGACATGGACCAAAAGTTTAGCTCATAAATGAACATATTTGACTCTTTTAGCTGATGAGCTAAAGCACTATGAACGTGGGTGACGAACTTACACAATAATATAGGTTTCTGCAAACTGCTAGAGTGACCCAACTATTAACATATCATTGCTAAAGCACCTGGACTAATAGAAAGCAATTATGTACATAAAAATGTAAACTTGGTCATTGATCTATACATATCCTACATTGATCTATAAATATCCTAGCCATATAACTTTCTTAATTCACATTAATGATTTACCTTTTTATGGTCAAAACTAACTATTAACATTTCACACATCTGCTCATGGTTATGAATCTTGGCTATGAACTTTCAGCAGCTAGTAATATTTAGGCAGACTTCTACTGAGTTGGATTCTTGTAGTTTACCTAAATAGCATTGTTGCGGTAAGGAAGCCTTCAATGAAACCTTTCTCTGTAACCATGAGCTATGGAGTCCATAAGGTTATAGTGGATTCAGGTTAGAATCTGAGAACATCACAAGCAGATTACCACTGAGAACTTGGGAAAGCTGCCTACCTCTGTGCTTAGGAGAATTATGGTTAAATTTGAACTCACCTGTGAAGAATTCAAATCAAAGCTAAAGACGTAAATGTGAGTGAAATAATAAGCCTGGAAAGATAAAACATGAATCTTCATTTTCACCACTGATCTAACCTGCTATATTGGATCAATGCATTGAAGTGGTATTGAAATTGTAAACTACTTAATTAAAATGTTAAAATTTAAATTATGACATTTACATCAAAACCAACAATTCACAAATGCAGTTTTAAAGCACTCTCGGGGTTATTCTAGTGTTGTAATGTTTCTTGGAACCCAGAATATGTAACAGACAATTCAGAGATGGGCTTTTTGTTGCTATTTAAGAATTACACTTAAGCTTGTAGGCATTTTACATAAAGCAAAAAAACAAAACAAAAACAAAAACAAAAAACAGACGAGTTTGACAAATTCATGATATTTATTTATTTATTTATTTATTTTCCCATAATCATACAAGCTCAATAGGTAACTTGTCCTCTCCCTCTTTCCTCCTCTCCCCAGACCCCCTTGTGCTCTCCCTCTCCCTTTTCTCTTCCTTTCATCCTCCTCCCTCCCCTGGAGCATCCTTTTGTGTGACTGCCAAACCTCCCCGAGTCCTCCACCCTAGTGAGGCATAAGGACTCGAAGACTAACATGACTGTTAATCCCCATACTTCTTGTAGAAAACAGGTGATATCTGTATCCATTATAAAAAAAAAAAAAACTTTTGTATAAATACTCCCTTAATCTTGTCCCACCTAAGAAAATTAGTTTCTTAATGAATTTTCACTCTAAAAACTTGCTTCGTCCTGCTAAAGTGAGTTCTTTTACTACAGATTTTTTTTAAAAATAAAACTGCCATTGTAGAATGTGGTTTTAACAGGCAGAGAATATATTTGCAAGATTCTTCTAGGCGTCTCAAATGCAGAGGTGGTGGTCAGAAGCCTCTTGGGGCAGCTAGAAGGGAGGCGCTCTACAGCACTGCTGTCTGTGCAGAACCTAGCCCACTCCATCACAATGGCGATAACCAGTCTTGACCTTATGTAGTGGATAAATGATGGCTGGAAAAACTAAACTCAAGAACTACAGTGTACTGTATCTCTGACGTTTATAAACCATGATTTACAGTTAATTTGTCAGTTTTACCAAAGGCTGGTATCTTCAGCATTTGGAAACATTGAGAGTTCATGGTAAACCTCCCCCAACTGCTTATCAACAAAATTAATGAAATGCAAAAAAAAAAAAAAAAAAAAAGACGGAGTAACCTAACGAGCATCATAAAAAGAAAAAAAAGCACATGTATCCTTTCATGTAGCACTTATATTTGAAAATTGTTTCTTATAATCTCTAAACATATGCTATCTAGTCATTTGTTTCTTTCAAGAACTATTTTTTTTTTACTTTCAAATAATTGACTTTCTAGGTAAAAATATATTCCACAGTAGTTTAGTCTCTTGGTGAAATTGTAAATGAGATTACTTTCTTAATTTCTTCAGGTTGTTCATTATTAGTGTATAAAAGAGGAACTAATTATGGAAATCATGTGTTCAACATAAGTGGTCATTTCTATTTTATGACCACAGAAAATAGAATTATTATTGTTTACAGTTGAGTGTGACATTGGCATGGAATCCCACATATGGCCTTTTATTGCATCAAGGTAGTTTTTCCAAAGTATAATTTGCAAAATGGGATTTTTTATCATAAATTGTTGAATATTTTCATCTATTGAATATTCTGATTTTTTTATTATTTCTCTATCAGATCATTACTCGCTTTGGTTTCAGTTAGCTCTCCTGTCCTTTATTATGCTAAGTTTTGTCTCAATGTCATGAAACATGTGCTACTAAATCATAACCCCCTGTTGTCTCCACTGCACTTTGAGGGCTTCTCTCTGCGCTCCAGAGTGCAGTCTCACACCAGAGGCACCTGGATGTGGGGTGTTCTTCATCCCCAGAAGGCAGACCACCCCCTGGTCCTGCTTGACACTGAGCGCCTAGGAGATGTTAGGAAAGTAAGCATTGAAGATCCAGTATTTAATTGGGCCTCTCTTCTCTGAATATTCTGCATACTATGTAGTTTTTAAGTACAGTCTAAATTCACTACACATTTTTTTAATTTCATGGCATGTGGCAAGTTTAGCTGCTAGAGGTGAGAGAAATAGTAACAGCAGAGAATCACGGATGAACAAGATGGTCACTGTAAGTATTCAAACACTCAAGGTCCTGGGTCTCTCCCTTTAGAACTTCCATTAAGGAACTGGATTTTGAACTCCTGTGACAGTATTTAAATTGGAACTCAGTTGCTAATTCAGTGGCCTTCAGGAAATTTTTTAAAATTTCTTTCAGCCTCAGTTTTCTAATCCATCAAATAAGTAGCTTTGTGGCATCATGTTGAATATTTAATAAAGTAAATAACCTTTCAGGTGCATAGTGAATATTCAGCAAGACAATGAAAGATCTCAGAATGCAGCTCAGTCAGTGCTTGACTAGTTTGTGCAAGGCCCTGGTTTCCATTTCTAGCACTGCAAAAAAAAAAAAATCAGTAAGACATGTCAGCTATCCATATTTTGAACTATCTTCCTATTAAAATGACAAAATTTATTGATATCCAAAGAGTATATAGAACTTTAAATACTAACCAAACTTCACTGACTGCTTTGTAATTAATATTCTGCCAATGATTATGACAATATCTTGTAAGAATAAGTGTAAATCACAAGTGTAAGTCTATAAAAATGCTTACAGTTCAAGTAGAATCTACAAGCGGTTGTAGTTTGGATCCAAATCTTGTTTATCTTATAAAGATCATATTAGGAGATCATAATGATTCAGAATAATTCTAAAAATTAGCATATTTTACTTGCTACTGTTTTCAAAAGTGGCATAAAAACAAAACACATTCACAACCCCCTTAGTTCTGGCTTCCAGGGGGACCACCAGAACAACTGCTGGATCTTTGCCCTGGCTGTACTTCTGAGCAGTACCTTTGTGTACAACAGCATGGGACCATCAACCAGCAGGCGCTGGACCAACTGAAGTATCCATTTGGTGGTACAGACCACCCCAGGACAAAGAGGGAAGACGTGGTTAGCAAGACAGAGGCCTGGGATTAATGCAGAATCAGTCTCTAAAGAAACACATAAAATAATCCAAGATAATTGGGGAAAATGCCATGCATCTACTTATGAACATGGTAACATAAATGTGGCAACAGGTGAGAGCCTTGTGAGATTGAACTGGGGACCCCGTTCATGTCATAGCTTTTCCTTAGCCTCTTGGCTATGTGACACAGCTGACAGGTCGCATCAGAGTAAGATCCTCCCCTGATGCCCCCGGGGAGGAGGATTCGGCTGAGTTTGTGGGCTTCTTCCCAGATTTCGTGTGGACTCAGGGATGTGATGCTGCAGCTGCAAGTGGATGTGCAGCGCCTCACAGCGATGGGTATCTGGAGAACTCCCTGAAGCTCGAGGAGGGTGAGAGGATTGCTGATGGGAAACTGAAGGAGAAATGCCAAGAATTGACAGCTTCTTGTGTGTGCTTATATCGTTTTCTTTTTTGCTGTGCCTGCTATTTCCAAAAAGTAATTCTAATTTTGTTTCTGTCTTATAGAATCGTTTTATTACTTTAAGCTGCAAATTGCTTTGGAATTTCTATTCTGGGTACTATTATTAGATGTGTTAAGTTTGGTAAAGCTGTAAATAACCAAAGAATATACAGTAGAAGAATCTTGAAGAAATTTTTAAAAACACACTAACAATTTTACAGTTATTCACCCTGGCTTTTTAAAAATATATTTCTCCAGGTAGCTGCAAGGAAGTTAAAAAATACAACCTGGCCCAACTCTGGATTCAAGAATTTTTTCCAAAAAGGAAATGCTTTATCTTCTACCCATCCATTGAATGGAAGAAACTAACTAAGCTGGAGACACTACAGGATAGTGAGATTGATGCTGATTTTTTTGCAGCAAGTGGCAGAATTCTGCTTGTACATTTTCAATTACTGTTCCAAAAGGAATCAAAGTCAATGATCCACGTGACTCTCTTTTCTAGTCTGCAGTCCTAGCAAGACTATGTGAAGGAAAAACATTCATTTAGCTTCAATGTTGAGAAGTGAAGCGACTAAGATTATTTCTATTTAATTCTAGACAATTTAACTAATGAACAGTAAAATATCCTGTGTGTGAAAGAAAGTGAAAACAAATTTAAGAAGTTCACTCCTTAATATTTGTATATAGTTGGACTTGTCATGATATTTCAGTGGACAATCAATGTATATGTGGTTAGCTCAATTTGAATACAAATTAGGTAAAATTAAAAATTCAGATTACATAGTCTTCTATCATGGCCACAACAGTTATGTATATATTATGGTTTCCAAAATGAAGAAGCATAGTTATAAAACTCATAGTTCATCTCAAAAGTCCTTAATAAACACTGAACTATGGACCAGATAAGAATTATTTCTGATTAGGAAGCTATCAGTTGTTCATATTTATTCAAAGACTTACCATGGATATGAGACAGGACTGATTACACATACAAATAAGAGAGATTCTTATTCTAAAGGTGTTGGGACCAGGCAGATGGTGTTGAGCATTCACAATCCTGCAACATGGGGAAAGGCACTAACAATGTCTGCTGGGCATAGGTGTTACTTGGATCTCTTTTCAGATGAAAACTCTGTTTCAATACCAAACTGTAAAGTTTTTTTTTAAAAAGGCAGAAGACACCATGCCATGGAAAAGGAATGGAAAAAGTTCATTGGTTACATGGTTATGTAGTGACCTGACTAATTCTTGGAGGGGAGAAAAAGCAGGTGGAGTGGCGTTTTTATCCCTGGGCATGTGGGCAGGGTGAAGGGAGTGAGTCTTCAGTCCCTGTCCCAGCGAGGGGTGTGACTGAGTTCGGGCTTTGCAAGTGCTGCTGGCCACTGGGAGGAAGGCAGTGACCATCAAGCAGAGCTTTTGCTCTGAATACGGGGTTTGGAGGAAGGGGAATCTATCATTCCAGGCTTTCATTGATCCTAAGGGACTACGCATTCATTCTTTGCTAGTTCCTGCTGAATGGGTTGATGCAGGAAAGGTTACAGGCTGCAGGGATAGAGTCCTGTCCCAGTGCCCCATAGTGAAGATGAGCTTGGGACCCTAATGGGTCTTTAGCCTAAGAAAGACAAGACTGACAAAAAGCTAAGAAGACAATGGAGGGTTTGATTAAGGGGGATGAATTATTGTACCCAGGAAGGTGGGGAGATTAAGCTAGCTAACTATCTGGTTTAGGTTATCTAATAATATGTAATAATCATCAGAATGTTAGGTCACATACAGAGGATGACAATAAATAGCAATTAGGGGCTTAAAATGGACTCAATATAATCTGGCTCTAGATTTACAACATTCCAGATCTCTCCACTTTATTGGACGCTTCAATCTCCAGTCAAGTCAAGTAGCCTTACAAGTGCAGCAGGGTCTTTCCAAGATCTCACATTCAGTTCCCTATTGGCAAAACATCACACTTTTGCATGTAGAAGCCATACGGTTGGCTACATATGTTCCACAAAGCTAGGAAGACTCATTCTAATGTTTCATGTAGATGAGGTTTAGTAGAAGGTGGGAGAGCAGTCTTGAGGAGAGAGGGAGAGAGAGGGAGACAGAGACAGAGACAGAATTGGTAGAGCAATTAATAATGAAACTCCTGGATCATATTAAATCTAATAACCATAATGATCTGGAGCTATGCATGTATTTTTCTCATCTTCTGCAACTGACATAACATTTGCATGTGACCTATGATTAGAAATTATTATATATAAAATTAAAGTACTCAATTATATTGTCTGGCCCAGTGAGATGAAAGTAATGATGAGGGAGAGCAAGCATTATATTTGTAGAATTTACCTTTGGACATTAATTAAAATCCATAGCATCATATTAAGTAAGACCTTTTCTAATGTATGAAGTAACATGTAAATTGTTTATCTACATTACTGGTATTAATGAGAAGAAAATTTATAGAGACAATTGAGAAACACTTGAATAAATGAAGTTCAGTTCTTAGCAGGTATGTTTCTGAGGCTCAATACTTCTCCCCCCACACAACATATATATAGATATTATATATAATATATATATGATATAACATATAACACCCTTTAACATTACATAATTTCTTACATCTAAGTCGCAACCTTCCTAACCACACATCACAAACCTCCTATAACATACTTTAACCTTCTCATAGACCTCCTACAATATAGTTTAGCCTTTAAGTCACATTTTCACAAACCTCCTACAACATACTTTAACCTTATAAGTACAACATATTTTTTAACCATTAACAATATAGCTCATATCCAAAACGTTCATATTTCCTTCCCTCTACTTAAAGATTTCCTGCTGTTTTATCATATTAGATACCTGAAAAAAATGTCTTTTAAAAAGAGGCAGTAGCAATAGACCTTATCTTTAAAAGAAATAAAGAGTTGGGCCTAATTTGGCAATTGTAAGGTAGTTTGGTATTGTGTAAATCATATAAATACCCAATCATATGTAGACAGTACCCATCTATACATAGTAGATGTATATCTTGAAATCTAAGATATTTGTAGCTTTCATGCAAGTGTTGCTAAGGAGAAGCAGGCCAAGTCATTATAATATAAACCGACCCTTTTTTTCCTTCTAGTTTGAATTGATCAAGATAAGAACAGTTAGTCTAAACTTTAATTGGTAGAATTAAGTCTTTTAAATCCCTACTTTGAAAAACTTTTGCTTAAACAAAACTTATTTATCTATCTATCATTTTACATTTATGGGCTCAATTGTACTTTAAATATCTTTTAGAGCCAAATGTATAGATTGGCTAGTAAAAGCTCTTTTAACTTTGCTTTGTCTGGTTTAGAAGTTGTATATCTAAATAGAACATCCAAGTAGATCCCAAGACATTATGAAATATCAGATGAATAAGGAGCATATGGTTACAGAAGAATCTTTTAAGTTTTCTTTACACACATTATATAAAACAATATCTAAAAATTAGGAGAATAAGCTTATCACAAAGCAACAGAAACGTTCAGAAATCATTACATCTGAATTACGCTAGCATGGCTTTATCAAAAGGCAAAAGTACATGTAGAGGGTGTGAAATTAAGGAAGCAGATTTGAGCAAGTAAGTTGATGGTCTCATACCAGAAAGGGACCCCATATCTTATACCACAAGGAGAATGAGGAAGCTTCAATGAATTACTTAGAAGACTCCATAAAAGAAGTTGGAGGAATGAACAAGTTTAACTAACCAGTATCCACAGTAGGCTTTGGGAACACATGGAAAAAATCTTTAAAGGAATTGCAAAAGTGACACTCAACATTCAAATACTGGCAGGAGGGCATTGGAGCCCTGGCAGTAGGGCAGAAGTCTGGAGGGGTCTTCATGACTGTGGCAAAATACAATGAGATCTTTATTTGCAGTTCATTAAAATCAAAATCAAGCAAGATAAATTTTTTTGCTCTGAATTCTCTCAGTTTTTTATTTTTTAAGTTTTCTCCCACATTTTATTTTTTTCCTAATCATACAAGCTGAATAGGTACCCCCATCCTCTTCTTCCCCTCTCCCCTCCCCAGTAGTCCCCCCATTGCACTCTCCCCCCTTTCCACCTTCTTTTCATTCCCTCCTTTCCTCTCTCCTAGTCTCTCCCTTCTTCCCTCCCATCCCCTGGAGCATCCTTTTGTGTGAATACCAAATCTCCCTCTGAGTCCTCCACCCTAATGAGGCTTCAGGATTCAATGGCATAGCCCAGAGCCTCTTCTTGGGCTCCCTATTAGTATGGGAACCATATTATGACTGCTTAATCCCTTGCCTCTGAGGATCCTACTGCCTTGAGGAAAGATGATTTTTTTATAAAGAAAACTTATAGTTTACCAAGAAGAGTTTTGATAGACTTAAATTTTTAAATTACATTAGTGTTTAAGGCAGTATATACTTAGGCCTTTGATGTTATTAAAATTATTCTTTTACATGTATTTTCATTGAACATGCCAAAAATATGTTTTGTTTCATGACAGGAATGAAAAAAAATTGAAGTGACCCCTGTTACTTTGAAACACACAAATATAGTTTTCGGAGAAGCACATGATAAAATTACCTGAAATACAGGTAACCAAGCAAGCGAAAGCACCTTAAAACACATTGACCAGAAACCAAAACATTTCTAATGCAAACAAAATGAATATCGTTTGGTAGGTACCTCTTGCAGACAAGGACTTAAAATTCATTAGCAATAGTTTTAAAATTAGTAATTCCTGACACAGTGCAACAAGACTCTACATAATTGATTGATTTTGGAAATAGATCTTTGAAAACATTATGACATATTACTTCGCTAATAAGTAATTGTTAGAATTTGAAAATAACTTTGGCAAACCTTTGCATCTAAAACAGATGTCAAGGAGAAATCACACCGGTATGTCCTTGTACTTATTCAATATGATACAGATCAGGCAGGCAACACAGATAAGACTCCTAGAAACACATGCAACAGCTGGCCAGCACAAATGACAAGACACAGTACTAAAGGATGAAAAACATTATCGAAGGCAATTAAACTTTTAAAAACACTATCAAAAACAGATTAACATGTAAGAAACCTTATATTTAGCAAGGAGACATTGCAGAAGCCTGGTGACCTAGAAAGAAATTGTTTTTGTTAAGCCAAGTTAGAGATTGTAAATGTTTTTCCTGCAAGGTAAAGTTAAATATGTGAAGCAAACCAGGGGATAGAGAAGGAGCGAGAAACCTATTGCCACGTTGAGACCTGATTGGTAATAGAAGCCGGAGCAGCCATCTTTGAAAATCCAACGGCCCGTCTGCGGGTGCAGAAGGCCGAGCAGACATCTTTGAAAATCCGCAGCTGCGTTTGCACTGGTAAAGAAGCCGGGGCGGCCATCTTTGAAAATCCACAGCTGCATTTGCACTGGTAAAGAAGCTGGAGCGGCCATCTTTGAAGATCCGCGGCAGGGTTTGCACTGGTAAAGAAGCCGGAGCGGCCATCTTTGAATAGCCATGTGGCGCTTCCGTGGACCAGGCAGGAAGTTAGAGGAAAAGCCCATGAGAGCATCTGGCTTGGGAGGTCGATAAGGAGCCCCCAGAACACATGTGAGGGTCCGAAACCAAGATGGTGAGGATTCAAACTCAGGAAGGCGATCCTGGCTAGGGATCAAATCTGGACTGGGGCGGGGGGAGGAGTAGGAGGGAGGTGGGAGGAGGAGCCCGAGGACCCAATGGAGCCATCAGCACCCTAGGGTGACTCGTGAGCCAGACAAAGAGGAGATGAACTGCTCCAGAAAAGACCAAGTTCACCTGTTAGCCAGGACACCCAGAAGGGAAGGTGGGGTCCCCAGAACCCTGGCATTTGACACGAGGAAAAGGGGGGCTTTTTCCCTCAGTGAAGGGGTTCAGGGAGGGGGGGGGAGAGACACACAACCTAGGATCTAACCTAGTTGTAGATGTTCTTTGGTGGCGGCGGTAGCATGTGAATTCTTTGTTAATGCTGGGAGCTAACCTGGCCTTTTAAAAAAGGCCAAACACACCATGGACAAGGAATGGAAAAAGTTTAATATCACATGGTTACATGGCGACCAGACTTATTCTTGGAGGGAGAAAAAGCAGAATCTGAAGGTGGAGTTTTTAAGCCCCGGACATGTGGGAGGAGTGATGACAGGACAGGAGTCCTTGTCTTCTGGATGAGACATGGGAGTAGTGACCTGCAAGCAGAGCTTTTTCTCTGAATGTAGGGTTTGCTCATCCCAGTACAGCAGTGGACATGTGTTCAGAGACAGTCTCTTAAGTACACAGAAGGGAGAAGTTCCTTCGTTCTTCCTGAAGTGCACGTCATCATCTGTTCCCCATTTGAAGGTCTAGTGCAGACCCATGTGGATGCCATCAGCAGTAGGGTCTGCCCTGCATGGAGAACACAGTGCAGGCACTGGCACGGATGGAGAACACAGCCGCGGTGCAGAAGGCCATCGCTCACTATGACCAGCAAATGAGCCAGAAGGCGCAGCTGCCCACAGAGACTGTCCAGGAACTGCTAGACCTGCACAGGGCCTGTGAGAGAGAGGCCAGAGATATCTTCCTCAAGGCTTCCTTTAAAGATGAAGACCGTTTATTTCAAAAGGAATTAATGGTAATTTTCTCTCAAGTTTGTGTGGTATGGTTTAGTGTAGGAAGAAAGGAAGTGAGTACTTAGTATGTTTTACATGGCGACAAATACCTCTTTATATCATAAATCTACAGAACAAGTGTTATAATCATGGACTCCAAGTTTAGTTTTTAACTCTCATCCTTTAGATTAAATGTATGTAAATGATAATCGGTGCTTTAATGAAACTAAACATCTATTGTTATCAGACTGGTTTGCGCTATATTAACCAAAAGAGACAAAACATGTATTCTTAGTCCTCTTGGACGTGCGCTTTGCCATCTTTATTTCATTCATGACAGTCAGTAGTCCTATTTGTAAAGCAAATTTGAGACATCTCCATTTTAGAAAAGCTCATAGTCTGTTCTGAGCATCATCTCTAAGAAGGAAGGACTTTGTAAGAAACTGAAAGGCAGAAGAGGAGCCATGATTTTCCTGGTTGTCTTTACGTTTCTGGGGACATCAAGTTTATAGAAAGTCCCTTGCAGAAATTCTGAACTTTACTAACACCTCTTTTTGGTTATGCTTTTTTGCCCCATGCTTTCTCGTTGAAGTATCAGCTAGAAGAAAGGTGGAAAGTCTTTTGTAAACACAATGCAGATGCATCATCGAATCGCTGCAGAGCATTGCTTCAGGATATTTTCAGACCTCTAGAAGAAGGCGTGAAGCAGGGTACCTACTCTAAGCCAGGAGGATATGCTGTCTTTAGTCAAGATATACAAAATATGAAACAAAAGTACTTAGAAGAACCAAGGAAGGGGATACAGGTAAGGAGGATTCTTGTCCATCAAGTCAGGCAATGTTCAGTACAAAGTAACTGCAGGGATGTCTACGTGGCTCTTCCTTTCTGATTGAACAAAGGTAATGGGTAGTCTTCTGTCTTAGAATAGTGCTGAGTATGCCAGGATTTTAATATATTAAATTTTGAAATTAGTCATTATGATAGGACACCATTACCAGTGACAATTGGCTCTCAGAAGACACAAGCTAACATCTGCTGCTCAAGTGAAATAGTGACTTATTAGCTTAGCCACAAAACTGGTTTTTAAGGATGGCTTGATCCAAAAACTTGGAACGTGGCATCTCTCTCTGTCTGATCTCTCACTTCAGGCCCGAATTCTTACTTCTGTTGCCAGCTCTCTGGTCTGATGTCTCACTAAGGGCTTCTTGTCCTAACGTGCTCAGCTAGCCCACGCCAGCACTCCAGACTCTTGACCCTGGTCTAAATGCAGGGGATCTGTTTCTCACAGTGCCAGTAAATAGGGTGTTCTGACCAGATAGCTCTGAGAATTTTCACATGGCACGCTGGGGTCAAGAGGAGCAATTCATAGAGGATGGTGGGGGAGACAGACTGGAACGAAAGTCTTTGGCATTTCCTGATACTGTGTTTTCTGCACTCCAAGGCTGAAGAGGTTCTGAACATGTATCTGCAGTCCAAGGATGTTGTTGTTAATGCAATTTTTCAAATAGACAAAAATCTGACAGAAAAAGAACAGGAGATTGAAGGTACTCACAAAATCTCTCAAATTTATAAATACTTATTTATGCCCAAACCGTGACCTTTAATGGAGCAAGAACAGGAAAAAAATAAATCACCATAACTCCTGAAATCCTTTTGGCCTTTGATGCACGCAGTTGCTAACATTAAAGCAATCCCTGGGAAGGAAACCACCCCAGGAAATCCTGTCAATCATATAGTGACAATGACCATGAAGTAGCAAAGGAAGGAGGAGATAACAGTCGCATCTGGTGTGGCATGCTATTGCAGAATGCCGCAGACAGGCAACAGAAAACAAAAATGTATATTATGCTACTCTGAAAAATGGAAGTCCAAGCTTGGGATTTTAGGGCAGACAAGAGCATCTTCTTGTGCCCTGGCTCCATTCTGCATATTCACATGTTGAAGTGTTGAGCTCTAGTCTCATCATCTTCCTGCAGTGATAATTCAATATTTGTGGCTCCACTTTCATGATTTCACATAAATCTGCTTATCTTTTCAAGGTTTCACCCCTTTTGTTTTTTATTTTTCTTTTGCAAGCATATTAAGTACTTATCCCTGCTTCCATGGTTCCTCCCTCCCTACCCTTCATCAATCCATCCCACTCCCTCCTACCCTTCTGCCTGTCTGCTTCTATGGATCCCAGGGTTCCCTTTGGCTTGTCTACTCTTGTGGGAGTTCAGGCCTCTGTGGCATATACCAAGTTGCTTCTCTTCAGGCCACCCCACGGATAGTGGTATTTCCCTTCACTCATGCAGCTTTAGTCCCCAAGGTTTCTACTGTGTGTTCTTACCTTTCTTGAGTACCTAGGTAGTCTATGGGGATATGTTGATATGTCAGTCATTATGCAGGTCTGGTAAGGACAAGTCTCACTGTTGGACTCCACCCCTTCCTATCACTGCAATGTGAATGAGGACTGAAGCATGTGAATTCAGAGGGTACACTCACATCTGGTGTCTTCACATTGCAACTATTTAACATTTGTCTTCCCCTTGCTCAGTGGAGCATATAAAAGCTGAATTCGCCCTGGCCACGGCAAAGCTGTTGGAAGAAACACAGAGGAGGAATGAGCAGTTGATGCAACAGAAAGAGAAGACGTACCGGGAATATCTGCAGCAGCTGACTCAGATAATGGAGAACGACAGGGCGCAGCTGATGGAAGAGCAAAGGAGGATGCTGTCTCTTAAACTTCAGGTGCTTCCTGGTTTTATCCTTCAGAATCCTGAACTGACACCACAGTGTAGGGGTTTGTGGCACGTGTGGCATAAAGAATGGTCCAGCACACACACTGCATCGGTGTTTCAAGGTTGCTGTGGTAACTGCAAGGATCTTTCAGGCAGTGTCGACCCTGTGCATCGCTAGATAACAACAGCCTCTCACAGAAAAAAATCTTGTGGGGCTGGAGAGATGGCTCAGGGGTGAAGACTGCCTCACAAGCAGAAAGTCCTGAATTCGGATCCCAGGTCCCACATAAAACCACCAGAGAGAAATGGCAGTGACCTGCACTTCTGGTCCTTATAGGCAGAGACTAGGAAATCCCCAAGTAGAAGCAATCCGGGATGTTTCCTGAAGTCACCTTTGGTCCACAGGGATGCACAGTGCCCTCTGATACACACACACACACACACACACACACAAATTAATTAATTAATTAAATTTAAAAAGCATTTTTTTTTAAAAAAGAAAATCTCCTATGAATCCATCATCAGTGCTACAGATAATACTAGTCGCTGGCAGGCATTGTACAAGTGCTTTACAGGGTTTCTTTTATTTTTTTAAAATCAAATAACATAAAAATTTATGTTTTTAAAATATAATTTTTAAAAAATATAGTAATTTTGAATACCATGGCTCTGTTTTTAAAATATTTAGTTTTTCACATTTAAAAAGAAACTAAATATGAAGTATTTTAAGTGAATAATGCCACAATTCAAAAGACAAATATAACTTTTCCTTTATTTCTGGTTCCTAAGTTTTATATAGATACATACAATCATGCATATGTGTCATTATCTCCGTGCGTGTGTGTGTGTGTGTGTGTGTGTGTGTGTGTGACATGAAAGTTTGGCAAAACTGTCTGGGAAATGAAAGGGACTGTTGGGAGAGGCAGGGGTGAGAAAGAGAAAAGTGAGCATTATGGTTGGCAGGGTAACTAATGTATGATAGTATATGACTGTGTGAGATCCATATGAACCATAGTACTCTGCTCAAATATATGTACAACAAAAATAAATAAAATAAAAAGATGCTGTACATATAACTGAATTATGACACCTAGTCTTGATGTGTGTGGCTTTCAACATAGATTTGATGTGTAGAATCTTCATCTTTTTTTTTTTTAATTTTTTTTTATTATTATTATTATTTATTCAACTGTGCGCATGAGCGCGCGCACGTGCGTGTGTGTGTTTGTGTGTGTGTGTCTGTGTATATGTAGAACCACGGACGAATTTGCGAACCACCATGGACGCCTCCACTTCCTTCTGCCCCGATTCACAGGCTCCGCCCTACCAGGACCAGAAGCACAGGCTGCCCCCCGCTTCCGCCTGGCGTCTATACGTGGGATCTGGGATCCGAACTCGGGACCTTCCGCCTGCAAGGCAGAGGCTTAACCCCTGAGCCACCTCTCCAGCCCCAGAATCTTCATCTTTTTTAGGTGTATGTTTTACTTATAACAGTTGGAAAGTCAGTCACTTGTGAATATTTTGTAGTGCTCTATCTGCAGGACTGTTGGAATATCGGTTCCAGTTGATTTAGCATGTGTGTCACGTGCTAAATCTTCATCCTACAGAGAAAGAGCTGTTCTCTTATCATGTTTTAAACTGGAATATTTGACAAGTTTTAAGCACGTTTCAGTTTATACCTCATGAAAAAGAGTCCCTCAGGGGAAGGACGTTATTGTTTTTATCTCTATCTCTGGAAGCACCTTAGAGAATAGAAGGGCACAGTTGGAACGCTGTTTAGACATTCAGGCCTCCGATACCTACCTGTGTTCCAGGCTCTTCTCCAAATGTATATGCAGTGTAGACACCAGCTCACATGTACCCTGGGGGTCACAGGGGTCTCTAAGCTCTCCAGTTTTTGACTCTAACATCTGCCTGTGAAACTTGGGAAACTTGTTTAGAATTCCTAGACCAAATTTCTCCCTTATTCTGAGATTCATGTACTTTAATATCCTTGGAATTTCACCCATTCTTCTTTCATGTAAGAATTCACTTGACAGTAAGAATCTGTGGCAGTGCTAGTTCCAGGACACATAGATGACTGTGATGTTCAAAGACATTGTTACCTAGGGAGAAATGGCAAGATAAAAATCTGTGTGTTCAGTAGGAGATAATATTTCAAAAAATGTGTTTCATACACATTTTGTTGAGCAATATTGGTATAGTCTCTCGATATAAAAGGATAAATATAAAAAACATCCGTATTGTCTCATTGACAGTTGAAGGGGAAAATAACCTGCCAAGCCACCGCAAATAAAATCTAATGAGTTTGCTCAATATAGACTTGCAAATTCCAGGATAGAATTCTACATCAAAATTATTTCATATATTCTAGCTACAGAACTCACTAATCTACAAGACAAAAACAAGGGGGGGGGAACTCACTGGATCCCAACCAAGGCGAGGAAATACCACAGTGTCAATTTGAAGTTTTCAAGACCATCAAAATATAATTAGTAACTTAGAGAGTGGAGGAGAGAAATCTAGGAAAACCATGATGGGAAGTCCTGAGGGGCAGTTATTGAAATTCTTACAGAGAACACCACTAATTTGAACATTATGCAATTGATTTTGTAATCTTATTTCCTCTGTCTATGTTCAATATTCCCTTTCTCTCTTAGGAACAAGAAAAACTGCTACAAGAGGGATTCAAAGAAGAGAGCAGAAAATTCCAAGAAGAAATAAGTAATATAGAGAAGAGACACCAAGAAACAAGTAGGATCTTCTGTGTGATAGTTACAGCGCGGAAACTCCCAGAGCATGTTTTCCCATCCTACAAACTCCCCCAGTGTTTAAGCTTACAACGTAGTATACAAGATGTCTTAACGTTCCTGCTTCTGATTGGCCACAACTGCAAATAGAAACTAACTTATAAAACCGTCTTTTCACCTGAAGCTTTTTATTTCGCTTTTTTTTTTTTTTCATTACTAATGAGTATCATGACCTTCCCTGGTTCCTGCATTCAAAATTGTTCTCATTTTCTGCTGGAGATACTGTAAACTATTTCATTGAGATCCTTGTTGCAATAGAAAAATATTAGGGAACTTCGGATAGTGAGCTTTGTCTTCTTCAACTACATCACACTCTTAGACATTTCAAGTCTGTTCCCTTAAACTCCAGGGTATATGAGTGTACTAAAGTCTTTACCAGTCTTTTTAGACGTGGTTGTGTATCACCTCAGCTGATGGTCCATAGAATTTACCTGATGTCGTTGGCCACTATTTTAGGTCAATTAAAAGCTGAGAAATAGTTTAAAATTGGGTAGGAGTTGTGTGGCATCTTAAAAAAGTGTTGACTCTTGGATTGACTATAGAAAGAGCTGGCATCTGGAGAAGTGCACACATGAGAGAAAGAAAGGTCTACTGTTTCTCTAGTTGTAAGCCTTTGAGTGATTAGCAGTTGTCTTCTGATCATAGCAAAGATAACCTTTATATCTCAAACCATGTCTCGGCGTGATAGGTTATGACAAAATTATGATCCTGACAAAGGAAACATTTGTTTTCCAGAACTTTTCCTGTCCAGTAGGAACGTAAGCTTTAAAGGAGGAAGAACTATGCAAGTTTTCCTTTTTTTTCTTCTACAGTGAATGATTTGAAAGCTGAATCTTTACAGTCTATAGCAAACATGATGATAGAAAAGCAAAAGAAGTATGATTTGATGCTGGAAAACAAAGACAAGAGGTACCAGGAAGACGTGAAGCAGTTGATTGAGAAGATGGAGAGGGATGCAGCGCAGCTAATGGTAGAGCAGGAGAGGACTATGGCCCTTAAATTTCAGGTATTACATTGAGTTTTCATAATTTCTTTGTTCAAGGATCAGGAATAAGAGACTTTGATTACAGGTTAGTAGTGTACCTCGTCCAGGTAAAGGAGTTTTGTAGCAAGATACTCTACTTCCATTTTTATTTCCTTGGTGCCTCTATCTTGGCTTGTCTACAATTTTTTAAAGGCCTTTTTCCAATAAAATGTGCTCCATAAGTCTGCATTATTATATCACTTGATGCATAATACTTTATATGCAGGATATGTCAATTCTTTATGCAATGGGATAGAAATTATTGTCCTTTGCAAAATAAATGGCGCTACTAGATATAAGAAACTGTATTTTCTACCTAGTAAAAATGATGGTGATTTTGTCTTTACTGTGACACCTATGATAATCAACTCTGGGAACATGCTGATGATAAGGAAGACTAAATGTCTTGTTGTTGAAGCGCATTGGTTTAGTGTCTTTTCTGTTAGTACCTTGCATTCCCCTTCTCTAAATCTGAGCAACCTGGGTTGCTGTAGATGTGATCATAATTTTCTTTTCTTATTCATCATAATTGCACCAGAATTTTGCAAGCTTAAGCTGATTTTCAGGGTAAGACAATTCCTGTTTTCTAGCATCAGTGGTTATTATCACTCTGAGATGAACATCTTCACTATAGAAAGAGGAAGTTGAAAGGGAAAAAAGTGTGACAGTAACAAACAAGTACTATTGTTGAACAATCCAAAGGATTCCCAAGAAGAATTCTTTAGCAATGGTATTTATAAACTCCATGAATAAACATCCTCTAAAGATATATATATATATATATATATATATTCTGGAGAAACAAAACCAATTATAGGAGTCTCAGAAGAAAGTTACCTAATGAAAGTTAAGCCAAGAGACTAGCTTGGAGAGTTTGAAATCTGATTAGAATATGAATTTAAGAAATAAAAGGAAAAATTACTTGATAATTTTGAAGCAATATCCTTGAAACTATTTTATTTCTAATTTTCTCCTTTCTCTCTTTAGGAAGAAATACTATATCTCAAGAAGGAACTCTCAGAAGAGGGAAGAAAAAATCAGAAAATGATTCAGGACATAGAGATGAAGAACAAAGAGCTAAACCTAAAATGTATTAGGATCTAAATTTATACTATCCGATTTTCTATCCCATAGCATGTTGCCAAAGCTCAAGGGCAATGATTCATTTCTATTATTGAAACAACTGTAATGAACAGAAAATCAACATGCTTGCACATAGGTTGCCCCATAAAAAGCAAAAATAAAGTTGAAATGGAAAGGAAGGAAAGTATCTCATACTAAACCTATTTCTTCCTACATGCTACTAAGCTATCAATTTCATGTTTCAACAACCTGCTAAAGATCTTAATAATGGTTAAGTGCATACTGTGTATCAGGACATAAAGTTTTCCTCCAGAGGGGTTGTAAATTGTGTAATAATGTATGTTTCGTGAGGAACTA
The DNA here is from genome assembly GCA_023101885.1 of Typhlomys cinereus. Taxonomy (NCBI): domain Eukaryota; kingdom Metazoa; phylum Chordata; class Mammalia; order Rodentia; family Platacanthomyidae; genus Typhlomys; species Typhlomys cinereus. The sequence continues at coordinate 7,455,780 of JALPQD010000064.1, read as the reverse complement.
TAATGAGGAGCTATGAAGTCATTTGTTTGGAGCAGGCTATTTCTTATACAGTGCTTCTAGACCCATGTTCTCATTGAATGAGATGGGGTGTGAATGCTGTGAACATAAAGGTAGGTGCAAAGTGAACAAAAGTTTATAGCACAATTGAACATCCACACTAAGAGCTGGTGATGGGCTGGAGAGATGGCTCAGGGGTTAAGTCTCTGCCTCGCAAGGAGAAGGACTGAGTTCAGATCCTGGGTTCCATGTAAACACATCAGCTTTTCTGTCAATTAAACTCAATGGTAATTTCTGCCCACTAACTAGGTCTTGTGTTAGTTACTTCAGTTATCAGCTAGAATCAGCAGTGAAAAGATGCAACTACTCTCCAAAACATATCAGAACATAAAAAAATATAGATCAAAGGAATTATGTTCACTCTGGGATGAAACTGTCTGTAGGAACACGGGCTTTAAGTAGCAACATACACGAACATATGAGAAAGAAGAAAGTTAATCAGACAAAATTTTTTTCTTCCTTTCTATACATAGTGGAAACTGCACAGGCTGAAATGAAAAGCCTGGACCAGAAAGAAAAGGTATTTGTACTTGAGGATTGTGTGGCCCAGTTGATTGAAAAGATGGAGCTGGACAAAGCTCAATTAAGAGACGAGTTCATGCGGACTTTGGCCTGTAGGCTTAAGGTACTTCCTGTCTTTTCTCAGTTTTCTCATCCATGTCCAGGTTAGTCTTTGGTCTAAGTAAAGGACTTCAGTGGCTAGAGACCTTGCTACCATTTTTATTCCCTTCATGTTTCAGCCTTTGCCAATCACTGATTGGTGAAGGTCTGCTACACACAGATTATGCTCCATGAATCATAAGTTATTAAATCATTTGCCATTCACTAGCAAATAATTCGAAGCCTTTCACAAAGTGATTAAGTGATAAATGTTGCATATTTAACGATGTGGAACCAGTCTACTATCTTTTTCTTGTTGGTTAGTTACTCAGTTAGTTATCTAGGTAGGGAAGAAGGTTGTCCATATGTAGCCTTGATCTTCAGATTTTCCCATTTCAATGCCCAAATTCTGTCATGGCAGACATGCACGACCATGCTCACTTAGTTTTCTTTTTTGAGGAGGAAATTGTAATTCAGGAGAGAGAAATGCTTGCATTGCAATTGACTGAAAAACATCTAGCATGTCTCTCTTACCATCTATTGTCAGTGATTTTGTTTTTGCTGCATTCTAAGTGTCTTTGTCTCTGTGGGCCCTTAGTGAGCAGTTCCCACTGCGCTACACTCACTTAGCTTAGTCCTGGCTATGGACACTACTTGTCCTTTCTGTCCAGTATGAGTCTGTGAGAAAGCAGTGTGGCGGCTATATCTCCAGAGTTCCTTAAAACTTTGCTCTTGAGACTCCTTCCAAAATTTTGCAGCCCTCTATCAAATTCCTTGTTTTTCTTGAATCTGGAAAGTCATGCAGTACTCCTCCATGTGGAGATTTTTAATACTATTTACAACTATATAATATCCATGTTTTAATACATTAAGTGACTTTTGTTTGAGAATTTCCCACATACAGAGAAAATAAGTTTATGCTCTTACCTGTCCTATCCCCCATTCCCTCCGCGCCCTGCCCCTTCCTTCACCTCTCCAGCCGTGTCTGCCCTGCTGAACGTGTAGAACATGAGGCTCCCTGTGGAGCACTGCACTAGTAAGGAGCCAGGCTCTGCTATAAACGAGCCTTCAGTGGGTGCACTCACAGGTAGGGAAGCACCCCTTCTTTTGTCCAACACCTGCCCCAGAGGTTCTTCTGATCATAGTGATTTCTCCTGAGCTTCTTGCTGGCTCACAGGAGAATGGTGTGATATGTCAGCCATTGCGTAGATCTGGTGGCGGTGCATCTCTGCAGTGAGCTCGTGGGTGCAGCATCCTGTTGTGTCTGGAGTGCCTTGGCTGGCAGTGCACCTCCTGCCTGCAGGCTCTTACAGTCTCACTAACCCCTCTTCCTCAGGGTTCCCTGAGCCTTGAAATGGGGAGAGCTTTTGATGGCCTGATGAAGATTGAGCATTCCAAGGTCACCAGTTGTGATTTTCTACAAGTGATTTATTTATTTGTTTGTTTGCTGCTTCTTCTTCTTCTTCCTCCTCCTCCTCCCCCCTCCCCCTCCTTCTCCTCCTCCTCCTCCCCCCCTCCTCCTCCCCCCTCCTCCTCCTCCCCCTTCCTCCTCCTCCTCCTCCTCCCCCTCCTCCCCCCTTCCCCCTCCTCCTCCTCTTCTTCCTCCTCCTTCTCTTCCTTCTTACTATTATTATTATTATTATTTATTTATTCCCAATCATACAAGCTCAATAGGTACCCCAGTCCTCTCCCTCCTTCTACCCTTCTCCAATACCCCTTGCACCCTCCCCCTTTTCTCCTTCCTTTCACCCTTTCACCCTCTCCCTCCCCTTCTCCCAGTGCCTTCCCTTTCCCCCTCCCATCCCCTGGAGCATCCTTTTATGTGTATGCCAAACTTCCCTCTGAGTCCTCCACTCTAGTAAGGTTAAGGACTCAGCGGCATAGCCCAGAGCACTTTCTTGGTCTCCCCTTTAGTATGGGAACACTATTATGACTATTAATCCCTTGTCTCTGAGGATCCTTCTGCCTGTGATCCATGTTAGACTTTGGGGGGTCATTGACATGTCAGTCATTGTGCAGGTCATGCAAAGTCCAATTATGAAAAAAAAAAGTCCAATTATGGTTACTGTGGCCCTAACTTGTGTGGAATATCTTGCATATCATTGGTCCTCCCCTTCTTTAGGCTCTTACAATTTTTAAAAGGCAAAATTCTTAACTTTTCTGAACATGGGTAAAAGTCCTGGTATAGAATAGGCTGTAATAGGATGACAGTGGCCACAGAGAAAAGATTTCAGATGAAGAAGGGAACCCAGAAAAACTAGGCAGAGAACATTAAAGAAGCACCAAGGGAACTTATTTGAATATGTTAAACAAATATAATGATCTTAATTCTAGTTTGTTGTTTAATGCATGTTAGTTGTACAAAGTAGGAGGTTTCGTTAGGACATTTCTGCCTAAAGAACTTTGATGATATTTATGTCTTCTCTTAGTTCTCATTCCTGTTTGCTACTCCTTTCCTCTTTCCACTTCTATGTCCTCCTATTTCCTCTTCAATATTGTTTCTTTCTCCACCACCACCCCTACTTGAGACAAAACATGTTTTTGAGTCTGGTTGATTTCACGGAACATGATCTTGAGTTCCATCCATTTTCCTGAAAATGCTATAATTTTATTCTTGCTTATAGCAGAGAACATTCCATTGTGTAGATATACCAAATATACCTTATCCACTCATCTCTCAAAGGGCATTTAGGTTGGTAGTGAAATTCACCATCACTTGGAATAGTGCCACAAGAAACAGGGGTGTATAATTTTCACTGCGTTATGCTGACTTCGATTCTTTATATATATACCAAAAGTGGAATGACTGCATCAAATATAACCCTAACCCTAATTTTGCATATAACTTTTTGGGGAGCCTGTATCCTGATGCTGGCAGTACTTGCAGTGTGTTCCTTCCCTCTAGCAACCTCTAAAGGTTCCTTTGGCAAGCATCCTCACCCGCATTTATTGTTTTCTTGATGATAACCGTTCTGACTGGGGTGATATTATTCTGTGCAAATTTTATTTTCCACTCTCTTCCTTTCAGGGGCAGGAAGACATCTTCAATAAAAAACTCGAGAAACAGAGCCAACAATATTATGAAGTGACCAAGAGTATCAAGAAGGAAAGAAATTGTGTTCTTCTTTGATGAAAATGAGTCAAAGACTTTCTCCCTTGCTCGTTCATTCTCCATCTGTAGCATTGCTGAGCAAACCATTCAGGCAGTGATGCCCAGCTGCAATCCCAACACGTGGGAAGAGGAAGCAGAGTTCTCAGGGTATCATGCCAGCCTCTCAGCTACATAGCTTGAAGACAGATTGTGCTACATGACACCTTCCCGGTTGCCACAACTTTCAGGTGGTATGTTCCAAAATGGCATAGTGTAAATGCTTTCTAAGTAGGAAAACAATATTTTGGTTCAATTTTGAGTTATATGGAAAAGCATTTCCTGCAGAACAGTTTAGACTGAGACTCCAAGTAAGAAGGGCTGCTTATGCAGTAGGTTCCTTTCTCAAAAACTGGTAGTTTTCGTGTTCTGCTAAAACAGGGGAGTAATTCTAAATCCTGAATTCCCAGCAGATGGCATTAAAAAGTGCTCAGAAAACAGAAAACAAAAAGTGTCCCTAGTTTCTTCTGCAAGCTCTCTCTAGACTTCATTCTTCCACTGTGGATACTTGTTTTATGTGATAAAGTGGGATTTCATGACCTGTGAATGATGCTAGGTTGAGAGCGTCATTAAAACCTGAGAGATCTCAAGATAGGCAACTCAACTGCAGCTTCATGCTTCACTTCACCCTGTGCTGCATTTTATGAAAGTCTCTCCAACACAAGGAAATCTCTGCTAGATGTAAATGTTCACAATCTTTACTTGCAGTCTCTTTCTCACATGTATCAGAATAGATACTGAGATACCTTATTATGAAAAATAAAATCAGGTCTTACTATTTTAACATCAAATGAAAAAAATGTGTGTATTTACAATACTTTGGTAGGGGCTGATAAGGGATTGGGGAGATAACTCAGTTGGTAAAGCTCTGTTCTCAATGTCGTCACAAAAAGCTGGGCATGATGGTATTGAAAGACCCCCGTCTTTCAGTCAGGAACAAGGCCACCCAGAGAAAGACCAAGACCCTTCTCGCTGCAATAGCATGAGGTTTTATTTAACGATGCGCCGGGCGGCTCCAGCAACCTCTCACGCAGGAGAGACTGAAGCGGCCCCGAGCAGCTTGGACAAGGGGTTTTTAAGGGGTCTTGGGGTAGGGGGGGTTGCTTAACTGAGGAATTTTCTATGACCTTTACAGTCATTGGTCGGCAAGAGCTCGGGTGGAGTTGGCTCTTGGTAATCGTTCCAGTCCACCTGCTTAACCGCAGGCTGTTCATTCTGGGTGACATTCATTGATGGAATTCCCTTTTGTGCAAACTTGCTTTTCCAGAACTGAAGGGCTGGAGGTCTTAAGGGGTGGGGAAATACCTGTAAAAAGCTCAAGGCTGTACATAGTTTTAAGCAATGACTAACAATGGATGCTTGGATGGCTATAAACAATGGATGCCTGAATGACTACAAGCAAGGGCTATACTGTGGGCCTGAACCAGCCTGCTTTGTGAATTTTAGGGCGAGGGTCTCAGGGTCCAACAGTATATGCTCCTGATACCAGTCCCAGAGACAAAGAGATCGGTGATCCTTGGCTTTCTGACCAGACTGCCTAGCCTGATCATGTCTAGGTCCTAATGAGAGGCTGTAACTACACATGCGTCATCACATACATAAAATATCTTGAAAGGTGTTGAAGATGAGGTATCTAAAAGAGTATCTAAAAGTGCAAGTATGCTAAAAAATCTAGACAGTCTTCGGACAAGACAGTTCTAGACACTCGTTATAAACAAGACAAATGAGCCAGAGATAAAGAGAAGAATGGAGGCAAGAAGGAAGACAGTGTGATAGAGGTGGGGTGGGCTTCATCAGGTGGAGTGTTGATACCGCTCAGTGGGCAGGGACAAAGAACTTTCGAGAAAAAAAGATTACCTATTCTTTCATCACCAGTAAAATCTGCTATGCTATGAATGCCTCTGCATGGCCTTGCATTGAGCAGTAAGGCTCTGATAACTTCTAGACAGAAGATTTATACACCTGGTTGTAGTAGGATGCCTGCTGTGATAGTTAATCTTGGTCATCAGTTTGACTACACCTGGGATTAACTGACACATTACTTAACAGATAAACTCTCAGTCCATCTGGAAAGCTTATCTGGATTAATATATTTGCAATATAAAGACCAACCCCAAATCTGGGTGGAACTTCTGGTAATAGACTAGATAAAAGCAATCACAAGACAGAAGAGCTCTCAGACTCTCTTGCCCTGGGCTGGGTAAGGCCTTCCCTCCTGCTGGCCTCAAAAGCAACTTCTAACCTTCCGTGATGACCTGACATAAGACACCTCCAACTTCTGCCCACAGCCAGCCTTTCCTGCCACGATGGCTTGTATCTGCCCTCTGGAACCATACGCCAAATAAATTTTTCTTTCTCCCTTAAACTGATTCTACGAATGTCGTCTCACAGAATAGAGTTACTGCAACACCTCCTTATAAGTTTTGGTCATGAGAATCCTAAAACAATATGCATTACCACCTTCACTCTGGACGTCAATCATAACAATGCTAAGGCCCGACTGCTGAAATTACTGTGGACACACTTTGGTTGCAGGACACAGAGAAATCAATGTGAAATTGAGTTAGAAATTTCCCCATTGCTGTATTCTGCCAGAAAGTGTCATGCTGCCACGTCATATATAGTCTCACACAGTTGTGGAAACCGTGCTACAGAATTAACCTGTCGGGCAAGATGTGTCCGTTGTTGCAACAGCACATAACCATTGTGGTGCTGACCACCTGCCTTCTGGTTGGATTGTAGGCCTGGTGCGTAAGAAGGAATTTACATCTGGCACTAACCTGGTAAATTCCCATGGATAGGGGAATCATAGGTCCTAGGGGGAAACCTATTGCTGTCATTTTGGATGTACCCTGCATCATAGTGCAGAGGAATAATTTCATGTATACCACTTTGCCCGAAAAATCAAAATAGATAATAGATCTTACTCAGGCAAAATATCTGCTCAAGATCCTGCAATTTTCTTAAAATTAACCATAATACTTCATTGGCTTTTTTCCCATAGGATAGGAAGAAGTAAAAAAGAGCTTTGGAGAAATTTGAAAAAATGAGGAAATGACCAGGAATGTCTGACAGAAAGTGTCCAATGTAGACATTCTGCTGTTGGCATAAACTGATGAGGGAGGGCGTTTCCTTTTCAGTGCTTCTTCAGGGTGGGCAACTTCCAGAGTTTAAAGCCCTGCGAAGAGAAAAGAAGTGCCTTCAAATATAGTTAGGGAAAAGCATTGAGGAAGAAACAGACAATCGTAGAGTCTTGGTCAACGTTCTGCTTTAGTAAGAACAGAAATTAGTACTCATGGTAATTTTTTCTTTTTATTTCAGCTTCAAAAAAATCAAAGAGTGTTGGTATTATTTATGTATGACAAACACTATTAAAAAGGATCTATTCTGAACTAGAAAGATGAAAATCTTTAATGACCACCTGATTACACTCTGAAGCAATACATCTCCTAGACTTCTCTGGATGGGAGAGTTTGGTCTGCTACCTAATTCTTTTTCAAAGTATTCATGATCATCTTGTTTCTCCTGATGCCTTGGGCATATAGAACTTTCACTGCCCTAACCATGCATTCCTATATACTTAATTTATAAGTATGCAAATTTGGATTCTCCTTCTAGATGGGGCAACTTTAGCTGTGGCTTTACATTGAATGTTCTCTTTAGTTTTTCCGCAGCAAGTCACACTTTTCCTTAAACTACTTCACCACAGAGATACTCAGCTCAACTTTCACTCTGTCAGACAAACAGCAAGTGCTGGTAAAGAAACAGGGATAAACATAACTTTATACACCATTGCTGGGAATTTAAATTAGTACAATCACTATGGAATTCAGAATGAAGTTTCCTCAAAACACTAGAAATAAAAGTAGCATATAATTAGTTTCTACTCTTGACACATACCTGAAGGAATAAGAGTTGGCATACCACAGAGATGCCCACATGCCCATGTTTTTGGGGATACTAGTCATAATAGTGATTGGATAAAGACATTTCAGTATGTATGTACAATGGCATATTATTTTGCCATAAGGATCAACAAAATCTTGTCATTGAAGGAGATTAGTGAATGGACCTGAATTGTGTGTGTGTGTGTGTGTTTTGTGTATGTGTTCCAAAGGACACTTGAATGTGTGTGGCTATGGTGACCCAAGGGAAGCATCCAGAATCATCTTGGGTTGCTCTGTCTCCTTGTTGCTTTGCTCTGGGGGTCCCCAGGTTCTACCTTCCAGGACTGGAATTTCAGGCTGTTGCCATTTCCCCCTGGCATTGTTACTTGGGATCTAGAATCCGAATACAGGTCCTCATACTTGTGAGGCAGAGGTTTTAACCTTTGATCCATCTCACCAATCCCAGGACCTAAATATTTTTAACCAAAACAAGTGACAGAAAGACATATGTGTTTTTTTTTCTCTTATATGGTGACTGTAGGTCTAAAAACAGTCATGAAAGTAGAAACGGTTCATTTAAAGGGCTTGGATATGGTGGGAAGGATATAAGAGAGCATGAAAGAAGGCGATAATATGATTAAAGGACATTGTATGTATATATATTTGCATATATATATATGTAAATACAACTCTTTCAGGAGTGTACAACCATTTGGCTTAGAGAAACCAGAGGGACACGTTGGATGAAGAATTACTTTGGTTCACACATTAAATATGCAAACACTTGTGAAAGCTGATGAACAAAGAAAAACATTTATGTTTAGTTTTTATGGTATGCAACCACAAGCATATGCATTAAAATATCATAATGAAACTCATTATTTGTTTTGTAAATATATGCTTATAGAAATAAGTGGAATAAAATGCAAGCACTAACCTTGAAAGCTGTGGGGTTTGTGTTTTTTTTAAATGAGAGACTTTCCAAAGATATGTATCAACAGATTACAGAATGTAGCTACGTGACTCACTGTTGATGGAGATAAAGAAACAGAAACCATCTAAGCTAAATAATCCAGAAAAAAAATTAGCAAGTAGTGTCTCAGAGACATGAATGCAACACACATACATTCAGAGAGAAGTAACAGGGAGTCAGAATAAAAAGTCCATTGTTTTTAAAATTAAGTGAATTCTTCAAAGTAAGAGATAGTAGAACAAACAAAAAACAAGATAAATGTCCAGAAAGTCACATCTGGACTGATCATAATTAAAATGCTGAATTCCGTTAGTCAAGAGAAAATAAGGAATGCAATCAGAAGGAAGTGAAAATTATACAACACATACAGGAAGCATAAATGATGGAGGACTTCTCAGTCTCAAGGGAGGCTAGAAGAAAGTGGAATTACGTGGACAGAGTCCATTTAGTGGTGCATGCATGGTGGTAAGAAGAGGGCCGGTTCATGTTAATAGCAGTCATCAAGAGCAGAGAGAGGGAGAAGGTAGAAGTAGAGCCAAGTTGTCCAACCTCAAGACCCAAGCACAGTGAAGTATTTTCTCCAGCAATGGTTCACCTCCTAAAGGTCCCATAACCTTCCCAAACACCACTATCAACTGAGGAATAGATACTAAAACACACGAGCCAGGAATAGTTACTAAAACACACGACCCTATGTGGGACAATTCATATTCAAAACATGACAATCTGTCTCTTGGCTCTCATAGGTTCATGGCCATCTCATGATGCAAACTGTATTCAGTTCAACTTCAAAAATTCCCATAGTTTGTTAAAGTCTTAACACTATTAAAAAAATCCTGGCTCTTCCTGAGACTTAAGACAGTCCCTTAACTGTGACCTCCTATAAACTCAAACTATGTATTGCACTTCAAAATACTATGGCACACAGTAAACACTAAAAGGGAGGAATGGATGGCAGCCATGGAAGACTGGACCAAGCCAAGACCTAACAGCAAACCCTGCAATTTCATGTCCAGTGTCTGAACTTGCTAATGAAATTGGAGTTCCAAAGGTCTTAAGTGGTTCTGTTCATCCAGCTTTGCTACTAGCAACACATATCTCTCTTGAGTTGACTCCATTTTTTTGTACATAGCTCACTATAGCAGATATCCCTTGTCTCTGGCATATCTGACATCTTTGGATTCTTTTGTGAATGAAAAATAAAGAACTAAAGTCAAGACAATATTCTCATGCTAGATTGATTTCTGCAGAATAAAATCTGTCAAAGCTTCTTCACTGGACAAGAAATGGTAAATTGCCTCTATTTCCACACTGCATGATAAAGAACAATCGGCTTTCTTCCCGTGGGGTGGAGAGAGGATACCAAGACATCACCCCTTCCCGAGCATTTATGAGCAATTTGTGTATGATAGGGCAAAGGGAAATAATTTCTTTATCGTTATAGTTACTAGTAAGGTGCCTGTCATGGTTAGGTGTAGGTGTCAACTTGATGGTTGAGGGTTAGAGTTCTGGGCACATTTGTAGATAATTAGTAGTTAAGCCCAGAGCAAACCTACAGGGGATTGTCTAATTGATGGAGAAGGCCCAACTTAAGGTACATGCAACTAAGCCCTGGACTAGTGAATAAAATACAGAGAGCTGGTTGAGAAAGTTGGCATCTTTGTGTATATTTGGCCAGACATGATGGTCTGGCAAGTAAGAATCGTCTTTCTCACAGTTGTTATGTGGAGATGGTGTGGCAAGTTCCCTTGGCCCTGGTGTTGGTGTGGGCTCTCCTGCCAAGCTGGACTAAGAACTGTCACCAGACTATAGTAAGAAAATAAACCCCTTGTTCCCTTAAGCAGCTTTGTCATGACTGTATCAGCAACTATGCAGAGTAACTGCAACAGAATTTGGTACCAGAGAAGTGGTATGTTGCTGATAAAATCTGACTACGTGTGGATTTTGTGGGTTTTAAATGGTTTTGCTGGACAAAGTTTGAAATGTTTGAAGATTTGGAGTCTGAGAATTACAAATACCCTTCTGCAGAGTTTAATGGGCCATTTGGATAGTGAAAATGTTGAGAGAGTTGTGGATTGTTTGAGTCCAGTTTGTGGTGAAGCAAACAGGGACTTTGGTAAAGTTGAATTTAAAGATGATGGACCGGTTTGCTTGATAGAGGAGAGCTGTGTTGATAGCCATGAAGCTTTGGATGTGGAAAGGGCAGGAAGCAGAGAAATGAGCATCAGTGAAGGAAAACCTAATGCTTTGCACTGGGACAGTGGAAGACATGAATACCATCACCGTATGGTGAGTCTATGGTTTGAAAACCTGGATTCCTTCAAGGACTGAAAGCCCAAACTGAAGTCCATTTCTTGCCCTTTGAAAGTTGTGACTGCCTAGTAAGAGGCTGTTCTAGAGTCAACATGCAGAAGTTGGTACAGCTGTGACTCGAGTGGACCAGGATACCTTTCAACCTCACTGTGGAGTTTGTCAGCATTACCATGGACGTACAGGTTTTGATGCACATTTAAGGGATTCAGTGTAGAGCGGCAGAAGCTTGGCACCAAGTGGCAGATTTGGAGTTTCTGTAAAGGAAGGTGAATCTTTTGCTGCAGAGGCAAACCCAGAATATTGTTGGAGATACTAGAATTGTGGGATGTATGCTGAGGACTGCCAATGGAAATTCAGCCTGGTCTAGAGAAACTCTATTTGTACAATTTTGAGCTGCAAAGAGGATCTGAGATTCCCTAGAAGCTGAGCCACTGTGACTGCATGATGAGCAACAGAAGATGGACATTGAAATACAAGATGCCGTATTTGACTTGCTGGACTTTGGTCCTAATTTGATATTTTCTCACTGTCACAATATTTCTGTGTTGGACTATTTAATTTATTTTGACTATAAACTCTTACAGTTAAAAGATTTGGGACATTTTTAAAAAGACATCCAGCACTTTAATAACTGAACCTTTAATGACAGAACATTTTAGACTTTGTCTATGAGAACCTTTAGAGATTTAGAATTAATAAAGTTAAAGGTATTTATATTTTAAGATAAATTTTACACCTGTGGTGACAAGGTGAAGGTTGCAGTTTAAAAGTGATATGTTTTTGGGTCAAGTTGACAAGGAGAGTAGTATCATAATTAGGTGCAGGTGTCCACTTGACTGTTGAAGGTTTGCGGTCTAGGCATAGTAGTGAAGTCCAGAGCGAACCTGCAGGATATCAGCTAGTTGATGGGGAAAACCCAACCCATGGTGGGTGGAACTAGCCCTTGAACTGGTAAATAAAATATAGAGAACTGGTTGAGGAAGTTGGCATCCTTCTGTGTACTTTACCAGACCAGCATGATCAATCGCTCTCTCAGCTGCTCTGTTCTGTGGAGACAGTATGGCCAGTTCTCTCAGCCCTAGTGTTGGTGTGGGCTCTCCTGCCAAGCTAGATTAAGAGCTCTAACCAGACTATGGTAAGAGAGTAAATCCCTTGTTCCCTTAAGCAGCTTTATCATGATTTTTTATAATACATTTTTATTATTATTTCAGCTCATACAAACTTAATAGGTATACCAGTTCCCTCCCTCCCTCTTCCTCCCCCCAACCCCCTGCTCCCCCTCCCCTCACCCCTCCCTCCCCATCCCCCCGTGCCTCCCGCCCCAATTCCCAGAGTCCTTTCTTGTGCATGCCTGACTCTCCTCTGGGCCCTCCTCTCCGATGACGTACAAGGACCCAGTGGCCTTTCCCTGAACCCTTTCCTGTGTTCCCCTTAAGTATAGGAACACTACTGTGGCTGTCAATCCCTTGCCTCCAAGGATCTTGGTGCCTTTGGCAGATGCTAGACTTTGTGAGGTCAATAGTGTGTTGGAGGACATTGCACAGGGCATGCAATGTCCAATTATGATTGCTTCGGCCCTAACTTGTGTGGAGTATCTTGCAAATCATTGCTCCTCCCATCCTTTTGCTCTTACACTCTTACCGCCCCCTCTTACGCAAATGTCCCTGAGCTTCAGGATGGGGAGAGATTAGTCTGGCCTAGTTCTAGGTGGTTGATATAGAGTCTCTGAGGTTCTGGATAGTGGTTCGTTGATTTTCTTTTGCAGTTTTATTGCTCCTGCAATGCCCTTCACTCCATCCTGGTGGGCATTGTATGTCATCCCCTGGCCAGAGACAAAAAGCTGTTAAACTGGAGTCTTATTATAAGAGCACATTCAAGGGTAGATGTAATACTTATACCCAAAAGTGGAATCGCAGGGTCATATGGCATTTGGCAATGGGAGGGATCAATCACCCATTTGCAAAATAGTTACTTTTTAATCTGCCGGACTATATGCCCTCCCCTTCTGGTGAGTTCATACCCCCTTAGTTGTAACTGATCAGGAACGAATGTCTGTGAACTTAACTAGGTGTCACATTACTTTCTTGCAGTCCTTGATGGAGGTCTATTTTCTCTACTGTAACATGGTCACTTCTCTCCTTGTTTCTGGTGTGGCTCTCCAACCTCATCTCTCCTGTTCATAATCCTTGCAATTATTGTAGGTAATACATAGATTTACCTATGAGTGTCTCAAGATGGGCTGGGTGGGTTTGGTATTAGGAGCCACCTATTAGGGAGTACATACGGCACTTAATTTTCTGGGTCTGGGATACTTCACTTAATATAATTGTTTCTAATGACATCCATTTCCTGGCAAATTCCAGTAATTCATCCTTTTTTGTCCCGCGCAACCGTCTTGCCAGCAAGAACAACGCGGCACACGTACAGGATCCTTCTGCAGTAAAGCTTTAATGCGTCTTGAGAGGGAGAGCATAAGCTTACAGAGTAGAAGCGGAGACCCCGAACAGGAAAAAACCCAACCCTTATATAGGTTAACGGCCCTCGCCTAGGACGTGTCAACTCCTGATTGGCCGTCGCTCATCAGGCCATATGACGCCCCGGGAGAAGCGGGAGACTAAGGATGGAAAATTACCCAGCGCCTGCGCATTAGCTTGTTTACCACTCCAAGTCCGCCGGAAATCGGCACCATCTTGTAATGGAGGACGCATGTAGGGCGGCTCCCTACATCTCCCCCTTTATTATTATATAATGATATGGCTAAGATTCTATAAGTAAGCAAGTAGGTCACCCATGTAGTGAGGGATAGAGGCAGAGGTTGTGCCTCCTGTCACAAATAGTAAGACTGTGAGAGTCACCATTAGGCTTTTGATATTTCCCGGAGCGCTCTCAACCTGTCCTCTGCCGTTTTTCCAGGAGAGGGAAACTAGGGCAGGCAACCCTCATGCTGGACAACATGCCTCCCAGAGGAGCATGTAATCCTCTGTGCGATGCTTTGCTCGACATCCCTCATGGGCTGCTCTGGCCAGACATTCTACCTCGTGCAATGGGTCCATGCCCTGGGTGTGCAAGAACTGTCTGACTGGCGGCCTACTGTTTGAGCATAGTTAGCCAAATATCAGTGGAGGTCCCGTGTTCTAGGGCCATAAGCGCTTGGGCAATAACCACCTTGTCTCTCTTTGTTCGTGCCTTGAGCCTAGATACCAGCCAAAGAAGTAATAGTCCACAACAAAGAGCAGTTCCAAACAATCCCACCCCCACCCTTCTTTGAAGTAAGAGAAGGCTGAGGAGATCCATGTAGACAGTCCTTCAGTTAAGGACAGATCAAGGCGTGTGGAATTGACTTGAATGATGGCGACTCTTAGTTCTCGGAGGGTCTGTTCAAAGTTGGCGGTCCAATTCTGTAATATAAACTGAGAGAGGCTTTTTGACAAGTTAGCAGGCCTGGGTAAAGTTCGTATCTATTTGTTCTTGGGCCAGATCTATGCGCTGATTAACCAGCATAAGCCCTCCCTGTATTTGGGTATTAGCCGAGACTTGTTTGTCCATGGCTGTGGACACCGAGGATGATAATTCATTAACAACCTTAGCCGTTTGGACCTGGCCAGACAACGCCAAGGCCGAGGCCGTGAGTGAAGCGGTAACGGCCACGGTGGCAACAATGCTGACAATAGCAGCGGTGATCCCAAAATCTCTTTTGTGTCTAAACAGGGTCATGGATCCTGGGGCATCAACGGGTATAGGGACAAAGCGGGGCATGCGGGTTACTAATGTTAGAGGATGTGTGGTGGCATTCCAGCATATGGTATAAAAGCAAGATCCTATTGAGCAATTTAATTCATTTAATTCCCCATTATTAGAAGCGTTGCTAACTATCCATATAAACGGTGGCCAAACACAAACTGGAGCGGGCCTGAATTTCACCCTTGAGCCCTGTTTTGGACTAAAATTGAGAACATCAGAATTACTTTGGTTATAGGACATTTCGCCCTTTTCAGAAGCCCCTCCAAGGAGCATGGCCATGGGTGTAAAATCCGTACAACTGCCATTGAGACCACAAAGTAGCCACAAATCAAAGGGATTAATATCATACCTCCATGGGTCCATGGTGGTATGGTTTCCTCCATCGCCCTCAAGTGGAGAGAAGGTGAAGAATCTATTGAGAGGGTTTGCTCTTCGCGCCTGACATCCAGTCCAAGGAAGAGTGGTAGGGGGGGGGAACGTCCTCTCGGGTCCTTCTACAAAAGGGGGCTAGCCCAGGTTGTGTAGGGGGATTGGAGCGCGATGCGTCTGTTGAATTGACACGAGGCCACCAGCCGTATATTATTGTGGCATTGGCCTTAACTATCCGGTTTGTAACTTTAGATTCTCCAATCCAGGCATAAGAATGATTAAACAGCAAAATACAAGGATGTTCTGATGACGTATTGGCCGCCATGAAGCAGAGGCTGCCCTCAAGGGATATGGTCCTATTCTCTTTTACCTTTTCTATATGAGTGTCTATTGGTAAATAGGCAAGCCCTAAGGTTTCATCAGTAGTAAAAAGGCGAGGGAACACTCGGGCGTTATACATCACCGGCATCGGGAGTGGGAACGTTGACATGATCCCCCAGCGTGGTTCCCCCTGGGCAGGTAGGGTCTGGAGCATCGTCAGCAGCATCGGAAGAATCAGCTGCGGTGTCTCTTTGCTCCAGGACCGTTCTGGTACGTCTTTCAGGGATCCAGAAAGGATTCTCTTCATTCTGTGGAAAGATACAAACGGCTCCCCTGGATCTTATCAGAATAGGATCCGGGCCTTTCCATTCATTAGTTAACATATCTTTCCATTTTGCCAGTTCTTTGAGTCGACGCAGGTCTGAGCAATGTCGCCTGGCCGCAGTCTGATCATGTTCATCCAAATTTAAAAAATGTATGGTGAAGAGTGCTGTTGCTATAGCAGCGCGTGGCACCGGGGGCAAGTCCTTTATTATTCCCCCTTTTTGTTTAATTAAATAGGATTTGAGTGTGCGATGGGCACGTTCAATAATGCCCTGCCCTTGGGGGTTGTATGGCAGACCCGTAATATGGGTGACTTGTATTTGTGTGCAAAATTGTTTGAATTTTTGAGAAGTATAAGCAGGTCCATTATCAGTTTTTAAACATTTAGGCTTTCCCCAGGCACTCCATGCCTCAAGACAGTGTTGAATGACGTGGGAGGCCTTTTCCCCGGTAAGTGGTGTGGCATGGATAATGCCAGAACAAGTATCTATTGAGACATGTACATATTGGAGCTTCCCAAAGGAAGAAACATGAGTGACGTCCATCTGCCAGACTTGTAACGGTAGGATTCCCCTAGGATTTATTCCTGTATGTCGGACAGGGAGAAACTGACAGCAATTATGACATTGAGTGACAATGTCACGGGCTTCTTTTCTAGTAAGAGAGAAGCGCTTGCGTAATGTTTCAGACGTCACATGGAAATTGTTATGAAACGCTTTAGCGGCTTGTAGCGGAGAAGCAAGAACGACTGCCGCCAGTCTTGTGGCTCTGTCTGCCAAATCATTACCTAGGCTCATAGGACCAGGAAGGCCCGAATAAGCCCTAATGTGGGTAATGTACATGGGCGTCCTTCTGGCAAGCAAGCAGTCTTGTAATTGTTTAAACAGGGATGCTACTCTACTGGAGGATCTGATGATTCCGGCCATCTCTAATAAATTAACAGCATTAACCACATAAGAGGAGTAGGAAACAATATTAAGGGGGCCTGGAAAATTTTTAAAGACATCTAAGACTACTAGGCATTCTACTACTTGTGGGGAAGTTTCGGTGTATTGTCGTGAGAACACTTGGGATCCTACAACATAAGCTCCTAGGCCAGTCTTGGAGCCATCCGTGTAGACTATTGGCCTCTCTTTTAATGGAGTGGGAGAAGTCACCCGAGGGAACACGATAGGTTGAGATGCAGCAAACTGTAATATAGGGTGTTTAGGGTAATGATTATCAACTTTTCCTAAAAAGGTGGTGACAAGTATGGCCCAATCATCTGAAGTGGCAGCTAGTGTCTGTACCTGAAAAGAGTTGTAGGAAATAATCAAAGCTGAAGGATGTTTGCCAAAATGTCTGATAGCGGCCTTCAGGCCTCTAAGGGCAAGTTGAGCTATCGCTGCTGGATACCAATCAATAATCTTCTGGGGAGAGGCATGTGGATGAATCCATAACAAAGGTCCCCCTTGCCATAATACTGCAGTAGGCAATCTTTTTGTTTTGAACACACAAAGGGAAAATGGATGAAGCAAATCAATGCGACACAATTGTGCCTCTTCAATGGCGTCTTCTACTGAGCGGAGGGCCACCTCTGCCTCAGGTGTCAATGATCTGGGAGAGGTGATATGGGTGTCCCATTCTAAGATATCAAATAAAGGCTTTAAATCAGCAGAAGGAATCTTTAAAAACGGCCGTAGCCAATTTATGTCTCCCAATAATTTTTGGAAATCATTCAAGGTGTGCAAATCTTTTCAATAAATTGTTAATTTTTGTGGGAGAATCTTATCTGGGAGAACCACAGAGCCTAAAAAATATCCAGTATCTGCAATTTGGACTTTTTCTGTAGCGATTTGGAGACCCCAGAGTCGTAATGCTTTTAGTAGTAAAGGATAGGCCTCTTGAAGAATCTTTAAATCTTGGTGACACATGAGCACATCATCCATGTAGTGGATTATAATCAGGCTTGAGTACTTTTCTCTGATGGGCCTGAGGGCCTCTTGTACATATAATTGACATATGGTAGGGCTGTTTGCCATGCCTTGAGGTAAAACCTTCCATTAGAACCGTTTATCAGGTTCCACGTGATTGATGGAGGGGACAGTGAACGCAAAGCGTGGCCTGTCAGGAGGATGTAGGGGAATAGAGAAAAAACAATCTCTAATGTCTATTATGATCATGTTCCAATTTTTGGGCAGAGCGGAGAGCACCGGAAGGCCTCGCTGTACTGCACCGAAGGGATGCATTTGTTCGTTAATGGCTCTTAAATCGTGAAGCAGACGCCATTTCCCCGATTTCTTTTTAATAACAAAAATGGGAGTGTTCCATGGGGAGGTTGACGGCTCTATGTGTCCCAAAGCCAACTGTTCGGTAATGATATTGGTCACAGCTTGTAGTTTTTCAGAGGTGAGTGGCCACTGGGGAACCCATATTGGATCCTCTGTCTTCCATGGAATGGGTCGTGCTGCCCCAGTGGCGCCTAGGAAAAACCCAGGCCCTGTCTTTTTAGGTTTGGATTGGGGGAAATGGGCTATATCCGCCCCTGTTCTAATCGTCCCAATCCTTTTCCAGATTTATATCCCATGTTTTTCATGGTATTGATAGCCTGTGGTGAGTACTCATTAGATAGAACAAGCCCCATATCTTGTAAAACATCTCGTCCCCATAAGTTAACGGGGAGAGGGAGTACGTATGGGACAAACTGTCCTTGATGGCCCTCCATTGATTTCCAGGTGAGTGTAGAAGAGCTAATAGTAGGATGAGAGCGGTAGCCCAACCCTTGTAAGGAGTGGGATGATTCTTTAACAGGCCAGGATTTTGGCCACCAATGTGAGGAAATTATACTCTTGTCTGCCCCTGTATCTAAGATGCCCTCAAACTTTTTGTCATTAACCCATAGAGTCAATTTTGGTCGATCATGGAGTTGAACAACCAAGTAGGCTGAATCTTGCCCCGAAGAGCCCATCTGTTTATTTCCTGCCTCTTGATATGGGTTGCCTGGAAGGAATATCATCTGGGCTATTCTATCTCCTTGGCGGATAGAGAAGACTCCATTCGGACTGGAGCATAAAACCTGAACCTCTAAAGAATGTTGGTTGTCGAAATTAAAATGTCTAACAATTATCTTAAAAAATGCTCCACTTCCTTAGCCATCAGGGAAACTGCAAATCAAAACTTCCCTGAGATATCATCTCACCCCGGTCAGGATGGCAAAAATCCACAATACAAACAACAACAAATGCTGGAGAGGATGTGGAGAGAGGGGAACTCTCCTACATTGTTGGTGGGAATGCAGGCTCATACAGCCACTCTGGCGAGCCGTCTGGAGATTCTTAAAGAAATTAAAGATTGAAATGCCATATGACCCTGCTATCCCACTTTTGGGAATAACCCCCAAGCAGCAGAGGTTCGCCTCGATAGCACAAGCTCGACCATGTTCATAGCAGCACTGTTTACAATAGCAAAGTCATGGAATCAATCTAAATGTCCAACAGTTGACGAGTGGATAAGGAAACAGTGGTACATCTATACAATGGAGTACTACTCAGCCATCAAAAATGATGAATTACTGGAATTTTCTGGGAAATGGATGTCATTAGAAAGAATTATATTAAGTGAAGTATCCCAAACCCAGAAAATTAAGCGCCGTATGTACTCCCTAATAGGTGGCTCCTAGTACCAAACTCACCCAGCCCACATTGGGACACTCAAAAGTAAACCTATGTAACACAGTAATTGCAAGGATTATGAACAAGAGAGATGGGTTAGGAGGGCCACACCAGAAACAAGGAGAGAGGAGACCATGTTACAGCAGAGAAAATAGGCCTCCATCAAGGTCTGCAAGTAAGTAATGAGAAACCTGGTTAAGTTCATAGACGTTCTTTCCTGATCTCACCAGAAGGGGAGGGCATATAGTCTAGCAGATAAAAAGTAATCATTTTGCAAATGGGTGATGGACCCCTCCCTCAGTGAGGTTTCCTACTCTTATTACATCTACCCTTGAATGTGCTATTACAACAAGACTCCAGTTTAACAGCTTTTTGTCTCTGGCCAGGGGGTGACATACAGTGCCCAGCAGAATGGAGTGAAGGGAATTGCAGGAGCAGCAAAACTGCAAAAGAAAATCAACAAACCACAATCCAGAATTTCAGAGACTCTATATCAATCACATAGAACTAGGACAGCCTAATCTCTCCCCATCCTGGAGCTCAGGGACATTTGCGGAAGAGGGGGCGGTAAGATTGTAAGAGCAAAAGGATGGGAGGAGCAACGATTTGCAAGATTCTCAACAATAGTTGGGGCCAAAGCAATCATAATGGAACTTTGCATGCCCTGCGCAATGTCCAGCGCACTGTTGCCCTCATAAAGTCTAGCATCTGTTAAGGGCACCGAGACCCCTGGAGGCAAGGGATTGACAGCCATAGTAGTGATCTTATGCTTAAGGGGAACAAGAGAAAGGGCTTATGGAAATGCCACTGGGTCCTTATATGTCATCGGAGAGGAGGACCCAGTGGAGAGTTAGGTGCACCCAATAAAAGACTCTCTGGGAATTGAGGGGGAGACACTGGGGGAAGGGGAGGGGGGAGGGAGGGAACTGGTAAAAAATTTAAAATGTATAAAAAAAAAAAAAGAATTCTATTTGGGGGGAAAAAATAAAATAAAAATCAAAAAAAAAAAAAAAAAAAAAAAGAATGTTGGTTGTCAATAATGCCTGGGTGAACAATTAGACCTTGTAATGTGAGTGATCCTCTACCGAGAAGGAGGCCTATACTCCCATTTGGCAATGGTTCGGGGACTTGGACAGGAATGGGCTGCACGCCCATCTGAGGCATTAATAGGAAGTCGGAGGCGGCACAGAGGTCAATTCCTGCTCTGTCTTTAAGGGGGCCTCGTCCATCATGAGTCTGTTCCCATATTTTGGAGGGCCCTGGGACCGGGGGCCCACTGTCCCGTTTTTTGAAACCCCATTGGTTGCCGCCTCTATGGGAGGGAGAAGCCTGCCTTTTATGTCTCTCACAGAGCGGCATTGGATGGCCTTGTGATATCCTTTGCCACACCGAGAACAAAGGCTCGGTGGCTCTCTTTCTTTTTCTGTCATTTTGCAGTCTTTTCTTAAATGTCCTGTCTTACCACACCTAAAACAAGTCCTTTTGTCAGGCCCCTTTAGGGGGCGCTTTTGAGATTGCAGGATGGCAGCTGCTAATCCAGCATTCGTAAGGGGTCCTCCGAGTTCCCTACAAACCCTAAGCCAATCTTGTAATCCTTTGTTTTTTCTTGGGGCAATGGCTGCGCGGCATTCTTGAGTAGCTTGCTCAAAAATAAGTTGTTCAATAAGGGGTGCGGCCTGTTCAGGGTCGCCAAAGATTGCCCTGCTGTTTCTGTCATTCTTGCTACAAAATCTGAGAAAGGCTCTTGTGTTCCCTGAATAATCTTCGTAAGTTAATTATCAGCCCCTCCTTTCCTAGATAATGCCTTCCAGGCCCTAATAGCCGTATGGGCGATCTGTTGGTAGGCACCCCAATGGTATTCTGTTTGATTGGCCGCGAAGCGACCTTGGCCTGTTAAAAGGTCGAAGGTCCATTCTTGCTGTTCAGGAGTTAAGGCCATCGCATTAGATCTGGCCTGTTCTTGAGCTGCCTCATGCCAAAGGGCTTTCCACTCCATATATTGACCCATACTGACAAGCGCTGCTTTCGCAACCATCTGCCAGTCAGTTGGCGTCATGGCTGTCATGGCCAATCTGTCTAGTTGTGCAAGAGTAAAGTTGGCTGTGACCCCATACTTTCTAACTGACTCTGCCAGTTCTTTTATCTGATTATATTCAACGGGTGCATGGATCTGCCCTCCTTCGGTACCCTCAAAAACAGGGTATGCGAGGTGTAATTTTCTTTTGACCATATCTGGAAAGAAAGAATACGACTTTGGGCGCTGCTCACAAGTAGGAGGTGGGCGTAGCTCATAAAGAGGGGGCGCTGAAGGAACAACCTGTGAGACAAGCGACTGATGTTGGCGTCTCTGAAGCTTATTGCTGTTTTGTCTATAATCATCTGGATGGTATCTCTCTTCTTCATACCTAGCAGCTTCCTCTTCGGTACTCAGTACCTCATCTCCTGACTCCTCGGAGTCAGTGGAGCTATCTAGATTTAAAGCTTTAAGCTCACTTATAGGGTATAAACTAGCCCCTCCCTTTGATGTAGTAGCAGGGGGGGGGTCCCTGTAGTCTGGCAAAAACACCCCCTTGTCTTTAGACTCACCGGGGGGGGGCCTTTTTCTTTCTTTGGGATGGGGTTTTTCTTGCGCGCACCCAACCTCTCACTACGTTCGGTTTCTGACATGCTGTCCTGGACTTCTTCAAGGGTATTTCTGCCTTCTGCTATGGCGTTCTTACAGGCCTCGTCCTCTAAACAATTTTTGACAAGCTTCCAAATGGCTCTTGTCCCCTGTCTCAAGTCTCCATTCGCCAATTTGCAGTCAAGATCTTTGCCTAATTTGTTCCATGAGGCAAGGGTCAAGGACCCAGAGCAAGCGTACCAGGGGGCCACTCGGTCAACCTCCTTAACAAAGTTTTTCAATGTTCGGTTTGCAATCCTGATGTCTCGCTGTTTTAACACCGTCTCTAATGCTGTAATAACAGACTGTGAGGAGCCCATGATGATTCAACACCCGCGGCTTATTTACGTCCGCCTTACCAGTGTGAACAAAATGAAAGTATAACCTTTTGCGTGTAGCTCCTTTATCTACAAGAGGCTAACACACGCACGGAGGCGCCGCCGCCTATGTGCGTTGGTCCTAATGTACCTAGCAATGAAAACGGTGGAAACAGAACATAATAGCAAGAAAGATCAAGAGGGCTCCCAATACAATTACCAAACCGTCAATACTGCCCGCCCACAGTGGGGATAAGTTTAAACCAAAGTCCAGGAAAAACATACCTCTCCGAACGTACCTGCCTGCAGTTCTGAATCCTCCTTGTAATCAAGGGGTCTCCGGTGGTGCTGACGATGACAAGGTCTCAAATTCCCGGGTTTCGGCACCAGATGTCCTGCACAACTGTCTCGCCAGCAAGAACAACGCGGCACACGCACAGGATCCTTCTGCAGTAAAGCTTTAATGCGTCTTGAGAGGGAGAGCATAAGCTTACAGAGTAGAAGCGGAGACCCCGAACAGGAAAAAACCCAACCCTTATATAGGTTAACGGCCCTCGCCTAGGACGTGTCAACTCCTGATTGGCCATCGCTCATCAGGCCATATGACGCCACGGGAGAAGCGGGAGACTAAGGATGGAAAATTACCCAGCGCCTGCGCATTAGCTTGTTTACCACTCCAAGTCCGCCGGAAATCGGAGCCATCTTGTAATGGAGGACGCATGTAGGGTGGCTCCCTACACTTTTTGATGGCTGAGTAGTACTCCATTGTATAGATGTACCACTGTTTCCTTATCCACTCATCAACTGTTGGACATTTGGGTTGATTCCATGTCTTTGCTATTGTAAACAGTGCTGCTATGAACATGGTTGTGCTTGTGCTATCAAGGTGAACCTCTGCTGTATGGGGGGGTTATACCCAAAAGTGGAATCGCAGGGTCATATGGCATTTCAATCTTTAATTTCTTTAAGAATCTCTAGACGGCTCGCCAGAGTGGCTGTATGAGCCTGCACTCCCACCAGCAATGTAGGAGAGTTCCCCTCTCTCCACATCCTCTCCAGCATTTGTTGTTGTTTGTATTGTGGATTTTTGCCATCCTGACCGGGGTGAGATGATATCTCAGGGAAGTTTTGATTTGCATTTCCCTGATGGCTAAAGAAGTGGAGCATTTTTTAAGATATTTGTTAGACATTTTAATTTCATCTCTGGTAAAATTTCTTTTAAGTTCCAGGGCCCATTTTTTAATTGGGCCATTGGTTTCCTTGATGTTTAGTTTTCTAAGTTCTTTGTGCACTCTGGACAGTAGAGCTCTATCAGATATGTGGTTAGTGAAGATTTTCTTCCATTCTGTGGGTTGCCTTTGAGCTCGTGTGACAATCTCTTTATCTGAACAGAAGCTCTTTAATTTCACAAGATCCCAACTGTTGAGAGTTGGTAGCAGTGACTGTGCCATTGGATGTCTGTTTAGGAAGTGTTGGCCTAGCCCAATCAGCTCGAGGGAGTTCCCTATCCTTTCAAATATGGTTTTTATAGTCTCTGGCCTTATATCAAGGTCCTTGATCCATTTGGAATTAAGTCTTGTACATGGTGACAAGTATGGGTCCAGCTTTAATCTTCTGCATGTGGAAATCCAGTTTTGCCAGCACCATTTGTTGAAGATGCTGTTCTTTTTCCATTGGATTCTTTGGGCCCCTTTGTCAAAGACCAAATGGCTGTAATTTTGTGGGCTTATATCTGGGTCTTCAATCCTTATCCATTGATCTGTGTGTCTATTTTGGAGCCAGTACCAGGATTTGTAATATAGACTAAGGTTCAGTATGGTAATACCTCCAGCAGTGTTTTTGTTACTTAGGATTGTCTTTGCTATCCTGGGTCTTTTGTGCCTCCATATGAATTTTGAGATTGTTTGGTCAACTTCTTTAAAGAATTGCTTTGGGATTTTAATTGGTATAGCATTGAATTTGTATATTGCCTTTGGTAGGATGGTCATTTTTACGATGTTGATTCTGCCAATCCAGGAACAAGGGAGGTCTTTCCACCTTCTGGTGTCTTCTGCTATTTCTTTCATTAGGGTTTTAAAGTTTTCATTGTAAAGGTCTTTTACCTCCTTGGTTAGGTTTATACCAAGGTATTTCATTTTTTTAGAGGCTATAGTAAATGGGATTGTTTGTCTCAAGGCTTTTTCACTTCTTTCATTCTGGGCATATAGGAAGGCCTCTGATTTTTGCACATTTATTTTGTATCCTGCCACCCTGCTGAACTTCTCAATTAGTTCCAGGAGCTTCCTGCTGGAGTTTTTGGGATCACTCAGGTATAGGATCATGTCATCTGCAAATAGGGATAGCTTGACTTCTTCCTTGCCGATTTGAATCCCTCTTATGTCCCTTTCTTGTCTTATGGCTTCAGCTAAGACTTCAAGTACAATATTGAATAGAAGTGGTGAGAGTGGACAGCCTTGTCTAGTTCCTGATCGAAGTGGGAATGCTTCCAATTCTATCCCATTGAGCATAATCCTTGCTATGGGCTTGTTGTATACAGTTTTTATTATATTGATAAAGGTTCCTTCCATTCCTACTGTCTCTAGCATTTTGATCATAAAAGGCTGTTGGATCTTGTCAAAAGCTTTTTCTGCATCTATCGAGAGTATCATGTGGTCTTGGACTTTGGACTGGTTTACATGATGAATTACATTTATTGATTTGTGTATGTTGAACCAACCTTGTGTGCCGGGGGATAAGCCTACTTGGTCCCCGTGAATAATCTTTTTAATATGTTTTTGAGTCCGATTTGCTAAAACTTTGTTGAGAATCTTTGCGTCTGTGTTCATCAGAGAGATCGGCCTATAGTTTTCTCTTTTAAGTTTATAAAAACTACTAAACATAATAAATGTCTGGAATTAAAAATAGTTTTATTAGGTTTTGGGATTAAAACGATATTAGCTTCATAGAAGGAATTTGGTAGTGTTCCTTCCTTTGCTATTTGATGGAACAGTTTAAGGAGTATTGGTATTATTAACTCCTTAAATGTCTGGTAGAACTCTGTGCTGAATCCATCTGGTCCAGGACATTTTTTGGTGGGAAGACTCAAGATTACTTCCTCAATTTCCTTATATGTTATAGGACTATTTAAATAATTCACAACTTCCTGATTCAATTTAGGTAAGTTGTGTTTACTTAGAAATTCATCCATCTCTTTTGTGTTGTCAAACTTCACAGAGTATAAGTTTTTGAAATATGATGTTATAATTGTCTGGATTTCTTGGGTATCAGTAGTGATAACTCCATGTTCATTTCTGATTTTGTTAATTTGGGTTTTCTCTCTCTTGCTTTTGGTTAGTTTAGCTAGGGGTGTATCAATCTTGTTGATTTTTTCAAAGAACCAGCTTTTTGACTGGTTGATTTTTTCTATCGTTTTCTTAATCTCTATTTCAGATATTTCTCCCCTTATTTTGCTAATCTCCTCTCTTCTACTACTTTTGGGATCAGATTGCTCTAGTTTCTCTAAAGCTGTAAGCTGCATTGTTAAGTTGTTTATTTCTGATGTTTCCATTTTTTTGACGTGGGCATTAAGAGCTATGAACTTACCTCTTAGAACAGCTTTCATTGTGTCCCAGAGATTTTGGTAAGTTGTATTTTCGTTATCATTCACTTTCAGGAAATCTTGAATTTCCTTTTTAACTTCTTCCTGAATCCAGTTCTCATTCAGCATCATAGTGTTAAGTTTCCAGGAGTTAGTGTATTTTCTCTTATTTGATGTGTTGTGGATGTCCAGCATTAGGCCGTGGTGGTCTGATAGGGCACAGGTTAGAATTTCAACTTTCTTGTATATGTGTAGATTCATTTTGTGGCCCAATATGTGATCTATTTTGGAGAAAGTTCCGTGTGCTGCTGAGAAAAATGTGTATTCTTTGGTGCGTGGGTGACAAGTTCGATAGAGATCTGTAAGGTCCATTTCTTTAAGGGTTTGATTAAGGTCCAAAGTGTCTCTATTAAGCTTTTGACCTGTTGATCTATCCCATGTTGAGAAGGCGGTGTTGAAGTCCCCAAGAATTATCGTTTGGGGGTTGATTTCTTGCTTTAGACGCTGTAGGGTTTTCTTAATGAATGTGGAGGGGCTATATTGAGTGCATATATGTTCAGTATTGTGAAGTCTTCCTGGTGAATTGTACCTGTGACTAAAATGTAGTATCCATCCGTGTCTCTTATAATTTTCTTTGGTTTGAAGTCCACTTTGATAGCATAATGGTTACCCCTGCCTGTTTTCTGCTTCCATTTGCTTGTAGAATTGTTGACCAGCCTTTTATTTTTAGAGAGTGCCTATCTTTTGTGGTGAGATGGGTTTCCTGCAGGCAGCAGATTGATGGATTGTGATTTTTAATCCAAGTTTGTAATCTGTGTCTCTTGATCAGTGAATTAATTCCATTAACATTTAGTGTTATAATGGAGAAACTATTTTTAATTCCAGACATTTATTATGTTTAGTAGTTTTTATAAGTATATTGCTTCACTTTTAATGGTGTTATATTTGCCTTCTGTTCTCCTGGATATGCCTGTTTTTTTCTTCACACTTGAGTATCATTTCTAGCATTTTTTGAAGGCCTGGTTTGGTGGACATGTATCCCTTCAAGTTGTCTTTGTGCTGGAAGATTTTTCTTTCTCCCTCGATCATGACGGATAGTTTTGCAGGGTAAATCAGCCTGGGTTGACATTTTTGCTCATTCAATACTTGAAATATGTCTCTCCAAGCTCTTCTTGCTTTTACTATTTCGACTGAGAAGTCATTTGTTATTTTAATAGGTTTACCTTTAAAAGTGACTTGTTTTTTCTCCCTTGAAGCTCTCAGCACCAGTTCTTTATCTTGAATGTGGAGTGTTTTAACTATTATTTGCTGTGGCGTGCTTCTGTTTTGATCGTATCTGTTTGGGGTGCGGAATGCCTCTTGTATATGGATGGGCCTCTCTTTTTTTAGATGAGGAAAGTTTTCCTTGATGATCATTTGAAAAATTTCCTCAGGGGTGGTATTTTGAGATTCTTGCTCTGGTATTCCATGAATATGCATGTATGTTAGGCTTCTTCAGGGTGTCCCATATCTCTTGGATATTTCTCTCAAGTATCTTTTTGGCTTTAACAACCTCTTCCATTGAGCTGATTAGTACTCCCTCTTTATCTTCAAGGTCTGAAATTCTGTTTTCTGCTTCGTTAGTTCTGTTGATAAGACTCTCTGTGGTGTTCTGGGTTGAAGATAACTTGTCTTGTAGCTCAGTTTTAAACTCTGCTTGAGTCTGTTTTAACTGCTCTATGCCAGTTTTTGTTTCTTGCACTGTTTTTCTCAACTCCTCCAAATGTCTGTTGTGTTCCTCTTCAAAGCGATTGATTCGATTATGTAATTCCTCCCGTATTTCCTCTTTCATAGTATTGAACATGGTAATGATCATATTTTTAAAGTCGTTATCCTGGGTGAGGCTTTCTTAGCCTTTTTCCGTGGGTTTGTTCTGGTTGGAGTCTAACATTATGGGATTAATTTCTTCAGTGGGAAATTTGTTTCCTTGAATGTTGCTTCTCATGCATTTGCACTTTGACTTTGGCATTGTCGTTTTAACTCTTAAGATCTTTCAATTTCACTAAACTGAATTATTTGGCCTGGGGTTCTGGGGGTGGGCAGGAACGGAGCTTACCTAGGTCGCGGATGAGGCCCGGCTGGACTGCATGTCCTGACAGGTGGAGTTGGGTGGGGAAAGGGCTTTATCATGATTTTATTAGCAACCATGCAGGATGACTACAACAGTGACTAAGTGGGAGAGAAAGGAGACAACAGAGGGCAAAGGGCGAAGAATAAGATCAACTTGCACACAAGTTTGAAAATATAACAAAACACATTATCATGTCTTTAACTAGTTAATGAAAACAGGAAAATGCATCTGTCTATATACCCTGTTAATGTTTTTTTTTCCCTCAAGACTCATTGCATACATTTTGTTTTTTAAGTCTAGCTGACAGTCCTCTGACATAACTTCCTTTTTTTATTTACCCAGAACAAATTAAAGTTTTGGAGACAAGAGCTGGATGAATTTTGTCACTAGAATTCACTGTCTCCTTTCTTCAGCACGGTGACAGAAACACTCTTGACTCAAGGATTCCACAGATTTCCTCTCTGTGCCGGGTCTGGATGCACAGGTGGTTGACTTTTTTGTTTTACTGACTCTGGTTAAAAAAAGAGTACAACCCACATCCAATTGTAACAAGTCTGTGACACTTCTGACCCAGAGTTTTGTAGATGATGCACTTACATCCCTAGGGGCAGGTCTCTACGTTGTCTCCGCAGAAGCAAGGCGAAAGCAATTGTTGCAAAAGTTGAAAGTTCCATTGGAACCCATCACGTTGGGGAAGGCTTGGCGGCAGGTACCTCTGTGGGAGCCTGCAGCAGATTCTTCCTCATCTTCTCAGACAAGGAAGCATCTTCCTAGAGCAGATCCAGTTCTTAGGCTAGACCCCCCCTTCCCACTGCCAAATAGTCCACGACCTCTCAAAACTGCCCAGCTACTAGCTGGGCACCACATGATCAAATACATGAGCCTGTGTGGAACTTTTCACATGTAAACCACAAGATGGTTTTAAATGCACCTCAGATTGAAAATCTCCTTAGAGTGTATGTATACAGCTTCGATAAGCTACTTTTACACACCATGTCAATCATTACTACTGTCCGTAAACATGAGATATAGAACGTCAGGTGGAAATGGCAGTGAGCTGTATGTACTTCTAGTCCTGGAAGGTGGAGTCTGGGAACTCCCCAAGTGAAGCAATAATAAGCAAGTAGAGCAATACAGGATGATTCCTGAAGTTACCCTTGGGCCCCACAGACACGCAAAAAGAAAGAAAAGAAAAAGCACGAGATGTGATATGTACCTTCACTGACATCGCTCATTAAAGTATCAAAAGTAATATATCCATCTATGGAAATGGTGTAGTGAAAGTACCAAAAACAGAATATCCAACTGTGGAAATGTTATAATGAAGTCCCCTACATTGTATAATCAATAGACACTTGAGCTTTTCCAACTTTGTTATTTGGGGTTTTTATTTAATATTGAATGTGAGAAGCTCTTTTGTTGATCACTAAAATTATACCATGAAATGACAGAGAAAGTCAATATGCCTTGACACTTCACATCAAGAGACACTGTGTACTGTTTTCATTCTTCTTGTTGAAATTTTCGTCCTGGTCCTGAAAAGAAAAAGTAGAGACTGAAACTGGCACAGAATGCTATCACCCTAATCAGAATGGCTTTCGTCAAGAAAACCGGTAGCTCTGAATGACGGTGAGGATGTGGGGACACAGAGCACTTAGATACTGCTGGAGGAAATGTAGATATTACAGCTACAGTGGAAGTGGGATGCAGGCTCCTCTGAAAGTTAAATAGTGACATTGTATGACCCAGGCTTGCCAGACTAAAAAAGAAAAATGTGACATGATTTATCTTGTGTGAAAGATATCTAGAAAGAAAAAAGAAGGACAGGAGACAAAAAAGATGGATGCGGACATGGAGTGAAAAAATGGGAGGAGAAAAGAAAGGCAATAGAATATCAAAGTTCATTATATAGGTATATGAAAATGTCATAAGGAAACCCCTTATATTGTATAATTATTCATTAAAACATCACTATATTTGTTCAACAATGGAAACTGATTCCCTTTCCCATTTCTTAAATGTTATTCTCCAGTTTTGTTGGGCTCCCTTCTTTAACATTTGAAATGATTTCTCTGAATGCTCTCACATAGCATCACCCTGGTATCCTATATATAACACTTTCCCCTGTACTTGAACCTGAGAATTTTGTAGTTTAAAGATATTGTCTGGCTGGAGAGATGGCTCAGGGGTTAAGACTCTGTCTCACAAGCAGAAGGTCCTGAGTTTGGATCCCAGGTCCCAGGTAAAAATGCCAGGAGGAAATGGCAGTGGTCTGCGCTTGTAACCCTGATAGGCAGAGCCTGGGAAATCCCAGAGGGAAGTGAAAAGAAAGTAGAAGCAATCCAGGGTGATTCTCAAAGTCACCCTTGGTCCTCCACGGGGACACACAGTGCCTTCACACACACACACACACACACACACACACACACACACCATAAAATTATGAGAGACCGAAAACTGGAAGACTGGCTAGGAACAAGGAGGATTTCAATGGGAGAGAAAAAAGGTTTGAAATGTGATATGTAGGAATAAAAATGACTAAAGTCCATATATGTGTTTAAAAATAAAATAAATTATAATTGAAAATATCATTTAATCTTGCAACCACAAGCATGTCATATTTGTAACTAGAATATAAATACCCAGGAGTAGGAGGGATTGTTGACGGGAAGTGAAGGGGATGGGAAGGAGGGTGATGGAGGAAAGCAGGGATGAGTACTCCATATGTTTGTAAAAATAGAAAAATAACATTTAAAAGAGTGAAAAAAAGAAAAAATAAAGATGCTGGGTCCAAATCTCATGAAACTTGATGATGGCACATTACATCATCAAATGTTTTCAGGTGTTGCAACATTATATCAAGTTTTCGTGGTAAATCCAAGTACTATAGAAGAAGAAGAAGAAGGAAGAGGAGGAGGAGGAGGAGGAAGAGGTGGAGGAGGTGGAAGAGGGAGAAGAGGGGGAGGAAGGGAAGGAAAGGGAAGGAAGGGGAGGAGGAGGAGGAGGGGGAGGAAGAGGAAGAGGGGGAGGAGGGGGAGGAGGAGTACCACCCATGGGTTTCCAGATTGAGAAAGGTTTATGGTTAGGGGATTTGACACAGGCCTGTAAAATATTGGTGAGATCACTAAAACCAAAGTTCTAAGGAGCTGGAAATGCAGCTATCACAGTGTTTCCTCATAGACTCATAAGGCCAATGAAGTAAGCTACACAGGACAGTTTTTTAATTAATTATATCACAGAACGGTTTCTACCAATCATGCATTAGAGTACCACACACTCAGTTGGAAGAAACATGCAAAGATGGTGTGGAGGTACATGCCTGTAATTTCAGTCTTGGGCACTGAGGTGGGAGAAACTTGAGTTCAAGGGTACCTTTGCTATATAGAAAGACTCTATTTCTAACTACTAACTAACTAACTAACTAACTAACTAACTAACTAACTGTCATAGTTAGGTACAGGTGTCAACTTGGTACAGGTGTCAACTTAATGGTTGAGGGTTTGACCTCTGGGCACATTTGTAGAGAATTAGTAGTTAAGCCTAGAGCGAACCTGCAGGAGATTGTCTAGTGGATGGGGAAGGCCCAGCCCGTGGAGAGTGGGACTAGTCTCCAGACAGGGGAATAAAATGGAGGGAACCATGTGAGAAAGGAAGCGTCCTTGTGTATGCTTAACAGATGTGCTTGCTGGTCTGAGAAGTAAGGACGGTCCCTCTCTCAGCTGCTATGTGGAGATGGTGTGGCCAGTACCTTCAGCCTTTTGATCCTGGTGCTAGTGCAAGCTCTCCTGCCAAGCTGGACTAAGAACTGTAACCAGACTATGGTAAGAGAATAAAGCCCTTGTTCCCTCAAGTCATTTGTCCTGATTTTTATCAGCAACATGCAGAGTAGCTGCAACATTAACTAACTAACTATCTAACTAACTAACTAACTAAGGAATAAAATAGAAACTATATAAAATGTTTCTTTGTGTAAAATTTTGTATTATTTGCTTGTGCATGGAGAGTGAGACAATAATTCAGGATTCATGAGGCATAATTTGTATGTAATAGGCCTTTAGTTTTCCCTGATTATCAAAGTGAATAAAAATGGTAGTAAGATGTCTAGTCAAAAAAAAATCCTTTACCTGGACCAAGGACACTAATCTGTAATCAATCTGGCCATTGATTAAAAAGAAAGAGAGAGAGAGAGAGAGAGAGAGAGAGAGAGAGAGAGAGAGAGAGAGAGAGGAAGTACCTTAAGCATTTGAGCCAAATTCCTCAGGAACTCAATTCTTTGTTGAGTGCTACTGAACTCCATCTTCTCAGTCAGTTGTCTCACATACTCTTCCAAAAGTTTTTCTTTATAGTCCATTTTCTTCTGGTTCCTTTGCATTTCCTCCAACATGTTCATTACGTCCTTTGATGATTTAGCCTGTTTAGCGTCCACTGAGAATAAATTGGAAGAAAAAGATTTATAGGTTGTCCTGCAGTTTTGTTCTTTCCCAAATGCTTATGCACAGAAGATATTTCCAGGGACAGCTTTCTACTGGACTGGATGTAATTCCGCTGACACATATTTTTCATGCTCAGATTGGGTTTAGAAAATACAGACACATCTTTGCTGTTCTCATAGGAGCTTGAAAATCTTGCATAACTGACTGGGGACCAAGAACAGGGCAATAATTACCCTTGGGCTTCAGTGACCAAGAACATGGGAGCTCTATCTGCATGTTCACTTCCTATAGGTTCAAGCCATTGTCCTGGCCCCACTTCATCATGTAGCTTCTATGCACTAAACAATTGGGGAGGCTATACTTCCATGTGAAATTCAGTGAAACCCATTTTTTTTAACAATTAATAAAGAACAAAATTTAAACTTGAAAAAAAAAAGAAATTCTCCTTTCATTTTAGCTGGAACATCAGTCACTGACCCTTTAGTAAGGATTCTCAAATGAGCTTAAAGTCTTTGTTATCTTTGGATCTAAATTTCTCTGTTTGCCACATTCACATCCGTTTGGGAGCACGATTACATCCTTCAGTGAAGGAATGGCTTAGAAGCGCTGTTTGCATGAGGAAGACATGAATTGCCCTAAAAGAACTACATGATTGCTCTCCATTATGGGACACATATTAGTGCATAGTTTATATTCCTCTTGAGGAAAAGTGTATGTCCTGACATGCAATATGTACTTGGTCATCATTAAAATCTTTAGCAGAATATTCAAGAATGAAAGGGAGAGTTTAAAAGTAAGCATGAAGTAATAGCTTTAGCATGAATTAATTGCCTTTCTTCCTTCCTTTCCATTTCATCTGAATTTTTTCAAGGTTATGAGCCAATGTATGTACACACATGATCATTCCATGCCCAATGCAATTTTTAAAGGATTGGAAGCTTATTATTGCTCTTGACTAGTGATATGCTATGTAGTTGAAAATTTGGATCTCATATGCTTAGATTCTTATACATTCTAGACTTAGTTCTCTGTTTTTCTTCTTAATATCTTCAATTTCTTCCTGATATTTTCTTATCTCTTTCTCAACTTCCTTCTTGACATGTAGTTCTTGATCCTAAAGAAAGGGTAAAATAAAAATAGTATGTAATGAAATAATTTCAAGGATATTGCTTCATAATTATCAAATAATTTTCCCTTTCATTCCTTAAATTTATATCCTTATCAGATATGAAACTCTGTCTCCTTTCTTAACCTCCAGGCATGTAAATTTCCTCTGAGACTCCAGCAATTTCTCTGTCTTCAGGAGAAGTTCATTCGTCGTCATGATACATTGTCGCTGGAGAATTTATCTTGGAGATTCTTGATCCAACAACAATAACTGTGTGTTACTATGTCCCCTTCAACTCCCTCCTCTACAGTGTGGATGTCCATCTCAGAGTGATGGACACTAGAAGGTCTTTTCCATGATGCTAAGAAGAATAGGAATTTCTCCTTCTCAGAGTCAGTGTAAACTTGCAAGATCCTGGTGGGACTGTGATGAGATCAGGGCTACAGCAACCTAGGATGCACTTCTGATCCAACATCCACATATTTCTTGAGAACCTTCCTCTTCTGTGGGGAAATTTTGGTAAGTCAGCTATCATGGAAGTCTAGTGGAAATGAACATTCAGGTGTAATACCTGAAGTATAGTGGCCATAATCCTTTCTTGCTCTGCCATTATCTGAGCTCTGTCCTCCATCTTCTCAGTCAGCTGCTTCATATCTTCTTGGTGATTCTTGTCTTTGTGTCTTATTTTTTTGGTGTGTGTTTCTAACTAGCGGAACTGGTGATGGTGCTGATTATAGCCTGCTAACTATGGTAGTAGCTCTGCCCGCATCCTGTCAACTAGGAAGACTATCTCTTTGCTGAAGCCATTGTTCTATAGACCCTCCAAATCTGAGCAAAGATACTCTGCCACTTCTAGTCTCTAGTGCAATCATAATTTCCCTTGAAAATGACAATAATAGATGAGAATACAACATGTTATGCATACAAGAATTTGCACAAGGCATCTAATTAATAGCCCTTGTGTATCGAATGATAAAATAATGCAAGTCATGGAGCACAATCTGTTGGAAAAGGGCTTCTAATACTGCAGACTGACAGCTAGAATCATAAAGGAAATAAAAAAAGCAGTAGAATTTCTGGCTACAAAATTTCCTTTACCTAACCTGAAGTCAATTTTCTTATTTACTCTTATTGGATGAGTAAATTGTGAAGATACAGTGTAATTCCTGAAGTTCTTCTATTTTGATCTCCTTTTTTTATTCTTTGATGCCTCCATATATAAACATAATGAATTTATTTTCACCTCCTATGAATCTCCACCCACCTCACTCATTCTCCTTTCCACTCAGTCTCCTTCTGACTTCCCAATCCCCCTGCATGTGTGATCCACTGGGCTGTGCCCAGGACACCTCCAGTATTAAGCACCTGGGCTAACTATCAAGTTAATAGTTTCCACTTCTCATGATCTGTCCACTCCCACACAGTCTTTTGGGCAGCATCATCTCTCTTGAAAGCTTCCCTTCTCTGTGGGGAAATTTTGGTAAGTCAGCTATCATGGAAGTCTAGCAGAAATGGCGTTCAGGTATGATACCTGAAGTATAGTGGCTATAATCCTCTCCTGCTCTGCCATCATCTGAGCTCTATCCTTCTCCATCTTCTCAGTCAGCTGCTTCATATCTTCCTGGTGATTCTTGTCTTTGTTTTCCAGAACCCACTCATACTTCCTTTGTACTTTCTCCAGTGTGTTTGCTGTAGCCTCTAAAGATTCAGCTTTCACTGCGGAGGAAAAAGAAAGAAAGCTCACGTAGGTTTTGCTTGTGGTCTCCAATGCCTGTTACCTGGAGTAAGAGAATGAACTTGAAGAGGTCTGCCATCGCCACTGTAGCATGCAGCTCATTGCACAATATATAAAATTGAAGGCAATTTCAAATACTGGCATCAATAAAGGTCATGCTAAACACTAATAATACAGATAAGCATGAAATGAAAAACTTCAAGCAGAAAGGTGATTTTATACATCAGTTTCATCTTGCAATTTGGGTCCAGTCAGGAGAAGTGTCAACACTTTGAGTATAGAGTAATAGCTGTCCTGTGTCCCAAAGTCATCTTTAAACTTGAACCTCAGGAGAGGGTGTAGGATGGGAAATCATATTCTCTAAAATTTATATGCTACAGGTATCATGTGGGAAAAACTCATACTTTTTTCTTTGTATCTGTCCTCCATATTCTTTATCTCTTCTTGCAGTTTTCTGCTCTCTTCTCTGAATCCCTCCTGCAGTAGTTGTCCCTGTTCCTAAGAGAGAAAAAGAATACCAAACCCAGCACAGATGAAATAAGGTTGCAGAATTCACTGCACAATCTCCAAATTAGTTATCATAAAATTTTTAATGCCTTCTCAAGAGCTCTGATTATTGCTTCTAGATTCTGTCCTTCACTCTCTTATTACTTTTATTCTTAAGTTTCAGTCATAGCTGGAGACATAATTCAAGGGTTAAGACTCAGTCTCACAAGCAGAAGAATCTGAGTTTGAATCCCAGATAATACATAAAAAAAAAATATAAGGCAGAAATGGCTGCAGCTTGTACTTCTGACTCTGGAAGGCAGAGGACTGAGCAATCCCAGAACAGAGCAAAAAGGAGGTAGAAAAATCCAGAAAGATTCCTGAGGTCACTCTTGGGTCTGCACAGACACACCCAGAGCCCTCTGATACACACACACACACACACACACACACACACACACACACACACACACACAGTATGTATGATTTTTAAAATTTAAAAAATAAAAAAAGGTTTTAGTTATTCTTACAATTTTTCAACTGACTTTTTCCCCTTTGGATTAAGAATAACTTTTAGCAAATTATTTAGCAATAATCCCTATAACAGTTTTGCCCGAGAATTCTGTCACTGTTTGAATGTGAGTTATCTTCCGCAGGCTGGGGTGATTAAATCCCTACCTGATCTTAATGTATGGGAAGATCATAGCCTTCAGGGGTGCAACTTGCTGGAAGAAAGTGTACCACAGGGGTCGGGCCATGAGGTTTTGGTAGCTCAGGCTTATTTGTAGTCTTCTGTTCTTGCTCTGCCTCCATGTTGGCTGCCTTGACCTAAATTGGCAGCCTCCAGCCACTGCCACCACCACGCCTTTTCCACCATAATGGACTACAGCTCACCTCTGAAACCATAAGCCAAATCACTCTTCTTTTCTCCCTTAAGTTCTGAGTGGTGTCTCACCGATAACAAGAAAGTTAACTGTGACCAATTCTATCCAAGGATATGTAGATTCACATGTAATTTACTCATTACATTTAAATTGCAATTTTTATAAGTTTTTTTAGTTATCTGAGAATTGTATAATGTAGGGTTCAGAGGGGGTGTTACACGTGGCTTCTGTGTGTACAGACATCCGTGGATCTATTGCTACACAAATATAGACACCTGTTTTCATGCAAGAATAATGGTTGAAATCCAGGAAACTTAAATACGTGACTCTTCAAATAAGGAAAATTTCTGTTCAGAGAATTCTATACAAGCTTCCAGAACTTCATAGGTAGCAGTTAGAGTCAGAAGCTGAGGACCTTAGACCTCAAAGACTACTATGACTCACAAGGTATGTTTGAGATGACCTCAAGTCTCAACAAACATTTGGAGGAGGGTCTGAGAACAGGATAGTACTGTAAGCCTGGATGTCTAAACACTGTGCCAACTGACTATGTGTCTTTGTATTTACTGAGGTGCTTTCAGAGATAAAGCTATACAAGGTATTGAAAAAAATCGTTATTTGCCCAAGGAACACACATTTCCATGAATTATAGTCTGAAGCATTTATCTTAAACACATTATATTATAATGGTCCTATTTAAAATGAGAGAAAAGTCCCTTTTCCATAAGATGAAGATTCAGTCAAAGAATACTTGCTTCAGAATTTCCATATGACATATCTTTGATGAATTCTATGACCATCAATACTAGGTGTAGTGATTTAGAGATATATTAATTATTTCTTTTTATTATTGTATATTATACATTTTTGCTTTTCCCTCTCTCACCCCTGCCTCTCCTGTCAGTCTCTTTTATTGCCATAGATAGTTTTGCTCTAACTTTCATCACATACACACACACACACAGAAATATGGACACATATATCTATATATGTATGTATATGTATTTACATATATGTACACATATCTATATATTATATACACATGCATATATGTATAGTTTGTGTGTATAAAATTATAGCTATAAACATATTTATATATGTATCTATAAAGTCTAGGAATCACAAATGAGGGAAAGCATATACTTGTTTTTCTGAAACTGGTTTTGTTTACTTATTTATCGTTGATCTCTTTTTAAATGTGGAAACCAGATATTAAATCAAGGCCATAGCATTCAAATATCTTTCAAATATTAATCTTTACATATTATAGGCCTTTTGAGAAGAACTCTGTGAAGCACTTGCCAGTGAGTAGCTATTGTCTGGAGTGGTTGCAAAGAATGGGAGTCACTGAACTTTTTTCTACAAGGAAGAGGCTGTTGCTTGAAGAATCTTTGCAGTTACCATGGCAACCCTGAAGCATCTATGCAGTGCATGTGCTGGAGCGTTCTTTATGCCACATGTGCCACAACCCCTACACCGTGGTGTCAGTTCAGGATTCTGAAGGACAAAACCAGGACGTACCTGAAGCTTCAGAGCGAGGGTTCTCTTCTGCTCTTCCATCAGCTGCGCCCTGTCGTTCTCCATCTTCTCAGTCAGCTGCTGCAGATGTTCCCGGTAGCTCTTCTCTCTCTGCTCCATCATCTGCTCATTCCTCTTCTGTGTTTCTTCCAACAGCTTTGCATTGGCCAGTGCAGACTCAGCTTTTGCACGCTCCACTGAGAAACAGGAGGAAAAAAGAAATTCTCTCAATCACATAGTGACAGTATCCATCAAGTATCAAGGAAGGAGGAGGCAACTCTGTCTCATCCCGTGTGGTCTGCTGTTATGGAACGCCATAGACAGGTAGTGTAGACACAAATGCATATTTTGCTACTCTAATAAAATAGAAGTCCAACCTCAGGGTTGAGGATGGTCAAGGGCCTTATTTTGGCGACTTTGTTCATCTGCATCCTACATGATGGAGAGACTAAGTTGCGGTCTCTTCATCTTCCCATAACAATGATCCAATCGTTCTCATGATTCCATGGAAATATAATTGCCTTTCCAAATTCTCACCCACTTATGTCCTTGCATGGTGAATGAGGGCTGAAGCATATGAATTCAGAGGGCGCACTCACGTTCCGTGCCTTCACACTGAAATTTACATTAGATTGAGAGATTTTTTTTTTTAACCATAGGTGGATAAAATGTTAGCAAAACTGAATGCACCACAGTCAGAAAGGATGGCAGAAGAAGTCATAGTGAGTTTTTCCTGTTTTTGCTGCAGTCAAAGGTCAGGTTTTAACACTAATAAGTATTTAAACTTGAGAGGTTTTACGAGTATCTTGATTCTTGGTGAATTTCTTACCTGCAATCTCCTTTTCCTTTGCTGTCAGATTCTGGTCTGTCAGTAAAATGGCATTTCCAATAGCCTCCTTGGACTGCAAGTAGGCATTTAGAACCTCTTCAGCCTTCGCATGCAGAGAACACACAGTTAGCTGTAGGCAATGCTGAAAGCATTCATTCTAATCTTTCTTCTCCGCATGGGAAAATTGCTGCTGCAGACCTTAGCAGGATGAGGAAGGAACGAATCCTCCAAGTCCATCAGTCAGACACCCTACTCAAAGGATCACTACAGGAAGTTGGCATTGGTGGGCAGAAAGAAGCCTGTTCCATTTAAATTAAGGTATGTAAGTTTGGAGTTGCTGCTTTGGGGGAGTTTTTATGGGCCGAGCATGCTGGGCCATGAAGACTGGTGAGAAATTAGATCAGAGAACTGGAAATGGAATGGAATGGAACTTAAGGAAATGGAATTTCTTTTTTTTTTTATTTCCGCTCATACAAACTTAACAGGTACACTGGTCCCCTCCCTCCCTCCATCTCCCCCCAACCCCCCTGCTCCCCCATATCCTCCCCCTCCCTCCCCATCCTCCAGTACCTCCCCCCAGTGGCTCCCCTCCCCCCAATTCCTGGTGCGTCCTTTAATGTGCATGCCAAATTCTCCTCTGGGCCTCCTCTCCGATGAGGTGCAAGGACCCAGGGGTAGGAAATGGAATTTCTTAAGAATGGAAAGAATGCAAATCTGAAGGATAAACATTAAAGGAAAGGATGTCAGGTTTTGAATATTTAGATTCATCTCTCCTCAAAAAGCCAACTTCAGGCTCAGCTAATAAATCAAAACTTTTACTTAAACTTAAGCATCAGGCAGGCAGTGGTTTATGTCATTTGCAATGCTGAGTTGTCAGTTGTAGTAGGGTGCTATCCCAAGGATCAATCTCAAAATGGAACTATACTTCAAATTTAAACATACACAGGACTACTAGGAGATAACAACCTCCCAAGATCTTTTGTTGAATAAAAGAACAAGTGCCACATACACATCTGCAGTCATTCTGCACCCCGACAATACGTTAGTCTGGCCATGTCAACCATATTTCAAATTACACACATATACCTTATGCTCACCTGTGGCCCCTTCCTTGGTTCTTCAAAGTACCTTTGCTTCAGTCTTTGTGTCTCCTGAAAATAGAGGCCGTATCCTCCTGGCTTAGAAAAGCTGCCCTGCTTCACGGCTTCTTCCAGGGGTCTGAAAATCTCCTGAAGCAACGCTGTGCAGCGATTGGATGAGGCCTCCACATTGCGCTTACAAAAGACATCCCACCTTTCTTGCAGTTGAAGCTTTGATGTGTAAAGGAGGTAACCAGAAAGAGATATTAGTGAGGTTTAGAATTTCTACAAGGAACTTTCTATAAACCTGGAGTCCCCCCAAACTTAAAGATAGCTCAGGAGAGCTGTGGCTCTTCTTGTGACTTGCACTTTCTTACAAAGCCCTTCCTTCTTAGAGTGATGCTCAGAGCAGAGACTGCGGGCTCTATGTTAAGTGTCTCAGATCTGCTTTTCAAATTGGCCTGATGACTAACATGAATTGAAAAAGTGCAAGAAAGCACAAGCACTACTAGAGAATTTAGAAGGCACGTTTTATAACTTTTTGGTTAATAGAGCAGTAAACTGTTCAGATAACAGAGGATGCCTAATGTTATTAAAGCACCAGTCGTTATATGCATTTAATTTGAAGGATGAGTATTACAAAATAATTCCAAACTTTGAGTCTACAATTAAAAAAATGTCTTGTCTGATTCCAATAGGAATCATGCAAAACCCACTAGCTATAGATTCCTCCAAAATGAATTCTTGCTTCCTTTCCTTCTAGTAGTTTGCCACACATTATAGTAATCTATTTCAACTTGAGAGAAAATTACCCCTAATTCCATTTGAAATGAATGCTCTTCATCTTTGAAGGAAGACTTGAGGAAGATGTCTATGGCCTCTCTCTCACAGGTCCTGTGCAGATCCAGCAGCTCCTGCAGGGTGTCTGTGGGCAGCTGCACCTTCTGGCCCATCTGCTCGTCATAGTGAGCGATGGCCTTTTGCACCGCGGCTGCGTTCTCAATCTTCGCCAAAGCCAGAACCGCACTCTCCATGCAGGGGAGACCCCCACTGCTGATGGCGTCCACGTAGGTCTGCACCAGCTTTGCTAGACCTGCACATGGGGAACCAATGAAGGCGTGCATTTCAGGAAGAACATATGAGACTGTCTGGGGACAGCTCAATGGTATGAGCATCACTGGGAAGCTGGTTAGGGATGCAGCGTCCAGGTGCTGACTCTGACCTGCAG
Source organism: Typhlomys cinereus (assembly GCA_023101885.1). NCBI lineage: Eukaryota > Metazoa > Chordata > Mammalia > Rodentia > Platacanthomyidae > Typhlomys > Typhlomys cinereus. The sequence goes on along the minus strand of JALPQD010000064.1, from coordinate 7,414,431 downwards.
AGGCAGAGCTTTCATTGGAAAAGAGCCCCGGGTGACTCCTAGGCCCCGCAGAGATGGCAGGTCCCTCTCCAGGTAAAGCAGCCTGTGGACACTGAGCATGCATCTCCCTAGTCCCAGTGTCTGTAGAATAAGAGCCGCTCTCACTGACATGTAGAACCAGTCCTCTGTCATGCCCAGGCTAAGTCTTTGAGTAAGTATGAACAAGGAAATTTCCTAATCAGAGATAGTTCTTATCTGGTCCATAGCTCAGTGTTGTCTTAAAAACTCTCTGAGAAGAACCTATTGTTTTATGTCTATCCTTGCCATTTTGGAGACCTTGAGATAAACAGCTATAGAGCTCATGAAATAAAACTGTATCATCTGAATTTTTAATTTTGCTTAATTTTCATTTAAATGTAAATACTGCACATGCACCTGTTGGGTATGGAAATAACACATACATATAGGTATGAAAATATTAAAGATTGTCTTAAACTTGGTTTTAACTATCTTTCCGCATATAAGACATTTAACTAATCAAAAGAACTATTAGGTATCTTTCAGAATTTTCTAGAATTTAGGGTGTACATTCATAGCTCTTTTGTTTCCCAAGGCCGAAACTGAAGACATGGTTTGCTTTCTCTTTGCTTCACAATGACTGCAGACTGGGAGGGAGACTCACGCGGGCCGTTGACCTTGATTCCTCCAGGAAGAGCTTTAACCTTAGAGTAGGTAAAGATGTGGGAACAGAATTCTGCCACTTGCTGCAAAAAATCATCATCAATCTCATTATCCTGCAGTGACTCTAGCTCAGTGAGCTTCTTCCACACAGTGGGTGGGCAGAAGACAAAACATTTCCTCTCTGGAAAAAACTTTCGAATACAGAGTCGGGGCAGGTTACATTTTTTAGCTTCTTCACAGCTACCTGGAGAAACGATATTTTTTAAAAATTAAGGCGAATAGTTACAGAATTAACATGTTTTTAAGAATTTTTTTCAGAATTAACATTTCTTCTCCTACATATTCTTTGGCTGTGTACAGCTTCACCAAACTTAATACTAATAATAGTACCCAGAAAAGAAAATCCAAAGAGATTTACAAGTTGAATAATAAAACTAGGGCTGGAGAGATGGCTCAAGGGTTAAACCTGTGCTTCTGCAAGCAAAGGGTCCTGAGTTCAAATCCCTGGTCCCAAGTTTTAAAAAAAAAAAAAAAAGCCAGGGAGAAATGGCAGCAGCCTGCACCTCTGGCACTGGTGGGCAGAGCCTGGGAAATCCCAAAGCAAAGCAAAAAGGAGGTAGAAGCAATCCAGGATAATTCTTGAAGTCATCCTTGGTCCTCCACAGGGACACATGTGCCCTCTGACATACATGGAAGGAAGGGAGGAAGGAAGAAAGGAAGAAAGGGAGGAAGGAAGGAAGAAAGGGAGGGAAAGAGGGAGACAGGGAGAAAGGAAGGAAGGAAGGGAAGGAGGGAGACAGGGAGGGAGGGAGGGAGGGAGGGAAGAGAAAGGGAGGGAGGGAGGAAAGAGGAAGAAAGGAAGGAAAGAAGAAAGAAAGGAAAGAAGGAAGGAAGGAAGGAAGGAAGGAAGGAAGGAAGGAAGGAAGGAAGGAAGGAAGGAAGGAAGGAAGGAAGGAAGGAAGGGAGGAAGGGAGGGAGGGGGAAAGGGAAAGAGGAAGGGAAGGGAGAGAGAGGAAGGGAGGGAGAGAGGGAAGGAAGGAGGGAAGGGAGAGAGAGAGGGAGGAAGGGAGGAAGGGAAGTGAGGGAGAGAGGGAGGGAAGGAGGGAGAGAGGGAGGGAGGGAGAAAGAAAGAAAGAAAGAAAGAAAGAAAGAAAGAAAGAAAGAAGAAAGAAAGAAAAAGAAAGAGAAAGAAAAAGAAAATGCTGATTCTACTAAGACAGATACAAATTAGAATTATTGCCTAGAAACAGCAGGGAGTACACAAAACAAATATAAGCACCTATACAAAACTGTTAATTCTTGGCATTTCTCCTTCAGTTTCCCATCAGCCATCCTCTCACCCTCCTTGAGCTTCAGGGAGTTCTCCAGATACCCATCCGCTGTGAGGTGCTGCCCATCCACTTGCAGCTGCAGCGTCACATCCCTCAGAGTCCACACGAAATCTGGGAAGAAGCTCACAAACTCAGCCGAATCCTCCTCCCCGGGGGCATCAGGGGAGGATCTTACTCTGATGCGATCGGTCAGCTCTGTCACATAGCCAAGAAGCTAAGGAGAAGCTATGACGTGAATGGGGTCCCCAGTTCTCCTTTCTCACATGGCTCTCACCTGCTCCCACATTTATGTTACCATGTTCTAACTCATGAGTCAGTTTGCTAACAGGTACATGGGATTGCACATGCACTTTAATTGTTTTTGGCTATGTTGTTTCTCTTTAGAGTTCAGCTCTGCAGGAATCCCATGTGTCTCTCCTCCCACATCTCCTCTCTTGAGATGTTCTGCATCACACAAAGGATACTGCAGTTGGTCCAGGGCCTGCTGGTTGATGGTCCCCAGGCTGTTGTACACGAAGGTGCTGCTCAGCAGGATCGCCAGGGCGAAGATCCAGCAGTCGTTCTGGTTGTCACCCTGGAAATCAAAAGACTTAGGACAGAAATACCTTTTGTTCTTAATCACTATCCCGAGCAGCAATGACAAAGGAACTCCTGGTCAATCAGAATTCTCCTGGGATAATTAGTGGAACTCTTTAGATTCAATCCAAACAATACAACACTGCTGTTTTCACTCAAACTTGAGATATTTTCACTCATATTCATGGTCTAAGCTGCTTCTTAGGAGGCATTCTCACTTCATTGGTGGGCAAATAATTTTAAAGCAGACACTCAAATATTTTAAGTGCTCATGTACACTTTGGATCTAAATTTTCCCCTTGTTTTAATAATAAGCTTGGGTTATATATGATTTATAATTATTATAGCTGATTTGCTATATCTTATTCATTTTTGTCCTGCTGGAAAGGAAAACCACAGCCTTGCACAAGCTGATCTGGCACTGTGGCCGAGCTGCATGCTCAGACCTTGTAGTTACAAGGATACTCATTAAATATTCAAAACAATGCCATGAGACAGCTATGGAACTATTATATTTAATTTGATGGGTCAGAAAACTGAGGCTAATAGCTTACATAGTACCAGAGAGTACCACAGAAGCTACTGGGGAATTAAAAACAATCAAACGTCTCATTAACCTGTGAGATCTGCAAGTTGCAATAAAAACTACCATGGCAACAGGTGACCACCTGTGTCATAGTGGCATGAGTACCAAGGAGACAACCAACATTTTTCTGACTGGATTTAGGCCTGCTCATGAGAATGGAACATTTTTGTTGCAGAAAACTAGAACAAGAACCTATGAAAGGGAAGGAAATAGTTCACTAGGGAAGAGCAGATTGTGGAATGCTTACCTAGGAAGATAATAAAAAACAAACTACTTTGGAAATGCTATTATACTCATCCATTGAAAGAGCACTCAGCACTCAACCCAGAAGCCTTCTTCAGCAACAGAGTATCTATGGACTGCTAGTCCCTAAATAGGACATATAAGCCTCACTCACCCCATCCCAAGGTTCAGGGAACATGTGGAAGTAGGGGCAGCAAGACAGAGAAAGCCTGCAGCGGGTAGGTGGTAGGCCATGCATTATCTTTTGGACATGTCATAGTCGTGATATACAGGATTTCATGGCATACATGCACACTATATAAGCAGTGCATGGGAACTGTCTTAACAACATCTCACCATAACATAAGAAAGATCTCAAGAAGCTCCACACCTCTAAGAGAGACTGATGAGGACTAATGCTGATGGGGAAGTAAAGGAGGATGCTTTCCTCAGTGGTGTATCCACAGACCTAGGATGCTTCCTAGAGCATGTCAGGCATATGCCATCAAAGACAGACTGGATGAAATACAGTGAAAGAGTTGAAAATAGGAGAGTCTGGCAGGGAAGATGAAGGGTTGTAAGGGGAAGAGGAGGGGGGATGGGATTTGGGACTAAGGGTTCAAAAATATTACAAAGTCACTAGATTCATATATACAATATTAAATTTAAAAAGAATTTAAAAATAAAAACAAAAAAGTGAATTTCAAACACCATATAAAAAAGAAAACCAAAGCAAAAAGAAGTAAAAATATTCACTGAAGGCCATTGAGTGAGCAACTGAGTTCCAATTTACACATAATCATGGACTTCAAAATGCAGTTCCTTAACTGAAGTTCTCATAGGGAGAGACCCATGACCTGAGTATTTTTTGTTTGTTACCTTCGTGCGTGCTACTAGCTTACAGTCTGTCATTACTTTTTGAATACATTATAGTGACCATCTTGTTCATCTCTGATTCTCTGCTGTGACTATTTACCTCACCTCTGATAGCTAAACTGAGTCACATGTCATGCAATTAAAAATCAAACTGCATATTATAGCGAATTCAGACTGCTGTGGAATGCTTAGCTAGGAAGATAATAAAAAACAAACTACTTTGTAAATACTATTATACCCATCATAATTCATTGCCTCTGCCTCAACAATGTAAATTCATCTTTTACCCCAGCACCTAGACTGATCTTATTAATTAGTGATAAGTGCTTGTTTTCATCATTACTTGTCTTAAAGTCTTTGTCAGTTTTTCTGTGTACTACATAGTACACAGAATATTCAGAGAGGAGGAGCAGAAGTCAAAGTTGAATTCTGAAGCATTACCTTCTCCACATCTCCCAGGCCCTCAGTGTCGAGCAGGACGAGGGTGTGGTCTGGCTTCTGGGGATGAGGCACACACCACATCCAGATGCCCTTGGTGTGAGACTGCACCGTGGAGCCCAGAGAGAAGCCTGCATAATGTAGTTGAGACAAGGGGATTTGATTAAGTAGCAGTTCCTGTAAGAAACTGAGACAAAAGTTATCATAATAAAGGATCAGAGAGCTACCAAAAGCAAAGTTAGCACTTCTCATTGTACCCTTGGGTAAAAATGTCTCCCCCATGGACAAGTAAGGCTATCAGGAGAAACAGGAAAGAATCATTTCAACAGGCACCAGGTAAGAGAAGGAGAATTTCCCACCCATAGGTCTGCCAACTGGGGGGCCACTAACACTACCCAGACTTGTGTCACAGACACCCCAAAAAGAATTCTGTGGTTCACACTTGCATAGGGAATTTTTTTTCTTGTTTTCTGAAGGAATCTTGACCTTTTGATCTTAGAGTTGAAGACTTTGAGTCCTTTCCAAATGATTTGACTTTTGTGAAATTTTGGTGGGAATATTTCATATAGCCTTCTTCACTGGAGCATCTTCTTCAGTTTCTTCATCCATCATCATCATCATTTTCTTCTTCTTCATCATCAAGCTTTTTTAGGGCTTTTCTACACTTCCAGGATTAAATTGCTTTTCCAACATACTTAAGTATTTTTACATCCTCCTCCACTTCATCTTCTGATTCCACATCTTCTTCTACAGCTACTAAGTGCTTCCCACTCCTAGGCACAGGTGCTGAACACCCCTTCAACCTTCAGATCACAGGTGGTGGAATTTCAAAGCCCCCAAGGGCTGTACAACCATTGGTTGTACAGACAGTTTCAAAGTTACCAGCATTGCTTCAATCAGATTGCCTTCATAATTCATTGCCTCTGCCTCAACAATGTAAATTCATCTTTTACTCCAGCACCTAAACTGATCTTTATTAATTAGTGATAAGTGCTTGTTTTCATCATTACTTGTCTTAAAGTCTTTGTCAACTTTTTGTTCATAACTGAAAATATAGACAGTGCACCAAACTGCTCTGTGAATAGCTGCAGAACACTACCCTCAGCCTGGAAGTCTTCTACAGCAGAGGAGAGGACCTCAACACCCAGACAGGATGCAGCTAGGGCAGTAGAAGAGGACAGTGAAGTGGACAGCAATGGCCAGCCACAATGCAGAGTGCCAGCGACCCAGCAGGGCTCACTCAGAGTCAGGCCAACCTAATCTCACCCCATCCTAAGGCTTTGGGAACCTCGAGGAAGAGGAGGCAGTGAGAGTGTAAGAACCTAGAGATGGGAAGGTTCACCACTGGACAAGACAATCCATTCAAGGCAGGACTGCTGTATTCAGAAACTCAACTGCAGTGAGACTTGTCCTTATCAGACCTGCATAATGACTGACATAACAACACGCCCCCATGGACTATAGAGCAACTCAGGAGAGATAGGAACATACAGTGGAAACCTTGGGGAGTGAAGGGGGTGCTCCTATCAGTGGAATGGCCCAAGAAGAGGCAACTTGGTATGCCACAGGAGTAGACAAGGCCAGAGGGAATCCTGGGGTCCTGTTCTGCGGACAAGCGGGAGGGCGGGAATAAGGTAGAGAGGGAGTAGGAGGGAGGGAAAATGAGGAATCAGGGACGGGTACTCAGTATGCTTGTAAAACTAGAAAAATAAAATAATATAAATATAAATAAATAAATAAATAAATAAATGGGAGATGCTTCACTTAAAGAAAAAGAGTAGTCAAATTCAAATAATTATGGGAAATGGATGAATGGAGAATTACTGTATGGTGGTTGCTTAGTTTTCTATGGGAAACATGTTAATCATCCAGAAATAGATCAATATGATGATTGTACAATAATGTAAATATACATAAAACCACATAATTTACACTTAAACATGGCTGTAAGAGTTAATTTTGCAGTGTGTCCATTTGTGATAAGAAAAATTCCAATTCAAATTAAAGCACGTTTAACAACACTGAACAATGGAAACTTGTGATTACAGTTTAAACTTAATAAAAGTCTTAGTTTATTACACCTCTTTTGTAATCTAGTATTCTTGCGAATGTTTTCTTTTCTAGGAAAGGAATAAGTGCTTGGTTGCAGTCTGCCTGCATGGTTGCTGATAAATGACCATCGAAAGGCTTAAGGAAACAAGGGGTTTATTTTCTTACTGATATTCCAGTTACAGTCTACAGTCCAGCTTGATGGGAGAGCCCGCACCAACACCAGGGCCGAGGGAACTGGCCACACCAATACCACATAACAGCTGAGAGAGGGACAATCCTTACTTGCCAGACTAGCGTGTCTGGCAAAAGGATGCCAACTCTCTCAACCAGCTCTCCATGATTTATTCCAGGGCCTAATCCCACCCACCATAGGCTGGGCCTTCCCTATCAGCTAGACAATCTCTTGCAAGTTTGCAAGTTTGCTTTGGGGTTAACCCAACCACTAATTCTCCACAAATGTGCCCAGAGCTCAAACCCTCAACTACCAAGTTGACACCTGTGCTTAACTATGACATACTTTTAAAAAGGAATCCACAGCACAGGAAGCGGTAAGGTGCACTGACTTACTGGAGAAGAAGATAACTGCCTGCAAGCAGAGACTAGCTTCCAGTCCCCATTCCCTGGTTGAACAGCGTGCCTTCGCATCTTATCTTCTGCATGCTGACAGCGTGGTGCAAGAGGAGCTCAGCAGAGCTGTCCTGGGGACACTCACCTGTCTTCTTCCCTGCCAGCCTGTTCATCAGGTAGGATTTGCCCGTGCGGTAGAGGCCCACGATCGCCACCACCACCACGGGCTGCGGGATGGCCGACAGGATCCCCAGGGCTTCCTCATTGGCTATTAGCTTCCCCTTCACATTCTCAATGAGACACATGGGGCTTGGCATGTGGATCTCTGAGGCCATGTCCGCTGGAGTCGCTTGGCTGCAAGGGAAGTGGTGGATTGAATTTCCTTTTTTTTAACAGAACATTGAGTGGTTCACAATCTCCAGCATCGGCAGAGGTTTTATGTGTGTCAATGAAGTGAGTAAAGGAAAAATCTGCATCGTTTTAGAAAGTTACAGAAGAATTATCAACATAGCTGAATAGAAATGTTAGTTTAACTACGAATTATCAGAAGTCAGGCATTCTTATACCCTAGTTCTTCCCTTAAATTTATCACGAAAAACTTTATTTTTGGAAATCTTATATAAAATTTATAGTAGATAACATATTAGATAACTATAGTAGAAAAGGAAATTTAGAAAAAATTCAAAATTTCTACTTAAAAATTTTACTTTTTATAAAAAATGTTTTTATTTTTTACTCTGTGTGCGAGTGTGTGTGTGTGTGTGTGTGTGTATCAGAGCCAGAAGTGCAGGCCACTGTGATTCCGCCTGGCGTTTTTACATGTGACCTGGGATTAGAACTCAGGACCTTCTGCTTGCAAGGCAGAGTCTTAACCCTGAGCCATCTCTCCAGCCCCCAAATTTTACTTTATTATAAACAGAATTTACCTAACTGTACGATTCAGTGAACTTATTCTTAAATATTCAAGAAATTCATATAGTTAAATTAGTTAATTCTCTGTAGGAATACAGACTCCGATGAAAAACATGCTTTTTTAAGTGCTTGGCCCGGCATGTCTCCCAGAGACATTTAATACTTTCCTCTTATCAAGTACTTCAGAATATTCGCTGGAAGACTCTCCAGAGATTGCTCAGCTGTAAAGTTCTTGTCTGTAACATTAGTATCTCACTGGAGTGTGAATCCACAGAATTCCCCCCACAGAGCTGGTTCAGAAGTGAGACTAATGTAATGTACTTTTGAAAACTTTCTGAAAATAAGCAATCATGAGAACACGAGAGCTGGAGGCCCTTTCAAGGACGTGGAGAGTCTGAACTGAGCAAAACAAAAAAATAAACTTTCTACAAATGATGCACTGATGAGACCCGCAGGGGTTGAAGAGAGCTAGAACACTTCCTGTTGTAATCAAATTACCTTCGATTATCTCTCAGTCCCTAAAATGTCATCTGTACTCACCTAGCAGCCTTTGCCCTAAACCTTACAATGATCAGGTGCGCTCCTTGGAATGTACAAATAACCCCTTAGCTTCACCAATCCAAAAGCTAAGCATGTCAGCAGATAGCATCCGTGGATTGCAGCAGAAATTTGATCACTTTGCTGTAACCCACTCACCCAACACTTCCATCAGTAGATTTGAAAAGTGTCTTCATTCATGATTTTCTTTGTTTTATTACAACAAGCACATCACAAGAACTGTTTCCATGATGGAGTGGGGCACTGGAGACCACCTGAACCTGTGTTCCTAGGCTCCAGAACCAACGATCTCTTATTCCCTTTTAAATGAGAGCCGTGTTTGTGTATCTGCAACAGTGTGCGTGCAAGAGCAGAACTCTGAAACGTAGGCTTCATTATCTATACATTAAATTGTTCTAAGGGCAGAGAGGGTGGGTGTGCCTTGGTTTCATAATGTCATTGCTGTAATAAATACTTTATCTGAACAGTTTAGGGGAGCAAGAGATTTTATTCCAGCTGACCATTCCAGGTCAAAGTTCATCATAGCTGAAGAGTCACGGGCAAGGGTCTAGGGATCTGGCCACACCATGTCCGCATCAGGAGGGGAGGGAGCAAGGAGCAATGCTGCATATTTGTTATGCAATATGAAATTTGCCCTAAAATGTCAAATAACTTCCTCCAGCTCATTCACCTCCCTAGGGTATTGTTTTGCCTACTACAGAGTAGGTTTTCCCATATCAAATGTACAATAAAAACAATCTCCTACAGACTTTGCCCCGGGCCGGTCTTCACCAAATCTTTCCTCATAGCTGTGTCCAAAGATCCAGGTTCTAAGAGTGAACCAAGTATCACTGAGTGTGTGCGCATGGCAGGAGATAAGACATCGTTAAAAAAAAAAAGTGCTGCAGTTATAGGTTTTCTGTTCCATTTGGTACAGAGGAGAAAGGAAAAAAATGGGGAAAGGTGGTGAAGAGAAGCAGCTGACTTGGCAGAGAGGTTTGTTAGAGAAAGTAATGGATGAGTTTAGAACCTGACCAGCAATTCCAAGCAGGGGTTTCCAGAAAGCAGAATCAATCGTCGGGTGGCCAGGACAGAGAGCCTGGTCAAGGAGACCCTGCCCGAGACAGGGAGGGGGGTGGAGGGCAACACTGCACGAGATTCTTTGAGACCAAGCAGGGGACATAAACCCCTTGGGAAGGTAAGGAAGTGGGTGAGCTCTTCATCGGAGCTCCTCTGCCTGGCGGAACTGGCGATCCCCTTGGAACCTAAGCACAGGTGGGTGAGGGAAGGCGTGGCCCTTTCCCAATCTCCACCTTCATTCTGGGCTCCAATGTTTTCTCTAGATGTCTATCATAGGGACGAGAAGCCAATTCACTTGGTTCTCGATTCTGTCTCACCTTATGAAAAACATCGGTGGGCAGCCGATCAATGCTCGTGGCCATTAGCGGCCCCTTCACTCGAGACTATGTGAACACACAGAACACACAACCCTAATGTGTTCCCGTCCTCCGTCAGCACTGTCAGCTACTTCCTACCTCAGCACAAGCCCACTATTGGCGCCGCAATCGTCCCTCAGTTGATTCCATGCCCGTCCCAAAGCACACCCAGGCACAAAAGAAGCCTGGTCTGTCTCCAGCAGTGTGTGCACACTAATGACCCTTGCCGATCACTCTCATCCCTGTCTTAGCTTTACAGGTTCCATAACCCTCAGCGGAGCTCCCCAGAGTTGAGGAGAACTGGGGAAGAAAACAGTCATCCTTACCAGGTCTTTCTGATCGCTGTGAACGGTCTGGTCTGTTCCTTCCTCTTTCAATGCTGTGAGGCTGTCTGGATTTCTCCAGGCTCAATCAGCAACGTGTGCAGCCGCATTGATAACATTGTGAAAATGAAAGTGCTCAGTTCATGGAAGCCAATCAACCATCAATCTCAGGTCACTTGTGGTGTTTTTTTTTTTCTTTTTTGTTTCCTTGTATATAAACATATTTATTTTTTAACTTTTTATTGGGAATTTTTCATGTACAAGCAACATGACTTTATGTCCTTTCCCTGTCCCCCCTCCCCACCTACCCTCCTCCTCTCCCACTCTCCCTTCCCTTCACCAATCCAGCCATGCCCCCCCACTCCTCTCCCTCTACACTGTCCACCTCATGTCCCTTGTGTGGGTCACAGGGATGCATTTTGGTCACCTGTACTGATAAAGCACCAGGTAATAGAAGTGTCCTTCCATGGGCAAGCTCACGGGTGGGGAAGCCCCCCTTCTTTTGTCCAGAACTGTCCCAGAGATTCTAAGCATAGCTGCTTCTCCTGAGATTCTCACTCATCCATAGGAAAATGCTGACGTATCAGTCACTGTTAGATCTGTGGTAGTAGATCCCATTGCAGTGAATTCCTGGATGCAGCTGACTTGTCTTGTCCACTTCCCCACCTTCAGATTATTACGATCTTTTTTTTTATTAAAAATTTAATTATACATTTTAAAATTTTTTACCAGTTTCCTCCCTCCCCCCTCCTCCCCCTCCCCTTCCCCCAGTGCCTCCCCCCCAATTCCCAGAGAGTCCTTTATTGTGTACGCCTAACTCTCCTCTGGGTCCTCCTCTCCGATGACATATAAGGACCCAGTGGCATTTCCATAAGCCCTTTCTCTTGTTCCCCTTAAGCATAAGATCACTACTATGGCTGTCAATCCCTTGCCTCCAGGGGTCTCGGTGCCCTTAACAGATGCTAGACTTTATGAGGGCAACAGTGCGCTGGACATTGCGCAGGGCATGCAAAGTCCCATTATGATTGCTTTGGCCCCAACTATTGTTGAGAATCTTGCAAATCATTGCTCCTCCCATCCTTTTGCTCTTACAATCTTACCGCCCCCTCTTCCGCAAATGTCCCTGAGCTCCAGGATGGGGAGAGATTAGGCTGTCCTAGTTCTATGTGATTGATATAGAGTCTCTGAAGTTCTGGATTGTGGTTTGTTGATTTTCTTTTGCAGTTTTGCTGCTCCTGCAATTCCCTTCACTCCATTCTGCTGGGCACTGTATGTCACCCCCTGGCCAGAGACAAAAAGCTGTTAAACTGGAGTCTTGTTGAAATAGCACATTCAAGGGTAGATGCAATAAGAGTAGGAAACCTCACTGAGGGAGGGGTCCATCACCCATTTGCAAAATGATTACTTTTTATCTGCTAGACTATATGCCCTCCCCTTCTGGTGAGATCAGGAAAGGACGTCTGTGAACTTAACCAGGTTTCTCATTACTTACTTGCAGACCTTGATGGAGGCCTATTTTCTCTGCTGTAACATGGTCTCCTCTCTCCTTGTTTCTGGTGTGGCCCTCCTAACCCATCTCTCTTGTTCATAACCCTTGCAATTACTGTGTTACATAGGTTTACTTTTGAGTGTCTCAATGTGGGCTGGGTGAGTTTGGTACTAGGAGCCACCTATTAGGGAGTACATACGGCGCTTAATTTTCTGGGTTTGGGATACTTCACTTAATATAATTGTTTCTAATGACATCCATTTCCCAGCAAATTCCAGTAATTCATCATTTTTGATGGCTGAGTAGTACTCCATTGTATAGATGTACCACAGTTTCCTTATCCACTCGTCAACTGTTGGACAGATTGATTCCATGACTTTGCTATTGTAAACAGTGCTACTATGAACATGGTCGAGCTTGTGTTATTGAGGCAAACATCTGCTGCATGGGGGGTTATTCCCAAAAGTGGGATAGCAGGGTCATATGGCATTTCAATCTTTAATTTCTATAATAATCTCCAGAGGGCTTGACAGAGTGGCTGTATGAGCCTGCATTCCCACCAACAATGTAGGAGAGTTCCCCTCTCTCCACATCCTCTCCAGCATTTGTCGTTGTTTGTATTGTGGATTTTTGCCATCCTGACCGGGGTGAGATGATATCTCAGGCAAGTTTTGATTTGCATTTCCCTGATGGCGAAGGAAGTGGAGCATTTTTTAAGATAATTGTTAGACATTTTAATTTCATCCCTGGTAAAGTTTCTTTGAAGTTCCAGGGCCCATTTTTTAATTGGGCCAGTGTTTTCCTTGGAGTTTAATTTTCTAAGTTCTTTGTGCACTCTGGACAGTAGAGCTCTGTCAGATATGTGGTTAGTGAAGATTTTCTCCCATTCTGTGGGTTGCCTTTGAGCTCGTGTGACAATCTCTTTATCTGAACAGAAGCTCTTTAATTTCACAAGATCCCAACTGTTGAGAGTTGGTAGCAGTGACTGTGCCATTGGATGTCTTTTTAGGAAGTGTTGGCCTAGCCCAATCAGCTCGAGGGAGTTCCCTATCCTTTCAACTATGGTTTTTAAAGTCTCTGGCCTGATATCAAGGTCCTTGATCCATTTGGAATTAAGTCTTGTACATGGTGACAAGTACAGGTCCAGCTTTAATCTTCTGCATGTGGAGATCCAGTTTTGCCAGCACCATTTGTTGAAGATGCTGTTCTTTTTCCATTGGATTCTTTGGGCCCCTTTGTCAAAGACCAAATGGCTGTAACTTTGTGGGCTTATATCTGGGTCTTCAATCCTTATCCATTGATCTGTGTGTCTATTTTGGAGCCAGTACCAGGCTGTCTTTATAACTATGGATTTGTAGTATAGACATAGGTTTGGTATGGTAATACCTCCAGCTGTGTTTTTGTTACTCAGGATTGTTTTTGCTATCCTGGGTCTTTTGTGCCTCCATATGAACTTTGAGATTGTTTGGTCAACTTCTTGGAAGAATTGCTTTGGGATTTTGATTGGTATAGCATTGAATCTGTATATTGCCTTTGGTAGGATGGTCATTTTTACAATGTTGATTCTGCCAATCCAGGAACAAGGGAGGTCTTTCCACCTTCTGGTGTCTTCTGCAATTTCTTTCTTTAGGGTTTTAAAGTTTTCATTGTAAAGGTCTTTTACCTCCTTAGTTAGGTTTACACCAAGGTATTTCATTTTTTTAGGGGTTATAGTAAATGGCATGGTTTCTCTCAAGGCTTTTTCACTTCTTTCATTCTGGGCATATAGGAAGGCCTCTGATTTTTGCACATTTATTTTGTATCCTGCCACCCTGCTGAACTTCTCAATTAGTTCCAGGAGCTTCCTGGTGGAGTTTTTGGGATCCCTCAGGTATAAGATCATGTCATCTGCAAATAGGGATAGCTTGATTTCTTCCTTGCCGATTTGAATCCCTCTTATGTCCCTTTCTTGTCTTATGGCTTCAGCTAAGACTTCAAGTACAATATTGAATAGAAGTGGTGAGAGTGGACAGCCTTGTCTAGTTCCTGATCGAAGTGGGAATGCTTCCAATTGTTCCCCATTGAGCATAATCCTTGCTGTGGGCTTGTTGTATACAGCTTTTATTATATTGATAAAGGTTCCTTCCATTCCTACTGTCTCTAGCGTTTTGATCATAAAAGGCTGTTGGATCTTGTCAAAAGCTTTTTCTGCATCTATCGAGAGTATCATGTGGTCTTGGACTTTGGACTGGTTTACATGATGAATTACATTTATTGATTTGCGTATGTTGAACCAACCTTGTGTGCCGGGGATGAAGCCTACTTGGTCCCCATGAATGATCTTTTAATATGTTTTTGAATCCGATTTGCTAAGACTTTGTTGAGAATCTTTGCGTCTGTGTTCATCAGGGAGATCGGCCTATAGTTTTCTTTTTTAAGTGAATCTTTATTAGGTTTGGGATTAAAACGATATTAGCTTCATAGAAGGAATTTGGTAGTGTTCCTTCCTTTGCTATTTGATGGAACAGTTTAAGGAGTATTGGTGTTATTAACTCCTTAAATGTCTGGTAGAACTCTGTGCTGAATCCATCTGGTCCAGGACATTTTTTGGTGGGAAGATTCGAGATTACTTCCTCAATTTCCTTATATGTTATAGGACTATTTAAATAATTCACAACTTCCTGATTCAATTTAGGTAAGTTGTGTTTACTTAGAAATTCATCCATCTCTTTTGTGTTGTCAAACTTCACAGAGTATAAGTTTTTGAAATATGATGTTATAATTCTCTGGATTTCTTGGGGATCAGTAGTGATAACTCCATGTTCATTTCTAATTTGTTAATTTGTGTTTTCTCTCTCTTGCTTCTTGTTAGTTTAGCTAGGGGTGTATCAATCTTGTTGATTTTTTCAAAGAACCAGCTTTTTGATTGGTTGATTTTTTCTATCGTTTTCTTAGTCTCGATTTCAGATATTTCTCCCCTTATTTTGCTAATCTCTTCTCTTCTACTGCTTTTGGGATCAGATTGCTCTAGTTTCTCTAAAGCTTTAAGCTACATTGTTAAGTTGTTTTTTTCTGATGTTTCCATTTTTTTGACGTGGGCATTAAGAGCTATGAACTTACCTCTTAGAACAGCTTTCATTGTGTCCCAGAGATTTTGGTAAGTTGTATTTTCGTTATCATTCACTTTCAGGAAATCTTGAATTTCCTTTTTAATTTCTTCCTGAATCCAGTTCTCATTCAGCATCATAGTGTTAAGTTTCCAGGAGTTAGTGTATTTTCTCTTGTTTGATGTGTTGTGGATGTCCAGCTTTAGGCCGTGGTGGTCTGATAGGGCACAGGTTAGAATTTCAACTTTCTTGTATATGTGTAGTTTCATTTTGTGGCCCAATATGTGATCTATTTGGAGAAAGTTCCGTGTGCTGCTGAGAAAAATGTGTATTCTTTGGTGCGTGGGTGAAAAGTTTGATAGAGATCTGTGAGGTCCATTTCTTTCAGGGTTTGATTAAGTTCCAAAGTGTCTCTGTTAAGCTTTTGACCTGTTGATCTATCCCATGTAGAGAGGGCGGTGTTGAAGTCCCCAAGAATTATCGTTTGGGGGTTGATTTCTTGCTTTAGACGCTGTAGGGTTTTCTTAATGAATGTGGAGGGGCCCGTATTGGGTGCATATATGTTCAGTATTGTGAAGTCTTCCTGGTGAATTGTACCTGTGACTAAATGTAGTATCCATCCGTGTCTCTTATAATTTTTTTTGGTTTGAAATCCACTTTGTCTGATAGCATAATGGCTACCCCTGCCTGTTTTCTGCTTCCATTTGCTTGTAGAATTGTTGACCAGCCTTTTATTTTTAGAGCGTGCCTATCTTTTGTGGTGAGATGGGTTTCCTGCAGGCAACAGATTGATGGATTGTGATTTTTAATCCAAGTTTGTAATCTGTGTCTCTTGATCGGTGAATTAAGTCCATTAACATTTAGTGTTATAATGGAGAAACTATTGTTAATTCCAGACATTTATTATGTTTAGTAGTTTTTATAAGTATATTGCTTCACTTTTAATGGTGTTATATTTGCCTTCTGTTCTCCTATATATGCCTGTTTTTTTCTTCACGCTTGAGTATCATTTCTAGCAGTTTTTGAAGGCCTGGTTTGGTGGCCATGTATCCCTTAAAGTTGTCTTTGTGCTGGAAAATTTTTCTTTCTCCCTCGATCATGACTGATAGTTTTGCAGGGTAAATCAGCCTGGGTTGACATTTTTGCTCATTCAATACTTGAAGTATGTCTCTCCAAGCTCTTCTTGCTTTTACTGTTTCGACTGAGAAGTCATTTGTTATTTTAATAGGTTTGCCTTTAAAAGTGACTTGTTTTTTCTCCCTTGAAGCTCTCAGCACCAGTTCTTTATCTTAAATGTGGAGTGTTTTAACTATTATTTGCCGCGGTGTGCTTCTATTTTCGTCGTATCTGTTTGGGGTGCGGAATGCCTCTTGTATATGGATGGGCCTCTCTTTTTTTAGATGAGGAAAGTTTTCCTTGATGATCGTTTGAAAAATTTCCTCAGGGGTGGTATTTTGAGACTCTTGCTCCGGTATTCCATGAATACGCATGTTAGGCTTCTTCAGGGTGTCCCATATCTCTTGGATATTTCTCTCAAGTATCTTTTTGGCTTTAACAACCTCTTCCATTGAGCTGGTTAGTACTCCCACTTTATCTTCAAGGTCTGAAATTCTGTTTTCTGCTTCATTAGTTCTGTTGATAAGGCTCTCTGTGGCGTTTTGGGTTGAAGATAACTTGTCTTTTAGCTCAGTTTTAAACTCTGCTTGAGTTTGTTTTAACTGCTCTATGCCACTTTTTGTTTCTTGCACTGTTTTTCTCAACTCCTCCAGATGTCTGTTGTGTTCCTCTTCAAAGCGATTGATTCGATTATGTAATTCCTCCCGATTTCCTCTTTCATAGTATTGAACATGGTAATGATCATATTTTGAATGTCGTTATCCTGGGTCAGGCTTCCTTGGCCTTTTTCCGCGGGTTTTTTCTTGTTGGAGTCTAACATTATGGGATTAATTTCTTCAGTGGGAAATTTGTTTACTTGAGTGTTGCTTCTCATGGATTTGCACTTTGACTTTGGCATTGTCATTTTACTCTTAAGATCTCTCAATTTCACTAAACTGAATTATTTGGCCTGGGGTACTGGTGGGCGGGGCCCGAACGGGGACTTACCTAGGGCGCGGGGTGAGGCCCGGGTGGACCGCGCGCGTGTCCCGACCGGCGGAGCGGGGTGGGGCGAAAAGGGAGATTATTAGGATCTTACCTCCCCTCTTCTGCTAGGTTCCATAAGCCTTGGGATGGGGAGAGTTCTGGACGGTCTGATAGGGGCTGAGCATTCCAGGGTCCTCAATATCTGTACTCTGGTGCGTTACAGTTTTCGGTCCCACTAATCTCCCACTGCAATGAGGTGCATTTTGCTTGAGACTGAGAGCTTCTCTTTTTTAAGGGTATAATAAGAAGTGTCTAAATGGTAGTTTACTACCAAGTATTTATAGTTAACTCTCAGCCACTGTTATTTGAACAGTTTCCAGTACCAGGCATATTTTTTCTCTAACAATAAGGGGAGGTTAGAACTCATTCAGAGAGTAATTAGATACCTAGGGGACTTACAACCACCATTGATCCCCTGGATTCTTCTTGACACAGTTGCAGCTCACAGTGTTCACAGCTGGTGAGGTCATTGATCACTTTTTCCCCAAGCCACACCCCTGAATATATTTTATCCCTTTAAAGCTTTTCTTTTGTAATTGCCTTGATTACCTAGTTTCCTGTATTCTTTAGTCTCTGCTTTTTGGGGATTCCCCTCCACCCCACCCCACTGACTTATGTTCTTTTGTAGTTTGTGGGTATTATAGAAGTTTCCACCTAAATGTATTGTTGCAGTTAGCCCGCATGTTGCTGGTAAAATCTTATGATGGTCTGGTTACGGTTCTTAGTCTAGCTGTCAGGAGAGCTCACACCAACACCAGGGGCCAAGAGCACTGGCCATGTGCACCATCTCCACGTAACAGCCGAGAGAGGGACAATCCTCACTTGCTGCATGTCTGACAAGTACATACAAGCACGTCGACTTTCTCATACAGCTCTCTCCATTGATTTACCTATCCAGGGCCCAGTTTCACCCACCATAGGCTGGATCTTCCTCATCCACTAGACGATCTCCTGCAGGTTCACTCTCGGTTTAATTCACCTACCAATTTTCTATAAATGTGCCCAGAGCTCAAATCCTCAACCATCAAGTCGACACCTGTACCTATGACATTTATCACTCTGAAGGTTCAATGCTAGGATCCACTTATAAGGGAGAATATATGATTTTTGTCTTTCTGTGTCTAAGATACTTACTCAATATAATTTCTTCTAGCTTCATCCATTTACCACTGAATCTCATGAATTCATTTTTGACAGCTAATAGTATCTGATTGTGTATATGTGCCCACATTTTCATTATCTATTCATCTGCTATTGAACATCTAGACTGATTCCATTTCTTTGCTATTGTGAGCAGAGATGCTTTAAATATGAATGTATACATGTCTCTGTAGTAAGATGTAGCCTTCTTTGGACTGTTCCCAGGAGTAGTATAGCTTGGGTCACATATAGACTTTCAACTTTCTTAAGAACCTCTGAAGGGGTTACCTAAATTTGCATTCCCACCAGCAACGAATAAGGGATCCCTACTCCTTACATTCTCACAAGCATTTGTTGTGATTTATGTTCTGGATTTTAGCCATTCTGACTGGGCTGAGATGATATCTCAAGGTGGTTTTAATTTACATTTCCATAATGGCTAAGGAAGTAGAACATTTCTTAAAATCATTATTAGACATTTGAATTTCATCCTGTGAAAAGTTTTTTTTTCTAGTTCTAAACTCCATTTTCTTTTTTTTTTCAAATTCTTACTTTTATTTATTTTTTAATACATTTTTATTATTATTTCGGCTCATACAAACTTATTAGGTACACCAGTTCCCTCCCTCCCTCCTCCTCCCCCCCGTACCCCCGACTCCCCTCCCCACCTCCCTCCCTCCCCATCCCCCAGTGCCTCCCGCCCCAATTCCCAGAGAGTCCTTTCTTTTTTTTTCCTTTTTTTTTTATTAAAAATTTAATTATACATTTTAAAATTTTTTACCAGTTCCTCCCTCCCCCCTCCTCCCCCCGAACCCCCTCCTTCCCCTCCCTTTCCCCCAGTGCCTCCCCCCAATTCCCAGAGAGTCCTTTATTGTGTACGCCTAATTCTCCACTGGGTCCTCCTCTCCGATGACATATAAGGACCCAGTGGCATTTCCATAAGCCCTTTCTCTTGTTCCCCTTAAGCATAAGATCACTACTATGGCTGTCAATCCCTTGCCTCCAGGGGTCTCGGTGCCCTTAACAGATGCTAGACTTTATGAGGGCAACAGTGCGCTGGACATTGCGCAGGGCATGCAAAGTCCCATTATGATTGCTTTGGCCCCAACTATTGTTGAGAATCTTGCAAATCATTGCTCCTCCCATCCTTTTGCTCTTACAATCTTACCGCCCCCTCTTCCGCAAATGTCCCTGAGCTCCAGGATGGGGAGAGATTAGGCTGGCCTAGTTCTATGTGATTGATATAGAGTCTCTGAAGTTCTGGATTGTGGTTTGTTGATTTTCTTTTGCAGTCTAAACTCCATTTTCAATTGGGTTGTTTACTTCTTTGTGATTTAATTTTTTGAGTTCTTTGCATACTCTGGATATTAGTTCTCTGCCAAACATGTTGGTTAGTGAAGATTTTCTCCTACCGTGTGAGTTGCCATTTTGCTTGATTAACAATGTCTTTTGCTGAACAGACGTTTATTTTTTTTTTTTAATTTCATGAGCTCCCACTTGTTGAATGTTGATCTATCTCCTGTACATTCAGGGTCCTATTTAGCAAATGCCGACCTGGCCAACCAGTTCACGTGTGCTCCACATTCTTTCTTGTAGGGGTTTGTAGCCTCTGGTATAACATCGAAGCTTTTAATCCATTTGGAAGTAATTTTCATGCAGGGTGACAGATAAGAGTCCAGGTTCATTCTTCTGCATGTGAACATCCAATTTTTCCATCACCGTTTATGAAAGATGTTATCTTGTTCCCAATGGGTTGTTTTTGGCACCTGTATCTAAAACAAGTTAGTTGACTATAACTGTATAAGCTTATATTTGGATCCTCAATTCTAATGCATTGATCCATGTCTCTGTTTTGGAGCCAGTTCCATGCTGTTTTTATTACTATGGTTTTGTAATATAGCTTAAGGTCTGGTATGGTAATAATTCCAGCAAAGTTTTATTATTCAGAATTTCTTTTGATATCCAGAGCCTTTTGTGCTTCCATAAGAATTTTGAGATTGTTTTATCAATTTCTGTGAAGAATTGCATTGGAATTTTGATAGGTACTACATTGAATCTATATGTGCTTTGGGTAAATCAAATCATTTCTACAATGCTAATTCTACTGATACACAAACATGGGAGATATTTCCACCTTCTGGTGTCTTCTGAGTCATTACAGTAGGTCAGATAGAAAAGGCTGGTTGGAAGGAGGAAACAATGAACCCTCTTGGTATGGAAAGAAAGCAGAGGCATTTAAATAAAGTTGTGTATAATAAAGATCTTTTTATCTGGTGAACAAAGTGGACAAAGTAGAACTAATTATTCACTGTCATGAACAAGCAGAAATAATGATGTTAATGGGTTGGAAGGACTGGGATGTTACAAGGAGTGAACAGGACCTGATACCCCAGATGAACATGGCAGAAGCTATGGCGAAACCCAAGACTCCTGCCACGTGAGCGGTGCTCCGTGCCTACAACCTGTTGTCCTCCCCCTCCTGCTGCTCCTCCTGCTGCACCTCCTCCTTCTCTTCCTGCTTCTCCCTGCACCCACCTGCTCCCCTATCTGATCCTCCCACTTCTGATCTCCTTCTTCTAAGCTCCCCCAGTCCTGTTCTAATCCCAAGTGCAGAGAACCCGACACAGGAACTCCCTGTGTCTATCCTGGGGTGAGCCTCGGCCTCACAGGCTCTCCCCAGGCCGCAGACGTCTTTACTCGCTCGCACTCCGTGTGATGGTCGAGGTTTGCATGACGGTGAGAACCCACCCTGAGGCCAGGGAGGTTGCTGATGTCAGCAGTGTGTCTCCCTGAAGCTCCTGCCAGGCTGCTGCCCCGCAGGACCCAGCTCTCCTAGCATCGAGGAACACATTCAAAGCGGACCTGTGGGGCTGTTCAGTGGCAGATGCCAAGGGGGAGAGCAGCACGTGGGAGGCAGGTGATAGATGGAGTCTGAGAAACTGGAGAATGCATTACAGAGGTTTGTAAATCAGCCACCTTCCACTGTTTCAAAAACACAGCCTATGAAGAGCTGGGACGCCTCCTTCCTACAAAATGGGGGAAAGTTCTTACTAACTTCTTCCATCCCTCAGAAAATCACCAGGGTATTCATTTTCAAGAACTGCGGAAGCCTCCTGTTGGGGTGCATAATGACTGACTTCCAGGAGATAGGTTGTGAGTAGCTGGCAAAATAGGCAATGACTGTAGACTCCTTTCATCTGCACCTGTTGTCCTTTGGCTTACTCCAGACCCCTATCTATCGGCAAGTCCAGGTTATTTCAGTGGTCTCGTGCTATTCCTTATTTCTATGGCCAGCCTCTGTGTTGCGCCGGTTTCATGGGAAGCTGAGCTCACCCTTACCAGACCATCTAGTGTAGAGCATTGCTTCTTGGTGTTGCAGTTAGCCTGCATGTTTGCTAATAAATCACCATCAAACGGCTTAAGGGAACACGGGGTTTATTTTCTTATGATAATCAGGTTACACTTCATAGTCTAGCTTGACTAGAGAGCATGCACTAATGCTAGGCCAAGGGAATTGGCCACACCATCTCTATGTAATGGCTGAGAAAGGGAATATCCTTACTTGCCAGACCAGCATGTCTGGCCAAGTGTACAGAAGGATGCCAACTCTCTCAACCAGCTCTCTGTATTTTATTCCAGGGCCTAATCCCACTCACCTGGGCCTTAACCAGACCATCTCCTGCAGGTTTGCAATAGGTTTAATGTACGACTATCCAGAGCTCATAACCCTCAACTGTCAA
Source organism: Typhlomys cinereus (assembly GCA_023101885.1). Taxonomy (NCBI): domain Eukaryota; kingdom Metazoa; phylum Chordata; class Mammalia; order Rodentia; family Platacanthomyidae; genus Typhlomys; species Typhlomys cinereus. The sequence goes on along the minus strand of JALPQD010000064.1, from coordinate 7,392,318 downwards.
GTTGACACTTGTGCCTAACTATGACAGCTGGCATCAGCAGCCTATGGGTGCCTGATTGGCTATTGGACTTGTCATAGTGGCTTTGGTCAGATAAATGAAAGGCAATTGAGGAGTGCTTCAATACTTCTCAGACAGCAGAAATGTGCACTGAACCTGTGATTACTAAACATCATAATTGCACTGTGAGTCTAAAGGTTTCGCTTCTTTCCAGGGTGACTATAATGAGGAGAAGCCTGATTATGTCACAGCACACATGCCAGGCACGGAGACAACAGGGCAGCAGCTAGATCATGCACATGTGCTTTGCCTGAGAGATTCCCTTCGGCATTAGTTCCTTTGAGGCTCCTACAGAGCAATGAATGCAATTAGGAAATGAAAATTCTAGGCCCTGTTAGATGGCAAGCTCAAGCAGAACTTGCTCATATTTTTTGAACATCTGGAATTTGTGGAATAGACTATGTGGGATAATGTGGGATAATGATAAAGATAATGATGGAGATGACCAAGTTTGACACTGTGATGCAGCCATTGAAACAACACATGAAATCTCAAGTTATAAAATATTTTATTGTAAAAATGATAAAATGGCACAATTGTAGGGTATAGGAAGGATACCCATTCACAGTCGGGAATCAGGGACATAAAGGCTTTAAGGAGAAGCAGATTGCCTAATAAAGTGTGTGACTGTGCATATGCATACATGTACACATGTGCATGAAGGTGGGGTGTGTGTGTGTGTGTGGTGTGAACACAGATGGGTGTATATGTACAAAGCTAAGGGAAAATGCCCAACTTACAGAGTTATCTGTTTATTCTAGCTACAGGACTATTAAGCACTAAATATCTGAAAATAATTCTGAAAATATTGAGATGCTAATGAAACATTTTTCTTCCAATGTATTATCAAATGTGGAAGGGAGCATTGAAAGCCAGATGGAACCAACACCACAGTAAATAGTACAGTAGAAAATGAGGCGCAGACTGCAAGTTCAAGGCCTCATTGGAAATCAAGTTCAAGGCCCTAAAGAAAATCAAGCAGCAGGACCTGTCTCCCACCTTCTGTTTTCTGTGGTAGTGAGCCCGCTCCTGGTGAGCCAACTTTTGCCATTTCTAGTAGCATTAAAAATTTCCATCCTGCTATGAGGATGGTCTTATTCCATGCACTTTTTTTTTTCATTTTAAATGTTCATTGTTTATATTTTATTCGATATTTGAATAAGTAAAGAATTCATGTACAATAAAAAGCTAAAGAAAAAGAGCTAACAAAGTAATTCTCTCCAAGTCTTCCTCAACTATCCACAATAGAACTGCTATAATCATAGAACGTATAATAGTCATTATTTTCTAGACTTAGTAGAAGCAAGTGCATAAACTAAATGTCATTTGCCACTGCCTCATCTTAAAGACTTAGATTCACACAAGTACAGCATCCCCTTTAATTGTAATGGCTATAGACTATTCCTTCCCATTTATATTCCCTAACTTATTTCTGGCAGAAGGACTTTAACATTATTTCCAAAATGCTGACATTACATCAACCAAATATGTGATGACAAACGTTATTTTCAGCTTGGATGATTAGCCTGTGAGGGGAATTTTTCAGATCAGAAGCACATATATGTTGTTTCCTATGTGAAATTGTAATAGTCGCACCTCACTTCCAAATAGGAGAAACTGCTAATGTCCCCAAACCCTTACCACTACAAGGTTTTCCCCAAATCCTTATTTTTACCCACAAAAGAGGTGACACAAGAAACTTTGGTTTTACTGTGCATAATTTTATTACCAGCAAACATAAATTTCCCCCCACAGTTGTGTCTAATAAAAGTGTGGTTGTTAGCTTCTTCTCATGAAAATTATTCATAAGTTACTAAAAATATCCAACATAAAGTGTTTTCTTTATTATCTCATTTCTCTTTTTGCCTTAGCTAAATCTTTTTCATGAGAATTTCAAATTATTCCATGAAAATTTATTTCTTTGAACAGAAAGAACTGTTGCTCTAGCATTCTTTGATATTCACACTTAATTTTAGAATACTCTCTGAATTAATCTATGATAATATACACCCCGTTAAAAAAACAAAAAACCATGGCTCTGTCCTCCCAAACAAGCAAACTTTGTAATGAACTTCATGCGAGTTCGTCACCTACTGGTCACATTACTTTCATCCCTATGTAAACCAGCAAAGGCATAGCTTCAAGGAGAATACTTCCAGCTTTATCAAGTATCTGTAAAAACAGATTGTCATTATTAGCTGCTTCCAAGTTTTCTTTTATATGCATTATTTCTCTTGTTAACTTCTCGAATTTTGCCTCAAATCCTTCATTCAAGTGTTCTTCTTGTAACTATCAAAAAAAAGAGAGATGATTTATGGAAAATATCTGTTGTTGGTTACAGCTAAGCAATGTGTTTCCTTCCTCCATCTTAAAATTGGTATGAGACTTTGATGAGTCACGTGTCCAGAATTTCCACTTTTGAAACTGAACAGCGGGCAGAGTGATGATTTGTGTCTTTCTACAATTTTCTCAGTGACATCATAAAGGGGATAGAAACCATAGGAACTAGGACAGACCCAGGAACCACCCAATAAGGTCGAGTGTCATTTGGGAGGGGAAATGGGTTTCCTTATCACTCATTCTCAGAATCACAGAGCTCACGGATGTGACCTTCAACTCTGCACAGCCATATTTATCAAGCTCTAGGCTGGGAGAGGGGACGCATTTCACTGCAGCCAGATCTGCATAAGCACACAGCAAGCCATGGAGCTTTTGATCTTGCGCTTCGCATCATACCTGAGGCAGTAAACCTGAGAAAGACTGACCTATGTTGAATGTCTTTGATGGAATCACCAACGACTCCTGGGATTAGTGAACGGAGTCGTCCAGTTGGAACAAAGTAAAGCCTTTCTAGAAGCCCACGAACAGCAACCGGCTATTTAAGGAGTGTTATTTTCACTCTAACACTGCGAACACAACTGAAGTGACACGTCTTAGGTTTGAGAGCCTCATACGCTGCAGGTTGATCTGAGGTTGATCAGTCCTCCTGGGATCATAATTGGCTTTCAATGCCATCCTTTCCCTCCCAAGGGGTCACAACACGGTCAGTCGCTGCCTGACCCCATCCACACTCACCTTCTGCATGTGCTCCAGGATCACCTTCTGCTCTCTCAGAAAATTCTCCCTCTCTCTCGCCATCCTCTCCTTCATTTGGGCCATATTCTCCTGGAAGCTTCTCATTTGCGCCTCCATCACCTGTTCTTGCTCCTCCTGTTTCTGTCTCAGTAGCTCCAATTCCTTCTCAGCCACCTCCCTTCTGGCCTGCTCAGCTGTTCCACAGGGATTTGAGAGAAGGGAAAAATAACAAGAGTCACAACCAAGCCACCCCACCCCCCACCCCCGGGCCTGAGTGCAAAGCCAAGCTGATTCCCTCAGAGGGAAAATTCAGTGACTGCAAACTTGTGGAAAGACGCTGGCCAGTTGAACCTGGAACTCTAATCCTCTCTGTAGTTTGAAGCTATAAAAGGAGGAAGCTCCTTACTTCAGGGGTATCTTCCTATCTGCCAATCAGACGACTGCAGAAACCCGGGGGCATAGAGCTGTGGCCTGTACCTGCGATGGCCCTCTGTCCATCCTCAAGGGCTTTGTCTGACTGCAGGATGGAGTCCTCGACTGTCGCCTGTGACTGCAGAAAACGCTGGAGTATCTCCTTTGCCTAGGGGACCAAAAGGGGGTTAAAAAAACCCCCACAATTAAAACAACAAAGATATATTCTTTTGCAGTTCACCTGCACGTTGCTGATAAGATATGACAAAACTGCTTAAAGGAACAAGAGGTTTATTCTCTTGCAATTGTCCAGTTATGGTTCTTATTCTAGCTTGGCAGGCGAGCCAAACCATCAGCACACCACATCACAGAACAGCTGAGAGAGGGGCAATCAAGGATGCCAACTTCTCAACAGTTCCCTCCATTTTATTCACCTGCCCGGGGCCTAGTCCCACCCACCATGAGCTGGGCCTTCCCCATCAGCTAGACACTCTCCTGCAGGTTCGCTCTGGGCTGAACTCAACTACTAATTCTCTACATGTACCCAGAGCTCAAATCCTGAACCATCAAGTTGACACCTGCCTCTAATTATGGTATATTCTTTCCATGAAAGAGTTTTGTTCAATAAAATCCCTAATTCTCTTATTTGGCTGCAAATTTTGAACTCTGTTTCAGTTTCAACATGAGTCCTTTATTTCCATGGCTACAATCATGTCTCTTTCTCGAGACATGGAAAAAAGAAAACCACAGTTGCTCTTCCGGTTCATTCTGTATCTCCTTTCCCAGTGATGTCACCCACCAGCCATTCCAGATAACAGACTCAACCAGATTTATGAGCAGTTCTGCAAACCAGATCCCTCACTTTTTGTGACACCTGTGCACTCTTTTGCTTCTGTATCTATATCATCAATGCTTCACCTGCTACCTTGTTTCTTTTCTCCTAAGAAGCTTTGCTTAATTACCTTTTGGAGCTTAAGGACAGTCAGAGAGAATTCCTACCAGCCCAGCAAGTGCCTGTTATGTGGCCTTAGGCCACATTTAAGCTTCAAGTGTGCAACATGGATAAAGACTATCAGTAATTCACCCATTACTCTGAGGATTAAAATGGTGTTCTAACCACAGAACCTAACACTAACTCACAAAAAAAGTTTAGGGAATGTGTAGTCGATGTGTTAACCACACATCCATCACCTACTTCCTCTACCTCTACTCAGTGCATTTCACTATGATCACGTTTCTCATCTTTAGAAAACAGACTCTATTTGTCCACATTAACTAAGAAGAGCATCAGTTTCCCAAGAATGAATATTATTTATCTGATAACATCTAGCCTCTGAAGTCGAATTTCGTTGTTCAATAGATCAATGCTCGTTCACTAGCACTCTCTCAATTTCTCCTGCAGAAGGAAATTTCAGTTATTTAACTCATCGTCAAGTTAAAACTTGTGATTACAAAGATCAGAAAGGTCACATTACAAGATGCTCTGCTCTTGAGTCACATGCAGTGCTGTGGGCGTGGACTTCCAGGAGTAACAAAGACCCTCTAGCTACTCTATCAGCCTCCTCTGTCCTCCTTTCTCACCTTGACTCCTTTCCTGGGCACCTGCTCATAGCCCTGCTCAACCTTCTTCTTGGCCTCTATGTAGAGGCTGTGCCCTCCAGGAACAGAGAAATCTCCTCTGGAAACGCTTTCCATCAGGGGCTGCGAAAGCTTCTCCAGCTCCGCCTGGCAACGTGCGGTGGACGCCTCTTCATTCTGCTGCAAGAACCCCTCCTTCCTTTCCTCTAGGGCGGCCTGCCAGGCGAGGTAGGAAGAGACAATGCAGAGAAGCAGTTAGAAGGCGGGACCCCTGAGATGCTCCAGGAGGAAGAAACCTTGTGCTAGCCTCAAAGTGGACTATGTAATGGATGGCTTGTGTATTCCAAGTACTAGTTGATTCTTAGTAATGTCTTGAAAGTTTGTTAATTTCTTTCGCCTCAGGTTCAATAGGCATAAAAAATTTTCCTATCTCCACTCTGGTTTACTTTACAGTGTTAGGATTAATAGAGACCTATCTATTCATAATAATGTACGAAATTCAACTGTGACTGAACATGGAGTTTCTTCAGAGCATGTGTCTTGATATGGTTGCAAGTATCTACACAACAAATCAAATCATCGATTTTGAGTTAAGCATGCTCAAACAGAGTTTTGAAAGCTTCATAAATTCTTTCAATGAAAGCTTAAGGTTGTGGGTTATAAACAGGGTTTTTAAATTAATGTTTGTAAAACCAGTTACCATTTGGCTGTTTTTCTCTTTGTGACTTGTAGGATAGTCTAAGACAATGAAAGACAAAGTTCTTAGTGACACCATCCAGAGTCTTCAGAATTAAGATGACACCTCAAAGGTTGCCCACTGGACACATTACTTGATTTCAGGGTACACTAAACAGCATACCCCCCCTCCATGTGCTGGCATCTCTGCCTTGAAAAGCTGATAATAAATTATATTGTTTTAAGACACTAATAATAGTTTGCTTTAAAGCAATAAAAAATGAAGTGGCATCTTTCAGAGGAAGAATGAATAGCACCATGAAGAGTTCTGTCAGTCGTAAGAACCCAGCTGCATCCATTTCGAGAAGCATATAAAGCACAAAATCAGAAAATAGGTTGTAGGTCTTATCCCACGGGGCAGCAATCAGCATAAATAGATGCTAAGATACATTACCAGCAGCTCCTTCTGGAATTTGCACTCATCGTCCTTGAAGGAGCGCTCCATGAAGACCGCAATGGCTTCCCTCTCGCAGGCCGCGTGCACGTCCAGCAGCTCCTGCAGCGTGTCCGTGGGGAGCCTCGCTCGCTGGACCATCTGCTCGCGGTAGTGGTCGGCTGCCTTCTGCACGGCCGCCGAGTTCTCACGCTGCGCCAGAGTCGTCACCGCGTCATCCAAACAAGGCACCGCTCCACTGTTGATGGCGTCCACGTAGGTCGTCACTAGGGCCCCCAGCCCTGATACCCAAGATAGGTGGAATGGACATGTCTCACATCCAATTTTACAAGGTTACTAGTCCACACTCTCAAAAGTCACACACATTGAATTTGATGTTTTCTTTTTCCAATTCCTCATCCTCACTTTATCCTCCTCATAAGATCCCACTTTCACATACTATCATAATAGTTTGTTTTCCTTCATGCTTTCTTTTGTTGTTCTTTGGTTCATCATGTTACAAAATCAAATTACCTATTCGATCAATATGTTGAACATCTACACGAAAGAACACTTTCAATTGAAACTGCAACAACCGCAGCCTTGTATGGAAGATAATATTTCAATTTTCTTTTCAAACACTGAATTTGCAGGGTCTCGTGGCTTGGCTTCTTATTTTCTAACTGAATAAAGTCATAAAACATCTTTCTTTCCATAGTTATTTGTGAGAGTGGGGATTGATCCCGGGGCCTTGTCTCCACAGTAGACAAACATCCTCCTATTGAGTTACAACCACAGCCCTGATTTACATTTATCAATTCGATCAATCTAGATATTAGTTCATATGTTTTGTGGTTCTGGGGATTGAACCAGGGCCATACACGTGCATTAGACAAGACCTTGCCTACTAAATCATTCTCATGCCTGTTGCACATTTATAATTTAATTCATTATGCTACCTATTAGGTATTGTTTTCTGCATCCTGTGAATATAACCCAAGCTTTGCTCGATTCCCCTGCTTTAGTCATCTAAGAAGGAGGAGTTATTGATGCACTACAACACGCAGATAAAACTGCTATACTTTTGCTAAGAAACACTTGTATATATCTTATCATGCAGGTTCTCTTTCACAAACTTTATATCATTAGTGTGTCAATTTCATGAGCATTATAAGGCCTCAATAAATTCTCCTAATGGGAAATGAACAAAGAAGCAAGCAGGTCCATGTGTCACACGAACATTTGCCTCTTCGTTTTGTTAACAAAATTACTGACATCCCTACAGAAGAACTTGGTGGTCATCCCCCCCACCCCCGAAGAGACATGCTTTAGAAAAGTGACTCACGATTCCCTGTGACCAGGATTCCCTCTCTGAGTGTCTTGGCACTTGCGCAGGTAAAGATATAAGAACAGAAGGTCTTTGATTGCTTCATGAATTTTGGAGTCAGTTGGCTTTCAGGTATATCTTCAATCTGAGCTAAGAGTCCTGGGTCACTCACTGGCCAGTCAAAAACAAAACACTTGCGTCTGGGAAAGAATTGCTTAATGTACTCTCTGGGCTGGTTGGCTGTTTGGAGTTGGGGATTCTCCTCTGAGGAACAGGAAAAGCAGAGATCATTTGGGGCATCTCTCACAAGTAGGATTGCCATTTTTTGCTCGTTATTTTTGTTTTGAGATAGGGTCCCATGTTCTTTGGCCGCCCTTGAATTTACTGTGTAGGATCCACTGTTGATCCTCCTGCTTCTTCCTACTGAGTTCTGAGATTATAGGTGTGCACAGCTGTGACAGTTAATTTTGGGTGTCAACTTGACACACCTGGCATTAACTAAGATCAACTGAGACCACCTGAAGAGATTATCCAGATCAACACATTTACAATACAAAGACCAGCCCCAGATTGATAGGAACCTACCAGATTTCACTGGAACCTCCCAGTAGTGGACTAGATAAAAAAAAAAAAACAAAAAACCACAGAACAGAAGACAGAAAAGAAGAGCGACTCTCCAGGAATCCTCCAGCCATGTGAATGGGAGTGATTTAGCCTGCCTACAGCTTCAACCACCAGCCATGTCACTTCCACCGTAAAAGACTCTATCCCCCTCTGGAACCCTAAAGGGAATAAATTTCCTTTTTTCCCTTATGTTATTTGACTTTGGGTGTTCTCTCACAGCAATAGTTAAGAGTAGCCATTACAACAGCATTTCCCATTTGAGAGGTGCTGGGAACCAGAGCCACAAGCCCAGGGCTTTATGTTCTAAGGCAAGCAGTCTATCAACTGGGCTACATGCTCAACAGGTAATGACGTTTACTGCAGATGTTAGTTACATCCTTAGAGTTGAAGACCTGGGTCATTGACAAGATCACATGTCACACAATTGTGAAGATCTATGTACCAAGCTGGGTATACCACAGTCCTGAAACCCAACTCTGAGTACAAACTGGAGGTAGAACTGGCTTCCAACTTAGCAGACAAAAGATGAACTCTAGGGGCTGGAGAGGTGGCTCAGGGGTTAAGCCTGCGCCTTGCAGGCGGAAGGTACTGAGTTCGGATCCCAGACCCCACAGTATAGACGCCAGGCGGAAGCGGGGGCGGCCTGCGTTTCTGTCCTGGTAGGGCGGAGCCTGTGAATCCCGGGGCAGAGTAAACAAGGAGGTGGAGGCAGTCCATGGTGGTTCCCGAATTCGCCCGTGGTTCTACACACACACTCACACACATACACACACACACAATTGAATAAATAATAATAAAAAAAATTAAAAAAAAAAAAAGATGAACTCTAGATTCAGAGAGAGCCCCTGTATCAAAGGGATAGGTAGGCAGTAAAGGAAGACACCACCCAGCACCCTCTTCTGGCCTCCCCGTGTGCACATGGAGCTGGAAACCCCACATGCACACACACATACTGGACCATGCCGTCACATGCACAAATATGCAAAACCATCTTAAAATATCTTTTTTGCTTTCTCTAATGATTATAAAACACTTTAAAAAGTACCAATCATTATCTTTGCAAATTAAGCTTACGCCAAGAACACAATTTTCTAGTAATATCTGAGAACAAGCCTCATCCTGATCAATAAAACATTTTATGCCTGAGATTCTGAGTATTGAGCAGCATTATTTATGAGGTGGGTTCTGAACTTAGGCCTAAATGAAATGTGAAATGAAATTCTAAACTCTCTTCCCAATTTTTGGGGAATAAAATAAAAGGAAAAACAGACACAAAGAAGGAAAATGGTGAAAAACTTGGCAGAGGATGTAAAACAACCTGTACAGCCAAGAAAAATGCCTTTGGTACTAACATGTTTATGCAATGTTACTGTTTTAGAGCAGAAACATACAAAAATCAACTTAAGATGCCACCACTACTTTATAAACTCTAAGGTCAAAGACACTAAATAAATTAACAGTATGACTCTTGTTGAATCCAAGCTTGGTAAAGGAATGAATTGACTGAGTGAAGGAAATTGCTATCGCTCCAAAAGTTTCCTCAGTTACATGCCCATTAGAATTATTTATTTTAAGTTAAATTTGCAATTAAAATTACTTATTATCTCCAAATTAAGAAAATATAAACTGGAAAAGGAGCCATGATGCAGAGGGTAAAAATCAATGTTCTGATGAGAATTAGAAATACTAACAAGATCTCTTGTATCTTCAAGCTTATTTTAGAATATCAAGCTGCTTTATTGAAAACACACAATACAGATTGAGAAAGTTGTGTTTCTACTTTGGAGGAGTGAGAGCTATATATAAAATATATTTTTTCAATGGATCTTCTTTTCACTGAGATTGCACATCTAACACAAATATCTAGCTTCCTTCAGCAAAGAAAAGCAGAGGCCAAGACAGCAAGTAGAAGGATCAGTGTTTAAAAATTTTTCAGAACATTTTGTCATGTGGTTCTAAGGTTCATACTGGGTAGAGTATACTTTGATCTTAAGCACCTCTGCTCTGCGTTAGGATCCACCATTCTTCAGTGAATTTAAACTCTGGTCCTTGGACGCTTCCATCCATCTCCCACTCACAACTTCTGTGGAGCTCATCTAGCCCCGAGTCAAATGCTCTCCCAGAAATAATGGGGAGCACACAGTGGACCCCATCCCTTGCTACAGAATCTCCTACCCCAGTGCACAGTCTGCTACCTGGAATCAGCTTCAAGGCATTCTCCAGGTACTCGTCCTCCGTGATGGGACGTCCATCCAGCTTCAGCTCCAGGGTGAAATCCCGAACCGTCCAGACAAAGTCTGGGAAGAAGCTCACGAAATTTGTGGCATCTTCGATCCCATTAGGTCTCGAAGAGGACTTGGCTCTGATCAGCTCTGTGAGCTCTGTCACGTAACTAGAACTAGGCTAAGGAAAAGAAGCTAAAATCACAAATCCCTTCGTTTCCTTTATAAAAATAAACCATTATAGGAACTTTCCCTTTCTGCCCTGTCTGTTCCGTCACGGGTAATTCAAACACAGAGAAGGAAATTCTGAACCAGCCTTATTGCCAAAAGTTCCTCAGAGCAACACAGAACTTTGACTCCTGGAAGGATACTGGAGCTTCTCCAAGGCATCGTGGTTGATGGTTCCCACGCTGTTGTAGACCAAGGTGCTGCTGAGAAGCACGGCCAGGGCGAAGATCCACGAGTCGTTCTTAGGGTCGCCCTGGAAGGGCGTGAGAGCAAGGGACCTTGGAGGGGCCTCTTTTATCAAAGCCCACCCAGGCGTCGTTCTCTCAGTTTTTATTGATCATTTCAACCAACATGTTGGGTCTACAAAGAGACAAATTCTGAGGACACAGATATACCCTGAAGCTTTCACAGTTAACATTGGGACTTCCTCCATAGAAGAATTTAAATGATATTTCCTTCACGGTGATATCATTTTGTACAATGGGATGGAGCAACATAGTATATGCAGAAAAAAAAATCAAGAATTGCATATGGTGTAAGATTATATGTTTAATGTCAGCACTTACTTATTCAACATACCTTTGAAACCCAGCCCAACAAATAGTTAATTCATTGAGTGTTTCACAGTATTCCCAATATTCCAAGGATGGATTATTTCAAAGACTCCACAGTCAAAATTTATTCTAAAATAATGGCAAAATTATATGATGGATTTGGGCTGGGGATAGGGACTTTCCTTACCAGGAAAAGGACCCAAGTTCAGATACCAGATCCCATGCAAAAATGCTAGGCAAAAATGATGTGGTCTGTATTTCTGGCTCTGGAAGGCAGAACCTGAAAAAAATCTGGGCCAGGATAAGCCAGGATAACAAAAACCCTTAAAATTCGGGCTAATATGATTGTATACATATATATATATATATACATATATATATATATATATATATGTGTGTGTATATATATATATATATATAAAGTATTGCATAACCCAGAAATTATCTCATCTATAAAATGTGTGTAAATCTTAGCATTGAGTCCTTGCACAAGGACAAAACCACATTCTATTGTAAAGAAACTCTATATGGAAGGTCCGGTGAGAAAAAAAAAAATTAAAGTAATTAAGGTAATAAATGACAGGAATTCTGATCAACAAAAATCCTAAAATACAGATATTGCAACTTTATTCTATATGTGATTTGAAAAGAAAATGAATATCTAACTCTGCTTTTGCCAAAAATAGAGACCTATGGAAATGTAGATACTATAGGCAAATAAAACTAAAGGTAAGGGAAAAAGAAAAAAAGAGAGAAGAAACAGCCATCATTTTAACACATTATTATAAAGTTAAACATGTGACAATATATTTTAAGAGAGCAAACATGCTTTTACAGCAGCAGTCAGTGAGAGATGTTCCACTGCTTTGCTGAGCATACTGTGTGCAACTGATGAACATCACTGTAGGAACTGCTGACTTCACACCCTCCATTCCAATGTCTAAATGCACAGTTTTCTGGACGCTCAGAAGTGGATCCCAAGCCCTCTCTCATCTTCGAGAATGTATCAGCGCCTCCTCTCTTTCCTTGTTAGACACCTTCATACTCAAAAGTTTGTGATGGAGGCTTTGACGTTCCGGGTCAACTTACTTTTAAGGGAGGGATCTATCATCACAGCTCTGGGCAGCAGTGATGGGTCACAACTTTTGGGGGTCAGACTCATAATAAGAAAGATTCTCAAGGTAGCCTTCCAATGAGAACTCATTGCTTCAGTTAATGACATAAGGGTTATTCTATACACATAGCTCCCACACAATTGAGAAGGCCTAAGAATGTGCGCCCATTTCTCTCTCTTTTTCTTTTTGACCTCACCAATTCATGAATATTGATTCAAGAATTCTTGCTAATTAATCTCACCCATGGTGATCCCTATTTTTGCATCTGCTTTCAAGGGAACAAACTTTGTTTTAAGTACTGATGTCATCAATATCGTTATATTCAGCCTGACTGACTACACTTGACTTGCACTATGGGCAAGGTCTCTGCTACATTCACTAATATCTATAGAACTAGGTCCAAAGGAGTAGAATTAAACATCTCACAATCTGTAGTTTCATTTTTAGATTTCAAGAATGGATCTCACATGATAAATTGTAAATTATCATTAATTTTAAGAAGAAATCAAGGGCAACTTTATATTCTTCATTTCCTTTCTCCTGTTTTTGCTTTCCTATTTATTTTTATTCATTAACAGCTTAATATATAAGCACACTGGATTTATATCATTTTCACCCTCTACTGCTCAATCCAATCCCCCTGTAATTTTCCCTCTGTAAACTTCCTTCTGCACACATATCAAAAAAAGAGAACTATAGGCCAATGTCATTAATCAATATGGGTGCAACAATCTTCAATAAAATATTTGCAAACTGAATTGTTCCAGAAATAAAATGCATAAACATTCCTAAGTCAGCAAATGCAATTTATCGCAGATTCTGCCTCACCTTCTCCACGTCGCCCAGGCCCTCGGTGTCCAGAAGGACCAGGGTGTGGTCTGGCTTGCTGGGGTGGGGCACACACCACATCCAGATGCCCTTGGTTTCAGACTGTATCGTGGAGCCCAAGGGGAAGCCTGAGGGGAAGAGGAGAGACTGTATACATAATGGTAGGCAGCCAAGGAACTGGAAATCACACATTCTGACACCCCAAAGTCACAGCACAAAGGAAAAAAAATCCCTTCCCCCATTTCGCCAAAGGTGTCCTAGTTCATATAGGATCTGCTTAGAGAATCAGGAAGTCCGCCAAAAGAGCAATGACAAGATAGAGCTTGAAATAAGAAAACATCATCTTCTAGGTCACTAACATTAAGGGTGTTGGTAAGAGTTTGAAAAACATTGGGTTTACAGCCTGAGAGTGATGTGAAGCAGGAAGATCAATAGACATAAGTCATGCTTAGCTGCACAGTTACAGGAAGGGTAGACTGGGCTATAGTAAACCATTCTTCAAAAAGGATTGTATGATTAAATACACAAATAAATAATAAAATCAGAGAGGAGTGAGCTAAAACATATAGGGGTCTTAGAGATGCTGCAGGAGTGACTCTCGAATAACTTTTCAGACACCAAATAGGGTAGAGGAAAGGAGGTTAATTTATGGGCACTCTGGAGCTGAGATCACTCCAAGACTCCAACCCGGGCTTAGCTTGTACTTACATTTCTATCCTAAAGCAGGGCAGAGGTGGAGCAGCAAAGCAGGACTTTCAAAAGGCAGAAGTAACTGTAACTAAGTTATGTTACTAAGTTACTAAGTTACTAAGTGATGATCACAGACAGTACCTGGCCTTGGCCTTATGAGTACCAGGTACAGGTCCTAGGGTGGGGTGGGATCTCTGAAATGTTCTTCCTTGATAGCCTTTGAGATTTCAGAAATTTGCCATCTCAACTTTTGCTAGCAGTAACTCAGCAGTTTACATTTTACTACCACAAAAAGAAAAATGAGAAAACACAATTGAAAAAAGTAATTAATTTTTTTTTTTTTTGGTTGTGTGTGTGTGTGTGTGTGTGTGTGTATCAGAGGACACTGTGTGTCCCTGTGGAGGACCAAGGGAGACTTTGGGAATCACCTTAATTGCTTCTACTTTGTCTTTCTTTGCTCTGGAATTACACAAGCTCTGCCTAGCAGGGCTGGAATACAGGTCACCACCATTTCTGACTGGTATTTTTATGTGAGATCCAGGATCTGAACTCAGGACCTTCTGCTTGCAAGGCAGGACTTAACCCCTGAGCCATTTTTCCATTCCTATAATTTGATTTTAAAACTGAATCAAAATAGTGGTACTTATGGTGGATTGTGAAGTCCAAGAAGGATTGTTAAGAAGTTAGATGCCAAAGAGTGTTTAAATGTGATAGGAATATTCCGTGGAGAAGATGCTTTTCAAAACAGAGGAGCCACAATCTTCAGAGGTCAGATGAGAAAGGTTCTAAATTATCATTAGGGGTGAAGAAATGGCTCAGAGGTTAAGCCTCTGTCTTAAAAGCAGAAGGACCTGAGTTTGTATCCCATATCCAGTGTGAAAATGCTAGGCAGAAATGGTGGCAGCCTGTACTTCCAGCCCTGGAAGATGGAACCTGGGAAACCCCAGAGCAAAGCAAGAAGGAGGCACAGCAATCCAGGATGATTCTCAAAGTCACCCTTGGTCTTCCACAGGCACACCATGCTCTGTGATGCACACACACACACACACACACACACACACACACACACACACACACAGAGCAAGGGGAAAACATGAAAATGGAGAAGACTCCTCTAAATAACTCTGCATGAATCTGTTTCTTAAGAGAAGCACAGCGTTCCCATCACGTAACTCCAGAAGGAGTGAGACCCTACGCTATATCGGGATCGAGCCTTCGGCCTCTGTGCCAAGACCAAACTCACCATGGTTCTGTCCTGCCAGGCAGTTCATCAGGTACGACTTTCCTGTGCGGTACATTCCCACGATGGCCACCACCACCACCGGCTGAGAAATCCTGCTAAGGATCTGCACGGCTTCTGGATTCACGGACATCTTCCGGTTCTGGTTTTCTACCAGACACACGGGGGTCTGCATGGGGCCTGATGTCATGGTGACCTGTCAGCCCCCCAAAAGAAAAACCTCTCAGTACAACACTGACTCTGGAAGGCATTTCCTATCCTGGTGGTTCAAGGCCTGTGCGCGTCAGCTTCCGACTCGTAACACCCTGGGCTAGTTTCCTGGGACTGTTATCAAAGTATGACTGCACAAACTATATACCAAAGCAGCAGCGTTTCCTCAGTGCATTTATGGAAGCTCAGAATTGAGAATCATTAAGCTGGGAAGGACAGGGCTTCCTTTCGGGATTTCAGGGGAGAATGATTGCTCTGCGTTCCTGGTCTCTCTAGGCATTTCTTGGTGTCATGGCTTGAATGTGAGCTGTCTCCCCACGCACTCATGGGTTTGAATCCTTAGCTGCTGTTAATGTTGAGAAGAGTTGTTGCACCGTTAGCAGGTAGGTGTGCTGGAGACAGGACCAGGCACAGGGGCGGGCCTTGAGGGTTGGTAGCCCTGCCCCACTTGCTCTTGCAGTTTGCTTCTTGTTCTTTTTGCCTCTACGATGACCTCTGTGACCTGAACTGGCCTCCTGCTGCCCACCCTGCCTTTCCCACCATGGTGAACCACATTCTCCCGACCATAAACAAATAAATCTCCCTTTCTCCCTTAAGTTCTGTCTGATCGTTGTCAGCCTCAGAGAAGAGTAATTACAGCATGTAGCCTTGATTTTTACTCCTTTCTTTGAATTTGTCTTTTTCAAATCTTCCTATGCCTTTCAATTGGTTATAAAGCCCCAGAGAAGAAAATTTATGAAGTCATTATGAGTTTCACAAATTTATAAAATTTTTGAAATAAATCTGGGGGGTAACATTCTATATCAACTGGCGGCTAGTAAGTGAACATATATTTTGAGGAAGTGAATGGTGATTATTCTTTTCTTGCCTTGAAGAGTGACCCAGTGTTTGGAAATGAATAGGCCTGTTTTCCATTTTAGGCTGCCTGACATTTGGACTTCCCACAGTCATTTCTCCTTTCACCCAAAATATCAGGATTTCTATTCCGCAATCCCTACTGACACTCCAAGTTTATACTGCATCAAATACAAAGACTATCCACTGCATTTCAACTTTCCATAGCTAAATTATCATTACCACAAAACCTGGGTCTACCTGAGCCATCTTCTAAAGTACTACTGATGTGGCACTCCCCAGATCCTCGTGTGTGCACTGGGCGTCTGTACCGTAAGGTGAAAGAGTCCTGAACTGGACAATCCCATCTTCATTCCTGTCTCGTGCAGAGGTGAGTAAAGGGAACCACGTGCCTCATCTTATCCCTTTCAAGGTGAGTCTCTCCACTCACGGTCTTGACTTCCTCTGGAGCCTGCTTTCCCAGGAGGGATTTTCCTAACTTAACCTCCTTTACCATCTGGATGGGAAGGTCGATAATCGATAATCACGATGGGCTGGAGAGATGGCTCAGGAGTTAAAACTGTATCTCTCAAGAAGAAGGATCTGAATTTGGATCTCAGATCCCATGTAAACAAAAGGCCAGGTAGAAATAGTCTGTACTTCCGGCTCTGGAAGATGGAGCCTGGGAAATCCCAGAATGAAGCAAAAAGGAGGTAGAAACAATCCAGGATGACTCCTGAAGTTTCCCTTGGTCTTCCACAGGGACACACAGTGTCCTCTGAAACACCCATACTCTCTCTCTCTCTCTCTCTCTCTCTCTCTCTCTCTCTCTCTCTGAATCTGCTAATAGTTCTTGCCTTGAAGAACCGGTTCTTTTTTTTGCTTAGTTGTTCTTAACTTTGATTTTTTTTTCCCCACATTACATTTTTCTGTAAGCAGCAAGGAGAAACCAGACTTCACCTTAGACAATTTGCTTGGCAAACACTCTGGCTACAATTCACATTGATCACTTACAAAGATCTCTTTGCACATGAAGAGCAAACTGAGTTGAACCATCTGCACATGAGTATCAAATCAGTTGAGTCAAGTTGAATGCTACCACCACATAAAAAGATGATCAGTTTGACAATTTCTAATCCTATGTCCCCCCATTTCCTCCCAAGGCCTTTCTAGGAGTACGCTTAATATATACCTTCCACCAATGTTTTGTTCTGATAATGTATTTATTCTTTTAGATGTTGGGAACTTTCTGTGGCATGTGCCTCTCTTCCTTCTGGTCTCTCACACAGTCATGAATAGTGTCCACATTTTCAACAAGATTCACTTCAAAGCAATACAGAACCTTTCTGTTATGACTCTATTAATGGCTCTGTGCCCATTACTACCTTCTAGTTACTCCTGCAACTTTAGGCTTTGCACCCCAGTGCCTGAATCAGCATTAGTTTCTAGCCTGCCTCAAGGAAATATCACAACCAAACGGCTTAGCATAAAGGAAATTTATTCCCTCAAAGTTTGGAGGCTGGAGATCCAAAATCAGTGTATTGGTAGATCTGGTCTCCCTCTCAGAGATTTAGGGTGATGCTTCCTTTTTTTCATGCTTCTGGGACCTCCAAGTTCTCCTCAACTTCAGGTCTTTATATATGACTTCAGTCTTCACATGACTGCCTATTTCTCTGTAATTTATTTTCTTCTGAATTAAATATTGCTTTCTTTCTCTTCCCCTCTCTTTCCACTTCTCCCCTCCCCTCTCTCAACACTGATTTGGGGTATTATGATTTCCTCAAAATTCCAAGATATCATCTTGAGTCAAATAGTTAACTACTTTTTCCAAAAATGGTATCATAAACAAGTTCCATGTTCTACCCAGATACAGAGCCCCAGGCCTGAGCCACGGTTAACTTGTCCTCATCCCAGTGAGTGGGCTGTTTAGGGACACCCAGAAGACCTAGTCTGTTCTTTGTTCCAAGACAGTACTAAGTGACTTCACATGTTTCCAAGGTTTCTAGCCCTCTACCCAAGGTGTGTGATCAAGCTATTCAAGCAGTGCTGAAGCCCACTGGGGGAGGGGCTATTCTCTCACACCACTGAGCATCTCTTCACAGAAAGGTGGCAAGCTCACTGTTTCTCATCACTGTGTTGAGCGGGTAACTCCTGAACCCATGATATAGTTTCTGCCACTGAAAGTGCACACAAAACCTTATTAAGACACTATATGAAACATTTGCCAGCAAAAAAGCCTGCTTTCTGAATACTGACTGTTTTGTTAGAGTACATATAGTCTGCACATTTCTTAATAATGTCATGCAATGGAATACCTGACATTCAGAAGCCTTTTCCTTCTCGCTCCTCCCAGCCAATTCCTTAGCATGCTCCTGACGACTCTCTCCTTTGTGAGCCACATGCACCTTCATCTCTTGCATGTCCTTCAGCATTTCTGTGGCAGCCTGTGCAGACTCAGCTTCTTCATGGTCCACTGAGAAGGAAAATGAATGAGAAAAATCTATGCAGGTCACCACACTCCCCCTTCCCCTCCCTCCTCCTCCTGCTCCTCCTCTTCCTCCTTGCTGTCATCACCACCTCAGAAAGGAAATTCCCTGACCTAATTTTCTACCACAGTGGCCCTATTGCTGCCAATGCATTGACACCTTATTCATGATGATTTCATGTGCTTCGTGACTCTCATTCTGACTGCACATGAGACAGACTGAAAGTTGTAGTTGTTATCAGAGGGCTTCTGTGGAACCCAGACTACTGGGTCTCCACTCCAGCTGCACCCGCAAGGGGCAGGTAAACCCTTGAGAAAGAGCATCTTTCTTCTGTTGTCCAGAAGCATGCACGGTATGATAAGAAAGAAAGCCAGAATCTGACATGTATCTCCCTATTTCAAATGCATCTTGATTACACACACAATTGAAAAACATTTCAAATTATGATTTCAAAAAGAAATCATCCAAGATTATTTAAGCATACAATAAATAGCCATGAAGTCAACATCCCAGTAGGTAACACATGTTCTTCCCTCTTAGGCTTCGTTCATGAGCTTCATGACCCTTTAAATATACAAGGATCATGATTGTGAATTTCATTTAACAGCAACAAGCTGATGTTCTGAAATTTCTTGTGGGATTTGTGCTCTGGCTAAAGAGTTGTCGGAGAGGAAAGTGGTCTTCGAATTTGTAGGTTGTAGTACCTTTTTTGCTGTTTCTCATTTGCATAACCTGAATCTCATTCTGAAGTCTTCTGCTCTCCTCTTTCAATCCCTCCTTTAAGAGTTTTTCCTGTTCCTAAGGGAAAAAGTGAGAATGATCAACAAATCTGTTTCCTAATTGCCAAACTAGGTATTGTTTTTACAGAACAGCTTTTGATACATTTTTAAATTTTTTGGTAATTTGATATATGTATATGATAAATGTTTGGCCATTTACCATTGCTTTCTCTCTCTCTCTCTCTCTCTCTCTCTCTCTCTCTCTCTCTCTCTCTCATCTAGCTCTGAAGTTGGAGAAAAGAGAATGGGATAGAGAAGATTCCAGAAGTCAACATGTGAAGCAAGACAGTCAGGATGAAGGATGGGAAACATTTTAGAGGACCAATCACATACAGGAATGTGCCTATGGAAAAAAAAAAACACATCTATAGTGGTTTACACCTGTTTATATTTCTACTAATAGTGGATAAAGGCTCCCTTTCCCCAGATCCCGGCCAGCATTTTTTGCCAAATGTTTCCTTTATGATAGCCATCTAACTAGGTAAGAAAGAATCTCAAAGTAGCTTTAATTTACATTTCCCTGGCAGCTAATGATATTCACCATTTTAAAAATCAGTCAGTCATTTTTTTGAGAACTCTCAGTCAGTTAGCCCATTTTTGTATTGAGTTGTTTGTTTTCTTGTTAGTTAGTTACTATGTATTTTCTACACGTTAATCTTGTTGTGTTGGCAAAGAGTTGACATAGAATTGGGAAAGGTTGTTCTCCCATTCTGTAGGCTACCTCTTCAGTAGATTGATAGCTTTTCTGATGGAAAAAAGCTTTATAATTTTACAAGGTCCACTTTAGCAAGTATTGGTCTTATTATCTGGATATCAGAATCCTACTCAAAGTTTTAGTCTAAGCTATGTCTTGAAGGGTACACTCAATGGTTTCCTCTGTCATTTTTGGTTTCAGGTCTTATTTTGAGACCTTCCACCTGTTTGATTTTTGCACAAGGTGAGAAATAAGGATCTAGTTTCATTCTTCTAAATATAGATATTCAATTTTTCTCAGTACCATTTGTTGAAGGGGCTTTTCACCAATGTGCATTTTTTTTATACATTTGCCAAAGTCGTGCCTTTCTAATTGCATGACCTTATACCTGGACCATTCCATTCCACTATCTATGTGCCTCTTTATGTGTCAGTACCATACTATTTATTATTACTTTGGATCTATAGTATAACTTAAATCAGATATGGTGATATATTCAGCCCTCTTCTTTTTGGTCAGTATTACTTTGACTGTCTGACTTTTTTTTTTTGGTCTTTATATAAATATTAGGATTTTTTTTTCTATATGTGAAGAATGGTATTGCAATTTTGACTGAGATCACACTGAATCTGTAGGTGCTTTTAATATAACACCAATTTCACAATATTAATTCTTCTAATCGTGAGCATGGGAGAGCTTTCTATCTTTAATGTCTTCATCGATTTGCATCTTCAGTACTTTAAAGTTTGCGTCCTATAGATCTTTCACTTCTTTTCCTAAATTTTTATTTTTCAGTGCATTTCTAGAGGCTATTGTGAACTGGATTGTTTCCCTTATTTCTTTCTCTGTATGTTTGTCATTGGTGTATGGGGGAGACTACAGATTTTTGAGGGCCAATTTTGTATTCTCTCACTTTGCTGAAAGTTTAAAAACAATAGCAGTTTTATAGTGGAGTCTGTTAGAATCTTTACATCACTTATATATGCAATCCTGTTGTCTACAAATAGGGATACATTGACTTTCTCCTTTCCTATTTAAATGCCTTATTTCCTTCTTTTTGTTTTATTGCATTAACTAAGACTTTAGGTATAACATTGAATAAGAGTGGAGAAATTGGACATTCTGGCCTTGTTCTTGGACTAGTGGGACTTATTCAGCTTTTTACCAAAATCCAGCAGTGTTTGCAGTCAGCTTGTCATATACTCTCTTTCTTTAATTTTTTTCACATCGAGATATGTTCTCTCCATGCCTGTTGTCTCCATGCCTGTTGTCTCCAAGACTTCTATCATGAATGGATGTTGGATTTTTTTAAAGGCCTTTTCTATGTTTATGCAGATGATCATGTAATTAGTGTTCTTGAATCCATGTATGAAATAAATTAACTGACTACTGTATCTTAAAATATTCCCACATCTCTGGGTTGAATGCAACTTGATAATAATGACTGACCATTGATGTGTTCTTGACTTCAGTTTTGCAAGTATTTCGTTTTTAAAATATTCATTTTATACTTTTCTCCACATCTTTTCTTATTTATGTTTGACTGTGCTGTAATCTCTTGAAGCTCAGATGTCTGCTAGATAACAATAGCTATCGTTTTGTTGTTGCTTTTGGTGTGTGTGTGTGTGAAGTGTGTGGTAGGTTGTGTTCCTACCACACATGTATGGAAGCCAGAAGACAACCTTATGGAGTGCTCTTTCTGTCTTCATGTGGGTTCCACAGATGAACCCGGTCACCAAGCTTGCACGGCAAATGCGATTATCTGCTGAGTCATCTCACTGGCCTTTACCTACTAATTTTTATGCAAATTTTCCTGAAACTTTGAAAGAGGTTTTGTTTCCTCTGAAATAATGTTGCCCCACTATTTTACCATGTGGCACGTATGAAGTTTATACTAATATGAACCATGGTCACACTGTCAATTCTCACTCGTGTTTTGATTTATTTCAATTTATGCTCTTCAATATGATTATACATACATGCACACACAGAGAAACACATACATGGCCATCTATCAATAGTACACATTATACATAAATATAAACATACATTGCATGTATGTTTCTATCCTACTGATGACCAAGATCCAATGTTAAGATTCTACATCATGAAAAGCAAATATATATAATTTGATGGAAATCTCTGTAATTTTGGTGAGAGTAGTAAGATTTTTTTCAGCACAGTAAGATGAAATCCACATTTCAATTACACTTTGCAAATGGCCTGAACGAGAGAGCAAGATTCTAAGAGCTTTAGTTCCTAGCCACTGTGTCTTAGTAGACAGAGTTTTGGGAATCTTCTTACCAATTAATGTGCTTCCAGATGTAATGTTACAGTAAGTATGGCAAAAATTATTCTTGCTCACATTTAGTAGGAAAAAGGTCAGACACTTTTCCTTGAGATATGGTTGGGAGAATTCACTTATCACTCTAGAAAATAAAATTGCCTCACTTGAAGAGAGGTAGGATTCAAATTCTGTGGCACTGGATAAGGATCCAATTACAGATGCTGGCAATATTTTTGGAGGGTTGGGCAGGGAGTAGCTGGGGTGCGAAAGACCTTTAACAAAGAATTCCTTGTGCCTTCATCCTACAAGTGAACTACTAAGCAGACAGAAGCAGAGTACAGGCTGGAAGAAGACGCAGGGCCAGCTAGAGTGTGCGCTGTGAGGCTTCAGCCAGCACTGTAATTTTGATCGAGACAATATTGAAACAGCTCGCTGTACCTGACGCTTGAGGGCCAGAACCTTCTCGTGCTCCTCCCTGAGCTGAACGCGGACCCTCTCTATCTTCGCAGTCAGCTGCTTCACGTGCTCCTGATGGCGCCGCTCTTTCTCCTGCATCCTCTGCTCCTGCACCCTCTGCATTTCCTCCAGCGTCTTCACAGTAGCCTGTGCAGTTTCGGCTTTGGCACGCTCCACTGAGCAGGAAAAGGGAGAAGAAAAATCCTGGTGGGTTTGCAGCATCGCCTCTTTCCTCGTTCTATACTTCAGAAACCCAGTCTGCACTACTTGACACGGGGATGATCCTGGGGTATCATTCCTTTGGGGTGATCACCGTGTGCTAAGTGATCGCATATGCCAAACTCAAAAACGCCTTCAAGAGGCAAGGCTGTCTTGAATTTCCTCCTCTAACGGTGATATTTTTATCTGGGAAAGAATTTAAATTTTTAAGAGATATTGCATGCCTTTTTTGAGGTACTTCTCACCTTCAATCGCTTTTTCCTTTTCTGTGAGAGCCTGGTCTCCCTGCAGAATTGCCTCGGTCACAGCCTCCCTGGACTGTAAATATGTCTGCAGAGTCTCTTTACCCTTAGAGAGCCAAAAACAGGTTAGCAGGAGGAAATCCTACATAAGTTTCTACTCATCATCTTTCCCTCTAGATACTGATCATGATTTTATATAGATGTATTTTATATATATTATATTATATATAGTGATCAAATCTCCCCGTCATGTGCTAGCAGGTAGGCAAAAGTAGATCCTATAAAGTAGTCTTCTGACCTCAGCAAGCAAAAGCCAAGGATCTGATTTCCATCCCCAGAAGTCAAAGCCAATTCCCATGAGCTATTTGTTCTCTGATCTCTATACTCCTATACTCATGCTGTGTAAGAGTGTGCACGCGCGCACACACACACACACACATGAATACATAATAAATATTTAAAATTTTTAAATATAAGTCTTTGTGAAATAGTGCAGAAGGTGGGATAAAGAAAGTCTCTGCCCTTTTAAACAGAGATTCCTCCTTTTGCCTCTATTGACACTATGACTTTACATGGCCTAAATATGCAGGAAAGGAAGGCGATGGCGAGGAAGGGAAGTCAGAAGAACGGAGGTGGAGCAAGAATGGAGGGAAGGAGACAAGGAATGTCAAACAGTGAAAACCATTACCCTGTTGAACACTGTCTTTCTTAAAGCCAGCTTGAAGCCTAAACTTACCAGGTATCATTGTTTCTTAAGCAACCAACATTGAGTTTCTGTCCTTGGTAACATAAAATGCCTAGCTGTCCATCAGTGACCTTGATGACCTGTTCCTTGAATGCACCATCTTTTATTGAGAGCCTTGCACACATCAGACTTCTTGCATAGATTTACTGACAGGTCTAAGGACCGGATACTATGCAGACAAAAAGTAAAACCCATCTGCATGCAGTTATATCTGATCATCGGTGCCAGCAGCTTCCCACTATGAACAGATAAATCTGGGCTACCTGTATCCCCTTCCTGGGCTCTTCAAGGTACTTTTTCTTCAGCTCTTCTCTCTTCTCGATGAAGAAAAAATATCCTCCTGGCTGAGAATATGCGCCCTGCAGTACTGCTTCTTCGAAAGGACCAAAAATATTTTGAAGTAACTCAGAGCACCGATCAGTGGATGCTTTCACGTTCTGGTTACAGATACTGTCCCACCTCTGCTCCAGCTGAACCTTCAGGATAAAACGGGAAGCAAAAACATCACAGGGAGAACGTTAGCTCTGCCCAAGGACTCGGTTTCACCATGGAGTCCCTGGAAGATCCTGGCGGAACTAATTTCTTTCTCATACTTGAGCCTCCTTCAAGTATATGTGCAAAGCAAACACTGTGAGTTTTACAGCACATTGCTTAAATGGTTCTATCAAACTGGACCAATCACTACCATGCATAGATCAACTATGATGCCATGTCAGCCTGGTCAACACTTCTGCTTTTCTCTAATATGATAATAAGTCTCTGTGACAGTAGCAGTCATGGCATCAGATTGTTTTAGCTGTACAGTGAGAAGGAAGACTGTAAACTTGTATGTAAAAAAAGAATGTTTCAACAATTTGAGTCCATACAAATAAGATTGCTTCTCATGATCATTGTGATTATTGTAAGTTGACTCTCACCATTGTAACAGCTGACAACGGTCGCCTCTCTCAGAATAAATGCCTGTACTGCCTCCTTCTTGGACTTGGCCTTTTTATAATCCCAGGCCACACAAACAAAAGAAAATTACCATCAATTCCTTGTGAAATACATTGCCTTCGTCTTTAAAGGAAGTCTTGAGGAAGATGGCTATGGCCTCTCTCTCGCTGGTTCTGTGCAGATCCAGCAGCTCCTGGAAAGTGTCCGTGGGCAGCTGCACCTTCTGGTCCATCTGCCGGACGTAGTGGGCAATGGCTTTTTTCACTGCAGCCGCATTCTCCATCTGGGCCAAGGCCAGGACTGCATTCTCCATGCAGGGAAGATCCCCACTGCTGATGGTATTGATGTAGGTCTGTGTCAGGCTCGCTAGTCCTGCATAGAGAGACCAGGAAAAGATATGTGTTTGCCATGCAGTGCTTTGCCATTCTGAGCATGCCTATGTTCAGCTAGTTGGTTCATCTATAGCATGAACTTTAACTTTTATTACTATATCCACCATCTATCTTTAGAACCTATGTTTATGGTCACTGTGTGGGTAAGACATGATATAATCGCAATCAAATAGAGTGGTTCACTTAGTTCAGGCTAAGTGTGAGCAGCTCAGCTTTCAGGTGAATAAATGTTCATGTTTGTGGTTCCCATTATGATCATCACCAGCTTTGCACATCCATTGATAGTTCAAAATACAGCCACGTGAATGATAGGACTGAGGCGTGCGTGATTTCATGGCAGATATGCACACATCCACAAGAAGTGAAGTGCATGGGAACGGAAGTGCAAGAGAAATGATCTCAAGACGCTCCACGCCTCCCTGAGAGACTCATGAGAATTAATAATGAAGGGAAGAAAGGACGATGTCGTCCTCCATGGAGCACCACCACTATGACACTTGCTGAGCATGAATCAGGTCCGGCACGTCATCAAAGACCAACTAGATGAAGCACAGTGGGCCATACAAGTGAAAAGGCCTGAAAATGGGTGGGAGTGTCACGGGGAGATGAAGGTTGTCAGGGGGGAAAGGGGAGAATGGAAAAGGGATTAAAGAAAGAGAAAGCAGTAAAGTAAAAATAAAAATGAGAAAGAAAAAAGGGACACACAGAAGGAAGAATGAAAAAATCCTGATGTGGTAGAAATAAATCTCTCTGCGTCTGTAAAAACTGAAGACTTCCAGGTATATGCAGGGTAAGGGAGGGTCAGCTGAACTTGTGGATGCCTTGTCTTCTCCATGATATGTGATTCACGCTGGTCTCAAGCTTGCAGTGGACAAGTGTCTGCTGCTATTGGCTGTCTTCACTTCAGTAGCTTCTGTTCTCTGCC
Source organism: Typhlomys cinereus (assembly GCA_023101885.1). Taxonomy (NCBI): domain Eukaryota; kingdom Metazoa; phylum Chordata; class Mammalia; order Rodentia; family Platacanthomyidae; genus Typhlomys; species Typhlomys cinereus. The sequence goes on along the minus strand of JALPQD010000064.1, from coordinate 7,366,056 downwards.
AACAGGGGGCTCTGCTGACCCCACTCAGTTTTCCAGCCTGGGGGCTGATTAGGCTTTCCCGCGGAGACCCTCTTTCTTACCAGCTGTAGTGGATGGTGTTGTAGTTGGGATGCATTTCCCAAGTGTGTTGGGAGACAACGAAATAGCTATAGCACAGAGATCTGTACAGGTGGGTCTGTCTTTGTGTTGTCAAAGCCCCCCTAGCATCCATGACCCTGCTGTGGTAAGCGTGACAGTCTGTGGGAGGACTCTATGGCAGGGGGGAGAGCTGCAGTCACCTGCTATCATTCTCAGCTGATGTGCTGTGCTCTCAGACACTGAGACCATGGCTGACTGGCCTGGGCAGCTTGTCAGTCTTGGACCTTCCTGTTCTCCACAACTATGCCCCAGGGCTCCCTCTCACATTGGCAACTGAGATGGTAAATTCAGGCTTCCTGCCTTGGGGCAGCTCTGTCTTTAACAAAGAACATCTCTTAAGATGGAGTCTGACCACAACCCCCGGAATCTGTCTTTCACCTGTCAGTCATTGATCCTTCCCTCTGAGGGACACATAGGGGGATGCGGAGATTGGCAGGTGTGGAGCAGAGCCTGGGTTCGGGGCTCAGGGCTCTAGGACCTCTTCAAGCTATTTTTCTCTCTTGCTTGTGGTCAGGCATGTTTTCCTTTTGGGTTGACACCTTAGAGTCACTTCCCTGGCTGACTTGGCCCAAGTTCAGCAGTTTCTTACAGCTCAGCTTCCATAGGCCAATCAGAAATGTGGATACAAAATACAAACCCAAAGGTGAAGGGTGGCTCCTAAGAGGGAGCAAAAGCAAGAAGCCATCACACCTAGACTGGGACCGTTTCCTCTCCAAAGGGAACTTTGAAACTTCCAAAAAAAAAAAAAAATACATCCACTCTGAATTTTTAAATTTTTTCAGTGAACTAACATTAAAATTAAATATGCATGGATGTGTCTTTGGATGTCAAATTGGACACGGCAAGTCTGTTAAAAGGAATAGTAAGATTTACTTTTTTAAAAAAATCTTTGCAAACTTTTCCCAGGCAGAAATTTTACTTATCAAAAAATATATATATATATATGTATGAAGTATTATGTGAGACTATCTGCAATTTAGCAAACTGTCCAAACGGAAGTTAGGTGGATATTATTTCACTAGCCACAGAGTAGACGGCCTAGAAGGGAACTCACGAGGTCCATTGAGCTGGATGCCTCCGGGAAGAGTTTTGACCTTGGCGCAGTCAAAGATGTGTAAACAGAATTCCTCTACTTGCTGCACAAAGTCCGGGTCCAGCTCGCTGTCACGCAGCGTCTCCAGCTCAGACAGCTTCTTCCATTCAGTCGGTGGGTAGAAGATAAAGCATTTCTTCTTCGGAAAGAACTTTCGAATGCAGAGTCGGGGCAGGTTGTATTTTTTATCGTCCTCACTGGTGCCTGGGAAAATGAAAACAAAAATGGATTAGTAAGTAGCTAACAGACTGTTGCTTCTAACAAATGTTCCCTGTTTGTGGGTAATGCAAACCTCTAAAAAAAAAAAAAAAAACCCAAGATGGAGATGTAAACGATCGTCACAGAACATGATCTTGTCTCCACAGCAAGGGACGGTTTGGTTTACATTGATACGAGAAGACAGAGTCTCCACAACAGTTACTGCTTAGGAATAAATAGCCTGGAGCAGGGAAAAAGAAACCCGCATGGAAGGGCCCTGACGGAAGTGTCCATTCCTGGCATTGTCTGCTCTGGTTTCTGGTGACCACGCCCTTTACCTTGCTTGAGCTTGAGGGACTTCTCCAGGTACTCATCTGCTGTGAGGGGCCTTCCATCTGCTTCCAGCAGCAGGGTCATGTCCCTCAGAGTCCACACGAAGTCAGGGAAGAAGCTCACAAAGTCGGCCGAATTCTCCATACGGTCCATGTCAGGGGAGGATCTCACTCGGATGTGGCCTGTCAGCTCCGTCACATAGCCGGAGGGCTAAGGAAAAGTGAAACAAGCAGGACCCCCGATGCTTCTTTTTCCTCCACATATTCACAGGGGATTTACACCCACACCCCTGCTGCACGTGGATGCTTTGGGCTGATGCTTCTTTCTTCATTCCTTTATTTTTCACCTTGACGCTTCAGTGATCGTCGGTTGCTGTCTTATCAACAGGGCTCTTCCCTCTTACTTTACAATGCTTGCGCTACACAAAGGATACTGCAGTTGGTCCATGACCTGCTGGTTGATGGCCCCCATGCTGTTGTACACGAAGGTGCTGCTCAGAAGCACGGCCAGGGCGAAGATCCAGCAGTCGTTCTGGCTGTCACCCTGGAAGCCAGAACACATATGACAGGAATGTTTTTTTTTTTCTTATGTCTCTTTACAGATCAGCAATGTTGAAAGTGTGCTCACTTAGTTAGAATTCTTCTTAAAGTAATTAGGAAACCTAAGTGACCTTTGCCTTATGCAAGTCACTCAGTCCAAACCTAAATAATCATTCACAAGGCTTGGAAATAGAATCTTTTCATTTGTATTTTTGGTTTATGCTGATTCTTTCTCGTGTAGCTTAGTCTGTGGTTACTGCTTCCAGTGCCATGTGCTGAACATGTTTATCTTTTGTGATCCTCTCTTATGGAGAATTTCCACACCAACACTGGCTAACTTTAGTCATAGATCATGTAAGTAAATATGAAAAGACAGATCTGAATGAAGGTCAAGTTCTAATTAAAAACTTTATCTTTTAAAGAGTAGTCAGAGATGAGGAGCTGGACTCAAAATTGAATTCTCAATCCTTACTTTCTCCACATCTCCCAGGCCCTCAGTGTCGAGCAGGACAAGGGTGTGGTCTGACTTCTGGGGATGAGGCACACACCACATCCAGATGCCCTTGGTGTGAGACTGCACCGTGGAGCCCAGAGGGAAGCCTGGAAAAAGCAAAGAGGACAGGGTGGTGCTTCAGGGAATCAAGATGAAACTGGCGTCATTGAGATCGAGAGAGTTAACTGACACTGAAGGGAGTGCTAATCCCACAATCAAAGAAATAACTAGTTTTGCTGAGTGCAGAATATGAGTCACAGGGCCATCCAAGCTTGTTACCAGGAAAGGCAACCAGGCTAGCCAGACTGTAACAGGATCATTTCCCTGAATGGAACCTGAGCGTGCCGTGCATGAGGCTGTGAACATGAAGCCGAAGTCGCAGAGGAGACCCAGGGATGCTAGAGGTACCGGGACAGACCCAGGGATGCTAGAGGTACCGGGATGGACCCAGGGATGCTGGAAGTACCAGGACAGACCCAGGGATGCTGGAGGTATCAGGAGGGACCCAGGGATGCTAGAGGTACCAGGACTGACTTGGGGATGCTAGAAGTACTGGGAGGGACCCAGGGATGCTAGAGGTACCAGGACTGTGGACACTATTAAGAAAAGCTCGAGGCACGGAATGGTGCCAGGCTAAAGGAACTCTGCATGCTGTAAGCTGCAGGATGCTAGTGGCAGTTGTTATACAGCCTTTTGGACCCTGACTGTTACCATGTGCCCCAGACACAGGACATGGAGCTTAAGGTTTGGTATTTGCACTGCTATGCTTTGGTCTTGATGTGGCATGATCCTTCTTCCCTATCATTCAGTTTATCTGTATTGGAAACTGAATGCTTATCCTATGCTGTTGTATGAAGCTTGCTTCAAGTCTCATAAGATACTTTGGACTTTTGAACAGTGTTTGAACTACAAGACTATGGAAACTTCTGGATGGAATTAGAACCATAATAGTGTCATCCATAGGCTCATATGTTTGAGCACCTGTTCCCTCGTTGGTAGCACTGGGAAGTGTGGAACCTTTTGGAGACGGGACTCCGCTTGTAGAGGTAGTTTTCTAGTGTCTGGCCATTGAAAGTTACTATTGGCCCTGTGTTCTCTGCTTCCTGGTCAGCCTGATACAAACAAGCCACAGCCTTTGCTCCCGTGAATGGAGCTACAATGTCACGTTTTCCCCTGTCATGATGAACAGCTACCTCCTGAATTATAAGCCAAAGTAAATCCTTCCTTCCCTAAAACACTTCCGTCAGGCATTTGGTCACAAGACAAGAAGATTAGTACAATTATTCTGTAAACTAATTGAAAGCATGGGCTCAAGCGGTAATTTTATGCCCATATTCACATCAACATTGTTCATAGCCTAAAGTGTCTATCTATAGATGAACTGATAACAAATTGCTATACATAAGCAAGTATTGATGTTTACAAAAAAAGGAAAGTTAGACACATTCTTTAACAATGGTAAGAGTGAAGATATCATAATGTATAAAAGAATCCAGGCACAAAAAGGCAAATCTCTTACACATCCACTGTGTAACATTCCCAGAGCAAATTCTCATGTGGAAAATGAGATAGTTCTAGCAATAGATGGAAGTGATAAACACACAAAAATGTAAGTCACAGAATTGTTATATACAAAGTGAGCTCTGAAAGTAAATTTTATATTATATATTTCATAATAATAAAAAAATCCAATACAGATAATAGATTTTATAGCAGTCAGCCTGCATGGTTACTGATAAAAACCATTATCAAGCAGCTTAAGGGAACAGGGGATATATTTTCTTATGATAGTCTGGTTCAAGTTTGTAGTCCAGCTTGATGGGAGAGCATACACCAACATCAGGGCCGAGGGGAGGGAACTGGCCACACCATCTCTACATAATGGCTGAAAGAGGGACCATCCTTACTTACCAGACCAGCATGTCTAGTCAAGTGTATACAAGGATGCCAACTCTGTCAACCAGCTCTCTGTATTTTATTCCAGAGCCTAATCCCACCTACCATGGGCTGGGCTTCTCCCATCAGCCAGACAGTCTCCTACAGGTTTGCTCTGGGCTTAATTCAATGATTAATTTTCTACAAATGTACCCAGAGCTCAAACCCTCAACTGTCAGATTGACATCTTGTGCCCAACTATGACAGATATTGAAACTTTTAAATATGAAAACCAATAAAGACTTACTGTAATTATATGAACCCAACATCTTAACAAGGTCTTAAAGTTTACTAATGTGTAAATGAACTCATTGCTCTGAGACTTGTCCTTACCAGACCTGTAAAATGATTGACATGCCAACATGCCCCACAGACTATCAAGGAACTCAAGAGACATAAGAACATATAGTAGAAACCTTAGGGACTAGAGCTGGATGAGTGAAGGAAAATGTCCCTGTCAGTGGGTAGCCTGAGGAGGGGCATCTTGGTATGCCACAGAGGCCTGAACCCCCACAAGAGAAGACAAGCCAGAGGGAACCATGGGATCCATAGAAGTGGCCAGGCAGGAGAGTGGGAGGGAATAGAATGGATTGATGAAGGAAAGGGAAGGGGATGAGAAGGAGGGGAGATGGAGGGAAGGAAGGGTAAGTACTCAATAAGCTTGTAAAACTAGAAAAATAAATTAATAAAAAAGAAGAAAATTCTAGAAATAAAGAGTTTCCAAGATTTTTTAAAACTTGTGTAAAGGAATAATTTTTATTATTGTTTTCCCCCACTTAAGAAAGAACAGCCAACGCTTTAAAGGGGTACCAAGAGCCACGTGTGGTGCTGCCCAGCCTCAGCGCTCCTGAGCTTGTGGCAGAAACAGCCTGAGTTCAAGGCCAGCTTGACTACCTAGTGAGAGCCAGTCTCATACGTGGGCAGCACTACCAACAGAAAAACTAAAAACAAACAAACAACAACAAAAAGGTCCAGCAACTATGAGCAAAAGATCATTTTCTTCTATTTCCAGGCCGCATGCGGACAGTGTGGACGTGAAGGGACACAGCGAAGATTCGCTGGTGACACTCACCTGTCTTCTTCCGCGCCAGCTTGTTCATCAGGTAGGATTTGCCCGTGCGGTAGAGGCCCACGATCGCCACCACCACCACAGGCTGTGAGATGGCCGACAGGATCCCCAGAGCTTCCTGATTCGCTATTAGCTTCCCCTTCACATTCTCAATGAGGCACATGGGGTCTGTCATACGGATCTCTGATGTCATTTTCTAGAATTATCTGCAAGGAAGAGATGAGGTTAACTAGAATTCCAGTCTTTTGTACTCAGAAGGTGGACCTCTAATATAAGCAATGCTTTTGTATGAACCAGTAAGATAGATGAGAGATCTGTATAATTTTAGAAAGTAAATAAAATATTTATGAAAAAACAATTTCATTAAAGTTGTTTTAACAATGGCAATAGTCTACTTGGTCTCACAACTCAAATATTACATTGAAATTAGTGTTGAAAATTTTCTTTATTAAAAATGTCATTACTGTGGACCTTGCAAACTATGATACTGGTCTTCATAACCTCTTTCTGGTTAGATTAGAGGCCTGTTCCACAGGAAGAAATTCATGCCTGGTTAACTATTAACCTGGTTAAAAAATTAATCCATGAGGAATAACGGATTGCTAAATTGCCTTCTAAACATTTATGGCTATACCTACAGGTGAGTTCTGCTCTCAATCTTGGTCAGAGAGATTTTTCTTTGTAGTTATATACTGAGAGTTATATAGCTAATACTTATTCTCAAATAAGTGATTCTTCAATGCTTGGTCCTGAATAGGACATCTTAATCATCCACGTACAAGGCTCAGAGAATGTTCTGGAAGAGGGGAGATGTCAGAGCCAGAGGATGTGAGTACATGAGAGGCAGAGCTGGGGCTGTGAAGCAGCTCTGGTTACCTGCTCAAGACCCGCATGTGCTCGAGCTACCCAGCACTTCATCATGGATAGGGGAAGACTGAGGCGGCCCTGTTCTGACCTAGGAGCTATGCGCAGTTGGTGGCCACGGGGGAAGGAAAGGGCATCTTTTTTCAGTGGTGTAGCCACTGGTACGTTGTCTGTCCTCTAGTAAATAACCCCACACCTACCATCCTGCAAACAGCATTAACCCAGCTCAGTGGGCCATAAAAAATGGACATGAAAGAAGAGGGGGATTTGTTGAGAAGACGGGGTTCAGAGGGAGTGAGAAGGGAATAAGAGGGAGTAATTGGGTCGAATATGATCAAAGTACATTATATGTGTGTCAACTTATCAAAGCATAAATTAAAAAATATTAAAAGTAAATATGTTCCTAAACAAAAATATAATTTATACCAGACAGCAGTGGAAAAATAGCTTTTGTAATAGGATGTAGATGATTTATTTTCTATCCCAGAAATATGGAATAAATTAAACATTGATTTAATTATATTGAACAAAAGCCCTCATGACTAAATGCTTCATGGTTTGATGTATGTCCTTCAAATAATTCCTAAGGACTTTAAAGTGTATTTTTTTCCTCTCATCCAGGTAGTTTTGTTAATTTCACAGGCACTAGTGTAGACCCACAGAACTCAATGGCCAGAAATAGAACAGACATTAACCTATTTTTTGCAAAATTTCTGAAAATATATGCCCAAGAGAGAGTTTTCCAGGGACATGGACAAAGCGCATACAAGAGCAACGCTTAAGCTTCATTGGTTACACCAGAAATTAAAGTAAACCCAGAGAGGCCATGACTGTGCAATTGCAAATGCAAGCTCATGCTCAAAAACGACTGTGTCATAAAGATGAGAAGCCAGGCAGCCGATCAAAGAGCAGGACACAATGAGAAAGCTGTTCAAAGAAAATATCTGTATGTCCAGTGACACACGTTCAAGCCTTTCTGCTTTGTTTTGGTATTGAAAGGAGACTTAGGAAGAAGAGGGGAAAAGAAATGGAGGGAGCAAAGGATAAGAGTTGACATGGGGTCGGGGAAGAGTTGCTAACAGAGAAAGCGATGAATGAGCCTGGTAGCCGGGAATTCAGGGGAGGGGTTTCTAGAAGCAGGAGCAAATTTCTGAGGGATGGGAGAGCACTGGGCAAGGAAAGCAGAGACACCAGCTTGGGGCTGCACTGCCAGACTTTCCTGGGAGAAGCTTTGAGGCAAAAGTTAAGTATTGAACTTGGGCACTAGAAATGATAAGATGGAGCAGAAAATCCACCTTGAAGTCATTTCAGACGCAGGATAGAAAGCAACCCATGCTCACCTCTCACTCCAGGTTCCAGTTGTTGATACTGGCTAGAGGTGCAGATTTGTTCTCTCCACATTTAAAAATCAAAAGGCATTGTGCTGGAGAGATGGCTCAGGGGTTAAGACTGTGCCTCACAAGCAAAAGATCCTGAGTTCAAATCCCAGGTCTATTTAAAAAAAAAAAAAAAAAAAAAAAAAAAAGCCAGGCGGGAAAAGCTGGCCCTGGTGGGTAAAACTTGGGAAATCCCAGAGCAAAGCAAAAAGGAGGTAGAAGCATTCCACCCTTGGTCCTCCACACGCGCACACGTGCACACACACACTAAATAAACAAAAGTTTTTAAAAAAGTAAAAATTAAGAGGCAAAATGGAATTGAGGATATATAAAAGCTAACATTTATTTTAAAACAGAAGTAAAGTATTAAAGAAAAATAATAGGGCTAGCTGGGTAGTAGATAAATCCCGACAGGTAAGAAATCTTAGGATACAAAGTTGGAATCCTGGCTACACCTGCAGGGAAGGAAGGGAAGAAGTAGGGAAAGCGTGTTTAGATAAAAAGCACAGAAAAGAAACACAGGAAAAAAGGAAAGGAAAGTTGTGCCTTAGCATCTGTGCAGTAGCTGCTGGGTGGCTGTTGTTTCTATTGCATCCTGACGAGAAAGAAACGGAGAGGAAGCTTTGGAAAGTAAAGCCACAGGGTCCTCCGTCTCTTTAGCATGCCTCCAAGGGGGTCTGATTTCCTGGGCATCTAGCCCACCTGTTGATTGACATGCCCAGCTAGATCAAATCAAGGTCCATAGTAAGTATTTTTTAGAACTCAATTTTTCTCTTAGTTGTGGCCAGGGAAATGGGAGGTGGGATTTTTTTTCAACGATTGCTAATCTTCATCATTGTAACCTGATATACTCCCAAAAGGCCAAAACGGTGTTTATCAATCTACAAGGCTTATTGATTAGAATCTGTGTGACTGTGGAGAGCTGGGATATTTGAGGAGTTGAATTATCTTGGACTCTCTTTAGCCTCTTTAATTATTATTCATTACTCCCTTCTTTTGGCCTAACATCCTGTCTATTGTGTAAATCCTTTTGAAACAGACAGATACTTGGCACCAACCCAAAGCCTAAAATTAACTATGCCTAAAGCAGAGACATTTCCCTTGCTTCTTGTAATCTGCTTCCTTGATGTTTCCAGCAGTTTATTTTCCAGTGTTCCTTACTGTGTGACTTTCTTTGTTCTGTACAATGAAACGGTTACCCGTTGGGACATGGTATTCGGTGGTGTAGGGTTATGGTCACCTATATCTAGCTCCAGGATGAATTATCCAGAACTCCCTTTGAAGTGAGAGCCGTCTTCAGCCTCTACATAACGCTTCCTCACTCTGTCCTTTACATCGTGAGTGGCTGTTTACCCTGCATGTCATTTCATCACTGCCCACCGCCATTGGTGGCGGCGGTCATCACTGACCATGGTCATCTCGTCGCGTCAGCAGAGACAATGTGAACACAGAGACAGTCCTGACGTGTTTTCTACTCCAGCGTCAGTCGCTTGTCTGCTGGTCGCTTAACTCAAAGCAAGCCCACTAGTGTCACTTAGATGTCTGCTGCCCCTGTGACAGCCCTGGGGACTGCACTTGCTTCCATGCCCACCACTGCCCCCACCCCGTGCAGCTGTAACTGTTAAGAAATCGATGTCTTTACAAATCCCCACGATCCCTGCCCCGACTTTGTAAGCTACAGCTGCCCGGACGAGCTTCCTTACCTGCCTCTGCAACTCGCCGTTCAACTGGATCCTTCACTTCTCTCTTCTTTCCTCCTCTGATGCTGCGAGGTCTCCCAGTAATCAATACTGAACAGTACAGCAAACTTGAAATTACCCAAGTACTGCAAAACTGAAAGTGCTTAGTTCAGGAAAGTCAATCAGTAACCATAAAAGGACTTTTCAGATGGCTGAACTAGTTGGGAGTTTGCCAGAAATTTCAAATATTGGGCTCAAAGGCATCTTAGAAATCATGTTCTGCTTTAAACATATATGTATATATTTCCATTAGATATGGAATCTATAGGGTGATTTTCAGGCTTAGGGGCAGTTGGAACTTAATAGTTTTTGTTTTGGGGTGTGTGTGGGGGGGCACGTGTGCACAAGAAAGCACGGGGGAAGGGGTACCCCTCATGGAACTCCACATTTGAAGTCCATGAGTTCTCCAGAGCTATCTTGTCCCTCATGATTCATATCTGTGAGTTCTGTTCTTTCTCTTCTCTAATAATAAACTCTGCCTTAATCCAAAAGAAACAAAAAGGGCACTGGGAATTCCCAGGCTCTGCCTTCTGGGGCCACAATTACAGTCAGCTGCCATATCTGCCTGGCATGGTTCCACAGGATCAGATCCTTTTGCTTATGAGGCAAAGTCTTTAACCCCTGAGACATCTCCCCAGCCCACAACTTAAATAGCGTGTGAGTGTCGCTCACTGTGCTGCTGTTAGAGACGCCATAAGTGAGGGGCACAGCATGCCCACCACCCTCCTGAATACCTAGCACCTGGTCCTGTCACTCAGATCAGCAGGGTTGAGGACCCCCTGGTCACATGGGGTGATCCAGACCCCGTACTGGTTGCTTCTCAGGGATTCCACAACTTCACTCTCATAGCAAATATTTTGAGGTGAGTTCATAGGAACCAAGGCAGGGGTGGACCTTGTCAGTTTTTGAAACATGACACTATAAATAATCTGAATCAAGCATTCGAACCACCTCACTGTTTACCGAGTAAATACTGATGAACACAATAGCTTTTCTCCATAATTTCTAAAGGCTTCCTGTCACATGCCATAGGTTGAATTGCTTCCTTCCTGACTAGAATCACACAGGAGAGAATGCTGTCTTGGATAAAGTTTGTGTATCAACCCAAAAGTGTTGTATAGTGTGTGTTTGAATTCAGTGTGAAGATTTAGAAACATGTATATTGAGATGTGGGAAATCCTTTAAGAGATGTAGCTTCATGGAGGTGATAAAGTTTTTAAGAGAAAGTAATACCTTTCTTGAGGCTATTTTTTTAAGGGGTTGTGGGAAGTTTCATGAGAATGTTATTTTAAAGAAAGTTTGACCCTGGGCTGTGGAGATGGCACAGGGATTAAAGCCTTTGCTTCACAAGCAAATAGAGCTAAGTTCAGACCTACAGATCCCAGGAAAGGCCACTCATGAAGGGAAAAAAAGGGACTGAGAGAGAGATTGGCAAGAAGGGCTGTAGAGGGACAGGAAAGATGGGAACTGGGGATTGAGGTGTGAAACTCTTACAAATCCACCGTAATCATGTGTGAAACAAAAACTTAATTTAAAAATCAATATCTATAATCATAAGTTATAAAAAAAGTTGAGGTGAGTTTCATGATACATAATTGTGGATTATACCTAATTAAAATAGTTTTTTTTTTCCTTATTAAATGAAGTAGGTTTTAAGAAACGCAGAAACAAGATCTGTCTTGCATCTTACCTTAGCCAGGCGATCATACAGGGGAGGAAAGCAAGTCGCGTCTGAATTCAGTCTTAACCTGTCTGCTCAGGTGCGCCTGAACAGGAGCTCGAGCGTCTCTTCCTATCCTTTTTCCCTCTGCCTGAAGGCAGGTGAGGATTGATAAACACCAAAGTCATTGAGTCGTGAGCTTCTTCTCCTGACCTGATGAACACAGGGCATCTGGATTTAAACGAATCACTAACGGCGTGTGCTGCTAAGGTGCATCCTAGACCCTAAATGCACATTCCTTCCTACAGACTGAAATGCAGATGTGCTCTTGTCCTGTGCAATATGGAGTGCCCCTCTGTGCCCCTCTCAATCATTCCTCTCAGGGACTAACTCCTGTAAGTGCTGCTTCATATGAAGGGTGCATCCTGTAACTATGTATTCAGTCAATCATTCATTCTTTACCACGATGCAATTCTCAGGCACCAAGCTGCACATCCAAACAAACCACATAAAACAATCAACAGTTACATCAAATAGGACATGAGATAGAAAAGCTAGCTAGGTTTCTATAAGGCCAGCAAGTCTTGGGAACTAAGAGGTAAGAAAAGTACAAGTTAATATCAAATAAACTTCTCTATTATGTCAGAGATAATCTTATGAACTCCTTTCTTTTTTTGTTTATTCAACTGACTATTGCCTGATAATTTAAAACATTTTTTTAACAGAACAAACACTTTTAATCTCAAGGCAAACATTTCTTAGTCATAACAGGTCCCCAGTTATAGATGTAAGACTAGGTCACAATCTCACACTTTGAAGTTGCACATAATTTCATAGACTTATGGGGTGTATAAATCCCTGTGAAGCAGGGTAACAGTGTCTGCCCACCAATTGAGTGATCTGAATTATTTCCCCTGTAAGGTGAAAGTCAGAGACATTAAACTGTGTGTGGCTCATCTTTTCCATCTTCCCTGAGGTTTGGGGCCTTCTGGAACTTCCATCTGATTCTCCCCAAATGTCTTTTAACCCTGTGCTGTCTCAAAAACAAAAGCAAGCCTATTACCCTCTGACTTCCAAGAGATATTTCAAGACCAGAATTAGCTTCTCTCTGCAGAGACTTAACGTCTGTGGCCCTCTCAGTCTGGGCGTTCCATTACATATTAAATGCTTCTGTCCACAAACCAGTATGTACTGGAATCTTTCGATTTACAGCAACTGAGTAAAATTCACACTGACTCAAGCCTTTAAGCTGTGCCAATGATAACAGGAACTCCAAGTCTGCACTTTTGGATTTGCTCGTGGTTCTATTTGGAAAGAGAGATTGCTCAATTCTGGTAAAAGGCAAATTAAATCCGCAGTGTGATAAACTGGACTTCCAGTGCAAAGGTCCCCCCACCACGCTCTTGCTTCAGGGACCTCTTCCCACATAACCGGCTAATACGGTGGGCACAATTTCTTCCATCTGCATAGTATCCAATCGGCCAGTTGATTACCAAATGACTAGTCTCTGCATCCATCACTAAAAAAAAAAATCAAAGCCTGTCTCCCTACTGCTAATTTTAACCAGAGGCCTATTCTTTTCTACTTCCAGGAAGATAATAAATACAGCCTGAATATCTATCCAGTTGAAAAAGGAGTAGCAAAAATCACATGAAGTTAAAAGTATTCTTATTTTTTTTTCCAGTTACGACTTTTTGTTGTTTGTTTTCTTCCCACGCCCTACTGTAGATCTTAACAAGTCACTGTAAATTGCTTAGGATGCATTCACCTTTGCCAGGTACATTACACATATCCAGAGGAGGTCCTGGTTGAAAACAGTATGTCAAGAAAATAGAGGCCATGAGGGGGAAAGGCACTCAGACCTTCCAACTGGCCTGGTGATCAGTGATGCTTTCTTAGATTCACGGTTTCAGGATGTTCGATGACCACCAGACCCTCAGACGATGCTCACGACCCCCATTTTCAGAGCTGGATATTTCTCAGGCCTAATGAGCTACCCTCCTGCTGAGTGCAGCAGACAGAAACTGATCAGGCAGTTCTAGGAGAGGGACCGGGAAAGCGACCAGTTTTGCTACAAGTTGGGAGCATCCTTGGTTCTTTGGGCAGTTCGGTTCTTACCAGACAGCTGCATGTGAGGCTGTGACTAGTCAGGGCTGACATCACAGTCTCTTTAGGTAAACAACTTTGGAAAAATGAGTCACGTCTATCATAGTCTTAGTAGGCGTGGTTTTCATCTTTGATCCGTAACTGCTTTCTTAATTTTATCTCCTTTTATTTGAAGTCAGTGCATGTTCAAATAATCACTGGACAGTCTAAGGTCACCTATCTGGGTTGCCTTGGTTGCACTCCAAGGCCGAAAAGTCACTGGGATTGAATACCCTGAATCCCGCGTCTCTCTAATTTTATTCCCTCTTCTAAATGATTTTAAAGTCCATCTCTTAAGGCTGGGAATGCTAGAACAGGGATTGTCAGGTTTGAAGCCATCTAGGATGAACCCCTCCTTTAAGGTCAGCTTTGGATAACACCTTCCATTCTCCCTGGGGGGAAGGGATGAACTAGGAAAAAAATTGCAATTGCTCCTCCTTAGGATTTAAAAGACCACATGACAAGGTAGAAGTTTCAGAGACTTACTGAATCCCCTTCTTCATCCTGGTCTAAAGAATGGAATATGAGTTCTACCTCTGGCCCTGGGTAGAGACATGACATTATTCTGATCAGTTTCCAGAACTAGAACATTCCATATCATTGCATATTGTTGTCCCTTCCCTTAAGTGTTAATCTAGTGGGCCTGTCAATTACCAGGTCAGGGGTCCATCCACCTTTCATGAAAACTGATTCACCTGAAGATGCTGAGCAGACGGGAGGAATGGCCAGTGACCACTCTTGATGTCATGATGTCCCTGTACTTCCCACAGCCTCTGCCTCGAGCTCCCGAGCACACAAGTGCTCACAGAGACTCCTCCACGGAGCACTGCTGGGCCTGCCCACTTTTCTGCATTCTAACTCGAAGGGCACAACCTTTCCTTTTCATTCTTTCTTTTCTTCAGACGCTGGACACTCTTCTCACTACTTCTGTGAAGAACCCTTCCGCACTCTTCTTCCCCCATCCCAATTTCCGCAGCTGCTTGTTGACTTCCATTAATGAATCCTTTGACTTTCCTGAACCCTGACTCAAGAGACTTGACTTCTGTCTTCTCCATCTCCTTCCACGCAGTTGTTGTGATTTATAGCTTAGCTTTTCTTTCGAACACAATAAACAGAGATTGGGAGCTTCCTCAGTTCTTTTATTTATGAGACCAAGAACCCAAAAAGGTTGCCCAGTAATATTAGTACCCCTCTTCCTGGGACTAGATAGCATGCCTGTAAACGATGCCATATAAACTTCATTTTGGCTGAGAAGCAAGCAAAATGAGGACAGATATGAGCATGCCAGCTGTCGTAGTTGGGCACAGTGTCAACTTGACAGTTGAGGGTTTGAGCTCTGGGCACATTTGTAGAGAATTAATCATTGAATTTAGCCCAGAGCAAACCTGCAGAAGATTGTCTAGCTGATGGGAAAGGCCCAGCCCATGGTGGGTGGGATTAGACCTGGAATAAAATACTGAGAGCTGGTTGAGAGAGTCGGCATCCTTGTGTATACTTAGCCAGACATGCTTTTCTGGCAAGTAAGGATTGTCCCTCTCTCAGCTGTTATGTGGTGATGGTGTGGCCAGTTCCCTCAACCCTGGTGTTGATGCGTGCTCTCCCGTCAAGCTTGACTAAGAACTGTAACCAGTAATCCTTAGAGAAAATAGACCCCTTGTTCCCTTATGCTGTTCGATGGTTATTTATCAGCAACCATGCAGGCTGACTGCAACACCATCCTTTAGCGCATGGCTCCTTGCTAACCTTATCTCTTCCTTCACTCTGTCTCTGGAATTGTCTCTCTCATAGGCAGCAGAACAGGATCTTTTGTAATTATTAAGCCAATAAAATTGCCTCAAAGAGACTAGTAGGAAGAAGCGTTGTAACGGGGAAAGGAAGTGGGATAAGATTGGGGATGAAGGTATGAAAAATATGATAAAGTCATAGTATTCGTGTATGAAATTCTAAAAGAATTTTTCAGTTAAAAATGGCTTAAGAATGAATACACATCTGTGAGAAGTGTTTTTGGGAGAAAAAAGTGTTTCAAGCTCAGCCTCAGCTACATATCAAATTTAGTAGTCAGTCTGGCTACTTAAGATTTTGCCCATTAAATCTTCAAAAATAAAGCACTGAATAAGCTTTAACAAACAAACTATTGTGTTACTACTAGCACTAGTAAAATGCCATCTACCAAGAAAAGCTCAGACCCAAATGATTTAGTGAAGAATTCTAAGTATTCCAAGAATAATACAAGTTTCTCACAGGCATGACAAAAAAACAGAAAAGGAGGAAATAGTTTCTCCCCGATATGAAGGCAGCATTTATAATGCTACCAAACCCCAAAACACAAAATGCACTATTTCACTATTTCTTTTAAAACTCATGTGCTGTAATCCTTACCCAAAGACTTACAAATGTGTTAAAAAAAAAACTATACCCATAATCAAGTGCAACTTTTCAATAATGCAAGTTGAATATGCTGTGTAAGGAACAATGAGTTCAAGTTTTGGGATAAAAGTATTTTACTAAGCTAGAAGTGCTCATCTGACCAAAAATGTTTGCTACATGAGCTTGGTGAATTTGGTCTCTGGAATCCACATCAAAAAGCAGTGGATGTAGTTTCAAAACTCCTTTGCTGAAATGTGACACGAGACGGGCCACGTGCATGGAAGCTTGGGGACCAGCTAGCTTTGAGTGTGCAATGTCTACATTTGTCATTTCTTGTCAAGAAAAAAATAACGGAAAAGAAAGATAACATGGAGGGAAAGAACCAACTCCTGAAAGCTGTTCTCTGATCTATACATTCCTGAAGTCATAGATATACAAAAATGCATCTACCACATACATAATAATATATTTTTAAAAAAGAGTATATGTACTGGATAGTTTGAGGAGATGACTCAGGGAATAATGCTTGGGGGCCAGAGGATGAGAAAAATGTCTACATACTTAGGATAGCATTTGGGGGTGACTAAATTTGTGAGTTCAGATATTTTATTGCAAATAGCAGCTGCAGATAAGGAAATAAGCAAGGGGCTAGGTTTACAAGGGAAGTGCTGTTTTTCTATTGCAAAGAGGGTGGTGCCTGCGTATTCCTATGACTGTTGTGAGCCCTTTCACCCTTTGTCCCTCCCATTCCTTCATCCTCATCTCACTTCCAGTGTCTTCCCAACACTTTCTTATCACATGCATTCTGCCATACACACGCCGTTGAGGCCTCTTCCTTAGTCCCAATGGACCCTTCTTAACATCTGGAATTTAGGTTGTGATGTGAGATGTGAGTTTAAATATGCCCTACAGTGTCTCTGTGCCCTAAGTGCTCCAAGTGTGGAAGACATGATGTTTCCCTCACTTACTGCATCTGTTACAGCACAGTCAGGTCTACTATGGGCGAATATGTTTTCAGACAGCTAGATTTAAAAATAATATACTACCTCCTATTCTAGGATGCTCCAAATAACCCCACGTCTTCAGAGACATTGCAAGGAGTTACGAAAATCTCTTGCAACCAAATATTTGACAATTCTGGCTAGTTCCTGACAAGCCCTCCCATTGGCTCGGCTTTAGAGGCTTCTGTAGGTTATTGATTCAACTGGTGGAAACTGAACACTTTCAGTTTTACTTGCTTGCAAAGTCATCTGGTTTCACAGAAATGCTGAAAACCTGGCAGCGTGACAGTATAAACAAAAGAGCAGCGAAGGCACAGGTTCTTCCACACAGAGCTTCAGGATCAGGTAAGAAGCCACACGATCTTTCGAGCACTCTCTTTAGCTCTTCAGCTCTGCTCAGGAACACAGGGCCTAGAACTCTGGAATGGGACGAGAAGGATTTACACAGGTCAGTTAGCATTCTTGAATGCTAACTGAGACTGCACAGATGTGGGGGGTCAGACAACAATCTAGAGACAATGATCAGGGCAGCGGCTCCCTCAATGCACTGTGGGGCTTGTATTGTGCTAGGAACCAGCTGATCCAATGATGTGTATTTGCTAGTTACATCTCTATGGCCCCCAAAAACCTAAAGAGCCAGTGGGTAATTCTGGCTTCCTCTCAGAAATATGCCCTACAGTGTCTCTACCCTCCTGGCCCCCTGCCTGTGTGCACATGCACAATTGAATAAACAATAAAAAAAAAATCAACCCCAAACCAAACTAATAATGAAAAAAAGCAGAAAAGGGAAAGTTTTTTAAATTAATTAGTTAATTTATTTATTTCTGCTCATACAAACTTAATAGGTACACCGGTCCAGAAAAGGGAAATTTATTCAATAGGTCATATTGGGGAGCGGTGTATCCAGTGTCCAAGTCTGTCCTAGGTTGTGATGTGAGATGTGAGTTTAAACAGAGGCCAGCGCTGTGTAGCTCGGGACAAGGTGTGCGTCCACCATGAGTGTCTCATTGCGTTGACTCCAAGTCTGTCCTTTAAGGTGGTCTGACAAGTTGCCAGAGCTATGCGACAACTCTTTCTTGGAGACAAATTCCCCCTCTGGCTGGCTCCAGATCTGACAAATCTCCATTACTCTGTGAGTCTCCTCTCTCTGTTCCCAGTGTGACGTGCCCAGGCAAGCTCCGGCTTCTCAGGGTCCACAGTTTATGATAATCTGATAACTATAGTAGGGGACAGGAAACATTTTCTGAGAGTCTCCATGCCTTTCTGCTTCATTGCCACAGTTAGTTTCCGCAACATCCAGTGTTTGGGGTTCTGCGCTCACCCCCTCTCTGGGCTGAGGTGAATTTACTGAGTTAATGGAACTTAAGTTTCAGAGCGTCCTTGTCAATGAAGGCTGTGTCCCGACCCCACTTTTCTACTTCTGTGGCAACTCTCATCAACTCCTTAGCAACACCTGAGATCTTCAAAGTGCCTCCTCACCAGAGACCCTCCCTCTCCAGGACCCCCTCCTCTGCTAAGGCTTGCCCGCTGTGCAGCCACAGATGTCTTTCCTGCTCTCACTGTTCTGATTTAAGCTATCTCTGGGCCAGTGCTCTCTCGCCTTAAGACTAAACGATGGTTCTCCTGGCCACCAGGCCCGCAGACTCTAATCAAACTTGTATTTCTTAAGCCTCTTCCTGTTGCTAGTTCTTTTTTATCAACAGGCCCCCACACTTTCAATAGCTTTCTATGGTAATACAGATTTTACCTTACCTACTTCATCCACATACATGAAACTTCTGTTCACGCTGGGAACAGTCTACTAACCCCATCTTCTGATTTAGAATAGGAAACTGATTTATTGAGCTTTCTCCTTGTAGTCACAGGACAACTGTGGACATGGCCTCAGAGAGCCACATGCCAGGCCCCATGTGTCTCATTGAGAATGTGAAGGGGGAGCTAATAGCCAATCAGGAAGCTCTGGAGGTCCTGTCGGCCATCCTGCAGCCGGTGGTGGTGGTGGCGATCGTGGGCCTCTACCGCACAGGTAAATCCTCCCTGATGAACAAGCTGGCGGGGAAGAAGACAGGTGAGTGTCCCCAGCACAGTGCTGGCTGGATCCCCTGTGCCCACCACACTATCATTATCCAGCAAAGGGTATGAGAAGAGAGATTGAGAAAGGAGGATAAAGACCGAAAGTGGGTCTCCCACTGATTGTTAGGTGTTTGCTCTTCCCTCGCTTCCAAGCAGTAAATCGCTCATCCTCTCTCCTTACTCTGCCTTAGATTCCCTTTGAAATCATACAGCATTCCTTTCCTAGAATACGAAGCATCGATAAGAATAATTAATTCACATATTAAGCGGTAATAAACTATAAGGTTTTATTTCATTGAAGAGCTTATATTTTAATATCGAGTTTCCACTGGTCTTTTACCATTGGAAATGGTTCAATTTAAATTGGAATTTCATTATAATAAGTATACATAGTATAAAATTAATCTTTATAGCCATTTAAGTATAAATTCTATATCTTACTTTTCTTAACTAAATTTATATTATTATACAATCATCACAGCGATCCATTTTTGTGTTTTCAGTTTCCCCTCCCCAAAGTAAATAGCAATAGTATGATGATCTTCATTTGCTCGTTTCCCATTATTATTCCACAACCTTTCTCTTTAAATCTGTTGACTCTTAGAAGAAAGCAAGAGGACAGTGAAAGACAAAAGTATAAGCCAGAAGCCCATACTTGGGAGGTTGAGGTAGCAAGATCATTCAGACTTACTGGTTCAAAAATAGCTTGGGCGGGCTGGAGAGATGGCTCGGGTGTTAAGACTTTGCTTTGCAAATAGAAGGTCCTGAATTCATATCCCAGGTCCCACATAAAAAGAGTCATACAGAAATGACAGTGGCATGTACTTACGGCCCTGGTAGGCAGAGCCTGGGAAATCTCGAAGTGAAGCAAAAAGAAGGTAGAGGTAATCCAGGATGATTCCTGAAGTCACCCTTGGTCCTCCACAGAGACACATAGTACTCTCTCTCTCTCTCTCTCTCTCTCTCTCTCTCTCTCACACACACACACACACACACTAAACAAATAAATAAAGTTTAAAACTTAAAAAAAAGAAAATAGCTTGAGTAGTTTACCAAGACACCTATCACAAAAAAAGAAAGAACATTTATCACTTTAAGTATCACTAATATCTTAAGATCATTGTTTCTTTAAGGTATAAACATGGGAAGCTTCTATTATTTTTGTCTTCCTTAATCAATTCTGATAAGTTTTGTTTTCAACTATGCAAATTTTTCACCCTTTGGGTAAAGAACATCCACAAGCAGTTTATTAAGGAATTATAAATGGGATTACTATCTCAATTTCCTACACAGGTATTCAGTAGTAGTATATACAAGCAGAACTAATTATTGAAATCATAGAAGTTATTTCTGCATGTTGATTTCATGTGTTATAAAGTGCTGAATTAACTTATTCTATCTAACATCATCTTGTGGGATAATGTGAATTTCTATACGTAGGATCATGTCATCTGTAGTCATTGATAACCTGACTTCTTCCTTTCCAGTTTCAGTGCTTTCCTTCCCCTTTTCTTGCCTAATTGCTTTGGATAACATTTCCAATATTATCAACTATGTTGAATAACAAGTGTCCAAATATCTATTGTCTGTTTTATTATCACAGAGGCAAACCTTTCCAACTTTTACTGTTGAGAATAATGTCGATGTAGATTTTTATATATGGCCTTTATTGTATTGAAATAGTTTCTTTCATTTACTTATTTGCTGAATTTTCTATCAGGAAATGCTGAATGTTTTTATGTATTAAATATTGTGGTTCTTATTATCCTTCTGATTATAAGATCAATACTAACTTCGGTTTCAGTTAACTCTTCTAACTTTGTATTCATTTTTGTAATCTCAATTACTTGCTACAAAATCTCCAACCCTCCCCATTCTTTCCTAAACATGCTACAGGCTTCTCTCTGGGCTCCACCATACAGTCTCACACCAAGGGCATCTGGATGTGGTGTGTGCCTCATCCCCTGAAGCCAGACCACACCCTCGTCCTGCTCGACACTGAGGGCCTGGGAGACGTGGAGAAGGTAAAGCTTCAGAATTCAACTTTGATTTCTACACCTTCTTTCTGAATACTATGCATATTATGTAATTTTTCAGTAAGAATTGAATCGTGCATGAAAATTCCTTCCATTTTTAACTACATGCCATGTGATAAAGTTCAGCCACTGAAAATGAGGAAAGTGTTCACGGGACAGAGTCATATAAGAGCAAGATGATCAGTTTGTAGCATTTAAGCTACTAGCAACACGCCGTAAGCTAGGAAAGCTGGGCAATGCACAAAGGAACTAGAAATCAGGTGTGTAATCCACATGCATCTCCTCCTACAGAAAATTTAGTTAAGGGTTCAGGTTTCAAAGTTCCATGACTTTATATTTAAATTGAAACTGCATTGCTAGCTCACTGATTTCATCAGTTTTTACTCCTTCTACGTCTATCAAATGGGATTTTAAATTGTCTATATTTGCCTCATTTCATTGTTTTGAATACTTGTCAAAGTGATTTTGCAGGTTCACAATGATTATCCACTCAGCAAGTTATCTACAAAGGACGGACTATGCAGTTCAGTCCTACTGTTTCATTAGACTATGCTTATGCAAGAACCTGATTTCCATTTGCAAAATGGCAAGAAAGGACAAAATAAGACAAATCAGAAATAATTTTATGAATTATATAAAATTCAATCTTGTTATTAAAATGAGAGAACTATTAAAATCAAAAGCATGTTTGAGACCTTTCAATCCTTTTACTGTTTCACAATTGTCTGCCAATGATCATTAGAGGAACTCATGGAAATAAGTCTAACCCACAAATGAATATAAAATACTCTAAATTCAAATAGAAGAAAGTTACTTTTGTTTAGATTTAAATTCTATATAGGTTATAAAGTCATATAAATTTTACCTATTATTCTAGAAACACTCAAATTAAGCAAACACACTTCAGGTACTGCTCCTCTGGAAAAAGACGCAAGAACCAAACCTAATCCCCATGTTCCGGCTTCCAGGGTGACAACCAGAATGACTGCTGGATCTTCGCCCTGGCCATCCTGCTGAGCAGCACCTTCGTGTACAACAGCATGGGGGCCATCAACCAGCAGGCCCTGGACCAACTGCAGTATCCTTCCAGTGGAGCGGAGCACTCGCAAGATAACAGGGAAGCCTTGTGTTAACAACACAGCATCCTGTACATCTTGCAGAATCGAATTCACAAGAATAGGAACAAAATAATGCATATACAAGGGGGAATCCCATATACCTACTAGTGAATTAGCGTGAGTCTAAACAGCAGAATAAAATGTGGAGGAAGAAGAGTAGTATGACATGAACGCAAAGGGAACCTTGTTCACAGAGCTTTTCCTTAGCTTCTCAGCTACGTGACAGAGCTGACTCAACGAATCAGGGCAAGATCCTCCCCTGATCAAGATGGGGTAGAGGATTCAGCGGAGTTTATCAGGTTCTTCCCAAAATTTGTGTGGACTCTAAGAGACATGACCCTGGAGCTACAAGTGAATGGCCAGGACCTCACACCAGATGAGTACCTGGAACACTGCCTGAGGCTCAAAGAAGGTAGAGGAATGGTGATGGGAAAACATAGAAGAAAAAAAATGACCAAGAATTAACTTTGGAGGGTTAAGATTTTATTGCTTTCTATTTTTATGCTCCTGACATTTCTAAGAAATAATTATCGTTTAACATCAGTCTTAACAGAATCAATTTTAGTTGCATTAAATTGTAAGCTTCTTGACTCTCGTGGATAACTATTGCTGTCATCTCCTTACTACGGTTTAGTAGCATTGCATATTGTCAAAGACTATGCAGCATAAGAAACATTTATTTGAAGAAATTCTTAAATGAACAATGACAGACAACTAACATTTCGACCTTCTTTTAAAAAATTATTTCTCCAGGAACCTGTGAAGAAGTCGACAAATACAATTTGCCCCGACTCTGTATTCGAAAGTTCTTTCCGGAGAAGAAGTTCTTCATCTTTTACCCACCCACTGAATGGAAGAAACTTTCCTACCTAGAGACCCTGCAGGATAGTGAGATCGATTCTGACTTTTTGCAGCAAGTGGCAGAATTCTGTTCGTACATCTTTAACTGTTCCAAAGCTAAAACTCTCCCTGGAGGCATCCTGGTTACTGGCCCACGTGAGTCCCCTTCCCCACCCTATTACTAAAAGACAAAGGGAGGTTGAAACACTCCTTTAGTCTCTGCTTTGAGAAGCGTAAGGGCTACAGTTATCTATGCTAAATTTTAGACAAAATTTAATCAATAAATAGCTTTGGGTTGGCTACATGTCTGAAGTATGGAGGACAGGGAAAACCAAACTTAAGGACAGTCCTTAATATATCTCTTATATAATGTATCTCTTTGGATTTGTTCTGATATTTCTGCACCCAACTGGTGCATATGAAAGCTATTTAAATTTAAATAAAAATTAAGTAAAATTAAAAATCCCTATTACATAGCCTTAATTTCATGCCTCCAGGACTATTTCTCATAGTGAACATATCCTGATGGTGAACATAAACACAAAACAATTCAGTTAGAAAGGTCTTAAGATAGCGCAACACTGACAGAATGAGCAAAGTGATTAGGAAATTTCCTTGTTCATACTTACTCAAAGACTTAGCCTGGGCATGACAGAGGACTGGTTCTACATGTCAGTGAGAGCGGCTCTTTTTCTAAAGACACTGCGACCAGGGAGATGCGTGCTCAGTGTCCACAGGCTGCTTTACCTGGAGAGGGACTTGCCATCTCTGCGGGGCCTAGGAGTCACCCGGGGCTCTTTTCCAATGAAAGCTCTGCCTCTGCAGGTCAGAGTCAGCACCTGGACGCTGCATCCCTAACCAGCTTCCCAGTGATGCTCATACCATTGAGCTGTCCCCAGACAGTCTCATATGTTCTTCCTGAAGTGCATGCCTTCATTGGTTCCCCATGTGCAGGTCTAGCAAAGCTGGTGCAGACCTACGTGGACGCCATCAGCAGTGGCGGTCTCCCCTGCATGGAGAATGCGGTCCTGGCTTTGGCGAAGATTGAGAACGCAGCCGCGGTGCAAAAGGCCATCGCTCACTATGACGAGCAGATGGGCCAGAAGGTGCAGCTGCCCACAGACACCCTGCAGGAGCTGCTGGATCTGCACAGGACCTGTGAGAGAGAGGCCATAGACATCTTCTTCAAGTCTTCCTTCAAAGATGAAGAGCATTCATTTCAAACGGAGTTAGGGGTAACTTTCTCTTTAGTTTATGTGGCTTGGTGTTGAATAAGGCAAAGTGTTAGGATGAAATGAAGTGAGCATTCAATCTGAAGGAATCCATGACAGTAGCTTTTACATGGCAGCCACTGCCTTTCAGAAGCATAATAACAAAACAAACAAACAATTTTATAATTTCGTAATTCTTATCTTTTCAAGTAAATGTGCATAATTTACAGTTACTGTTTTAACCAAATTTGATATCCCCTGTTATCCTATTGACTTGCTAACATATTTACCAAAGAAGTGGGCTTATGTTTTGCTATCTTTACTCAGTTCATGACAGTCATCTATCCAACTGGAAAAAGCAGATTTGAGACATCTACACTTAACATAGAGCTCAAAGTCTCTGCTCTGAGCATCACCTCTAAGAAGAAAGGACTTTGTAAGAAAGTGCAAGTCACAAGAAGAGCCACAGCTCTCCTGAGTTATCTTTAAGTTTGGGGGGACTTCAGGTTTATAGAAAGTTCCTTGTAGAAATTCTAAATCTTACTAATATCTCTTTCTGGTTATACTTCTAACCTCCTTTTCACATTGAAGGTTCAGCTTGACGAAAGGTGGAAAGATGTTTGTAAGCGCAATGTGGAAATGTCATCAGATCGCTGCAGAGCGTTACTTCAGGACATTTTCAGACCTCTGGAAGAGGCTCTGAGACAAGGCACCTACTCTAAGCCCGGAGGCTACATCCTCTTCATTAAGGAGACACAAAGCCTGAAGGAAAGGTACCTTGAAGAACCAAGGAAGGGGATGCAGGTGAGCAGGAGATGGGTATGCGTGTACCCCGAGAGAGTGCTTATTGGTCTTCTGGGGATTCCAAGTATGACCATGAGTGAAAAACAACTGAATAGGTGTCTATACAGCACTTGCTCTATTATTGAACAAAATAAGAAACGATTTCATAATTTTGTAATTCTTATTTTTTAAAATAAATGTGCATAATGTATAGCCTCTGTCTCAGACTAGTCCTGATTATGCCCAAATTTAATTGTAATTCAATTTTGAGATTCATCATGAGATCAACACACCGTTACAAATGACAATTTGATGTTTCAGAGGACTTAAGCCACTGTCTGTTGCTTAAATAAAAGGGACGATTTGTTAGTTTGGCCACAAAACTGGCTTGTAAAGAGAGCTCAAACATTCAGAATGTGATTTTTTTTTCTGATTGAGGCTCTGAGTTTCTTCCATGTTCAGATCACAAAAACCATGACAAACTCGGAAAGCACAGACCTCAGTCTAAGATGGGGCAGATGCTGCTCTCCGGCGTGGGTCCTGGCTGGGTGTCTTGGAACACACACTCCTTCCTGTGGCAGGGAATCTTGGCACAGCAAGACCAATGCAAACATTTTCTAGAGTGCAGCAAGGGGATGTGCTGCCCTCATTTCTTCCTGCTGACTCTGTTCTCCGCACTCGCAGGCTGAAGAGGTTCTGCAAGCATATCTGCAGGGCCAGAAGGCTGTCGGGGACACCATTTTACAGGCAGACCAGAATCTGACAGCCAAGGAAAAGGAGATCGAAAGTAAGGATGCTCATAGAATCTCTCCAAAGTTACATGCTCTTTAGCGTTAAAATGGTGACTGCTAATGCAGGAAAAACAAAACTGAAAAACAACAACATACCATCATCCAGAACACCAAAGACCTTGCATTATTCACCTGGAACCAGACCAGCCAAATCTCTCCCCATCCTAAAGCTCAAGGAACACTGCAGAAGAGGGGGCAGCAAGATTGTAAGAGCCTGAAGATGGGGAGGACCAACGATATACAAGATACTCCACACAAGTTAGGGCTGCAGCAGCCAGAACTGGACTTTGCCTGACCTGCACAGTGGCTGACATGTCAATGATTCTCCCAAAAGTCTAGCGTGGA
Source organism: Typhlomys cinereus (assembly GCA_023101885.1). Taxonomy (NCBI): domain Eukaryota; kingdom Metazoa; phylum Chordata; class Mammalia; order Rodentia; family Platacanthomyidae; genus Typhlomys; species Typhlomys cinereus. The sequence continues at coordinate 7,339,909 of JALPQD010000064.1, read as the reverse complement.
TCACAAGGAAGAAGGTTCTAGGCATTAGGATCCTTAGGGGCAAGGAATTAAGCAGTCATAATAGAGTTTCCATACTAAAGGGGAGCCCAAGAAGAGGCTCTAGGCTATGCCACTAAGTCCTGAACCCTCACTAGGATGGAGGACTCAAAGGGAGGTTTGGTGTTCACATAAAGGAATGCTCCAGGAGATGGGAGGGAAGAAGGTGGAGGGGAGAGGGTGTGAAAGGAAGGGGGAAAGGGAGAGAGTGCAAGGGGGGATGACTGGGGAAGAGAGAGGGAGGGAGAGGACAGGGATACCTATTGAGCTTCTATGATTAAGAAAAAAGTAAAATGTGGCAGAAAAAATGGTGGCTGCTAAACTGAAGCACTAATAATAATAATAATAATAATAATAATAATAATAACAAAAAACATGGCATACCCTGAAGTCTTTTCTGATCATGACACACGCAGTCACTCACTTTATTGATAGTTACTCTAGGAGAAAGATAGCCCCAGGAAATGCTTTCTATCAAATAGTGGCGACAAGAGCATGTGAATGGAAAACACACGGAACAAGGTCTGATTCCTTGCACCACACTACCATAGACAGCTGACATAAGAAACATAAAGGCATGAATTGTGACTCTGGAGAACAATGTACAAATTCAGGACTGCAGAATGGCCGAGAGAACTCTCCTTCTTGGATCCCCTAGCTGCCTCCTCTCTGCATTGCCACATGGTAGGGAGACTGATTTTGGGTCTCATTTTCCTACAACAGCCTACTGTCTCATGATCTCATGTAAATCTAATTACCAACCCAAAGATCCACTTCTTTATACCAGCAATTGTGAATAATGGCTTAACTTTAGGAATTCAGAGGGCCCAATAATATCCAGTGCCTTCACACTGCAAATTTGCATATTTTTCTCTTGCTCAGTGGAACGTATAAAAGCTGAATCTGCACTGGCCACTGCAAAGATGTTAGAAGAAACACAGAAGAGGAATGAGCAGTTGAGGGAGCAGAGAGAGAAGAGCTACCAGGAACATGTGCAGCAGCTGACTCAGAAGATGGAGAAGGACAGGGCGCAGCTGATGGAAGAGCAGAAGAGAATCTACGCTCTTCAACTTCAGGTATGTCCTGGTTTTGTCCTTCAGAATCCTGAATGTTCTGGATTGTATCTCATGGAAAAGTATCTAGCTTTAGCAAGTAGCGATTCTGTTTCTGCCACACCATAGATATCTTTATTTCGGGAAATACCTCAATGATTGGAGAGAACACTTGTCACAGTGTTTCGACATCCAGGCCCCTAGCTCCTCCCTGTTCTCCACCCCTTCTCTAATGGAGTGTTGAACCAAGATCTCAGTTTGGAAATGTCCTATGAGACCTAGCAGTTCAAGGCACCCTGATGAATTAGCTCTTGCTGATACCAAATTTTAGGAACCTGTCTAGAATTCCCTAGCCAGACGTGCCCCTTATTCTGAGATTCACATACTCACACATGCTTGGATCCCAACTATTCTTCTGCATAAAAAATTGTCTGTCAGGGCTGGAGATGGCTCAGAGACTAAGACTCTGTCTCACAAGTAGATGGTCCTGAGTTCAGATCCCAGGTTCCACATAAAAACACCAGGTAGAAACAGCTGCAGCCTGCACTTCTGAGCAGACCCTGGGAAATCCCAGAGGGGAGCAGAAAGGAGATGGAAGCAATCCAGGATGATTCCCAAAGTCACCCTTGGTCCACAGGGACACACACTTCTGACACTCACACACACACACACACACACACACACACACACACACGCACGCTCCAATAAAGTTTTTTTTAAAAATTGTCAGTTTCCATAGACAACGGTTCCACAACTTCCATAGGTTTCTGTGGTGCTCACGTCTGTTGCCGATTAAGGAATAAGGAAAAGAAACAGAAAATATGAATGTTAAAAAAAACACGTCTGGGCCTGGAGAGGTGGCTCAGGGGTTAAGCCTCTGCCTTGCAGGCGGAAGGTCCTGAGTTCGGATCCCAGATCCCACGTATAGACGCCAGGCCGAAGCGGGGGCAGCCTGCGCTTCTGGTCCTGGTAGGGCGGAGCCTGTGAATCCCGGGGCAGAAGGAGGTGGAGGCGTCGAGGCGTCCATGGTGGTTCGCGAATTCGTCCGTGGTTCTACACACACACACACACACACACACACACACACACACACACATACACACGCGCGCGCGCGCGCGCGCACATACATACGCACACACGCACAATTGTATAAATAAATAAAAAAATTCTTTAAAAAAAAACACGTCTGGTACATAGCTAGCTAAGTCCATATACACAGAGCCTGTGCCTGTGCTTTAGAAGGCCAAATGTAAATGAAAAATTATATTATGTGATTGACAGTTGAAGTAAACACATTTGTATAAATTGAGATGCAATAAATAAGTTCTATGAGGATCTATGAATCCCAGAATAAAATCCTAATGGATTGGTAAGGGGAAGAAAGGGAGACAGGAATAAGTGGGGGACAGAAGGAATCAGGAATTAATACTCAATATGCTTGTAAAACTAAAAAAAAAAAAACTTAACTAAAAAAATAAAACAGGGCTGGAGATCATGTAAACCAGTCCAAAGTCCAAGACCACATGATACTCTCGATAGATGCAGAAAAAGCCTTTGACAAGATCCAACAGCCTTTTATGATCAAAACGCTAGAGACAGTAGGAATGGAAGGAATCTTTATCAATATAATAAAAACTGTATACAACAAGCCCACAGCAAGGATTATGCTCAATGGGGAACAATTGGAAGCATTCCCACTTCGATCAGGAACTAGACAAGGCTGTCCACTCTCACCACTTCTATTCAATATTGTACTTGAAGTCTTAGCTGAAGCCATAAGACAAGAAAGGGACATAAGAGGGATTCAAATCGGCAAGGAAGAAGTCGAGCTATCCCTATTTGTAGATGACATGATCTTATACCTGAGGGATCCCAAAAACTCCACCAGGAAGCTCCTGGAACTAATTGAGAAGTTCAGCAGGATGGCAGGATACAAAATAAATGTGCAAAAATCAGAGGCCTTCCTATATGCCCAGAACGAAAGAAGTGAAAAAGCCCTGAGAGAAACAATCCCATTTACTGTAGCCCCTAAAAAAAATGAAATACCTTGGTATAAACCTAACCAAGGAGGTAAAAGACCTTTACAATGAAAACTTTAAAACCCTAAAGAAAGAAATTGCTGAAGGCATCAGAAGGTGGAAAGACCTCCCATGCTCCTGGATTGGCAGAATCAACATCGTAAAAATGACCATCCTACCAAAGGCAATATACAAATTCAATGCTATACCAATTCAAATCCCAAAGCAATTCTTTAAAGAAGTTGACCAATTAATCTCAAAATTCATATGGAGGCACAAAAGACCCAGGATAGCAAAGACAATCCTGAGTAACAAAAACACAGCTGGAGGTATTACCATACCGAACCTTAGTCTATATTACAAATCCATAGTTGTAAAAACAGCCTGGTACTGGCTCCAAAATAGACACACAGATCAATGGATAAGGGTTGAGGACCCAGATATAAGCCCACAAAAATACAGCCATTTGATCTTCGACAAAGGGGCCCAAAGAATCCAATGGAAAAAGAACAGCATCTTCAACAAATGGTGCTGGCAAAACTGGATCTCCACATGCAGAAGATTAAAGCTGGACCCGTACTTGTCACCATGTACAAGACTTAATTCCAAATGGATCAAGGACCTTGATATCAGGCCAGAGACTATAAAAACCATAGTTGAAAGGATAGGGAACTCCCTTGAGCTGATTGGGCTAGGCCAACATTTCCTAAACAGACATCCAATGGCACAGTCACTGCTACCAACTCTCAACGGTTGGGATCTTGTGAAATTAAAGAGCTTCTGTTCAGATAAAGAGATTGTTACATGAGCTCAAAGGCAACCCACAGAATGGGAGAAAATCTTCACTAACCACATATCTGATAGAGCTCTACTGTCCAGAGTGCACAAAGAACTTAGAAAATTAAACACCAGGAAACCAATGGCCCAATTAAAAAATGGGCCCTGGAACTTCAAAGAAATTTTACCAGAGATGAAATTAAAATGTCTAACAAATATCTTTAAAAATGCTCCACTTCTTTAGCCATCAGGGAAATGCAAATCAAAACCTCCCTGAGATATCATCTTACCCCGGTCAGGATGGCAAAAATCCACAATACAAACAACAACAAGTGCTGGAGAGGATGTGGAGAGAGGGGAACTCTGCTACATTGCTGGTGGGAATGCAGGCTCATACAGCCATTCTGGCGAGCCGTCTGGAGATTCTTAAAGAAATTAAAGATTGAAATGCCATATGACCCTGCTATTCCACTTTTGGAAATAACCCCCCATGCTATCGCCTCGATAGTACAAGCACAACTATGTTCATAGCAGCACTGTTTACAATAGCAAAGTCATGGAATCAACCTAAATGTCCAACAGTTGACGAGTGGATAAGGAAACTTTGGTACATCTATACAATGGAGTACTACTCAGCCATCAAAAATGATGAATTACTGGAATTTGCTGGGAAATGAATGTCATTAGAAACAATTATATTAAGTGAAGTATCCCAATCCCAGAAAGTTAAGTGCTGTATGTACTCCCTAATAGGTGGCTCCTAGTACCAAACTCACCCAGCCCACATTGAGACACTCAAGGGTAAACCTATGTAATACGGTAATTGCAAGGATTGTGAATAGGAGGGATGGGGTTGGAGGACCACACCAGACACAAGGAGAGAGGGGACCATGTTACAGCAGAGAAAATCTACCTCCAAGGAATGCAAGTAAGTAATGACACCTGGTTAAGTTCACAGACGTTCGTTCCTGATCATGTACAACTGAGGGGGTATGATCTCACCAGAAGGGGAGGGCATATAGTCTGGCAGATGAAAAGAGATCATTTTGCAAATGGGTGACTGATCCCTCCCACACCGAGGTTTCTTGCTTTTATTACATCTACCCTTCAATGTGCTATTATAATAAGACTCCAGTTTAACAGTTTTTTGTCTCTGACCAGGGGGTGACATACAGTGCCCATCAGGATGGAGTGAAGGGCATTGCAGGAGCAGCAAAACTGCAAAAGAAAATCAACAAACCACAATCCAGAACTTCAGAGACTCTATATCATCCACATAGAACTAAGCCAGCCTAATCTCCCCCCTTCCTGAAGCTCAGGGACATTTGCAGAAGAGGGGGCAGTAAGATTGTAAGAGCAAAAGGATGGGGGGAGCAATGATTTGAAGAGTCTCCACACTAGATAGGGCTGAAGCAATCATAATGGGACTTTGCATGCCCTGCGCCATGTCCGTCACACTATTGACCTTACAAAGTCTAATATCGGCTAAAGGCACCAAGATCCTTGGAGGCAAGGGATTGATGGCCACAGTAGTGTTCCTATGCTTAAGGGGAACACGAGAAAGGGTTCAGGGAAATGCCACTGGGTCCTTTTACATCATCGGAAAGGAGGACCAAAAGGAGAGTTAGACATACACAATAAAGGACTCTCTGGGAATTGGGGGGGAGGCACTGGGAGATGGGGAGGAAGGGAGGGGGAGCAGGGGGTTCGGGGTGAGGAGGAGGGGGGAGGGAACTGGTCTACCTATTAAGTTTGTATGAGCGGAAATAATAATAAAAAATGTTAAAAAAAAAAAACAGGGCTGGAGAGAGGGCTTAGGGGTTAAGACTCAGTCTCCCAAGCAGAAGGTCCTGAGTTCAGATCCCAGGTTCCACTTTAAAAATGCCAGGCAGAAACTGCGGTGGCCTTCATTTCAGTTCTGGTAGGTGAAATTTGGGAAATTTCAGTGTGAAGCAAGAAGGAGGTGGAAGCAATCCAGGATGATTCCCAAAGTCACCCTTGGCCTCCACAGGGAAACACAATGTCCTGTGACACATACACACACACACACACACACACACACACACACACACACACACAACTAAATTTTTAAAAAGTTAAAAAGCACTAAGAGAATAAAATAATCCTTTGGCTTAAAAAAGGTCATTTTTATCCTAAGGAAGAAAAAAATACTAGAAACACATAAGCAAGATTGAAAAGATTAGACTGAAGGACAGAACCTGGAAAAAATGTCAAAACTCTTGAGAAATTATTAAAAATTTTAAAAAATAAGCACTAATTTAGAATTTATGCAATGAATTTTATAATCTTATTTCATTGGTGCTAAGTTCAATATTTCCTTTATTTGCTAGGAACAGAAACAATTACTGAAGGAGGGATTCAGAGAGGAGAGCAGAAAACTCCAAGAAGAAATGAAGAATATGGAGAAGAGACACCAAAGAACAAGTATGATCATCTGCACACCCATTGCGAAATACACATTCACAGATCAGCGTTTCCTCACTCACACCAAAGTTCAAGTCAAAGATGACTCTAGGGTGCTGGACAGCTATTGCTACTGTACCATTGAAGTCTTGATACTTGTGCTCTATTAGGCCACAAATTGGCAAAAGTGAAACACTTACAAAACCATCTTCTCATTTGAATTTATGCTTCTCAGTATTACTAGTGATTAGCATGATATTTATACTTTTTTGTACTTTAATCAATCTCATTTTCTGTTGGAGAGACTGTAAATTGTATAACTAAGCTGCATATTAAAATGAAGAGTCTGCTATCAAGGGGCTTCTGATAGCAGACTTTTTCTTCATTTGTCATGCTCTTGGGCTTTTCAAACCAATTCTCTTACTCCAGGGTATATGTGTACTGAAGGGTTAACCACTTCTTTAGGCACAGCCGAGGATCACACCTGCAAAGGATTCACAGAATATGCATAGTGATGTTTAAGTGGAAAACCTTACTCACTGCTACTGTCAACATAGAGTAGTTTCAACAACAAACCATAATTAAGAGCACCAAAGACTCTACAATATTCACTCAGAACCAGACAAGCCAAATCTCTCCCCATCCTAAAGCTCAGGGAACCTTGCTGAAGAGGGGGCAGTGAGATTGTAAGAGCCTAAAGATGGAGAGGACCGATGACAGGCAAGATACTCCACACAAGTCAGGGCTGCAGCAGCCAGGATAGAGCCACATTGTGGCTTGGACCTTGCCTGAGCTGCACAATGGTTGACAAGTCAACAACCCCCCAAAGTCTGGCACAAATCATAGGGGAGAAGGCTTCAGGCACTAGGATCCTTAGGGGCTAGGGGTTAAACAGTTATAATAGACTTCCCATGCTAGCAGGCAGCCCAAGAAGGGGCCCCAAGCAAGGCCACTGAACCCTCACTAGTGTAGAAGACTCCGAGGGAAATTCAGCCCCCACATAAATAGATGCTCTGGAGGCCGGGAATGAGAAAGCAAAAAGCACCAAGAGAGGAGGAGGGAGGAAAAAGGGATGACAGGGAGTGGGAGGAGAGTGAAAAGAGGCAGAGAAAGTGGAATGCGGGAAAACAGGAGGGAAGGAAGAGGGAGGGAGAAGAAGGAGGATACTTTTTGCTTGTATACTTAGGCAAAAAATTATAAAAAAAAAAGTAGAGGAGTTTTAATAAGCAGCTTATGTACAGCTAACAACTGGGTAAAAATCACATGACTTATTGGAAAAGGGGTTACACAATAGAAACTAAATTGAGGAAGAGCTGACATTGAAGGAAGTGTATATATGAGAGAAAGTTGAAGTGTCTCTGTATGTATAAGCTTTTGAGTAATTAGTGGTTGTTCTCATACATAGATCAAGAATGAATGAAAAAAGAATAGAAAATATGAGCCTTCACACCTAAAACAATGTTTCAGTGTGATATGTTATTCCAGAGGCATTATGGTTCTGCCAAAGGAAACATTTGTGTCTCAGAACTTCATTTATCCACTAGTAACAGAATGAATGCATGTTAGAGAAAGGAGATCACAAAGGAATCTTAGCAGTTTTTCTTCTTTTTCCTCCACAGTAAGTAATATGAAAAGTCATTCTTCCCAGACTTTAGCAAACATGTTGGAGAAAATGCAAACAAACTATGAACGGATACTGGAAGATAAATACAGAAGTCATCAGACAGATGTGAAGCAGTTGATGGAGAAGATAGAGCAGCAAATGGCTCAGAACAAGGTAAAGCAAAAGTGGATAAAGACCACTATACTTGAGGTGATACATTGGACAATGACCACTATACTTACTATACTTAAGGTAATACATTGTATCTTTATAATTTACTCATCCAAACTCCAGGGATAGGAGACTTTGATTTTAGCTTAATGTACCTTGTCTAGGCAAAGTAGTATTGAATACAGACACCGGACTACAGCTTTCTATAGTTTTATTTCCTCTGTGTCTCTATCTCTGCCAATATACAATTGCTGAAGACTGTGCCTGCGCTATTAGATTGCTTGGTATACAGTGATGACACAGAGCTAATCAGGAATCCTGCAGAAATTCTTTATGTACAGGGCACATTTCCTCTTCATCTAATGACACCAAAGCTATTATCTCTTTGAGAGAATTATGGTTGCACCAGAGAAAAGGAATTGTGTTGTCACAGATCATGGGAAAATATCCAGGGACTATTTCCTGTCTAGTGGAAGTGATGGTGGGCTTGTTTTTATCACACAAGCCATGAGTTTCACCCTGAGGAGAAAGAAGACAAAGTGACTCTCTGCAGAGTCACTGGTTTGGTGCCTTTGCTGCTACCTGCTGTTCTTTGAGCCCACCTAGATCTGACCATCATGGACATGAGCTGGAAGAGACCCTGGGCCACTGTAACCCTAGTCTCTTCAGTTTCCTCTTCTCTCCTTTTTTTTTGAATGATAATTGTTATTCTTCTTTAATCATAATACATGTATACAATGCATTTTATCATAGCTACCCTTCTCTCCCTCCCTCTTCCCCAAGACATTCCACCAGCATGTCCGTCTCCCACCATTATGTCTTCGTGCTTTCAATTAGACTACAAAATAAAATAATACATAAGCAACAAAATAAAATATATTTGGGATGTAGATAGTTATTGTGACTGGACTTCTAGCTCCACATGGTTAAGAACACTTGATAAAGAGCAGCAGTTTGTCTGTCTCCTAGAAGAGTAAGTTCATGGTGTGAGCTCATAGAGCCCCGGCCCAGAGAGGCCATCCACGTTGTGGGAACACAGAGCCTTGCCATCTTCATATTGACTCGTGGAACTCTGGCCTAGGAGACAATCCATGTCGCAAGCCTAGGGAACCAGGCCTTGAGAGGCCATTCACGTGTGGAAATCTAGGCTTTGCCAAGAGGTGTGGTATGTGTGTCTACCAATAATTCAGATGTTCACAGGTCAAAACACTGAATGCAGAATTAGTCCCTCTTATCTCTGCCACCACTTAACACTCATGTAACACCAGGCGCAAGGGCAGTTCCTCTGGGGGCGTGAACTTTTTTTTCTTATTCATCATAATCCCAGCAGAGTCTTGCAGGCGTCAACTGAACTTCAGCCTGAGACAATCCCTGTGCTTCCCAGCAGCAGGGAGAGATCCTTCCAGCAGTCGCTGTTCTGAGATGAACATCCGGGCTCTAAAAGGGGGCTGCTGAATGGGGAAAGCCTGTCACACAGAGATTATGGTCCATGAACCCTGAAGAAAGTGTATCACTCAACACATAGAAAAAATAATTCAAGCCCCTTCACAAAGTGCTTTAAGTGCATGAAATGTTGCATTGTAAATTAATTACACAAAACCATTTTCTCATCTTTTCATGTTGCCAGATAGCTTTTAGTTAGTTAGTCAGTCAGTTAGCTGGAGATATTAGAGATAGGGTCTCTACTTAGGAAAAGATGGTCTTGAATTCAAGAGCCTCCCACCTCAGTCCCACGTCTGCAGTTACAGGCACGCACCCTCCCTGCTCTGGGATCTTTTCTTGGCTGAGGAAAAGGCCCCTCTTGACCTTCTGAGGAGCCTGCATCCTGATGACAGCGGTGGGGCCGACACCCATCTTCCCTCCAGCAGTGGCTAAGGCTCCTCTTCCCAGTGTCCTCGCCAGCATTCGTTGTTTGCAGAAAGTGACTCTAACTGGGGTGGTAGCACAAACTTAGCTCTGCACTTTCTCTTTTCAGGAGAAGGAGGACTCTCTCAACAAGAAACTCAAGAAGCATGAGGAACAGATCCAAGAGCTCAAGAAGAAGAGTTGTTCTCTGATGTAAAAAGTCAAAATACCTTAACTTTCTCTTCTGTTCTTTCATTTGGGGGATCAATTTTAAGGATCAACTTCAGATTTTCTCATATACTCATATACTCACATACTTTATACTCATATACTCATATTTCTCGATAAATTCAGACTAATAAAGTTGGCAAAGGTTAAGTGTGTGTTGATTATACAAAGTGGGGGATGTCGTTGTGATATTTCCATAGATAGATATACAGTTCATATACAGGCTTATGAAGAATGGTAACTAATGATTAACAAGATGTTTAAGAGTATCTTATCTGAAATTCTACGTATCTATAATAAGGAGATTTTCAGATACATGAATGAGATGCATATAGAATCATCTTGTGGGCTGGAGAGATGGCTCAGAGATTAATCCTCTGACTCAAAAACAGAAGGACCTAAGTTTATGGATCCCACATAAAATGCCAAGTAGAAATGGCCGAGGTATGCACTTCAACTTCAAAGCAAAAGCAAAGAGGAAGTATTAGAGTGATTCCCAAAGTTATCCTTGGGCCTCCACAGGCACACACAGTGCTCTCTGAAAAGCACACATACACACACACACACACACACACACACACACACACACACACACACTCATAGATAGATAGATAGATGGCTAGATAGATAGCTAGATAGATAGATGATAGATAGATAGATAGATAGATAGATAGATAGATAGATAGATAGATAGATAGATAGATAGATAAAGCTGTGTTGTGCTTTGGATGTGAATCATCCCACCCAGGCTCATGTTTTTGACCACTTGGCACCCAGCTGGTGGTGCTGGTTTGAGGGGTCATGCTAGAAGGTGAGGTCTTCCTGACCTCAGATACATGAATGAGATGCATATAGAATCATCCTTCCTGAAGAAGTGGACCTAGTCCAGGGAGAACCTTGACATTCACAGTTTGGACAACTTCCTGTCGTGTTGTCCCTGCTTCCTTATCTGCTGAGATGTGAACAAGCACTTGCTCAGGCTCCCGCAGCACTGCCGGCTGACGTGTCTTCCTCACTATGATGGACTTCGTGCCCTCAGACCATGAGCCACAGTAAACCTCTCTGATTTGGTTCTGGTCATGTATTTGGTCGTAGAGATAAGTTAACTAACACTGAAAATGTATACCAAAAATAGGGGCCTTCTTGACCACATAGCTTTTTAGCATTCCAAGCTGGATTGTTAGACAAGAATGGAAGAGTTTGGAGCTACAGACTAGGGAAGTCCTAGGACACCTGAAGCGAAACTTAATGGGCATTAGTGGGGTGACCAGAATGCAACTGAAGTATCAGCAGTAAAAATTGTGCTCAGGGAGGTGTTGTGTCAATAAGAGGCTCAGTGGCTGTGGCCTATGGGAGGAGTTCTAGATGCTCTAGCTAGGTAAACTTTGGTCATCGTGGCAGCTGTGCCAGCTTTCCCACAGTTCAACTGGCAAGGTCCCTTGTGGCATGTTGCTTTGCCCTAGTGCCCTCAGTTCTATCAGGGAAGCAAAGAGAGATTGAACCGCAAGGAATGCCATCACATGTTCCAGAGTCACAGTCTTAGACAACCATTCTCACCAGGTTTGTGTGGAAGTCTATCACCACCAGGATATAGCACATCTGGGACCCTCCACCTCTTTTGGACTTTTGCAGCAAATAGCTTTTCACCATGAAATGACTAGATGAAGGAAATCCATGGACCGCGCCATCTCAGTGGGAGTTAGAAGGAGACTTAGGCTTTATGAGCTGAATAAGCATTCTGAGTTGTTGACTTATGCATGTCCTTGTCTACCAGAAACTTCTAGAAGGTTTTACCCAGGAGAAGGTAAATCCAACCACCTGAGGGGCACATGTTGCTGAAGAAAGCTTTGTTGAAAATGAGAGAAGAGGGGCTGGAGAGGTGGCTCAGGAGTTAAGCCTCCGCCTTGCGGGCGGAAGGTCCTGAGTTCGGATCCCAGATCCCACGTATAGACGCCAGGCAGAAGCGGGGGCGGCCTGCGCTTCTGGTCCTGGTAGGGCGGAGCCTGTGAATCCCGGGACAGAAGGAGGTGGAGGTGTCCATGGTGGTTCTCGAGTTCGTCCGTGGTTCTACACATATACAGACACATGCGCACACACACACACACACACACACACACACACACACACACACACACGCGTGCGTGCACACACATATGCACACAATTGAATAAATAATAATAATAAAAAAAATTAAAAAAAAGAAAATGAGAGAAGAGGACAGAAGCTCCTGGATGCTGAGACCATTTTCAGTAAGATCTCTGCTTGTACCTCTCAATGTGTTCTGATTTTCAATCTTAAGCTCCAGAACACAAGAACACCAAGGAAGAAAAACCCCACATCAATTACACATTGCTCCTATATATTAAATATGGAAAATTTCATGAATTGCATGTCAGCCTTGCACAGGGACCACACTAATTCTTTCCATATCATTCCAGTTTTAGTATATGTGTTGCCAGAGCAAGTACATGCTACAGAAATTTTAAGAAGATTATAGCTTCAGTGTTTACTAGTGGGGTCTTAGACTGTGTCAATGCTGAAATAATGGTGGGAAAATCTCGAAGCCACATTGTGGTCACCCTGACCAAAACACAGAGGATCGTGTCCTTCAAGTTATTTGGGGAAAGGAAGTCACAAACCATATCTCTGTAAAAGCAGTAAGTTTTCCACATGCTTGGAGACACACAGCTGCAGTCCTAGAACGTGGGAGGATGAATCAGGGTGGTGAGAACTTCAAGCCAACCTCAGCTTCACAGGTATTACAAGGACAGCCTGAGATATCTGAGACTCTGTTTCAGAAAACCAACCACAGGCAAAAAAAAAAACAAACAATCAAGTGACCCAAGAATTTCTGTAACGGTTACTCTTAACTACTGCTGTGAGAGAACACCCAAAGTCAATCAACTTAAGGGAGAAAGGAAGGTTTATTCAGCTTATGGTTCCAGAGGGAAGGGACAGTCTCCCAAAGCAGAGGTGGCATGGCTGGCTGGCCAAAGCTGGAGGAGGCTAAGTCACCGCAGACATCTTGGAAGCTGAGAGCTGCAAGACTGCTTGCAGCAAAGGCCGACTTCTCCTGGAGGAAGGGTGGGACTAATCCACCTCAAGACCCACCCCTTGTGATTGCCTTCCTCCAGCAAGGCTCCACCTCTCAAGATGCCATGACCTTGCCAAACACATGAGACTGTGGGGGACACATTTCAAACCATGACAGTTTCCTAAACAGAGGCACAAAGTGCATGGAGATCATCACCCTCAAGTGGGAGCCGTTGCTGTCAGGGTCGCCCAGTCTTGTGAAATGACTGCTGAGATGTGATAGAGAAAATCCAAAACCAAATATAGCTTTGTTCGCAAAACTTTGATTCACAGATTGCTAATTCAACTCACTCAGGAGGACAATGACATTATGAGGAAGCTGACCAGTCAGAATTTGGAAGGTTTGGTCTTCCAGTCCTCTTGTGACAACAGGGGAACACGGCTGCTCATTTTTCAACTCTGCATTTTGCTTATTGCCAATTATACATGGATGCACGTTAGCATGGAAATAGAGTGATTGATTGATTAAGAGGGAAGAGAGTGGGAAAGAGAGAGAGAAAGTGAGTCAGAGACAGATGGAGATAGCCCAGACACATATAAAGGTCAGAGAATAAATTTCAAGCCAGTTTTCTTCTTCTTTGTGGGCTCCAAGGATCAGGTTTAGGCACAGGAGCCTTTAACCGTTGAGCTATCTTCCTGTCCCCAGTTTACCATTGACTATTTGCTGCTTTAAAAAAGAAAAACTACTCAATATCTACAACTGTACGCTATAGAAATAAAAGATTACATCTATGTACAACTATGAAAAAGAAATTCATCCCAGACAATTGTGTTAGAATTTATTTACGCTGACTCTCCTGATGGTTACCGATGAGCAACGAAGTTCTGCAAAAGGAATGTTACTCATTTAGTCTTGAGTAATTTGAGGGTTAATTTTGTGATATAAAGTCAATTCAAGGACTTGAGAGATGGCTCAGGGGTTAAGGCCTTTGTCTTGCAGGCAAAAGGCAAAAGGATCTGAGTTCGAATCCCAGATCCCATGGAAAAACTCTGGACAGAAATGGTGGTGGCCTGTACTTCCGATCCTGGAAGACAAAACCTGGAAAACCCCAGAGCAAGCAGTAAGGAGGTGGAGCAATCCAGTGTGATTCCCAAAGTCGCCTTGGGCCTCCACAGACACACACACTCAAGTGCCAATTTACACACAGCCATGCACACAGATACGCACATGCAATAATAAATTAAATAATTTTTATTCAATTATGCATGTGTGCGTATGTGTATGTGCGTGTGTATAGAACCACGGGCGAATTCGGGAACCACCATGGACCGACTCCACTTTCTCCTTGTCCTGCTTCCGCCCAGAGTCTATACGTGGGGTCTAGGATCCGAACTCAGGACCTTCTGCCTGCAAGGCAGAGGCTTAACCCCTGAGCCGTCTCTCCAGCCCCATAATTAACTAATTTTTTTTAAATGTCAGTTCTTTCAGGCTCGTGTCATGTATGAGCAGGACAGTTCAGAGTGAAAACAGAACCAGAACCAAAGTCAAAGGAACAAGACTGCTTTATTCAGATAGAATTAATACCGAAGTGAGGGGCAACGCTTCTTAGGAGCAGTAAGGAGCTATGTCTCCAGATCCGGGAAGATGGAGTCTTTTACTCAAGGGAGTAAAGGTCTGGGATGCGGGAAATGTCTACATGCTTAGACAGTATTTGGGGGTTGATTAGATTTATGGACTAAGAGTCCTGTGATGGTCAATAGATTTACAGATTTTATCAGCAAACAAGCTGCAGAGGAGGGGGGCGGGGGGGGTAGGTTTTACAAGGGAATTGATGTTTTCTATTGGGAAAGAGAGAAGAAAAAAGAGGATCATCGATGCATTCAAATTCAAAATAAAACTTCTTATATTATTTATTAGCTTTGGATTTCTCTGTTTAAAATCCAGGTTTAAATTTTCTCATTGCTTCGGATAATTAAAGGTTTTTTATTAATTTTTTTTAAGGCAAGGCAACTCTTACTGGGATGGTATTAAAAGATTGTTTGCTTGGAGTTTCTGGGTTCTGAATCTTTTTGAATTTTTTTTAAAAAAAGACATGTTGGAACAAGTTTCAGACTTGAAATCATTAATTAATTTTGAAAAACCTACACATGTGATTTCTTTCAGAATGATGGTATTAGTTTCTGAGCTTGTCCTTTTCGTGGGAAGTTTAAGATTTTTAAATTTTTTTATTATTATTATTTATTCAATTGTGCGCATGTGTGTGTGTATGTGCACGCGTGTGTGCGTATGTCTGTGTGTGTGTGTCTGTGTATGTGTAGAACCACAGACGAATTCTCGAACCACCATAGGACGCCTCCACCTCCTTCTGCCCCGGGATTCACAGGCTCCGCCCTACCAGGACCAGAAGCGCAGGCCGCCCCCGCTTCTGCCTGGCGTCTATACGTGGGATCTGGGATCCGAACTCAGGACCTTCCGCCTGCAAGGCGAAGGCTTAACTCCTGAGCCACCTCTCCAGCCCCCGAGATTTTTAAAAATTATTTTATAGGGTTTCACAGAAGATATGGTGGATTTTCATCCGCTTAGCAACTGTAAGGCTGTGGGAGTTTTTGAAGTTAGACTGAGTCCTGTTTTCATTGTGAAATGACATTGGCCGTGGTGTTAGTTCTGGCAAGAGATCATGCATAGCTTTCTAGAACAGGCAGTTAGAACAATTTAAAAGAACAGTGCCCCGGATTTTCTCTTGAAAACACCCAACAGAGTTTGGAAGGCTCAGGCATGAGTATGTTGTTCCCTTCTTCCCGCAATTCAAGGCTTCCAGAAACACTGTCCCTAAGTAACGGCATAATTACCTCCCAAGTTGGAAAACAGTTTTTAAGTTCAACTCAAGGTTATCAGAAAGGCATTTCCTGCTTTACATCTGAACTAAAAACCGAAAGGAAAAAAGAGCTTCTCATTCAATGGGCTCATTTCTAGAAAATCAGCTGCTTTCATATTCTCCCAAAGAGACCGGTTTTTTTTTCCTACTTTATTCTTTCAGAGCATCACACATCAATGGACATTTTTCACCTCTTAATAAATCAATCCCATCCCCTTCCTTTTCCTACTTCAGACCTTCTTCCTTATCCTTCTCTCCTACTTTCGTGTTTTGCTGTGTCTATGACCACTGAGTTTCATCTGAGATACATTTCCTGGCTGGTGCCTGAGCGCTTGCTAGGACATGTATATCAATGGATATAACATTGAAGAAAGTATCTCTCCTTTCCCCATCCAGCGTTAATCTTCCAATTGTCTCTCAAGGAAGAGCAGGGTCTCCTGAAATCTTGTCTCTTCCATGATGAAATTTGATAGTTCAAATCTCATGCAGATACTGTGGAAGCAGACGGCCACTGTGACTCCATAGATAATACAAGTCACGTTCAGAATCCGCTGTCTGGCAGCAACCCCCGTCCTCACATACACAACCTCAGGCTCTTATGTTCTTACTGCCTCTTCTGCAATGTTCCCTGAACCACAGGGTGAAGAGTGATTCAAATGTCCTGTGAAGGTCAAACAGTTCACATCACTTCTTTTCTGTTTTTTAGATATAAAGATATGGCATCAAATCGCCTTGAAAACATAGATACAAGAGTTTTCACACTTGATCTAGAAGCTTCCTTTGGTGATGCAAGGTATTTAATACAGAATAAGTGTCTAAAATCTAAGCTCAGCAAATGGCATGAAAAGTGTTCACAGTGAAGAAAACACGGTGACAAAGATGCCTCTTCAGGTTCTTTCCAGACTTGGTATTCTTAAAATGAAAACATCTGTAATTCATGGGACAAAATGCTGCCAGGCTGAGAGAGGCATCAAAACCCTAGAGACTTCAAGACAAATAATTGAACTACCAATCCACGTCTCCCTGTCCCTGTGCTGTGCTGCACCACTGCGCCCAAAACAAGCATTTATCTTATTGTATTTTAATTTGCACACTCTTCACACACACACACACACACGCACACACACGCACGCACGCACGCACGCATCCAGAGTCTCTTATATGTAGCAGAATAGATATTGGGATAACTTGTTATGGAAAAGTAAAAGGACAGCTTCTTTCTTTAACAACTCACTTGAAATTTTGATAAAAAGATGTGTGCATTTGAGTGTCTTGCATGAGGAGGAAAGTTAAAGAATACAAGTATGCTTAGGACCCTAGGCAGCACCTGACTAATTTTATCTGCTCCAGGAAGAGAAGCAAATAAGTAACACAGATAAATTAGAAGTAGGGAGATGAGAGTGAGCCAGTGTGATAGAAAGGGGGGGAGGGGATTCAATGGGTTGGAAAGGCCCCAGTGCCACTCAAAGTTGGGACAGAGCTTCTTAAAAAAAAAAAAACACTGACCCCTCACCTTAAGTAAAAGCTATTATAATATACAATATTGTATAGTAATATAATATATAACACTATTTTTTGCATATGTATGTACTACTCGGGCATGCTTTGCATTGCCTGTTTTTAGCAATAAGGCTTTGAAGCATTCCTTCTAGGTCCGTATCAGTAAACTTTTATATACACAGTAACAGATCATTTTACCTCTAGTACAAAAGCCTTGGGACCAGACAGTGCCCCAGTGTGATCTCACCTACCCTGGGAATCTACGCAGGGTAATGAGAAGAATTCCCCTTGACCACCTATCTCCTCTGGAAGGGCACGCAGTGTGAGGCATTAAGTTATTATAGGTGTATGTTGCCCAGACATCTATATCAAATACAAGTTTAATTTTCTCTCACCAGAAGTAAGGTTGAGTCACCCTGGACACCACACTGGAAGGTCTCAACCCAGCAACCAATCTAAAACTTCGGAGTCTATCTGGACTCCTTACTCCGCTTCCTTTGCCTTCTTTAGCATGCCGTTCAAGCGTCCATCCCCAGCCTACAGTGACCCGCGTTTCATTGCTGCAGGTAGCCTGAACATGAAGAGCTGCCCTCTCCACTCAGTGCACTTCTTGCCCAAGATTTATAAGTCAAATCTCTGAATTTGTTTCCTTGCAATGCAGAATGTTGAACTTTCATCTTCTTGCTGAAGGATCCAAGGCAACGTTTTTCCAGGAGCCCCTGGGAATACATAGGGACCTGGCATCCCTGTGAGGATAGATGGACAGGCAGGCAATATACTGACAGGCACCAGACAAAGGCCATTAAAGCATCTACCAACATAAGCACATTCTCCTGAGCTGTGGATAGGACACACAGACCTGAAGCTTCTGCCCTGAACAAGAGCTATCCTGTGATTGACTTGCTGTAAATACCTGCGACCAATTCTTCTCAGTTTCTTGGTGGAATAAAGATTGTGTTATGGTACTAGAATCCCAGTTTTTCACCTTGTATGCTTATATGTTAGAAAAATGAGGTTTTGATGTAATAGATGGCTTTAGAATAGTCCACAAGAATAAGTATTTGAGTGAGAACTCTGAAATTAAATTCATAGGAAAAACAATAGGGGAACATAGATCTTCTTGGGGTGACTTAAATTTTATTATTACTATATATGTGTTATGACAGAATGCCCTAGAACCTGAGTTTCCTTCACAAAATTGAACTATGAATTAATCATGAGCTAAAGATGATGTGGTATCAAAGATTAAGGATTAAACCCCTTCAAAAAAAACTAAAAGAAAACAGTTTAAATGTACATCACTGGGCAAATGACAAATATTAAAATCACAAACTCATATTAAATAATTAAACACATATACATCCATAAACACATATAACACGAAATCCCACCCTCTACAAACATCTGTAAAAGGAAAAGTGAGCTAATGAAAGTGGAAATTACACAGGTTTATAAAAGTCATAATTTTTATAATAAAATAAGTGAAGTTATCCAGAGCTGAGGGATGAATAACACAGTGGTTAAAGCACTTGCCATACAAGCAGAAGAACTGGAGTTTGAATCCCTAGATTCTGTGTAAAATATAAAACATCTGGCAAGACGGCAGCCTGCTTGAAATTCCAGCTCCACAGAAGAACCTGGGAATCTCCAGGACAAACTGACTGGCCAGACAAGCCCTATATGCAATTTCTGGGTTTAATTAGAGGTCACCCCCAAACGAATGAGGTGAAAGAGAGGTTGAAGATGATTCCTGATGCCAACTCCTGACCTCCCCGCATGCAGGTACACACAGGCTTGGGCGTCTCCACATATATGTGACCACACACATGCAAAACACACACACACAGCTCCTACACACATGCATATGAAAATGGAAAAGAAAAAACAATATCCGGAACAAATACATATTTCAAGTTTGGGAAATGTGCTTTGCATTAAATAGTTAATTGGTAAATTTCATAGCTCAGTAGGAGCCTAACTGTGCAAAGAATTTTATGTACATTACATCAATTTGCTGTCACCCAACGTGATGAGTTGGGTGCGGAGGGGCTCTGATGTGTCCACCCCTTGACAATGAGGCCCAGGGAACACGCCGCTCAAGAAGGGCATGCCTCAAAAGGATGCTCCAGCGGATGGGAGGGAGGGAGAGGCAGTGCGAGGGGGGAGGGAGTGAGGGGGTGAAAGGAAGGAGAGTGCAAGGGGGACGATGGGGAGGAGAGGAGGGAGGGAGAGGACAGGGGTACTTATTGAGCTTGTATGAGTAGAAAAAAATTAAAATGTGGGAGAAAAAAAAAAGGCATGCTTGTCTACAAGGTCGTGTCCGCACCGTCCCCTGGTGGACGCCTTCCTCGCGTCCTGAACTTCTTTAGAAGCGTGGCAAGAGGCGTGGACGGGTCAGATGTCTTTCTTGCTCTGTATTTTGGGGTCCAGATCATTTATCCTGCTTCTTCCAGGTCCTTAATCCCACCCCCAAGGAACCCTCAAGGCAGCAAACAAGAAAAATAAAGGGTCCCATAATCCCTGTCATGAGACCACTCTAATCCCGATGTCCTGCTCCAAGGATCCTTGGTCTCTTGGGTCTTTATTCTCCAAGGAACTGGGAATCTGACTCTCCCTTTCCTTAGTACTACTCTTGTTCATCTTTGATGCATTTCTCATTTGATGCAAAGAAAGACCCAACACTTAGCCTCATGGGTCCGTGACATATTTTTGTCCAAAAATCTTCTCTTCTCAACCACATATGCTTCCTAATCTCAAAACCAAACAAGCCACATGACATGCTCCATATTGTCATGCCATAGTAAATTTTCCATCATCTTCTTACATACATTTCAGCAACATTTCACAATACAAATCGGCCCTTCCAACTTTCAGCATGGTGTTCCTTTGACAGCTGGTATATCATACACCCTTTACTCTGTCTTGTTTCGTGTTCCTATTTCACTGAGTATTTGCTTTTCGTTTCTTTTTAATTTCTTCTTTTACATGCGTATGTGAACGGAGTGCATACATGTGTGTGTTTGCATGTGGATGGGTACACATGTGTGCGGGTATAAATACATGAGTTCACTTGAGTATGTGTGTCTATGGAAACCCAAGGGTGATATCTGAAATTATCCTCAATCACTCTTCCACCTTACAGTCGCTATCCTTGATCTCTAAATAAACTCAGAGATAGATCCACTGATCTAGGATGCTTGCTGGAGCACGAATCAAGTCAATCATGTGTCGTCAAAAGCAGACTACATGAAATATAGTGAGATGCACAAGTGCAAATACTTGAAAATTAGATGAAGAGTTGTAAGGGGAAAAGGAGGGATGGGACTGGGACTAAGGATTGAAAATATCATGAAACTACTAATTCATGTATGCAATATTAAATGAAAGGAGAATTTAAAAAGAATAAAGAAGGTTTCAGGTATTCATAAAAAAGCACACACATATGCCACCCTCCTAAATTGGTTAACCGCTACCTAAGGATGCAAAAACCTTTTCTCAGGGTTCTTAGGAAGTCTCTGGAATAATAGCATGCTGGGTACAGTGAATACGTAAAAGAGAAGATTGCCAATAGAGAAAACAGCCAACGAACCTATAGGTAGGAAGACTGTACATCAAACTGCTCTGTAAACAGCTGTCACTATACCCATAGATTGGAAGAACATCTAACACTCAGCCCGGAAGCCTTCTGCAGCAGAGGCAGAGAATCTCAACACAGGGTGCCGCCTAGGCCAATAGGAGAGAGTGAGTGGACACCAGTGGCCAACCATAATGCAGAGTATCAGCAACTCAGCAAGGCTCACCCAGAATCAGGCCAATCTAATCTCTCCCCATCTAAGGCTTTGAGAACCTCACAGAAGAGGGGATGGTGAGATTGTAAGAGCCTAAAAATGGGAAGGTTCGCAGTTAGACAAGACATTCTGCTTAGGGCAGGACTGCTGCATCTAGGAACCACTACAGTAAGACTTGTCCTTCCCAGACCTGCATAACTGCTGTACCAACATGCCCCCATAAACTACTTAGGAACTCAAGAAAGATAAGAACACACAGTGGAAACCTTTGGGTCTAAAGCTGGATGAGTGAAGGTAAATGCCCTATCAGTGGGGTGGCCTGAGGAGAGGTGACTTGATATGCCACAGAGACCTGAATCCCCAAAAGAGTAGATGGGGCCAGGGTCCATAGAAGCATGTAGCCTGAGGATGGGAGGGACTGACAGAGGGAAGGGAGGGGATGTTGGGGGAGATGGAAGAAGGCAGGGACGAATGCTCAACATGTTTATAAAAGTAGAAAAATAAAAAATAATAATAAAAAAGAGAGGATCTGGGGTGAGGGGAGGGGGAGGGGGAGTAGAGGGTTCGGGGGGAGGAGGAGGGAGGGA
The DNA here is from genome assembly GCA_023101885.1 of Typhlomys cinereus. Classification (NCBI taxonomy): domain Eukaryota; kingdom Metazoa; phylum Chordata; class Mammalia; order Rodentia; family Platacanthomyidae; genus Typhlomys; species Typhlomys cinereus. Next base: position 7,317,971 of record JALPQD010000064.1, on the reverse strand, counting down.
GGGAACTGGTGTATCTATTAAGTTTGTATGAGCTGAAATAATAATAAAAAAATGTATTTAAAAAAGAGAGTATATTTTCTAAAAAAAGAGAGAGGATCTCTTCAGAGCTTCTGCCAATAAAGTATCTCCAAGCTAAAATAAATAAACCAACAAAGAAATAAATAAATGCAGAGACCGCCATGAGAGCTAGTACGAGTAACCAGCTTGTTGTGGGCACTGCCAGGCTCTGCTTTCCAGAGCTAATATACCAGGCAGGCCACTACACCTACTCAGCATTTTCACACAGAATCTGGGATCTAAACTCAGGCCCCTTTGGTCGGAAGGAAAAGACTTTAACCACAGAGTCATCTCCCCCGCTCTTGTCTCAGCTTCTTAGTTACTAATCACAGCTCCATGATTAGCAAATCTTGTCCAACTTTAAACCATTGCTTGAGTTAAAGTAAATATATATAAACAATGTCTCCGTGTATTTTGTAGCTTCAGTTTCATTGCCAGGTTGTTTTCATTCCTTGCTCTGCACCCAATAAATATCTCAAGCTTTGTAAATCCCAGCTGAAGCTCTGAGACTTTGTGTGACCCTAAACCTCCTCCTCCTGCAGCCTCCCCATCCTGACAAATGTAACTCCTTTATCCCCCTCTTTATGCTTATTTGACCCCTATTCTCACATTCCATCCTACAGCAAGTCTTATAATTCAATAACAATAACAAAAAAAGCTAGGAAGATGGACAAAGATCTAAATAAAGAATTCCCCAAAGAGTATGTGCAAATAAAAGATGCTCAGCAGTTCTTACCATGAGAAAAGCACAAGCAAAGCCCAATATGATGCCACTTCATGCCCATTGGCAGAGCCACTACCAGATAAACAGAAAAGAACCTGGCTTTTGGGTGTCCAAAAATAGAATTGCGCATCCTGGCTCCAGGAGAACAATAGCTAAAAATCTCCTTCTTCAGGCTCTATTCAGACCCTTATTTTATTTGATGGCACCTGGCAACACGGAGGGCGGATCATCCTTCTCGGCGTCTGACCCTGCATGCCGCCTTCGAGACACGTGCAGAAACAATGCTTCAAAAAATATTTTATTTATGTTCGTATCTATCTATCTATTTAAGACAGAGAGAGAAAGGGAGGGCAGGTTCACATATGCCACGGCGTGCATGTGGAGGTCAGAGGACAACTTTCAGAACTTGGTTCTCTTCTTCCACCACGAGCTCTGGGAATCGAAGTCAGATTGTGGCTTTGCAAGCAGCGACTTCGACCAGCTGAGGCACCTCACCGATCTCTAGGTATTCTATAATCTATGAGCTAGACACTTTAATTTAACTATCCGACTATCTAAAGTAGAGTCATACAAATAACACAATGGCATAACGAAAACACTCAGCCACACTCTGCTGCCCTCAAATGTAAATTACTTAGCACTGTGCTGTACACATAGAATGGTCATGATGATAAATTTTGTATTGAATATTTTGGGTATGAGTCAAAGGAAACAATGAAAAAAAATCAAAAAATGACAGTGAATTTGAGTGCGGATGTACAGAAGTTACAAGTAATAATGAAAAACTGAAGCTGAATTTTCACGCACAGTGATTCTGTAAATGAAAGTGATTCAAAATTATGTTTGTAAGTATATGAGGTTGCATTTGCCACTCTGTTAAACCCAAGTCCAATTTTGCTGAAACAGCACAGAATCCAAACTATGACTCAGAAACGTGTGCTGGTCAGAGCCCAAAGGGATGCTTTAGAAAGGAACGCGACATCTTTAAAGCATGTAATAAGGCTCTACGTGAGGGTCGAAACGTGAAATCTCAGCACTTGAGATGTTGAGGCAGGAGGATCATTAGTTTGAGGCTGTTCTGCATTACACGGTAGGTCTCTGTCCCAAAAAACAAATTTAAATATATGCATGGGACTTGTATGTCCATATATAAGTGGCTGGCATTTGTACTGTTACTGAGTTAATTAAAATATAAAAGAATAGATATCAAGAAAAACACATGGGAATAGGAATAATTGTCTGACCATGTTTTAAAAACCTAAATCCATTTACCAAACTATCCTTAAAATAAATTCTTCTGGCCAGCACAACGGCTCGGCAGGGGAAAGAACATGCATGGGAATCTGGAGACTATATAATAGAAGACAAGACAGGACTTCTGAAAGTTGTCCTCCCTCCCTTTCTCCCTCTCCCCCCTTCCTCCCTCTCCTTCTTTCTATCTCTCTCCATCTCTCTATCTCTCTCTCTGTCTATCCCTCTGTCTCTCCCTCTGTCTCTCCCTCTGTCTCTCCCTCTGTCTCTGTCTGTTTCTGTCTCTGTCTCTGTCTCTGTCTCTCTGTCTCTGTCTCTGTCTCTGTCTCTCTCTCTCTCTCTCTCTGTCTCTCTCTCTCTCTCTCTCTCTCTCTCTCTCTCTCTCTCTCTCTCTGTTTCTAAGGCTCTACTAACTTGGAATTTATTTGATCTGTAACTGTCAGAACAAACTCTGAATTGAAAAATTCTTAGAAAAAAATTTAAACACCTGACAGAGTGATGATTGAGGATTCTGGCTCCGGGCACTTGTGTAGAGAATTAGTAGTTGAGTTAAGCCAAAGCAAATCTGTGGTAGATTATCTAGCTGGTGGGGAAAGCCCAGCCCGTGGTGGATGGGACTAGTCCCCAGGCAGGTGAATAAAATGGAGGGAACTGTTTGAGAAAGAAGGCATCAGACATGCTGGTCTGGCAAGTAAGGATTGTCCCTCCCTCAACTGCTATGTGGACATGGTGTGGCCAGTTCCCTCGGGCCCCTGGAGTTGCAGTGGGCTCTCCTGCCAGGCTAGATAAGAAACTCTCCATTGTAAGAGAAAATAAACCCTTTGTTCCCTTAAGCCCTCTAATGGTGGTTTTTATCAGCAACACGCAGAGCAACTACACTACCGCCCAGTACAAAGAAAGCACCATAGTTCTTAACATTCAGCTCATTTCCCAGAAACTGAGCATGGATTCTTTCACTTTCAATTTTCATACATCCAGCATGAAAACAGTTTTAAGTTGTCCTGAACTGACTGACACCCGAAATCCTTTCCTTATCAATAAAAGTTCAGGGAAACCTGACATACTTTTTGTTTGTTTGTTTGTTTGTTTGTTTCATTCATCGGAGGACTCCAGAGTTCAAATTCTGGATAAAGGGAGGATCATCTGTGAGCAGAAGGTGTTAGCTCATATCGGCAGCACACAGAGTCATAAAGGAACCGGACTACTGTAAACCCCAGATTGACCAACTATCTGGGCTCTGTGGCCTGACTAACTGCAATTGAAAACACAGTAAACCTCTCTAAGCTGTACTTATTGACCTGAAAACATTGCAGATATCAAACTTTTTTCAAGGTTTTCCTTGGTTGGTATCTTCAGCTCACCAAAGCTGCAAACCCACTGACACTTGTCCGATTGATGGAGTGGTAATCATACTCTATACATGGCTCTTATTTTAATTGATTCGTCCTGGTCTATTTCAAGAACAGATGGCATTTTTTTTATTCAGGGACTCATACAGAACTCAAATTCAGCAAGACATTTTAGAACAGTCATGTTTCCTGGAAAGATGGTTCAGGGGTTACGCTTCTGCATCACAAACAGAAGGACCTGAGTTCAGATCCTAAATCTCATATGAAAATGGCAGAAATGGCAGCAGCCTGCATTTCCAGACCTAGGAGGTAGAGCCTAGGACACCCTAGAGCAGTGCAGATAGGAGGTAGAACAATCCAAGATGATTCCCAAAGTCACTCTTGGGCCTCTATGGACCTGGACACACACACACACACACACACGCACACACGCACACACGCACACAGAATGTCACCTTGATCTCCAGTACAGTAGACCTCATTTAAAACAAAGTCATGTCCAACACTAATTCAAATAATAGCAAACCTCATTCAACTGTTCAGCCGCAGCTCTATAAACAACACCAGTAAACTCATGGGTTCACTAGATGTGGGCAGAACCATTTCTTTAATCTGTTGTCATGTTCTATTTGGGATGGATAGATAGATGTTTGTTCATGGACCCCAAAAAGTCACAACACCAGCGACTTGGGACACTTTACCCAAATAATTATGGCCTAACTCCTAATGGGCCTTGTGGCTTCACCTCAAATGGCCAGTCTCGGGAAGGACAAACGGTGCTTCGAAATTTACAACCTAACAAATAGTGAGTTGCCAATCTCTTAGCTACACCATATGACCTACTGATTCGTGATGTTCCGTCTGTCCCCAACCTGAAAATCGCTCAATAGATTCTACATCTAATGGAAATTGCTGGGCCCCCCGACCAGCACCGACCCTAACTTCCTAGGAAAAAGGTTCAGTTTCAAACCATTTGTGGGAACATGAGTGGAAACAGCAGGGTCAGAGGGGACGAGGATATGAGATCCAAGCCGAGTTTATTCGTAACAAGCACCAGTATTTATCCCAACATCACGAAGCAGCACGGCAGAAAAACATTCTTGTTTACAGAATAGTTAAGCACACACTGTGAGAACAGGTTACACATTGTGAAACTACAAGAAAAATAGAAGCGTCATATAGTGAATTTATGGCGCACACATATTGTTTCCAAGTACAGTCACTCATAAACTGTGGTCAGGTCTGCAGTCCTGTAGCAGTCTTGTTCTTAGATCTGCAGGTATTATGCCTCAGTGGTCTTAAGACAATCAAGGAGGAATATGCAGGAAAACACCCTGGCCCAGAATCTGTCCCAAGTCAGACCATGTGATGGCCTGAGCCCATTGCTGAGCAAGAATAAGCAAAAGTATTACTCATGTCCACAGCATGGGGGGAAGTCATGCCTACAGCTGCCCACCTCAGGTGGCATCATGCCATCCAGATTCAAAAGAATGGGTCCTGGACCTTGGCATCCCCTACAGGAAATGTTTCTAAAAAGCATGTCAAAGATGTCTGTGAACTCAATATTTGAAGTTCGGCTTGGGCAGCTCTGACAAACCCTCCCACCGGCTCTGCTTTCTGCATCTCCTTTGTGTGGTTTGTGGGTTATTACCCTGGAGGAAGCACTTTCAGTTTTGATTCTCTGAAATTGCTGCACTTCTCAAACATTTGGTCACTTGGAGCGATCCAGAGAGTCTTGCAACATAGGAGGAAAGAAAAAGGTGAAGGATCCAGTCCACTCACACTACGCTACTGGAGCACAGAAGAAAGCTCGCCTCGCTGCCAGCGCTGAGCCTTAGGAACAGGTGAGAAGCTCATTTTCTTTCCAACTCTCTCTCTTCTCTGCGCAGAGACAGGGGAGCTAGAAGGCCAGCTGCCCCTCAGGGAACAGTGGACATGGAAGCAGTTGAAAGCCGGGAGGTGTAATGAGGGCAGCGGGCATTTAAGTGTTACTGCTCGGCGTGCGTTGCATTGAGCTAGGAACCTGCAGACATGTACTTGAGCCACATCACCATCGCCTATCTCCCGTTTCACCTACAGCCGACCAGGGTCACAGTTAAACGCCCAGAGCCCACGACGGTGTTTGCTTGCTGCTCCGCCTCCTGAGCGGCTGCTGCAAGTTATTTTCATGAAGAAAGACTGAAATGACATGCAGGGGAAAGGGCCACGCACGCCGAGAAGGAGAAAGCGCCGTGCACATTCCAGAGACAGCTTTGGCCTCGAAGGAAAAAAAAAGACAGTTCATTCTAAAGTCAGCTGTGACAATCGCAGCCCAGGAACACTGATTGGAGCGGCTCTAAATGCCGAGCTTCTAGTTGGTAACAGTTGCATTTGGCACTTAGAACAAAGCAGAACAAAGAAAGTAGTGAGCTCAGGTACTTTTAAAATACAGCTGTAGGAACATCAAAGAGGAGGAGCACAAAAAACAAGGAGTCTGTTACAGGTCTTGAATGCTACCTAATGATTTTAGATTTTGCTGGGGGTTTGTACATTTCAAAAAGGGTTTATTCAATAGTTACCAGGATGTCAGATCAAATAAACAAGTAATCAGCGACCAATTTTTTTTAAAAAAAAAATTGTTTCTTGTGTGTGTGTGTTTCTCAGAGAGAACTGTGTGTGACTGCAGAGCCCCAAGGGTAGCTTTGGGAATTATATTAGATTGTTCTACCTGCTGTTGAATCACTCTGGCATTTCCCAGACTCTGTCTTCCAGGAGGTGCAGGCCGCCATTTCTGCCTGGCATTTCAGAGAGTTGCAAAAACATGTTATGTGCTCTATTTCTGGAATGGCTATGTAAATAATTCTGTGGGTGATGTTCATGCTGGGAAATTAATGCAACTCCTTGGAGTGGAGGAAGCAACACACTTTAAAATTCCCTAGAACTTTATCTGCAGGGCATGCATCAAACTATGCAGCATTTACTTCTGAGGCTCTTTGCTCAAAAAGAGCAAATAAATGAATAAGTCAACAATTAATGTATTTCATATGGCAGATCAATAATAAATTCTCTAGATCCTTTTCTATTTCATGTCTAGTATATTTTTTCTTTTCCATTTATATGTATACATGTTATATGGAAGGACATGTGTGTTTGCATGTTACCATGCATATGGGCACATGTGTATTTATGGAGACCTGATGTTAACAGTGAGAATCATACTTGGTCATTCTTGAACCATGTTCTTTTTGTCTCAAGGTTTATAATCAAGCCCCGACCTTGTTGATAGGGTTAGTCTGGCTAGCCAGCTTGCTCTAGGGATTCCCAGTCTCCACCTTCCAAGGCTGGCATTACAGGTGGGCACCCACACCTGCCTGGCTTTTCCCATAGGATTGCAGTTCTGAACCCAGGTCCTTTGGCTTGCTTGGCTAGTGCATTAACAACTGAGCCAGCCCTTCAGCTCCACCTAGTGTAAATGTTTAGCAAGGAATGTTTTCAATGCTAAAGTGATTGGAATATTATATTTTAAATGAAATTTTTAATGGTATTTTTGAACTTTTCTGAAAACTATATAGATTTGCCCTCACTCATCTTGACGATGCAAAGAAAACTATCTATTCTGGGGATTAAAAAAAACTTTATTTCTTCTGTGTGTGTGTGTGTGTGTGTGTGTGTGTGTGTGTGTGTGTGTGTGTATCAGAGGGCAGTGTATGTTCCTGTGGAGAACCGAAGGTGATTTCAGGCACCATCTTGGATTGCTTCTGCCTCTTTTTGTTTCACTCTGGGATTTCCCAGGCTCTGCCCACAGGCCACAGCTGTTTCTACCTGGCATTTTTATGTGGGACTTGGGATCTGAACTCAGGACCTTCTGCTTTCAAGGCAGAGTCTTAACCCTGAGCCATCTTTCTAGCCCCATTTTGGGGATTTCTGTGACTCCACCTTCTGAGTACAAAAAACTGAATTTGTAATTAACCCTATCTCTTCCCTTGAAGACAGGAGACAGCTCTAGACATGGCCTCAGAGATCCACATGCCAAGCCCCATGTGTCTCATTGAGAATGTGAAGCAGAAGCTAATAGCGAATCAGGAAGCTCTGGCAATCCTGTCGGCCATCCCGCAGCCCGTGGTGGTGGTGGCGATCGTGGGCCTCTACCGCACAGGCAAATCCTACCTGATGAACAAGCTGGCGGGGAAGAAGACAGGTGAGTGTCACCAGCACAGCTGCCATTGGGATGCGGCATGACAGTGTGAAGAAACACCTTCTGCGCACAGGTGGGCTGGTTCCCTGTTTGTTCTTAAGATAGAAGCTTGCTATGTAGCTAGCTCCAGCTGGCCTAGAACTCATTATTCTCTTGCCTCAGACTCCACAGATCTAGGATTACAAGCATGTGTCACGGTGCCTCGCCCTTTAGCCCCCCAGCTCTGGCTGTAGGTGTGCACATCTATACCGTGTGTGTTACACGTGCGTGTACATGCATACTTGTGAGTACATGTCTTGTGTGGAGACACACATGCACATGTCACGTGTACACGTGCTCACGGGTGGCAGACGTTGATATCGCATGTCTTCCTCCATCACTCCACCTTATTTCTTAATATTTTTTATTTGGTAAAGAGAAAAACTGTGACCAGACTTTCAGTGATTCTGAGTTATATGTACTCGTCACATCACTGTGATTAAACAACTACCCGAAGCAACTTGATGAGGGAAGGATTAGACTCAGGCAGTATCAGCCACTGTGGCGAGGAAGACATGACAGTGTGGCTTCATCCACGGCATGAAGGCTTGTGTCTTGTTCCTATCACGACTAACCAAGAAGTAGGGAGCACAGAGTGAATGATCGCTGCATGTTCTGCCCCTGTAGATTGCCTCTACCTGTTAGCGTCCACCTCCTACAGTTTCCACACTTCCCAAAACAGCACTACTGATTGAGGGTCAAGTGTTCCAAATCTGAACATTCTACACTCTCTCACGATGAACAATGCATTGGGTACAACTTCAAATGTCGAACCCTGTTCAAAAAGCCAGTGTCTTCTGCAGCTTGAGGCAAACTTAGCCATCAGCCCCCAGAAAATACAAATACAAGTTACATGCTTCCGTGGAATAAGCATTCCCGTTCCAAATGGGATGTATGAAGTATAGCAAGGTTAGAGCATACGAAAGCAAGACCAAATTCAGTAAGGTCAGCACCGAGCCCCGAAGCTCCACGCTTGGCATCCAGGGCACGTGGTGGAATTGTCTAAATTCTAACAGGCTTGCGTAGCCCCCCATTACTAGTCTCCTACTGCCTGCAGCACCCTTAGACTTTTTTGACTGGCTCCGCTCAGAGCCTCCCACAGCTCTGGTATCCCCAGCACCCTTCGCCCTCCCCCATACAGGCTTCACCATAAGGACTTAACATTCGGCATGTTAGGAGAATCTCATCTCGATGGACACTGCCTGTCTGTCATGGTCTGAATGTGTCTCCCACAGTTTCATGTGTTTGGCAAGGTCATGGCACCTTGCTGGAGGAAGGCAGTCACAAGGGGTGGGTCTTGAAGTGGATGAGTCCCACCCTACCTCCAGGAGAAGTCTGCCTTTGCAGCAAGCAGTCTGCAGCTCTCAGCCTTTAAGATGTCTGCAGTGACATAGCCTCCTCCAGCTTTGGCCAGCCAGCCATGCAGCCTCTGCTGTGAGAGACTGTTCCTCCCCTCTGGAACCGTAAGCTGAATAAATCTCCTTTCTTCTATAAGGTGTTTGTCTTTGGGTGTCTCTCACAGCATTAGTTAAGAATAACTGCTACACCGTCCTAGTCAACTTTTTTCTGAAACTTGGTACAAAGTCGGATGTCCCCACGGCTATTGGATTCTGCACGCCAGTGAAACGAATTGTTTTTCTGTGGGATCAACACGCCCTTCAGTTTCAGTTACCTCTCTCCATCTCAGTGACAGTCACTTTAATCTCACTTCCTCAAAAAAAAAAAAAAAAAAAAATCTCACTTCCTCGAAGCACCCGATACTACATGTCCATCCTCTCTTCTCTGCGTTTTCCAGGCTTCTCTCTGGGCTCCACGGTGCAGTCTCACACCAAGGGCATCTGGATGTGGTGTGTGCCTCATCCCCAGAAGCCAGACCACACCCTCGTCCTGCTCGACACTGAGGGCCTGGGAGATGTGGAGAAAGTAAGGACAGAAGATCTGAATTTGAATTCTACTCCTTATTCAGAATATTCTATATAGTTTTTAAAATTTATATTTGTGTGTGCATGTGCGTGTGTGTGTGTGTGTGTGTGTGTGTGTGTGTGTGTGTTTGTGTATATCAGAGAGCACTGTGTGTCCCTGTGGATGACCAAGGGTGACTTCAAGAATCATCCTGGATTGCTTCTACCTCCTTTTGCTTTGCTCTGGGATTTCCCAGGCTCCGCCCACAAGGACCAGACTCATAGGCAGGTGCTGCCTTTCTGCCTGGAGGTGTGTGTGTGTGTTTGTTTGTTTGTTATGGGGAAGTGAGGGGGACCTGGAATGGAAACTCAGGACCTTCTGCTTGTGAGGCAGAGCCATCTCACCAGCCCTCTATATACTTTAAAAAAAAAAAAACTTTATTCATTTATTGTGTGTGTGTGTACAGTGCAGGCTGCTGCCATTTCCACCTGGCATTTTTACGTGGGACCTGGGATCCAAACTCAGGGCCTTCTGCTTGCGAGGCAGAGGCTCACTGTGCTGTCTCCATTTTCAAATACATGACATGTGACTATGTTTAGCCACCAGAGGTGAGGACAATGGATCATACAAGAGCAACAGGGTCAGCACACAGCATGCAACATGCTCACAACAGGCTAAGCAGAACTGGTAAAAATCAACATAAATTAAAAAGACAAATCAAAAAGCGTTCTGCTTCTTGTGCTGTGGGCAATCCTTTATGTTTGGAGTAGTGCATCTGGAACAGGTCACAAAGATCATATGGGTTTTTCCTGATTACTCTAGAAGAGCTCTAATTTAGTGAGTGTATGTCAGTCACTTGGACAGTAACATAAGAATAAACATGCTCCTGACCCACCCATGTGTCCTGGCTTCCAGGGTGACAACCAGAACGACTGCTGGATCTTCGCCCTGGCGATCCTACTGAGCAGCACCTTCGTGTACAACAGCATGGGAACCATCAACCAGCAGGCCCTGGACCAACTGCAGTATCCTTTGAGTGGTCCACGACAGCACTAAAGTCAGAGGATGCCGACGTCAAGTAAACAGCTACCAGATTCTGGGTCAAGATGAACGATGTCGAGGTTTAGAATCACAAGGAAATAATAGGGGATAGGGTTCCCCAGAGGGTTTTTTGGAGGGAAGGGGTGTTTGATTGATTGATTGATTGATGATTGGATGGTTGGGTGGTTGGGTGGTTGATTTTTGCTAGTTTCCCTTAATTATCTGCTCAGCTATGTGACAGAGCTGACAGATCGAATCAGATCCAAATCCTCACCTGACGAGGATCAGATAGAGGATTCAGCCGAATTCGTGACCTTCTTCCCAGACTTCGTGTGGACGCTGAGAGATTTCTCCCTGGAGCTGAAAGTAGACGGGCAGCCTGTGTCAGCGGATGAGTACTTGGAGAAGTCCCTGAAGCTGATTCCAGGTACCGCGCCTTGTGCTTGGGAAATGGAACCGAAAGGCGAAGAATTAGTACTCTGTGCTTTTCTATTCATAATTTCCTTACATTTACAATGTTCTATTACATCCTATTCCTTAGAAACTAGTGTATAACACCTTATTGAATAGATGTGATTTCAAATCATTCTCCTTCTAGGAACAAGTTTCCTTTTCTTTCATTTTAACTTTAATGAGAATTCGTTTAATTTGATCTTCCTGTTGAAGACTTGTGGTTTTGTACAGAAACTCGGATTATATAATGAATGTAAGCCGCATTCTACCCTAAGTGTGAATGATGGCCTGTAAACTCTCTTGGAAATACATTTTACTGGCTAATGCCATGTCCATTCAGTTACATAGTGTATATGGGCACAGTTGTGCTATACCGAGTTGAATACTTAAAAGTGAAGATACTTGTATTCAGAGCTATAGCATAATATATATACTATATATAAATGTAAAAGAGCATAAAAGATAGAGTATTTGTCTTTTTATAAAAGTAATAAGAACCTTAAAGTAGACAAATCTCTTTTCACTCTTGATTTTCCTTAGAAGGGACAGAGGCTCATTATGTGGTCCAGTGTAGACAGGAACTAACAATCCTCCTGCCTTGGCCGCCAGGGTTGCCAGGGTTACCAACTTATGTCACACACACACAATTCACTTTGCATGTCCTGGCTGAAAATCCCTCTTTCTCTTTCTTCAGAGATGGGTCAAAAAGAAAAGAACTTCAATCTGCCCCGGCTTTGCATCCGCAAGTTCTTCCCAAAGAAGAAGTGCTTTGTCTTTGAGCGGCCTGCGCCTGGAAAGAAGCTGGGGCGGCTGGAGACACTGCGGGACAGCGAACTAGACTCTGACTTTGTGGAACAAGTAGAGGAGTTCTGCTCCTACATCCTCAGCTCCTCCAAGACTAAAACACTCTCAGGAGGCATCAAGGTCAATGGTCCTCGTAAGTTCTCTTCCTACTTCTTCTACCCACTGCTTAGGTATCATGAAATACTTAGCTCGGTATTGAACTTGGGTTACATTTTTGATGGTACCAACATTTTAGATAGATCCGTTCAGTCAAATTTTCTTCATGAGAAAAGAGAAAGGATAAAAGAAAAAAAATTGCTTAAAAATGCCTAGAAAGGGTTGGAGAGAGAATTCGGGGGTTTAAGATTCTGCCTTGAAAGCGGAAGAACATGAATTTGGATCCCAAAACCTCTGTAAAAGCACTGTGTGGAAATGGCAGAAACTGTACTTCTGACTCTAGAAGGCAGAGCTTGGAAAATATCAGAGCAAAGCAAAAACGAAGTAAAAGCAATCTAAGATGATTCCCGAAGTCACCCTTGGACCTCCAAAGGCGTATACAATACCCTCTGATACACACACACACACACACACACACACACACACACACACACACACAAAGGATAGATAGATGATAGATAGATAGATAGATAGATAGATAGATAGATAGATAGATAGATAGATAGAAGTTAATTAAAATGAGGTCATATGAATATTTTGTGGGTTCAAATCCACATGTAGCTGGTAACTACCATGTCAGCATATGCAGAACACTCTCTTGAATGATGCTGCTCTCCAATCAACTTATGGAGAACTCCTGACTGGGACCGTATATCAAAGCATATCCTGTTCCCTAAATAGTGCTGAAATGCTTTCTATAGACAGGGCTGGTAAAGCAGGCATACATGACAGAGGCGTGGCTCCTGTTTTTATAGTGTTTGGGTTAAAATGGACGCAACCATTCCATAAACAGAGCCCTGTGTCATCTAGATCCAGCATTGTCAGCCTTTGGAATTGCGTAACACACCCTGGAGGGATCTTGCCAGAGAGGAAGGTCAAATTCCATTAACCTGGTGGAAGGGCTTCCAGTCTAGCATACTAAGAACATGGATACTTTGATGCATAAACGATTTATTGGCATGCCCAGAAACGCACAGAAGAGAGACTTTTTCTTCATTCTCTGTGTAACAAACCTCACCCCCTGCTCTCTATGTTCCAGGTCTAGAAAGCTTGGTGGTGACTTACATCAAAGCCATCAGTAGTGGGGAACTCCCCTGCATGGAGAACGCAGTCCTGGCCTTGGCCCAGATAGAGAATTCGGCTTCAGTGCAGCGGGCTCTCGCCTACTATGAGGGACAGATGAACCAGAAAGTGCAGCTGCCCACGGAAACGCTCCAGGAGCTGCTGGAGCTGCACAGGGCCTGTGAGAAAGAAGCCATTGAGAGGTTCATGAAAGACTCCTTCAAAGATGTTGGCCAAGTATTTCAAAAGGAGTTAGCGGTAATTTTTCTTTCAATGTTACATGAATTTGGATTTTAGAAAGCACAGTACCATGATCAATTGAAATGGGTGTTTGTGAAAGGCAATTATTACTAGATTTTAAAGTAAAATTAATAGCTACCTACAAAAAAATCATTAACAAGCAGGGTTAAAAACTTACAATCATGGATTCAAAGTTTTAAAACATTCCTTCTTTCATAAGCAAACGAATACTAGTACCCTTTTCAAACCAAATGCATGTTAAAAAAATCGGTGTTTCTGAACAAATTACATGCCTGGGGTTATCAGATAGTGTCATGGTTTGAAATGTGAGAGTCCCCCACAGGCTCATGTTTGGAAAGGTCAAGGCACCTTTAGGAGGTGGACACTTGCACAAGGAAAGCAGTCACAGGAGGTGGCCCTTGAAGTCGGTTAGCCCCGCCCTGCTCAAGGGAGTGCATCTGCCCTTGAGCTCGCAGCAGCTCTCCGCTGCCCTGATGTCTGCAGTGACCTGGGCTGCTTCCAGCGTCTATTGCCGGCTTCTCCGGCACAATGGACTGTATCTCTGTTCTAGAGCTGAGGAAACCTCCCTTGCTCCCATTAAGTGGCTTGACTTTGGGTATCATCTCACAGCAGCAGAGAAAGAATAACCAGTATGGACAGATTTGATATCCAAGCCAATAAGCAAACAAAATTTTAATCTTAATTATCTGAGGCAAGTCTACGTTGAGCCATGTTCTTTCCCACATGCCATCATTCTCCAATTAAGGAGAAAGGGTCTGCAGTGGCAAGGTGGGACCAGGAGAAGAGGGCCTCCGGAGGTGCATGTAAGTGTTCCTTGGTTTGGGTGGTGGGTTGAGAATTCTTCCCAGAAATTCTGTACTCAGGTCTAATTCCTTTTCATTTTTTGCATTAAAGACCAAGATAGAGCAAAAGCGAAATGAATTCCATGAAAAGAATCTCCGAGCATCTTCAGATCTTTGCTCAGCTTTACTTCGGGACATCTTCAGTCCCCTGGAAGATGAAGTGAAGATGGGGGCTTATTCTAAACCAGGGGGCTATCGTCTTTTCATTCAGAAGACAGAAGAGTTGAAGAAAATGTACTATGAAAAACCCAACAAGGGGCTGCAGGTAACCAAGACTTAACTGTGTGTTTTGACAAGCTGCTGACATGCATTTCTGTGGAGTTCAGTGTGACCCAGCATCACTACAGAGTGCAGCCTTACTCTCTGCCTAGGAGTCATACTCGCTCTCTACAACATATACACAAAGACTCCCATAATAGATATATCTTAATTATTCACCCAAGAGGATGCATTCATTTAACAAGTAAGCTATGAACTGAATGGCAGTATTCACCAGTTATCATCATCTACTGCTACAACTAGACTTTTCATGTTACAAAGGACAGAAACCCAGGGACATTTTAGTTGCCTTCAAACTAGCTTCGAAGGACAATTGAACCCAGTAACGCCATCATCTGTCCCTCTGGCTGTCTGTTGCTCCTCCTCATCCCCATATACCCTCCCTCAGATCTTTTTTTCTCTGTGTCTCACCCCACACAGGACCACAGTTCCAGTATCTCCCAATTTATAGTCCTCAGTATTAAAATACAGAGAGTACCTTTTGTCCAGTACAGGGTTCCTAAAATAGATACTGCTCATGGGTTCCAGCTCAGAGCATGCATCCCTTCCCAAGACAGGGAATCTTAGCCATCAGACATCTCAAGACCAAGAGGAACAACCATAGGAAGGGGGTGGGGGGCAGGGGGACAGCGAGCTCTGCTTCCTGATGCTCACCTTATGATCTCTGGATTCCAAGGCTGAAGAGGAACTGCACAAGTTCTTGCAATCCAAGCAGAATATGACCGATGCAATCCTACAGACGGATCAGACCCTCACAGAGAAAGAAAAGGAGATCGAGGGTGAGGAGCAAGTTAAGAGATCCAAGCCCCAAGTTGAGAGTTCCAAGGGCTTGATCACATAAACCTGGGATCCTTAGTCAGCGCACCAAGAACAAAGAAACATCTTCCTGTCTGGTGTCAAATCTGAGTAGAGTGTATGCAGCCAGTAGCAACACAGAGTAACACATGGGGGTGTGTTGGGGGGAAAAGACAAGGACACCTGGCAACCCATTTCCATCCACTTTCCTTTGTCTTTCCTTTTCAGTGGAACGTGTGAAAGCGGAAGCTGCAGAGGCGAATACAAAGATGATGGAGGAAATTCAGAAGAAGAATGAAGAGTTGATGAAGGAGAGAGAGAGGAGTTACCAGGAGCACGTGAAGCAGCTCCGTGAAAAGATAGAGCTGGAACGGGCCCGGATGAAGGCAGAACAAGAGGCCGCCCTTGCTCATAAACTTCAGGTATCTATCTGAGCTACCTTGAGGTTTCTGAGGGAAGCAAGTGCCTTTACTTACTGGGCCATCTTGCTGGTCCACGTTAAGTCATTTGCCCGTATACTTGTCAGTCAATGGCAGCGACCGTTTTTACATTTTATTTCTTACTTAACACTATATGAACCAGAAACTATAGCCCTATTACTCACACAGGCTCATATAAAATTAAATAAAGTATAATCAAAACACTTGGGAGACAGAAAATGTAGGATCAACAGTGCAAAGTCATTCTGACCTACATGGGGAGCTCAAGGCCAGCCTGATCATAAAATAAAAACATTAAGTAACATGTATAAGCCACAGCTCTGAAAATATTTGAGTCATTTATCCCACATAGCTGAGTCCACAGTTATTCTTTTGTGTACCATCTGATTAAGAATTGATCTCTAATACAGTCTTTATGAGAAAAATTACTTCTTAACTTTTGCATTGGTGTGGAGTTCGTCACTCCATTTTCTAAACTCTGCTCTCAATTTGTGATGCATTATGCATAGAAATCTTATGGTCATTCCTTATCTATCTCCTGCCACCCCGTCTACAAACTCAGGGAGCTCAGACTAGATCTCTTAGTCGAAGACTCGCAAATACTTACGCTATAATAATTTTTTCTCAGTTACATATTTGCATATGATAATATGTGTAAGTAGATAGATTGATTAACACCTATGATGCCTATGACTTGAAGTCAAATATGATTAGGATTATGTGCCAAGGTTATAGACAATTAATGTGGAAGAAACAGCAACACTTGTAATTTACATTCATCGTGAAACTATTTCTTAGCTAAAAGGCCCCTAGAAATAATCTTGAAGTTTGGATGTCCAAGAAAAAGAATAATGTTGGGGCAGGGGCAGGGAATAAAAGAAAAAAAAAGCAAAAGAAGACTGTTGAATATTAAAGTTCACTTATAAAAATGAATTTAAAAGGTATAGCAAAAGTTAAGCATAAAGAAAATTACACTAAGAAATTAAAAAATGAATATGGAAGCTACATAGAATTCAGCTCAATGCTATGGTTTACTGAGTTTCTGTTGGTCACTTTTTAGGAACAGCAGCGATTGTTGCAGGAAGGATTCAACAAGGAGAGCAGAAGGCTCCAGGAGGAGATAAACAGTCTCAAGAACAGAAAGAGGGGCATATGTGTCATAAGCTGAAGACCTGGAGGACAAAGATTTCCCATCTTCCTTACTTAGAGCGGAACAGACTTTAGGAATCAGAAGAAGTGTCATTCCACTTCCCTAATAATTAGGCCTTGAATGAGAATAATAAGATTCTCTAAAGACTTGCAGCACTATATCAAAATCATGTTTGCTTTCCTTAAAAGATTATGCAGTAGGATACCTTTATGTCTCTGTAAATAAGAGGGGGCTCAGGAACATTGCTCAGGAGACAACGGGACACTGAGCGCACATCATTAGGAAACGATCTGTCCAAATCATGGCAGCCATCTTCGTCTCCTTCTGAAGACAATGAATGAGTCTCCATTATATAAAAGCTGCTCAGTCTCTGGGCAGTGATGCGATTAGTGGGTACAGCAAGGGATAACGCTCCCGGATTCATTCCAGTGTCAAGCAGGATGATAGACCAGAGACGCGGAATCTCTTTATAACCTCCGCAAGAGATGGAAGGAACCAGAAGCATGAGGAAGCTGGATCACAATTAAGTGAGCTGAAGAAGGAAATGTTCCCTCTGGTTGAGCGCTTCTCGATGAATACTTTAGTAGGACACTTGAGAACTTTGGACAGTTGGCAAAGGAACGCACAGGAACATGATGACAGTTGCGCATGATTACACATAGTGTGTAATGTGAACAATGGACTTCAATTGATCACAAACACGGTGTTAGAAAGCAAAGCTACTTTAATAGGTAGTCTTCAGGCATAAACTTATGCTACTCTTTTCCTAAGTATCAAATTACATTTGCAAGCCCTTGAGGGGTGATGGTTCAATCCCTTGTGCTGTCTGAAGTCCTACTGATTTTCCCCAAAGAGGAAAAAAGTGGACTAAAAAAGTTCTGAAACTATTATTATAGAATGTATGACATCGGGCTGGAGTGATGACTCGGGTTCAGTTTCTGCTTTGCAAACAGCAGGGCCTGAGTTTGGATCCTGGGTCCCATGTAAAAATGCCAGTAGAAATAGTGGTGGCCTGCACTTCCATCCCTAGTGAGTGGAGCCTGGGAAATCCCAAAGTGAAGCAAAAAGTTTGTAGAAACAATCTAGGATGACTTTTGAAGTCACCTTAGTCCGCCACAGGGACCCACAGTGCCCTCTGTTACACACAGACACATACATACACACACACACTAAAAAAAAAAAAAAAAAAAAAAGAATGTATGAGATCACCCAAGTGTTCATGATAAGTGGTTGGTGCCTTCTAAGAGTATTCAGAACTATTATCGAACCTAAAGTAAAGTATGTTCCAATAGCCTTTCATTTCCCCCTGTTTTTCACTAAATAAAGCTTAAGCCTTCATAGTCATGGACACTCACTTTTCCGCAGGCCAGGCAGTGACTCTGACTCTGCAGGCCGCAGTCTCCATCTTCTCTTCTCAGTGTATGCAGTACAATGGAACATGATGCTAAGATCAGCTCAAATGAAACTTCATCTGTAAAACTCATTAAACCCAGAAGCAACAGTTTACATGCTTCTACTACAGACACTAAAGTTCTGCATGTTAGTCTTATGCTAGTGATATTTAAAAGAATGTGTGTGGCGGCAGGTGTCACAGTGCATGCATGCGACCGCAGCATTTGAGAGACTGATTCAGGAGGACTGAGAATATGAGACCAGTCAGAACTAAAGAGTGAGATTCTGTCGCAAGATGAGAGAAGAAGAAAAGGAGGAGGAGGAGGAGAAAGAAGAAGAGGAGAAGGAGGAAGAAGAGGAGGAAAGAAGGAGGAGGAGGATTAGGAAGAGGAGGAGTCAAGAAATTGAAAACCTAAAAATCTTACCTGCTCAAAAAAGAGAAGGCAATTGGCGCCAGTACATTCACTGCATTGTCTTGGGCCAATCAGGGCCTTGGACCTCCTCTTCTCCCACTGCACATCTAATGCCTCCTTTCAGTCGAGCATGATGCTACCAAGCAGTATTTCCTCATGTGACCTGAAACCACATAAGGACCCAAGTAAGACTCCACATTATATCTCATAGTTAATGAACAAAAAATTAAACTTCAATTTTCTCTACACGACTAACAACTAGAAAACAAAGTTTAAAAAACAATGTCATTTATGAGAGCTAGACAAAATATGAAATATGTAGCTATAAACCTAACAATCACACACAGGATCTCTGTGCTACAAATCATTATCAACCACGAATCTCAGATCACACAGACTCCTGGTTCTTCCTGTGGTTCTTCCCAGTTATCCCAATAAAGATGTGTGCTTCACATTGGTCATGTTGCAGTGGGCAGGAACAGAGGCCCAGAAATGTACACCAGTCTTCTATCACAATACATAAAGGAAGTAAATGTGGCCCAAAGTCAGAGTGTTAAATATTGTGCCTGCCATTTGTGGACACATCTCATAGCACTGATGCAGAGAGAAGGGGTTGGAAACCTAACTGGCAAATTCCCCCACATTTTATTACAGAGATCTGTTTCCCAACTTAAGTTCAAACCCCTCTAGGAAGTTTGCTGAAATTACATTTAAAAAAATGGAAATAACTTAGACTACAGAGTTTTTTTTTTTTTTAATTAAAAAGTCAACCTGAATATCTATAAGGCACTCTGCCAGGGACTGGGAAGGAACTCACAGTCTTATGGTGAATAAAGACATTATATAAATATTCACAGAAAACTCAATACTCAAGAAACAGATAGGAAGGATAGCTGTGATTTAGGGCGGAGTTGTGTCCTCACCCACCCTACCAACACATCACATCGATGTGCCTTAACCACATTGCCCCTTGCTAGACAGTCAGCACAGGAAAAAAAAATCCAAATTGGAAGGAAAAGAAATAGGAAAAGAGAAACTGTATCAGGTCTCATTCATCATGACTAAACAGGGATCCTTGGGAAAATAAAGTAGGTGAAAAATTAAGGCAGTTAGCGCCCTCTGGCGGGCAGCATCACTACCTTACACTTCTGTGTGCTTATGTGTCCCTGACCACATGCTTTAGAATACAAGCCCAGGTGACATAGTCTTTGTATCTATCTATCTATGTATCTATCATCTATCTCTATCTCTATCTATTTCAATATATATCTATCTAGTATACTGTAGAGTCTGGAAAGGTTCCAAACACATAGCAAATGCTCCATACAATAAACATTGTATGTACTGTAGCATGAAAATCTTACATATAATATTTTCTCAACTGTTCTTGATGTATCTTGCTGTAAATTTACATTTGATTATCAGACATATTATTTCAGGAGTTTGATAACTATTAATATTCTAGTTCCTTCTCTATTCATGGAATGTTTTATCACTACCCCTTCTTTAAAGTTTTGGATAACCTCTCTGAGAGACTGATGAGGACTAATGCTGGCGGGGAAGTAAAGGAGGATGCTTTCCTCGATGGTCTGTCCAAGATCTAGGATGCTTGCTGGAGCATGAATCAGGTCAGGCATATGTCATCACCGACTAGATGAAACACGGTGGAAAGATTTGAAAGTCGGAAGAAGTCTAGCAGGGGAGATGAAGGGTTGTAAGGGGAAAAGGAGGGGGGATGGGATTTGGGACTGAGGGGTGGAAATATTATACATTCACTGTGCTCATGTGTGCAACATTAAAAAAAAAAAGAATTGACAAGAAGAGAGCGCTGGATAACAGACTGAACTGTGTTCCAACACTGCTCCAGGACCCAGCGTAGCACAAAGCACATAGCAGAAACTCGGGATTCCAGAGGCAAAGCCAGGCTGAGGGTGAGAATCTGACGCCTTCCTCAGAAGAGCAGTTTCCACCAGCTTCTAGCCCAGTACTTAGTCCTTCCACCAGAAGCTACACACGCATCGCTACACCTCTCGGGGAACTGTACTGGTCCACAATTTTTCTCACTGTATCAATCTGTAAAGACAAAAGGCATCCCCCCTTTACAAAACTGTCCAGAGGCAATAAAGATGATTTGATTAGTTACTGTAACAAATGCAGTCAGGTTGCTGTCAATCAGTCATGCACACATAAGAGGAGAGAAACAAAATGATACAATAAGGAAATACCAAGTCACCCTGAGCAGGTAAATGCACAATGTCAACTAATTTTTTTAAATATTTAAGTGTCACAGCTAGATGCAGGTATCGGCTTGGCAACTGTAAGCTTCAGCTCTGGACACAGCTGTGAAGGAGCTGTCGAGAGAGTTGAGCCCTGAGCAAGTCTGTAGGAGATTTTTCTGATTGACTGGGAGATTCAGTCCATGGCAGGTGGGCGTGGCCCCTGGTCGGTGGATAAGAGGGAGGGAGCTGGCTAAGCAAGTTGCATTCTGAGGTGTACTGTGAGGATGGTCTCCCTCTAGGTAGTTAAGTGGACATGGTGCGCCACCTCCTTCAGCCCCTGGAAGTGGTATGCACTCTCCTGGCAAGCCTAAGAGATGTGGCCAGACCACCATAAGCAAGAGTAAAACACCCATTCCCCCGGAACCACTTGGTCATGAATTTGCCATGTGCAAACTACAACAGAAAGCAATGTCAGGATAGCTCTGACTGCTCTGCTGGAAAGCACTAGTTTGCATAGCATTTGTATAACATGTGCACACGCACAAGACACGGTACTTTAAATAGCTTCGCGAGGCAGAAAATGGTACCTAATTCTTTAATAGCAGGAATATCAGGGAGCAAAAGCTTGGGACACATACAGCAGGCCCCTCTTAGCCTAGGGTTATGAGGGAAAAGTAACACAGCTTTGTCTGAGGGAAAAATAACACAGCTTTGTCTGCCTGAGTCTGGTTGACCAGATGCTACATATATCATCTGAAAAGCATTTCCAGATAACTAGATATGGTCGTTATCCTCCATTTTGTTTTCTTGCTTGTGACTCCTTTATGCCCACTCAGAAGGCCCACCCAAAAAGCAAAGTGAAGTGCCTTCGGGAAGAAAACTAGGATGTCAAGAACTCATCCCAGGTATACTATACATACTATATGATATGATACACTCTATATGAGATACTGTATCATCACAGGTATACTAAACATACCATATGATATGAAACACTATATATGTGATACCATATCATCACAGGTATACTAAACACACCATATAATATGAAACACTACATATGTGATACCATATCATCACAGGTATACCATATGATATGATACACCATATATGCGATACTGTCCTACCAGGAAATAAATGTATGGGAATTCCACAAAACCACGTTGTTTTCTCTTTTCGTGTTGGCAGGGGTCTGGCACGGTGGTGCCATGCTGTTGGCCTCAGGCTCCTTTTCTCTCCTTCTGCAGTTTACGTTGTGTTCAATTCACACATTGGGCTAAACCGTGAGTTCCGGGCCAGGGCTATGCAGTGACACTGTCTCGAAACGACCAGCAAAAATGATTCTTCAATTTGCACATTCCACCAGGCGCTTCAAGAGGCTGCAGCCACCAAGACTACATTCAAACCGACAGACGACCCTGCAAACCAAAGGCCAGTGTAGCCACAACGGACACCAGAAATGAAGCCCGAACCCCATGCACCATGTGCTCTGACTTGTGGGGCCTTTCTGGTTAATCTTGGGCGTCAACTTGACACACCTGGCATTAACTAAGATCAGATGAGAACGCTCCTGGCAAGATCAGGTGACACCCTCTTAAGAGATTCTCTGGATAACACAAAGATCAGCCATAAATCCCATCGGAACCTCTATAGATCCCATTGGAACCTCTCAGTAGCGGACCAGATAAAAGGAACCACAGAATATAGAACTAAGAGAGATTCTCCAGTCTTGCAGCTCTCGGGCTCTCCGATGGGTGTGACGTAGCCTGTCTCCGGCTTCCGCTAGCCGTGAAAAACTATATCTACCTTCTGGAGCTATAAGTCAAATAAATCTCCCTTTCTCCCTTAAGTTGTTTGACTTTGAGTGCTCTCTCACAGCAAGAGTAATCGTTATGCTTACTAAAGACGCTGCCGGGGCTCAGTGTCTAGGTGTCGAAATGGGGGAGGGGGAATACTAAGGAGCAGGCCCACCCTGTAGATTGAATTTCTATTTTTCTTAAGGAATATACGGTCCCGAACTAGGCTCTGTTCAAAGTTGTAAAGCTACAATCACCGACTTGCCAAATTCCCTCCTATGCTTACTGAATTCTCTCCACTAGACAACGAAATATATTCAGACCCTCAGAAGAGGCAACGCAGAGGCATTCATTATCTGCATGAAAGATAGACTGTCTTTGTCCTCAGAAAACAAATGAGCTTGTTAAAAGGGCAAAATGCCCAGCTAATAGGCATCACTTTCTGCTGGGTTCAAGGTCTTTCAACTGGTGTTTTTCTTGGCCAGAAACGTTCTTTGCAAGATCGCTTCGTTATCACTCAATTCTGGCTTCACATGTCACCTCCCTCAAAGAGCTTGTCCTAACCTTACCTATTTCTGTGCATCCTTGTTTTTTGCCTTGTACTTAGCTGGAAGGCCTGGGAACAGCTCAGAGACAGAGCACTTGCACAGCATGCACAATTCCTAGCTTTCAGCCCCAACACGGATAACCTGTGTGTGTGTGTGTGTGTGTGTGTGTGTGTGTGTGTGTGTGTGCGCGCTGTATTCAACACTTAACGGTCTTACCTTCTGAAATCAGTCTCCACATTTACTTGTTTATTGCTGTCTCCCGGACCAGAAGTCAAGCCTTCTAAATACAAATCTCTCTCTCCTCTCCAAGAGCCTCACTATATCTATGCACTCAATTCAATATGTTAAATGTGGGGGGGGGGGAGAAAACGTAAAGGGAACCCCAGTTTCTGTCCTTGGAAGAGTGGCCACTTAAGCATAATGCAGTTGAGAACTGGCCGCGGCGATCGTTTCCTCCCGGGTCACAGGAGACGGACACATCCACGCATCTATGCCGTCTCCCTGCACCCTGCACAGACCGGACTCTAGCAGGTTCCCAAGAGCAGTTCTCAACCTAACAAACTCTGCACCCCGCGAACCTGCGGGGTTACCTCCCCTTCCAGGTCCGGTCCAGTCTTACAGCACGCCTCACATCCAATCCGAGCCCAGGGCTCCGCTTCCACACCAATCAGCGTCCACATCGAAGATCACGCCCCTAAGCCCGGGCCACGCTTGCACGCTCACGGTGCGCTCCGGGATTGGAGAAACTTGCAGCCGATGCATCCTTCAATCCAGGCCCCGTGGCCAATCCCCGGCCACAGCCCGGCCCGCCTCCACTCCGCCCCCTCCGGCCTCCACGCCCCTCACACTGCTGCCTCCAGCCGGCCACCAGGATCAGTACCCTGGAGACCACCTGGCCAGGTGGGTGGAACGGGTCGGCCAGCGTCCAGGCGTCGGCCGTGGGACGTGGGGAGCACGGAGGGGCTAAGGTCGGACCGCGGGCGAGACGCAGAGGGTCCGTCCTGGGATTGAGAGGGCTTCTTTTGGAAAAAAAGAACGGCACGGCAGGGAACCCTGGACCTGGACCCCGGACCCCAGCCGTCCTCCGTCCCCTTCTCTCTGGATTGTGCAATGTGGAGTGTTTGAAAAGCAGTGGGGGGGGGGAAGGGACTCTGACTCCGGCTCATCTGTAGCCCATTTTCGTTTTAGTTTGGAGATGAGCTCAGGGTGGTCTCGAACTTGCTGTGGTGTGGCGAAGGATGACCTTGGTCTTGGGCTCCTCCTGCCTCGGCCTTCGCAGTGCTGGGACGGCGGTGCGCACCACCTCGCTCGTTTTATGGAAGAGGTGGAGGGGGCTTGAACGCGGGACTTCTGCGTCCTAGACGAGCCCTTTGCCTCCATAGCCGAAACCTGAAGGTTGGAAACGGCAGCGAAAGGCCATAAAGTTGTAGCGCGCCTGTGAGTCTTAGGCGACCCCCAAGTTTCGGAAGGATGGAAAAGATCCCTCCAATCAGTTGCTTCTAAGAAGTCCAATCTGCTTAAAGCCTGCATTCCACTCTGCTGGAGCAGGGGAGGCGTGGTCGGCCTCATTGTTATGCAATCTACCCAGCTGTCTATCAGTTTAGCCTCCAGCCCTAAAGCCTAATTCCTGCCGCAGGTTGTCACGTGGCTTCCCTTTGGAGAAACATTGACAACACCGGCCCTTTTCACCAAGCTTTTAAGCGGTTTCTGAAAGGAACCCCTAAATCTTCTGCGCACTACCATTGGCTCAAGTTTTCCACTCTACCTGTCAATCATGGCCTTGAGGTTTATTCTTTCTGTGCTCCCCAATCGACACCTGGCTTACAATTAGTAAATCTTAGGAACATTTTAGAAGCGTGCTGGAAGGTAGAATATGAGTTGAGAATAAATTCGCTGGATCAACACGCTCTGTGGCTCTTTCTTCCTATGAGGCCTGTTTGGGGTTGAGTCTCATTAATCCTCTTCCAGGAAACTCAATGTCTGGACGTCTCAAATCCACTCTTCGCACCCACTCCCCTTGCATTCTCTCGTGGGAAACGTTGGTAACTTGCAAGTTTGAATCTTAGGCCGGAGCACATACATTTCAAACTTGTTAACATTTTTAAGTTGATTTTGACCGCTTTGCTCATATCTGAGGTTCGGAAGTGTCTCAGCTGCAGGTTGCCTCTGCCTCTGACTGACGTAATACCTTCCAAGGAGTCTGGTCACCATATGCTGACAGTTTGGTTTGCTGTGGATGGTGTGAATCTGAGCGTGGAGTGCAGTACATCATGGTTTGCTTAGTTCACTTCTTGCCCTGGTGTTCTTTATGTAGCATTGTGTTTAAAAAGAAACTGGGAAAATGCATTGAAAATAATAGAGTTAAATGCCAAGGCTAAGTGTGTTGGGCACACCTGTAATCTGCACTCTGGGAGCCAAGGCAGAGGTCCTGCCCGTCTAGGCCATCCTGAGCTACTTCACCAGTTTCAGACTGACCTGAACTCCATAAAAGCCCATCTACCCCCAAGCTAGACAACTTTTGGTTTTCTTCTAATTTTTCACAGTATCCACATTAATGGGTTTATTAAATTTGTTGATGAATATATGCACTGTTAATCGACTTAGACACTACTGCTCAAAACACGTAGTATGTAAAGTGCAGAAGAGGGGGCCGTTACAGTGTACATGCCTGTCATCCCAGCCCGTAGGAGGTAGACACAGGAAGATTAGGAACCCAAGTCATCGTCCACTACAGAGAAAGTTCAAGCCAAACCTGGGCTGCGTGAGGTATCATCTTAACAGCAGAAGGTCGATAAAGAAAGGCTCAGACTGTGTAGCTGTAAATGACAGTGATGTAACCAACTACTTCTGTGTCTGATAGTAATGCTAGTTATATGTCTCATGTTGGTATAACCAGGTAGTTAGTTGTGTGACTGATAGTGATAATAGCTAACTAGTGATGAATCCGACAAGGGATATTACCAGCTAGTTACATTTTTGAAAGTGAGTAATGTAACTAACTAGTTATGTATCTATGACATAGCTAGTAGCTGCGAATTTAACTGTGAGGTGACCAGCTAACTGTGTGTCTGATGGTGACGTAACTCCTATTTACTCTCTCTTTCCATGTTTCTTTTCTCCTCTAGCATGTTTCTGGTCCAGAGGAGACTCTACTCCCTTGGCTGTAGAGCAGAATTTCTTAGGACAATTTATTCTTCAAAAACTCTTGGATTCTCCACTTCTGCTGTAGGTATTACGGATCGCATACACACAAACTATCATATAAATACCGCAGTGCCAACTAAAAATAATGTAATTTTTCAGGTACTTCTAAGAAGTGTTTTAGGGGAACGCATTGCTGTTATATAAACAAAAGGCATCCGACCCCACTTGTGTTCACTGCCCGCTCAGATTGTGCACTGGCCATTCATGATCTCACTTTTACCCTCATAAAACCCTTCTACTGTCTAATGGATGGGGAGGATCAGCCCACGGTTTGTGGGGGATGTGCAGGTGGATAAAATGGAGGGAGATGGCTAATGCCGTGGGCAAGTGAGTTTGCCCCTTTCTTTGTAGTGCTGAGGAAAGGGTGTTTCTAGTCCCTTGGTTCCTGATATTGGTGATAAGCTGGATTAAGAACTGTAACCTGGCAATCATAAACCAAAATAAAACCCCTTGCTCCCACAAGCCCTTTGGGAGTGAATTTATCGGCAGCCATGCAGGCACTGCGGCAGGTATCCCGTTCCCTCTGCCCAGGTGTTGCCACACTAAAGTGCATGCTCTTTGCTCAACAAAGAATAGCCTATTGACTGAAAGCTGCGTATCTCCGTGACCTTCAGTCTTTTCAGTAGGGCTGAGAGAGAACAGTGAAATGACATGGAAAAAAACAAACAAACCCAGAGTGCAGGGCACACCACAGGATGGGAAGTGAGTCAGATTTTTCAAGCAGTCAGTGGCTTACAAAGGAGACTCAAGGCAGCACTGAGTGGGGTCACTTTGGGATGGAAAGAAGCTGAAAACCCCAATTGCCAAATAACCAAGAGCAGGCCTTGTTTAGACTCACTTTTCCCACATGTTTTTTGAAAGCCAAGATTTCAGTAATTTTTATTTTAGAATTGGGCAAGACTTCATTGACATGTTCCATCATGGAAGAGTTTCTTAAACTTTCTGGACTTTTCAAATTCACCCTCTTCTACAATACAGACAGTATATTTACAAAATGAATTGGTTATAACAAGGCAGGGATATCAACACAGTGATTTGGTATTATCTATAGGATTTAGGTTATCACATTGCTAGCTTTAGGGATGATGGGAGGTAGAGGGTCCTTGAAGTTTAGGGATTCAGTCCAAGAATTTTATCTAGTCATTATCCAAGATCTAACAGTCTCTAGGCTCATTGAATGTGAACCTAAGTTTCCATGAACCTAAGTTCATAAATGAGGCTGAAAGCTAAAATTTTTATTATTCTGTTAACTGGTGTCAAAAAGCCAGAGAATGTTATTAACAGATATATTATAAGTGATTGATACACAGGAAGAAAAGAAGATTCAATAAATGAGTTTGCTAATGTATGGAGGAGATTTTTGAGAGTAAGTCACTGGGAATATTAATAAAAATGAAAATTAATAAAAATTTAAAAACCTAGAATACTAAACGGACTAAAAGGCGAATGACCACACTTCGATGCTTAGTTTAACACAGACATGTCGATGGCAGGGCGACGTGTGTGGGCGTTGGAAGGGCGGTGACTACTCTCTCTACTCTGCTTGTTTTCCTGCAGACCTTAAACCGCAGTTTAAAAACAGCAAACCTAGCATTTCTTTAAAAGGCAGATTTGATAGACTTCTGCTGAAGCGCAAAGGCGTCATTGTTAGCAGCTAACACAGGTACTTTCTTCTCCTTTCCTGAAGATCTCAACGCTCAGGAGATCAAGGCCAGCCTTGGCTACATGGTGACCTTGTGGCCAGCCTGGGACACATGACACCCTCCCTCAAGACAAAACATGTAGAAACATGAAGAAAAAAGAAAAGGCACCGATACTGTTTTTAATGTGAAAACAATGTTTACTGGTCGTGTCGTCCACACCCCACAACACACTGCTTACTTGTAGTGCAAAGTCTATCATCTTACGTGTGTCAACAAGAATCTGCTACTTTCTGAGTGTTTTTTTTTGGGGGGGGGGTGCGGTTGTGTGTGTATGTGTACCTGTGTATGTATGTGTTTACTTTGTTTTTCTACTTGGACTTGCTTCCTTAAAGCCCCGGCACTTGTATAAGAGAAACATTCGTTCTCCTTAGCAAAGGAGGAAACTATATTTCTGAGCATTGAGCATCCCACCTATTTGATATTAGCGTTGGGGAGGGGGGACCCTTAATCCTAACTGAGAAACTGAGTCCACTTTGAGGGTGTTACAGGAGGCTTTACCTTGCCTGCGGGCTGCACTCTAGCAGGATTCTAGCCAAGATTTCTGAAGTTACAGCTTGTTTTACAGGAAAACAGTTGAACTTGAGTTGGGGCGGGGAGGTGAGATAGCAGTTCCCAAGCAGGTTTCGCACTTTTCAGTGGTTCCCAGATGTGGCTCCTTCTCATCTGGCAGCTGTGGGGAGTTTCCCAGCCTTCTAGGTACTTTTGCTGTCCTTTCCTGCGGTCTTCCTGAAGGTTAGAAGGGAAAGACCCGCTTCCCGCTGCTTTTGGGAGCAGCAGTTTTAGCTCTTTTTCTGCCTTGTTAGTGCTTTTGATGTTTATTTCGTAACCAGAATTTATCTGGCTTGAGAGCTCTTTGTACCAAATGGTGTGGGTGAGAATGTAGTCACAAGTGACTGGATTGTACCAGGTTTGCCTCGCCCTGTGTGGCGGAGGAGGGAAGCCAAAATTGTGTCAGTCTGGCTGTCCTAACTGTCTAACCCTTATCCACTTATCTGTGCCTGAGGGGTAGGGTTTCATAGTCTAGTCTTGAAGAGGGCCAGCCCTGTAATATGGGAGGCAATATTCAAGCACTTTCCCCTTCTGAAACTTTCGCTCAACTGGTTTTGCTTGATTTGTTTTGCTTTTTCTTTAAATCATGAGGCTGTGTCTGCAGCCCATGTTGGCCTCTGTCATAGCTAGGCACAGGTGTCATCATGACAGTTGAGGGTTTGAGCTCAGGGCACATTTGTAGAGAATTAGTAGTTAAGCCCAGAGCAAACCTGTAGGAGATTATCTAGCTGATGGGGAAGGCCCAGCCCATGGCGGGTGGAACTCGGCCCTGGAATAAATATAGAGAGCTGATTGAGAGAGTTGGCATCCTTCTGTACACTTGACCAGATATGCTGCTCTGGCAAGTAAGGATCGTCCCTCTCTCAGCCGTTTTGTAGAGATGGTGTGGTCAGTTCCCTCGGCCCCAGTGTTGGTGTGAGCTCTCCTGCTAAGCTGGATGAGGAACTGGAACCAGTCTATCATAAGAGAATAAACTCCTGTTCCCTTAAGCCATTTGATGGTGATTTTACCAGCAACATGCAGTTGAACTGCTACAGCCTCACATAGTGATTCCCCATCCCCCCACCCCCACCTACTACCATACCCTTCCCTGCATGTGCTGGGATCACAGACATGCAGCCCCTGGCCTCTTTTTGTTTTGTGACAGCAGTCTCACTGTATACACCTGGCAACCCTGGAACCAGATGTGTATTCCAGGCTGGCTTCAAAATATCAATATTCCTACCTCAGCTTCCCAAGTGCTGAGATTTTTCGGCATGAGCCCCCAGGCCCAGTTTAGAAATAATTCTTTGCAAAATAGAGCAAGTAAGGATGGGTTGCTTAAGAGTTGCAATGAAACGCGCACACCTGCGCGCAATCCCCTTTTCTCCTGTGTACTTCCATTGTCTTCCTCAAGTTTTTATCTTCAACTCTTGATTATTTACATTCAGTTTTTCCACCATTGCTGGGACATGCTGCTGTTTTGTGGCGACCTCTAGTGGCAGAAAGAAGAAATGCATGTGTTTTTCTGAATGTCGTAGCTAAAAGCTAGGAGGATATCAGAATCTGGATGATGTTGCTGATGTTTGCTTGAGGGGGACTTTGTACAGAGAGAAGGAGGTCATGATTTCACAATGCTCTGACAGCCTTTGTGAACCAATTTTATGTAGATTCAATGAATTATATCCGTTCAGAGTGGCAACCGAATGAGCCTTTGATGGATGGATGTACCAAGAAATCAACCACAGAGCATCTTCATTGCCCCCTAGAAGGCTCTTCATGTTCCTCTGCATCCCATTCCTCACCTCGAAGTGCTGGGAATCGAACCCAGGGCCTTGTTCATGCTAGACAAGCACTGTTACCCTGTAGCATTCCATTTGCTCTTCGTGGGTTATCTCAAGTGTTTCTCTGTTTTATCTAAATAATTTTTTTTCACGCAATGCTTTTGAAGTTCAATCTTTGATGTGGTATGAAAGTAGTCCTCGGGGCTGATCCATGTCCCTGCTCTTGGTATGTATAAGTATCCTGATGACTCATGGTGCTTTAATTTCCATTTCTTTATGACCCATGATGTTTCAGTGTGACTTGGGGGTAGATTTAAAGTCTTTCAAAAGACATGTGAATGTTTTCTTCTATGCTGTGTCTCACCTGAAAACTTAAAAGCTCCTCATACTGAAGTCCATTTTAGGTAGACTTAAGTGATACCTTAATAGATTTTCTAAATCAAGTACCCTGAAAAAAATAATTTTTTGATGTTTCAGCTTTCAGTCCTTCTAGGATGATTAATTTGAGAGGTGCGACTATGTTTACTCTCATGTGAAAAAAAAAAGTAGAATGGGTGGAAACAGAAATGAAGTAAAGGCCCCTGGGAATCAAGTTCCTGGTTTATTATGTTGAGCTGGAGGGTACCTTTGTCCTTCCAGTGCCAGCATAATACAATCCCCTTTCTACCTGTGGCATTTCACACTTGGCTTCTGCCACAAGAGATCCAATCACACTGATGCTTCAGTGGTGACCACCATGCACTGTAATCTGCCCCATGGTTAGGGAACCTTGCCTGAGTCCCAAATCTCATGGGAAATACCAGGAAGCTGGGAGAGCATATAAGAAGGTATTTAGTGTGTAAGTGCCAAGGATCGGAGCAGTACTAAGCGTTCTCACTGCCACAGTTGAAACGTCGGCACCTATCTATGTCTATCTGTTTGCTTGTTCCTATTTTGGGTCTTTTCTTGCCCTCTGATGTTCGTTATTCATTCCTATTTTGTGACTGTCACTTTGGCTGTTTTGTCTAAAGATTTGATTCATTAGTAGGTAAATTAACAGCCTTAATTTTCCCCAGTTTAGGACCCACTTTGGGAAAGGCTTTTTCTATACCTATCATATCCCACCTACTTGCAGTAGGTCTCATGGGTGAAGTCTTTTAAGTTTTTGTAATTTTTTTCATCTTTCCATAATAAACTATTCCTTATTTTTGTCATCCGCGCCACCTTCTGGTGAAGTTCTGGAACTGCATTCTTTAGCTTCCTGCTAACAAGAAGGTTAAATTACTTATGATTTCATTGACAGCTTTGCGCAAGTGATAGTTTGATGTGTGATTCTGTCAGGCCTGTAATCTATCTGATTAAAAAGGTCATCAGTTCTTTTTAGCTTCCCGGGCCTGAGTCTACTCCAGAAAATAGTCCTTCCTTATGTAGTGAGCATTTCAATCTGATGCAGAATCTGTGGTCTCTAATTGATAGGACACCTTGTGACCTTCCACGAGGTTGTACCTTAAGCCAGAATCTGTTTTCTCTGTCTTCGAGGGAGAGAGCCCAAGACTGTTGTAAATAGAGGCATTTCCTTGAAGAAAGGAAGGTGAAGAAAATGTGACTCAGTACCTCCTGTTCTGTGACTTCCTGGCAATGTCCTTTGGCTCTGCAGTTTCTGTCTTTCCCTTCACACCATGTTTTCCCTGTGTCTCTCTGCCTGTGTTCAGAGTACGCGGATGAGGACCCACTCTCATGGTCTTGCCTTACCTCACCACCAGTAGGGAGTGGTCCAGAGAGGCTGGAGTGACAGTGACGTGCAACAGAACAGAAGTTCAGTGCAATATAAGCAAAAGAAACTTAGGATTTTGAATAATTAAGACTTTGGACTTAGCTTGCCATGTAAGCGTGAGAATGTGGGCTTGACTTTCCAGCGTCCACTGAAACTCAGACGTGGTAGTGCAGTCTGCAGTCCTGGTGCTCTCGTGGGAGAAAAGGAACGGACCGAAGGATCCCAGGAAACTTGAAAGTCACTCACCTGGGGTACACAGACTTGAACAAGAGCCTGTTGCAAACAGGATGGAAAGTGCAGGCTGATACCTAAGGTGCCTCCACACACACAAAGATAAAGGTTTTTAAGATGACTTTGGGGTCATTTTGTTACTGCATCAAGAGTTAACTTAAGCTGACTATCATAGGTATTAACTCGGCCTGAACGACATCATGCATTTATTTATTCATTTATTTGTCTTCAATAATTTTGGATGTGTATGTTGTGTGTAAGTGGCTGTATGCATATCACAGCACTCATGTAGAAGTTAGAGGTCAATTTTGTTCTGGACTCGAATCCAGGTCATCAGGCTTGTTCAGGGAGCATCTTTACCCATGAGCCATCTCACCTGCTCATTCATCATATATTTCTTGAAAACTCACCACGTGTTGAGCATAGGGCCATTTACATACATTGGACACTGTACCTAGGGCAAGTACCTAGATATCTGTTCAAACAGCACTGTAGGTATTGCTATGATGGTATTTTTAGTGAGATTAACATTTCAATCAGCAAATTTTGAGTAAAGCAGATTATCATTTGCA
Source organism: Typhlomys cinereus (assembly GCA_023101885.1). Lineage (NCBI taxonomy): Eukaryota > Metazoa > Chordata > Mammalia > Rodentia > Platacanthomyidae > Typhlomys > Typhlomys cinereus. Next base: position 7,285,049 of record JALPQD010000064.1, on the reverse strand, counting down.
ATGTGAAGGACTTCATTCAGTTGATGATGGGGAGGAGACAGACTGAGCACTGTGCTCCCAGGGGGAGAGAATTCCCCCTCAGACTGTAACTTGGGTTGATTTCTCTGATCTCTTCTATAAACGTGAGGCTTTCCAACCTCTACAGCTACCCGCATGAGCTGGTCCTCAAAATAAATCTCTAACATACCTGATGGTTTCTGTTTCTCTGGAGAACCTCGTCTAACCCTAACACATCAATGCAAAAGCTTTTCTCATAATCTAAAGACAAATGGAAATAATTAGAAAATTTTAGTATGGTCTGTGGGCGTGCGTGTGTGTGTGTGTGTGTGTGTGTGTGTGTGTGTGTGTATGATATTCATTTAAAGGAGCATATAGAAGGAACATCTGACCTTCTGAGAGTCAGGGAAGATTCTAGACAAGAAGTGAAACCTGCCTGGAGACCTGAAGGTAGCAGATAGAATAGAATGAGTCAGCCAAGCGCAGAGACCAGAGTTACACCAGAAGTGACCCGAGGAGAGAGCATGCATCTCAGAAGAGGCATAATTGTTCCTAGGTTGCAAGAGGCAGTCGTGTGCCTCCACCCTCATTAAATGAACAAGAATTCAAATTGACTGTGAAAAGTATAGAAGGGAAATTTACATTTATTCAATATGGCTATATTGTGGGTAAGAGGGTTATTTTACTACAATTGTTTCCTTTACAAAGTCTAATCCTTTTGGCCCTAAGTGGGCCATTTTAACTTCCCCACTCCAAGGCTCAGGGAACATCGTGGAAGGGGGGAAAATAAGATTGTAAGAGCCCGGAAAGAGGCAGAGAGGCAGCCAGACATTATTTTTTGAGCATGGCAGGGCTGTCTATCCATGAATTCACAGCAGCTCTGGGATTCGACCTGTCAACCCATTACTGTGGAAGGGGAAAGATCTCAGGAGCCCCCACAGCCTCTAAGAGACTGATGAGGGCTACTGTCAGTGGGGGGAAGGGAAGATGCTTTCTTCAGTGGTCTATACGCTGATGTATGACGTGTTACAGCACAGCCACATGCCAGCAAAGGCAAACCAGATGAAACTAGTGGGAAACGGGATGAAAAGAGGCTGTAATGGGGAAAGGAGGGGGATGGAACAGGGGAATAAGATGTGAAATCATAAATTCACTATATTCATGTATGAAACTGTAAAAGATTAACAACATAGATTACAGTCAGCTGAAAAAGAAAACAAGCTATCTTATATACTTAATAAAAACTAAAAAATCAAGTCAGCATTTAACTAGCAAGGGACAGATGCATAACTAAGAAGTTCTGCTTCCGGTGTGGTTGCACACGCTGCGGTCTGACCTGCTGTAGAGATGTGGAAGATCTCTTCTGCTTGTACCAGCTCCTCTCTGTTCCCAGAGTGAGGCTCTCCAGGAGTTTCGACGGTCACGTTCTACTCCATGGACAGTCCCAAAAGCCAGAAGTTAGGGGCGGCTCACCTGCCATTTCCTGCTTTCCCTCTTAACCTTCTGGTTACTTTCTCACCCTCAAGGAAGAAAGAATGGAGAATGGATGCTTGCTAGACAAAATAAATCCTAGCTGGCACTCCAAACCTCAGTCCTCTGATACAATCCTTTTTTTAAAAAAACAAAAATATTATTTATTCAATTGTGCGTGTGTGTGCATGTGTGTATGTATGTGTGTGTATGTATGTGTGTGTGTGTGTAGAACCACGGGCGAATCCGGGAACCACCATGGACGCCTCCACCTCCTCCTTGTTTCCTCTGCCCCGGGATTCACAGGCTCCGCCCTACCAGGACCAGAATCGCAGGCCGCCCCGGCTTTCCGCCTGGCATCTATACGTGGGATCTGGGATCTGAACTCAGGACCTTCAGCCTGCAAGGCAGAGGCTTAACCCCTGAGCCACCTCTCCAGCCTCCCCCCTTTTTTTTAACAATGTACTTTTTAAAAAAAAATTTTTTTATTTATGTGTGCAGTGTGTACATGTGTGTGCGCACAACAGAGGGCACCGTGTGTCCCTGTGGAGGACCAAGGGTGACTTTGGGAATCATCCTGGATTGCTTCTATTTTATTTTTGCTTCACTCTGGGATTTCCCAGGCTCCACCTCCCTCACCCCAGGGCGGGGGGCTATTTCTCCCTGGCATATTTTTAGCAGGACCTGGGATTCAAATTCAGGACCTTCTGCTTGCAAGGCAGAGTCTTAACCCCTGAGCTATCTCTCCAACTCTCTGACACAATCTTATAGCCCTTGATATTTAATTCATGGGAGAGGAGTTAAGTAGAAAAAAACTGAATAGAGATGTTGAGAAACACTGGTGTGGGAAGAATTTCGGCAGAGGAAAGACCATGTACACAAGTGAGAAGACACATCGTTTGAAAAAGTGGAGTAATCGAGGCATGAAATTGGGATGGGAGGGGTTATGTGGTGGTGGCAGAGAAAATTCAAACTAAAAACATTTGATCTCGGCACTGGAGAGATGGCTCAGGGGTTAAGACTCTGCCTAGCAAACAGAAGGTCCTAAGTTCAGATCCCAGGTCCCATGTAAAAACGTCAGGTGGAAACGGTGGCAGCCTGCACTTCCTGCTATGATGAGCAGAGCCTGGACAATCCCAGAGCAAAGCAAGAAGGAGGTAGAAACAATCCAGGATAATCCCAAAGTCACCCTGGGTCCTCCACAGGGACACACAGTTCCCTAATGCACGTGTGCATATGCTCATACACACACACACACACACACACACACACTCAGAGTAAATAAACATTGTATCTCAAATCAAATTTAAGCACAGTTGCACAAGTATCTGCCTTGTCTAGCGCTTCATGCCCTGGCTGTTTATGAATGAATCTACTTCCTGGCTGCTTATGAATGAATCTACTTTGCCTCTGCAGCCACTTGCTGAATGTGTCACTGAGCTCTGGAGCTTGTTGCACAGCGAGAGGCATCAGCTAAAATACTTTTGTCTTTCAATCGTGCTGCTGCTTTTCGTTTTCATAACTGTACTCTCTAGAGTAGCGTCATGTTCAGGTGGGACTTCATCAGAAAGATATTCTAGAAGGTTCTTCAGCCTCTAGAGAATTTGCATGTGATTTGCTTCACTGCAGTTTTAAAGATTAAAAAAAAAAAAAACAGGAGAACTGAGAAAGCTATTTTTATGGTCTTATTATGGGAAATAGAATGAGAACAATGGTCTATTTAATAAGCATTATCATTATATTCCTCCTAGATTGAATTAAAATCACCTTAATATTCTGTTATAAAATTCTTTGCAAAAATGCTGTCAATCATTTTTCTAATTTCCACCAGCATGTTTAACAAAGAACTCAGAGCTAATTCAGTTCTTTTGAAAGATAATATAAACATAACTTTTGAATCACAAGAACTAAAATAGTATATACTTTATAATGATTACAATTTCTACTATCTTTCTCCCACAATTTTAGCTTGCTTGGTGTGAATAGGATAGAAATGGAAATGATTAATTATGTGTTTTTCACAGATAGCACTCCAGTCTTATTTGTAGACAGTAAAGAAGATAGTTCTGGGTATAGACACTGAAGTCAGACGTGGAAGCATGTCTTGGGCTAAACCTGCTTGAGTTTGCATGCCATTATTTATCGACTTGGACAGTTGTAAAGAGTTTTATGATCTTGATCCAGCTGGGTGACTCACGTTACTCATACCTAAATGGGTTCATAATGGACCTATGGCATAGAATCACTGTGACTTAACAAAGTAAATTATGTAAAGAACAGTAAGCAGAGCTTGGTACACATCCACTAATCAATTACGTTTGTTATTATTATTGGTAACCCATGATTAAGAAAGTTTCAAACCCTTCGTTGAGCTCTTCCTGTGTGCCCTACAGGGAACTTACAAAAATCTTGATTCATAGATATTACATGATTTTCAGAGCTTAGTTCAAGATTCTTTTTAAACTAACTTTCCCTCTGGCTCCAAGCTGATTCCTCTTAGGGTGACTCCTTAGAGTAACTGGTAGGTGACGGACAACTCCCCAGAACTTTGCTTTAGAGTCTTTAACTTCTCTCTACGGTCCTATTATTAGCAAGGTGATAGTAGTAAAAATGGAAAGTGACCCATTACATACTGACCTTTTAAAATTTTTCGTGAAGAATTAAAAGACCTTTTTTCAATGTTTAATCTTTCAGAAAATGGCCTTGAAATTCAAAAATGCTAAGCGAATCGAAGGACTCGATAGCAATGTATGGTGAGTATCTTAGAATGGACAGTAACGTAGTGATTTTCCTACCATTCCTTAAAGTCAGGGAATTTTTAGCTTATCCATAGCCCCAAAATGAAGCCATTCATTAATTAATTCATGAAATTGAAGTGAAAGGAAGTGAGCCCTCTATGCACAGATTTAGTCATTTAGGAAATGTGTCAAAGTCCTGGATGAGTCACTAGACAAGTGGCAGAGGAAAAACAAGTTTGGCTGATGCTTCTGAGGTTTGTAGAATTTACTTTCTAACTTATTCATGAACCTTTTTGTTTTGACAGATTTCACTGTGCATGTATCCAAGGCTGACCTCAAACTTAGGATTCTCTAGCCTCAGCCTTTCCAGTGTTAGGATTACCCATGTATGTCAACACACACATCTAAATTGTTTTTACTTCTCTTCTTTAACAGATAAGAGAACTTAGAAACCTCTAAAAATGGTCTCTCTCTCTCACACACACACATATATATATATATATATCCCAATGTGTGTGTGTGTGTGTGGTTCAAATATAGGTGCATTGAGTTAATATATCTAAACAAGATGAAGTCTTATTTTTTGATTTTTGTAATGAGACCATAAGGTACAAGAAGCATACTCTTTGATTATGAGAATTATTAATTTTGATCTTTTTTTTAATCAGGATTGAATTTACCAAGTTGGCTGCAGATCCTTCTGTTGTGAATCTTGGACAAGGTCTTCCAGATATACCCCCTCCTACACATGTAAAAGAAAAATTATCAAAGATCGCATTAATTGATAGCCTGAATCAGTATACTCGGGGCTTTGTAAGTACATGAGGACCTTGTCATGCGTGTGTTTATACTTCATATTGTGTCTACTTCTATTACAGACAGCTGACTTTCTTGAAGTGTTTTTATTTGGGACCTGAGATCTGAACTCAGAACCTTCTGTTTTCAAGACAGAATCTTAACCCCTGAGCCACCTCTCCAGTCCTGCCTAAAACCATTTAGCTATCATATACTTGAGAATTTATATTTCTTTTTAGGAAAGCATGAAAATGGAGAGAAATAGGTTATAGGAGGATATATTTATTTATTTATCTTTGAGGGTAAGTATAACAGTTCGAAGGGTCCATACAGGACCTTTATCAGGGGAAAGGGGGCTCAGAGAAACTGCAGAGCTGACCACAGCTGTCACGAGGGGAACGCCACTGGGTGGGCTTTCAGAACTGCTTTGTCAGCCCCGTAGGCCCGACAAACCTGAAGATGCAAAAGTTGGAGGAGAAAATATAGAGGAAATAGGTCAGGATGCTCAACCTGCAGCTCTAGAAGCGGCAGGAGAAAAGACCCCCGGGGAACAGGTCAAGTTGCTTCATCAACCGTGAAAGACCCAACAGGTGTGAAGCTTTCCAAGCTGTAGGAGGGAAAACACAGGAAACAGGTCGAGGTGTTGCTACAGGTGATGAGGTTTTTTTTATAAGCTCCTCCAAAGCACAGGTAACAAAGGCAAAAATAGAAGCGATTTTGTAAAGCTTACCAACTCGTATACAGCAAAGAAGTGTAACAGCAAAATGGCAGCCTACAGCGTGGGAGTCTCACCAGATAAAGGAGGAATATCTAGATGCATGAGGAACTCAAAAGGCAGCAGGGAAATACTCTGCAGTCAGAAGTGAACAGATGACTTGAAATGGCTAGTATGAAGACATGCTCAGCATCTCTAGTGATCACAGAAATGCAAACGCAAACCAGGATGAGAAGTTATCTCATCCCAGTTGGAGTGGTTAAGAAGCAAAAGCCAACACATGAGGATGAAGAGGGTAAAGGGTTCTTCTGCTCTTTAGACAGGACCTTAAATTAGTGCAAGCATTTTGAAAGATCTAACATGGTGGTTTCTTCAAAAAGTATAGCCTGGAGAGATGACTCAAGGGTTAAGACTCTGCCTCACAAGCAGAAGGTCCTGAGTTCCAATCCCCGGTCCCAATTAAAAAACGCCAGGGGGAAATGAAGGCAGCCTGCATTTCCAGTCAATCTCAGAGTACAGCAAAAATGAAGTAGAAGCATTCCAGGATAATTCCCGAAGTCACCCTTGGTCCTCCACAGGGACACACACACACACACACACACACACACACACACACACACACACAGTCACCACACAATAAATGAATAAATAAATAGAGTTTAAAAAAGTGAAAAAAATCAACACATACATGCAAAGCTAAAATACGACCTACTGTGTGATCTAGCTATTCCACTTCTGGGTACAGTTCCACAAGAAATGAAGTCATTATCACAACTCCATGTTTATTGAAGCGCTATTCACAATAAATAGGATATCGGATCAACCTAGGCGCCCATCAATAAGTAATGGATGAAGAAAATGTGGTGTCCTTCCCTGCTAGAATATTCTTCCACAAATAAAATGAAGCGTAGTCATTTGCAGCAGAATGGGTAGAACTGGCAACCTTCTCTTAACTAAAGCAGTACTTCAGACACAGAAGGATAAATGCAGACTATTGTCTTTCATGTAACCCCCCAAAAAAAGTTGATTTCTAAGTAAAAGAGAACTGAAGAATAATTACTAGAGCTCAGCCAGGAGACATTGACTGACAGACAGGGAGGTTGAATAACACATACTAAGACCCACCTGGTTAAGTAAGAGGAATAATTTGTGGTGTTTTACAGCATGGAAGGATGGTTGTAATTCACAATAGCTCCATCAGATATTTTATGAAGAACAGAGGCACTTAAAGTGTCCAAGGAAATGATAGCAATATGAATCACCCTGATTTTTCTGTGTACATGTATTAAGATACCATAAATATGGGTAACTGTTATGCTATTACATGTTAAAAGAGCAATGTTTGTTTGTTGCCGTGCATGGGTTAGACTCAGGCAAGCACCCAAACACTGAGTGACAGACCCAGCCTCAAAAGAAAAAATTTAAATGTGAGAATCATTACTTGCTTCATACTTACACTTTGTGTTTATCATCCTTTCACTCTTCTTGTACAAGTAGTTGTCTTTGAGAATTACCACTTTCGTATCAGTGAGTCATATTCTGCTTCCCCGAATCATTTGTCATTTGTCAACTCTGCTGAATGTGTCGTTGGTGATTTCTATTGGCCCTCACCCTTAGACCTTTGCTTGAAGACCCTCTCCTTATAGTTGCAAAAAGCAGAGTCAGGGGATGTAGTGAATGTATATATTTGAATTTATTTTAACTGGGAAAATTATTTTACTACCAACAATATGCTGAGAATTCCCTACTTTTCAGATAAAATGATTTGAAATGATGTATTCCCTCATCATTGTTTAGTGTGAACTGTTCATTGTTAGCAGTTCATCGTAAGCATTCATATGTGAACCTTCAAAGTAGGAAAGGTTTTTAAAAATTTATTGTCACTGAGCCAGCAAGGTGTTTCTATGAGTGAAGGCGTTCGATGCCAAGATTGACGGACTGAGTTCAGTCCTTGGAATTCACATGGTGAAATAGAGAACTGACTCCTGAAAGATGTCCTTAGATGTCCTGTGTACACTGTCACATGCATACCCGCTTGCGCACACACACACACACACACACACTGTAAATTTAGCCTAATTTAAAAAATTCTTTCATATTATAGTATAGTACCTCAGAGAACTGGATTCTGTAATTGTCATGGTTAGGCATAGGTCTCAACTTGACTTCTGAGGGTTTGAACCATGGGCACATTTGATTTTTTTTATTATTATTTATTCAGTTGTGCGTGTATGTGTGTGCGTGTGTGTGTGCGTGTGTGTGTGCGTGTGTGCGCGTGTGTGTGTGTAGAACCATGGACGAAATCGGGAACCACCATGGACGCCTCCACCTCCTCCTTGTTTACTCTGCCCAGGGATTCACAGGCTCTGCCTTACCAGGACCAGAAACGAAGGCCACCCCCGCTTCCACCCGGCATCTATACATGGGGTCTAGGATCTGAACTTAGGACCTTCTGCCTGCAAGGCAGAGGCTTAACCCCTGAGCCACCTCTCCAGCCCCCCATCCTGGGCACATTTGTAGAGAATTAGTTGTTGGGTTAAGCACAGAGCAAACCTGCAGGAGATTGTCTAGCTGATGGGGAAGGCCCAGCCTATGGTGGGTGGGACTAGGCCCTGAATAGATGAATAAAATACTGAGAGCTGGTTGAGAGAGTCAGCATCCTTGTGTACACTTGGCCAGACATGCTGGTCTGGCAAGTAGGATTGTCTCTCTCTCAGCCATTATGTAGAGATGCTATGGCCAGTTCCCTTGGCCCTGGTGTTGGTGTGAGCTCTCCTATCAAGCTGGTCTGAGAACTGTAACCAGATGCTCATAAGAGACAATAAGCCCCTTATTCCCTTAAGCCATTTGATGGTGATTTATCAGCAACAAGGCAGGCAAACTGCAACAGTAATCAATTTAAAGTGATTTTTTTTGTCTTATTTTAAAACTGACAGGGTCATCCATCGCTTGTGAAAGCTCTGTCCTGCCTGTATGAAAAGCTTTATCGAAATCCAATCGATCCAAATAAGGAAATCCTTGTGACGGTCGGGGCCTATGGGTCTCTTTTCAATGCCATTCAAGGGCTAATTGACCCAGGAGATGAGGTAAGTCTCTAACAGGGACTTATCATTTCTCGCGTGTTTGAGTCCTTTTCCCATCTGGCCTTCTGTTCTTTCTTATTCTGCATCAATCTAACGCCCAGAGCGTTCCCAACCCTTCCCGTAGAGCTGGATGGATCTCCATGTGCCCATAGTGCAGGTGGAGGCCCTGTGAGGGGCCAGCAGCCAGCACTCCGCCCAGCCCCCCCAATCCCACGTCTCCCCACGACAGATCAGCGTCCGCTCTCCTCACGGATCTTTACTTGACAGAGTCACACAGCGCATGGTCTTGAGTCTTGTTTCTTCCAATGGCCGTCACGTGTGTGGACTGCATCTATTTTGTAGCATTACTTTAATTTTTCTTTTTTTTTAAGACGGGGTCTCACATATGTGGGCCAGCCTGTAGCTCAGTAAGCAGCGAGGGATGACCTTGAGCTACAAGTGCCAAGGTTACAGGCTGCGTCTCCATCTCCACCGGAGTTTATTCCTAGTTGTTTTTTAATCAGACCTTTTTTCAAGCAAAACCTTTTAAGGAAGAAAATAGGGGCCAGCAAGATGACTCGGTGGGCAAACGGGATGGCGCCAAAGCTAGTGACCTGAGCTCAGTCTGCAGCCTGCGTGGTGGAAGGAGAGAACCAGTTTGCTAAAGTTGTCCTTGGACTTTCGCTGGCCTATGCCACATAGTCTCATTAGTTCTCACAAGCTGAGTATTTTCGAAAATGAAATTCACAAAGGTTGACCACAGCAGTCCCTCAGAGTACGCTGTTGTCTTCTTATTTCTGCAACTACTAAGGTAAGGTAAGGGTTGTTATAGGAGCCTAGCTCAGGGGTTCATTGTGGGAGCCTAGCTCAAGGGGTCATGTGGGAGCCTAGCTGGGGGAGGTCGTTGTGGGAGCCTAGCTCAGGGGGTTCTTCTGGGAGCCTAATTCAGGGTGTCCTTGTGGGAGCCTAGCTCGGGGTCGTTGTGGGAGCCTAGCTGGGGGGGGGTCATTGTGGGAGCCTAGCTCGGGAGGGGGGGTCGAGTGCCTGCCCAGCACTCACAGGGTCCCAGCTCAGGCCCGGCAGCACATCAAGCATGCGTGCTAACACACATCTGTAATCCCAGTGCTGGGGAGGCTGGGGCAGAAGGATCAGAAGTTCAAGGTTCTCTCAGCTACATAGGAAGTTCAAAGTGAGCCTGGGATACATGAGACCCCCCCTCAAAAAAAAAAAGATATGCCCCTCTCTCTGATTCATCAGTTACATCTTACATTGCACTAACCAGGCTGCTCAACTTCCGAGATCAGGCAAGATCAGAAACATTCAGCATGGTATGGCCATAAACTGCATTGCATTTACTTTCTAAAATATTATATATTTCATTTCTAGATCATATATATCTCAAGGCGAGAGGGTGCACACGGGCTTCCAGGGATTGAACTCAGGTCACCAGATTTGAAGGTGGCGCCTCACCCACTGAGCTCTCTCACCAATCTCATGCATTGTTATTTTTTAACTTAAGTAGACAGACACCCTTAATTTTTCTTTTAGAACATGCCTTTGAGAATAAGATGTGCTATATTCCCTCTCCCCAGAACAATCTGTGCATGTCCCTAGAAGATTTTACACTCTCAGGTACCCGCACTGTAAACCCACCTGTAAGTCTCCCAAAGAGACCAAGAGCTTTAGTGTCCACTCCCTGGATGGATTATATCCAGGGTCACTGCCCTGGGCATTAAGTCCGTGAAGGCCTCACAGGGCACCCACGGTGCTCGCGAGATGAGTTAGTGACGGCCGCATCGTTGTTTGCTTTCATTCCAGGTCATCATAATGGTGCCTTTTTATGACTGCTATGAGCCCATGGTGAGGATGGCTGGAGCCACGCCCATTTTTATTCCCCTAAAATCCGTAAGTCCCCAATCTATGCATGGGCTAGAAGAATTAAAAAGAAATACCAATTACTTTGTCACAGAAGCGGTGTGCAAGTCTTTTTAAAATAATTAGTGCACTAACTGGTGAACCTCAGACTCCTCTTCCGTCAGACTTCCAATGTCACACACGTCACCCGAGGTCACAGCTGAAACAGCAGCTGTTGCCGAATCGGTTCATTGTTCCCCTGAACAGGTGTGCATGTGGGGCGCAGGTGCTCTGGGTTCTCCTGGCTGGATCGAGGCTGCTTATTCATGGTTCTGCCCTTTGTTAGTCATTTATTCAGTTGCCTTTGTCCAGACTATTTGTTCGAAAGGCAGCAAACAAGAATTAATCTGTGTAAACCACATCTCTGTGCTTCATGCCTAGAAACCGGCTACTGGGACAAGATGGTCTAGCTCTGACTGGACAATAGATCCTCAAGAACTGGAAAGTAAATTTAATTCCAAAACCAAAGCCATCATACTGAATACTCCACACAACCCTATTGGCAAGGTGAGTGGGTCTCTCATGCCTTTATAAAGCCAGCAGCTGGGTGTGTTCTTATACGTGGAGTAATAATTGACTGTGATCTTTCCTTGAATATTTGTAGGTGTTTACCAAAGAGGAACTGCAAGTAATTGCTGACCTTTGCATCAAATACGACACCCTCTGCATCAGCGATGAGGTTTATGAATGGCTTGTGTACACTGGAAATAAGCATTTAAAAATAGGTACTGATTATTACATGGAGTCAAAACTCTAAATGTGTTTGGACGCGTGGAACAACTGATTGGAAAGGATCCTGGGCCAGTTTTAAAATAGTCTTCATAATGAATATCTGCAAGGGTGTGTAACAATAGTAATTTGCACACTTGAGTGAATTAAAGATCAGCTTGATGGATAAGCAATACAACAGAAGAAGAGATTGCAGATCACACTAGAAAGCTAGAAAGCAAGTAGAGTAGTAGTGTTTGTCTTTGACTCCTTAGCAAGAATCCTACTTTGCCTTATGCGCGACCAAGACGTTCCGGGCGGGGCTCAGGGTTGTTGTGCTGAGTGCGACGCCAAAATGTCAAGGCAACACAAAGCATTTATGGGAGCATTCAGTTCGCCTGGGATTGTGCCTTTGCTCCTGGGCTGTCTCTGGCATGTGGGAGTATCCGTATTCCCTTCCTCTGCTGGAAGCATTTCCCCAGCAGCGACACAGCTCCCTTGGGTCTTTGTTCCAATGTGACCTTTAATGACCTCCAGCATGTGGTGTCGTTTTCCGCTTCGTATTGTTCTGCTTCTGTAGGAAAATCGAATCTGCACATTTTCTTTCTAAACTGCAGGAAGGAAGAGATTATTTGTTTCTGTGTATCCCTTCTGAATTCCCCCAGTTTCCACCGGAGTGTCACACATGGTTAGGCCTAGATCGAATGTCACTGGGGATAAACGGAGCAGGAAATAGGAAAAGGACAAGATGCCTGGGCAGAAATACAGAAATGAAAAGCAGGTGCCCATGCATCGAGACAGTAACTACCTGCATCACAGTTGTCCCAGTAGAACATTAAAAGTGGGTTCAAAGATGGGAAGAGAAAGCAACTATTTGGGGGAGGCGGGGTCAGAAAAGTAGGGGCAAAAGATGGAATGAGGGCGCTGGAGAGGTGGCTCAGCGGTTAAGCCTTGCAGGCAGAAGGTCCAGAGTTCGGATCCTAGACCCCACGTATAGACACCGGGCAGAAGCGGGGGCGGCCTGCGTTTCTGGTCCTGGTAGGGCGGAGCCTGTGAATCCCGGGGCAGAGTAAACAAGGAGGAGGCGGAGGCGTCCATGGTGGTTCCTGAATTCGTCTGTGGTTCTACACACACACACACACACACACACACACACACACACACACACACAATTGAATAAAAATAATAATAATAATTTTTTTAAAAAAAAGATGGAATGAGGTCGGCAGAGAAATGGTAACTAGCACGCTGGGCAAGGGAGCACAGGACATCAAGGGACACAAAAGAAGGGTGTGTGGTCACTTCCCATCCTGTTCTAATATTTGCACAACAGTATCAGAGTCCTCGTGAGCTCTTCAGCTGCTCGGCTTTTCCTTGAATAAAGAGCAACTTTTAAAAAAATAATTATAAGAAAATACTCACCAACCAACTGTGTAATTCTTTAAACAAACAAATACTAAGTTTTATATTTTCTGGGACAGAAACCCTTGTCCATGTCTCAAAGCTCCAGGGAGTTCTGCTTCCCTCATCTGTGACCTAGTGAAGGAAGTTAAGAATTGGGCCGGGTTCTCTGCATCATTCTTGGGTTCCGATTTTCTGTTAAAGGGTCTTGCTGTGAAGCCTGAGCTGGCTTCCAGCTCATGAACCTATTTCCTCAGCCTCTCCAGTGCTAGGATTAGGATTAGCAGCATGTGTCCCTGTGCCTGACTTGAAATATTTATTTCTAAATATGGTTTCTTATTTATAAGCCTCTCTGATTTAGGCTGCTTATTGTATGCGTTAAGCTGGTGGCACTCTGCATTAAATATTGGGAAAAGAAATGTCTTCAAGCATTAAGCTCCCTGAAGACAGTGTTTCCTCTGGACCTAGCTGTGTTTGTCCTGCCCCCTAGTAGTTAGTTGCCGATAAACATTTGACGCACAGATGAGTAAATGAATGACCTATGAAGATATTAGTCAAGCTACTCACAGGGAAGTGGGAAAAAATGTTCTAAAATTGAATGTAGTAGTTAGTGATGGAGAAACAGACTGGGGAAGGAGGAGTCTCACCAGTCGGAACCACAGTCAAACCCAGAACCAGTGTTGAGCACAGAGCCACCGCGAGTGTGGACACCGCTCCTGGGACAGCTGCCGCCCGACCTGCCGCAACCAATGCTCCTGGGCAGCATCCTCTCCCTATGCCACTGCCACCGCTGCCCCTGGAAAGCATTCTGCCACTTACAATTAAGCCTGAGCTGTCAAGATGGCTCAGTGGGTGAGAGCTTCCCATCATACCTCAGCTCAATCGCTGCAACCCAAATAGAGAGACGGAGACCCTAAAGTTGCTCTCAACCTCCACACGCGTATCACGCACACATGCCCATACACAAATGCATTACACACACACACACACACACACACACACACAAAATGATAATTTTTTTTAAAAAGGGCTGAAGAGATGGCTCAGGATTAAGACTGCCTTGCAAGCAAAAGGTCTTGAGTTCAGATCCCAGGTCCCATGTAAAAAATGCCAGGTGGAAACTGGAGTGGCCTGCACTTCCAGTCCTGGTGGGCGGAGCCTGGAAAATCCAGAGCGAAGCAAGGAGGAGGTAGAAGCAATCCAGGATGATTCCCAAAGTCACCCTGGGTCCTCCACAAGGAACACACACACAAATAAATATTTTTTAAAATCATTAAATTTATTTGCACATTTTAATACCGTGTTGCAATGTTTAAAATAATGTAACATTTTCAATTAAATCGGACCTAAAATTAAATCATCTAAAACTGTGGCAACAACTGCGCTAATGTAATTTTTATACATTTATTTTCATTGAATTCATTTACCCGTGTTGTATTTTTATATTATACTATGTGTAAAGTAGTTGGAAAGCAATTATTAGCTATTTTTCTTTTCCTTTTCAGCCACTTTCCCAGGTATGTGGGAAAGAACAGTAACCATAGGAAGTGCTGGCAAGACCTTCAGCGTGACAGGCTGGAAGGTAAGAGGGTGTAGCTGTGGCTGGGGATGAAGCTCAGAGACGCCCCAGGTTCAATCCCCAGTACTCTGTCCCCCCCCAAAATTAATCATTTAAAATACGCCCATATTTCAGTTTCTGCAGAGTGTGTGGTGAAAGTGCATGCATAGATCACACTTCTTTATCCTTTCTGAGCTATGACTTATTTACTAACTTTTTAACTTACTTACTTACCTTTCATGTTGAACTTTATCCTTGTTGAGACCTAACTTTTTCATAAGAAAAACCAATGAGGTAACTTTTCCTCTCATAAGTGATCAAGGAACAATACATTTTTCTCTACAAAGAAGGCTCATGTACTGCATATTAATTTAAAAGTAGCAAAAGCAAGCCTGGGACTGGAGAGATGGCTCAGGGGTTAAGACTGTCTCAAAAGCAGAAGGTCCTAAGTTCGGATCCCAGGTCCCAAGTACAAATGCCAGGCAAAAGTTGCGGCAGCCCACACTTCTGGCCCTGGTGGATGGAGCCTGGGAAATCCCAAAGTGAAGCAAGAAGGAGGTAGAAGCAATGCAAGATGATTCAAGTCACCCTTGATCCTCCACAGGAACACACAGGGCCCCCCCAACATACACATACACACACATACACACAGAGTAAATAAATATTTTTTAAAAAAAGCAAGTCTGGCTAATATTCTGACACTTACTGTGGACACTTACTGAGTGTTTTACATATGCTAATTCCTTTCCTGTTCAACACCGCATTATAAGGTTATTATCCCTGTCTCACAGCTTATAAAACTAAGGTACAAAAAAGTTATGTATTCTGCCTAAGATTGCGCTGCTAATAAATTCAGGCTGAGACAGGTAGTCTAGCTGCAGAATCTGTGCACCTTCTGGCTGTCGTGTTTGTCACAATTCATCCAGTCAGGTGAGCTGGTAAAACTCATGATCTCCGTGGCGGGGAAGAGACGGGAGGAACAGGAGTTCAAGGTTTTCTTTGACTGCATTGGAGGCTCGAAGCCAGTCTGGGCCCCTTGATACTCTGTCTGGGGGTGGGAGAGAAACAACAACCAACAAAAACAAAAACAATTCATCCAGTTGATTCTTCTCTTCCAGCCTCAGCCTTTACCCAGCAGGGCAAAGAAGGCGCAAGAGCATCGAAAGGGGCCTGGGGAATTGAAGCTGATGAGAGTTGATTGTGGGAGAGTCCTCTAGGAATCATTCCCGTTACCTGTCCTTAATCAAGCGAGCTTTGCTGTTGACTTTCAGTCCTCTGGAGTGTCAGAGGAGGGGGAGGGACTCGGAGACCACAGGCTTGTACCCTCTAAGGCAGGCCTGAGTCCTAAGAACAGAGCTCTACGTGCAACCAGTGTTGAGCTAGGGAGCTGGCTTGGCTATAATATGCCCCTTAGCCTGAGCGCAGGTCTCCAGAGGCGACATAAAAGTCAGACACCGTGGCGCAAGTGTCTCTGCTCGTTGGACACACACAGGAAATAGAGACTACAGGCCCCAGAAGCTGGTGTAGAAACAGCTAGTTTAGTTTATACAGCGGAGAACAGACCTTGTCTCAACAAGGCGGAAGGGCGAGGAACGCACTGGAAGATGGTCCTCTGATCACACAGAGCCATCCATACACAAGTGCATACACAAATACCACACACATCATCCATCCTGCCCCCCACCACCCCAAAAAAGGGTTGGAATTCTGCGCATGACAATTGTACCGTGCTCCTGGCGTGAACAATTTTGAATCGCCTGTATTTGACACCTGTGCTAACTACTCTCAGGTCTGATATATATTCTCAGATTATGTATTACAATCCGCTTTTGTCTTTCCCTTTCCCAGCTTGGCTGGACCATTGGTCCTAATCATTTGATAAAGCATTTACAGACAGTGCAACAAAACACCCTATATACTTGTGCAACTCCCTTACAGGTAAGTGCTGCAGCAATCCGGGCTTAAAGCTTGGTTCTTTTGCAAGTGTCACCCTTCCATTGCCTGTGTATACTGCCTTAGTTCTCTGCTTCATGTCTTCTTGAGCAGGATCTGCAATATAGTTTGGAAATCACGAGCAAACCCGTAATCATCGGTATAGCAATTGTTGTTTTGTTTTGTCATCGTTGCTGTTGTTGTTTGGTTTAGTTTTGGTCCATCAGTTTTTAACTTAGAACAAACACACACACACACACACACACACACACACACACAGTATATAATGCTGGTGGGAATACAATGTATTATAAACTCTCTGGAGACAGTGCCCCCATCCAGTAAAAGAACTAATGTGCTGACCCTAGAAACAGCAGCCTACTTGCTGAGAATTTTTCCTTCCTTTCTGGTGTGGTTTGACTACATAGATATAGGTATCTATCTATGTCTAAAATCCAGATATATCTATCATAAATATGACTATCTCTAACATGTACATATATCTCTACCTGTATATTAGATATGTATCTATGTCTATAGATAGAAAGATGATAGATAGATAGATAGATAGATAGATAGATAGATAGATAGATAGATAGAAAAACAGATAGATAATCTCCTTATTGATGAGCTTCAGTCTTAGCAAAAGACTGTCTCAATACCAAGGTAGAAAGCAATTAAAGAAAACATTTAGCATCAATATCAGGCCTCTGCATGCTTGTGCACATACACATGCACAAATGTTGATAGGCACAAAGAAGAAAAATCAAAGAAGAGGAAGGACATAAAGAACCAAGGAGATGAGCATGAGGTAAACATCTTGTATGGTCTTGACAGAGAAGGTGTCATTTGAGAAGTAAATTGAGTAGCTGTCAAGTCATGCAGTTCTGAACCCTATGGACTGAGAACATCACAGAGCTGGAGTGAGTAGATTGAGGATGAAGCTAAAAGGAGCTGGACGGAGGTAGAAAGTTAAGCCATCGCTATTTGTCGATGGATTATATATGGAGTAATTACATATGGGGAAAAAGCGTCAGGGATATAGCAACATATATGGGGAAAAGAGTCAGGGATATAGTGACAGTTAAGACAGAAATTTGGATTTTCAAGGATAATAGCTTCTACTATAGCAAGTAAACAAGTTTCTAAGAAAAAGTACAGCTGAGAATCTTCTACATTTCAGTCAAATGCCCTGTCTTGCATCAGACAGCTGTGTTTGGCAACTGGTCCCTGATTTCATAGTATTGACAAATTACTAATTCTGTTTTATTGCTAATTCTGTTTTATTGTTGTTCTCTTTCTGTGAAAGCATGTGTGTGTGGTATATTTCCATGCTCATAATAGGTATGTGCATATCTACATGCATATAAAGACTAGAGGTCAGCCTTATATATCTTTTTAGTTACTCTTCACTTTATTTTTTGAGACAGGGTGTCCTTCTGAACCCAGATCTCATTGATTCCATTAAAGCTGATTGGCCAGTGAATCCAGGGATACGCACCTTTCTCCACCTCTCCCCCAAACAGCGCTGGGGTTTTAAAGTGCCATCTTCCTTGCTTTTTCCATGGGCACCAGCAGTCCACACTCGGGTCTTCAGGCTTTGCAGCGGTCACTTTACCCAGCGAGCCATCTCTCCAGCCCCTGGTAGAAACCATTTAATGTATTTTTGTTACCAAGTAAACTATCTTTAAATTACATCTCTTTTGGAGCAGCCTAAAAATGAGAAGATCATTCCAGCTGAATAAAACAAAACATTCCAGTCAAGGCAGGGCTGCTGCATCCAGGAACTCACTGCAGTGAGACTTGTCCTTGCCAGACCTGCATAATGACTGACACACCAACATGCCCCCGTGGACTATCAAGGAACTCAAGAGAGATAAAAACATACAATGGAAACCTTAGGGAATAAAGCTGGATGAGTGAAAGGAAATGCCCCTATGTGGGATGGCCCAGGGAGGGACAATTTGGTGTGTCACAGAGGCCTGAACCTTCACAAGAGTAGACAAGCAGAGGGAACCCTGGGTCCATAGAAGTGGATAGGCTTCTGTGGGAGGGAGTGGAATGGATTGATGAAGGGAAGGAAGAAGAAGGAGGGGAAGGAAAGGAAGGAGGCAGTATTAAGTACTCGATATTGCTTGTAAAAACTAAGAAAAAATTTTTTTAATTATTTAAATTAAAAAATTTTAAAAGGTAAAAAAAATTACACCTCTTTCAGTTTGGGTTTTCATGACTTTGTATTTGTTCTATTAGATAGCTACACATTTCACATGTAGCTAATCTCTCCGCTAAGCTACAGAGTTTAACGTAAGCTCATAGGAATTCAACTGTAATTTCCTGAGGGACTCGCTGAGCAGTGACCAACCTGTTTCCTTTCTGTGCTTTTCAATCTTAACCTACAGGAAGCTTTGGCTCAAGCCTTCTGGGTTGACATCAAGCGCATGGATGATCCAGAGTGTTACTTTAATTCTTTACCAAGAGAATTAGAAGTAAAGCGGGATCGGATGGCCCGTTTACTTCAGAGCGTCGGCCTGAAACCCATCGTTCCCGATGGGGGTTACTTCATCATCGCCGACGTGTCTTCACTAGGTTTGTGACAGTTTCTCTGTTTCAGATGTACAGAAACTTAATATGAAATTATAGATTAATTAGGCAGAAACTGTAGTAGTCACAACCATAGCAGCATTTTATGTTTAGAAAAGGATGGATGTTTGCGTTAAGTGTGCTCTGTTGTATTAAGTCAGTGTTTTGTAGAGCAACGGAACCATATATATAATATACATATATATATATAAGGGGAATTTATTGGATTGGTTTATGAGATATGGTCTAGGTAGTTCAACAATGGCTGCCAGTATCTGCTCAGTCCCAAAGCTGAATATCCCAGTAAGTCCCAGTCTGTGGCTGTAGGCTGGCAGATTCCTGGAGAGTCTCTGACCTTCAGTCACCTTGAAAGGTGGGGAGGGTTGAAGAAGCCTGGGGCAGGAGGGAAGGTAAGTTTGCCAGCATGGGCGCTAGAGAGTCTCCCAGAGTTCTAGTCTTGTGATTCCTTTTATCTGGTCGGCTCTGGGAGGTTCTCTCCAGATTTAGGGTTGGTCTTTATGTTGCAAATATATCAATCCAGGTAGTCTCTTCAGGTGGTCTGGCAGCTGATCTGTTAGTTAATCCCAGGTAAAGTTGACCATTGGATTAGCTATCACATCTGTGGTAGTCTTCCCCTTCAGGACTTTTACTGAAATGAAGATACTGTTAAGTGGTTGGGAAGCAGTTTTATTCTAGGCATGCTATTAAACACAGAACACACCCTAATCCTGTTCCAGCATGTGCCATAAACTCTACACTGAAAGAGTCAAATGTAGTGGAATTCTTACTTGTTTTCCTTATGCAGAACTGCATAAGCCACGCATGCCGCAAACACCTATAACCCCAGCTTGTGAAAGGTGGAAAAGGCAGGAGCAGTGGGAGTTCAAGGCCAGCATGTGTTACATGAGACTTTCATTACCCAAGGGGGTGGGGGAAGAAGGGAGGGCATGGAAATAGAATTTTCCATTTTCTTTTTTCTTAGTTAAAAAAACACTCTTTGGTTTTTTTTAGAACCAGCCCTTCTCGGCCTTTTGCCTAAAACCAAGGGTGTTTTTTTAGGAACCAAACTGAGATTTCTGGAAATTTGGAAGTCATTTAAAAAAAAAATTGTCTTCTGGGGCTGGAGAGAGGTCTCCGGGGTTAAGACTCTGCCTCAAAAGCAAAAGGACCTGAGTTCGGATCCCAGGTCCCACATAAAAAGGCCAGGTGAAAATGGCTGGCAGCCTGCACTTTCTGCTCTGGAGGGCAGAGCCTGGGAAATCCCAGAGCAAAGCATAAAAGGAGGTAGAAGCAATTCAGGATGATGCCGAAAGTTTTACTTTGGACAGGCCTCTTGACCTGAAGCTCACCATGTAGGGCAGGCTGGCCGGACAACATGTCCTAGGGATCCGCCTGCCTCTGCCTCTCCTCCTGGGATTGTAAAGCAAGCACTGTTAGAAAGAGAGAGGAAGAAAAAGAACGAGGGACAGGGATGGGAGCTAGAACACGAGCCCACGCTTCATCCACATAAACCAAAGTTTATTTCAGTCCAGATGGAAATGGCTGCTCACTTGAACCAGGGGTGTAAACTTTTATAGCTGGAGTGCAAGGAGAAGGGATTTGGGGTTGACCAGTTATCAGATTAACATTCTTGGTGGGGTCTCTGTGGAGATCTGTCTTAGCTCAGATTTATGGTGGGATCTCTGTCTTTAGGGTGGGATCTCTGGCTTTAGATATTTGTCAGGTAAGGGGCTCTGGTTTTAAGATCTGGTAATGGATCTATCATGCACTATCACATTATCAGATTACAATAAACTTACGTGCTACCAAATTTGAGAAACCGAAGCTTTTCATTTATGTCAGAAGACTAGAAACAGTAAAAGAAATCAAATTTCTAATAAAACAATGACTATATTTTTACCTTTATATTCTTCACGTAGGAATGATTTGGTAATCCACAAGCAGCTGACATTAGTAATCCCTAGTAATTGCGATGTTTCGTTGTCCTAGAGTTCAGGAAGGGCAATGTTTGTTGCTGTAGCTTGAGGCCTGGAGGTTTCTCTCTGAGGAGGGTTCTCAGCTCTGACCCCACCTTATTGAGGGGTCTCTGTGCTGGGTGAGCACAGCGTGCCTCTCCCTGAGCGCATCCTTAGCTGGGGAAGAGCATCCCATCCTGGGAATCTTGTTCAGACCAGCACATCCTGAATTCGCTTTACCAGGACAGTCGTCTCTAGGTCAGACAGCTCTGGCCACCAGCGTCTGGTCTGGTTGTGTGGCTTGGGTGAGACACACCCAGTGGAGGCTGGATGGCATATGTAGCTGATGGAAGCAGCGTTGCCTAAGAGACGCCAGGAGAGGACTGTGTGCCTGGCAGAAAGCAGGAGCCAGCAAGGGGGAGCCGAGGGGGGAGTGTGGGAGCGAAGGCGAACCTGGGGCCTGTTGCCTTATCTGGGGCATCAGAAGACCCCCCACCCCCGCGCCAGCCCCTGGACACTGCAAGCTGTGCAGTTGCAGTTGTCGGCACAGCGCATCTTCACAGCCCTGGCGATAGGGGGGTCACGGCCTGTCCCACAGTGTCAGGGTGAGGAGATGCGTGTGTGTATATCATACCTCAGAAGAATGGAGAAAGCAGAGACTGGAGACACATTGAGCCAAGTTCTGCGTCAAAAATGAGAAATTCCAACTTATGCTCAGAATGGATACGCAGGCAGGATAGATTTACAAGAACTTATTACGTGAGATTTGACTCAGACAGAAACCAGCTTCTCCTTCCTTATATTTCTTCACTTGCTGTGAGAAAAGAAGGGTCTGGCAAGCAGAGGCCCATGGCGCCTATGGCCAGAGAGCTGTAGATGGTGAGCTCCCAAGCTCATGCTTACAAAACCACGTAAGACGTTGCATATTGGCAAGAGAGGTGGTTCAGCCGATGGCAGACCCACATTCAGTTCTTGGTACCTGCATGGTGGAAGGGGAGAAGTGACCTCCATGTGATGCCCCATGTACGTATTCGCCCCCACACAAATGTGCACACACACACACACACACACACACACACACACACACACACTAAATAAATGCAACCACAGACATTGCATACTCTGGATTGGAGGCATCTTTTTTATAGTGGATGCAAATGTCCAACTCTGCTTCTACGATGATGTTTCTCACTAACATTTTTTGCCTTCCAATTGTAAATCCATAAGGTTTTTTTTTTCACAAATTATTTTAAGAGAAATATGTTACCAAGCAGGAATTTAAGTCTACTCACATGAAAAGTCTTCCACATATACAAATGGATTTGGCTTTATGAATGGAAAATTGTGCCACATAACAGATATGTGAGTTCCTAGAGTATTGTATTAACATAATGTAAAAGACTGACAGCAAAGATAGTATGTATTATATAATTCTTAGCTAAAGGAAGTCAGTTTTTTATATTAGTTCTTCATCAAATTTTTCTGAGTAATAAGTTCTAAGGAAAATACATTAGGCACCACAAGGACACTATTGGGACTCAGGTTATCACACAAGTTCTTGGTTTCCCATCCCCCCCCCCATCTAGTCTGGATACAATCCTAGTTGGGTCTTAGTGTGGTTAAAATAGGAGCACGTAGGATTTGGGCTAGAAACGCTTTATCCTGGTATGGAGTAGCAGATATCCCTTCTTTATGATCTCCCTTCACCCACTGAGAAACAACTCACATCAGTCCTCTAACGTGTGACTAATTTACAGTGAGTGAATTCTCTTCCCGTAATAGAGTTTGATTCTAGCTTTTGGCTAAAGATAAAAATGAGATTTCCATTTGATAGAAGCTTAAGAATGAAGGTAACCGGGTGTGGAAATGAACATCTGCTATTCCAGGGCTCTGGAGACTGAGGCTGAGAATTGCATTGAGCTCCAGGTTAGCCTGTGCTACAGCATGAAACCCTAAAAAAACATAAAAAGAAAAGTGTAGTAAAGGTGAACTATAATTATTCTGTTCCCTTATCACAAATAACAGTGACTGGTTAGTTCATACTTTTTGATCACATAAGATATTGTAGGTGTTCAAAGATCCTACAGTGTTCGCCCAGAACCAGACCAGCCAAATCTCTCCCCATCCTAAAGCTCAGGGAACCTTTCGGAAGAGGGGGCGGCGAGATTGTAAGAGCCTAAAGGTGGGGAGGACCAATGACAGGCAAGATACTCCACACAAGTCAGGGCTGCAGCAGCCAGGATAGAGCCACATTGTGGCTTGGACCTTGCCTGAACTGCACAGTGCTTGACATGTCAGCAACCCCCCCAAAGTCTAGTACAGATCAGGCAGTAGGATCTTTAGAGACAAGAGGTTAAAAACAGTCATAAAAGAGTTCCCGTACTAGCGGGCAGCCCATGAAGAGGCCCCAAGCTGTGCCACTGAGTTCTAAACTTTCACTAGTGTAGATGACTCTGAGGGAAATTCAGCACCTACATAAACAGATGTTCTGGAGGAGGGAGGAAAGAGAAATGAAGGGGGGGAATGGAATGGGGGTCAATAGGGGAAGGGTATCCATTGAGCTTGTATAACTTAGGTAAAAATAATAATGATATTGTAGGTGTTATATTAAGAGCTTTACATATATCACATTCTCAAGAAAGCTTATCGATTCTTCCATATCCTCTCTGACAGATGAGAAAGATTAGATCAAGTGATTTATAAACATTAATCAACTAATAAGTACTGGACCAGGCTCCAAATCTAGAGACCCGGGACCTAAACAGTGCTTCTGCTAATCGCCTTTTCACACCAAGGAGCCTCAGTGTAGAGTTACAAACAGCATTTGATTAGCAGAGAAGATGACAAATAAGATCGCTTCTTTTCTCTTCTGTTGGTGTGGTAGGGTTCAAGATCACAAAGACTGGAAACGACGCAAAGCCCCTTTGGATCCCATAGACGGCGTCATTGTACTGACATGCTTTTGTTCAATCAATTCTTCATTTAGTTCCTTTGGGGAATTTCCAACTCCAGCATTTCATAGTGTCATAGTTGGGCACAGGTGTCAACTTGACAGTTGAGGGTTTGAGCTCTGGGCACATTTGTAGAGAATCAGTAGTTAGGCCCAGAGCAAACCTGCAGCAGATTGTCTAGCTTGATGGGAAGGCCCAGCCCACAGTGGCTGGTCTGGCAAGTAAGGATTGCCCTTCTCTCAGCCATTACGTAGAGATGTGGCCAGTTCCCTTGGCCCTGGTGTGGTGCAACCACAAGGCGGGTGTAGCTTCGGCCACACGGCCAGTTCAACACCAAAACCAAATGAAAAGACACAAAATATCTGCAGCAGGTTGTTTGTTTCAATGTGGGTTGTTTCGAGGCATTCCAAAAATCAAAAAGTACAACTTGGTAAAGTTGGAAAAATAACATGAAAAGCGGGTTGCTCAAAGTGAGCATCAAGAACTATCTTGCCCCAGATTTAAAAGCAAGATTGATGGAGGGAAAAAGAGTCAAGGTTCCATGTCTGAGATGTTTTCCCTCAATTCAAAATGTTAAAAGGTCCTAATACATGGAAGCGAGGGAGACACAAGGGTAGCATATGGATCAGGGGAGATGGCTCAGTGTAAGGCAGCTGTCTGCGAGCCTGGTGACCTGAGTTGTCACTGACGCCTACACAGTGGCTGAAGAGAAGGACTTCTGAGAGTTGACCTCTGACCTCCACAGAGGTCATGGCATGCATATGCATACCTTTTTTCTTTCTCTCATACTCTCTCACTTTCTCGCCAATAAGTTTTTTTTTTTTAAAAAGAATAGCATATGAAGATCTGAATAGTTGCTGTTTCTAAATCGAGTAATATTAATGTATTCATTCAATAATATATGTAGCTAATACAGAAAAGTTGCAGAAAAGATACTGTCTTCATGGAGTCTAAAATCCACTGGGAGATATAATTAAACTGGTGAGCTGGGGGTCTTATGTTAACCTCTGTGTACTCAATTGATTCCTTCATAATGTTGGCTCTATAACCGTTATAATTGTGAGCTCTTATTTCGGGTTAAGGCATCTCTTTCCCTGTGCTGTCTGCTACGTGTACAGGTGTGTGTGTGCGCGCGTGCGTGTGAACGTAGGAGACCAGTTGATTTCATTTATGAATTCCTTTCTTTACACTAACTGTGCTGTTAGCGAATACCCTCTGAAAAGGTTCTAGACTAAACCTGTGTAAATCAGAGAAAAGTTAGAATGTTGCGCCTTAAGTGATGATATGCTGTTTCCTACAGTTCTTTAGCCTTCTCTTGTCACTCGTTTTAGATGCCGACCTCTCCAGTATGCAGAGTGACGAGCCTTATGACTACAAATTTGTGAAATGGATGACGAAGAATAAGGTAACATTTTTGATCTTTGCAGTACTGTGCTGGATTATTTGACTTGTTAACTTGTGATAAAACTTAGGGATATGCCTGGAAAAGCATTTTGCTTTAACTTTCTTGCATACTGTTCTACTCTTGAGATTTTCAAGACATTTATTATTCTGACGTCTGCAGGATTAATTTCCAGTGCTTTATCTCATAACTCGTATTTGGCATGTGAGTAATTTCCTATTGTGTCACCTGTTTATTGTTTAGAAACTGTCAGCCATCCCTGTTTCCGCGTTCTGTAATGCAGAGACTAAATCGGAGTTTGAGACGTTTGTGCGGTTCTGCTTCATTAAAGTAAGTTTCCTGTTCTAGACAGAGACGCGGTTATAGTTCCCTTCCCTCTGATTGGTTAAATGCCTTTTTATTCTATTTCTAAAAATCACACACTCATGCATTTAACTTGCTGAAGTGAAATCACTGAACAAAATAGGGTTTTCTTTTTCTTTCTTTTTTATTATTTATTTATTGTGTGTGGGGGGTAGGAGAGTGTCAAGCTGGTGAATGGGGAGAGGTCTCAGTGTAACCAGGGTGCTCTAGAAATTACTACAGAACCCAGGCTGACTTTAAGCTTGTGATAATATTGCTCTAGCTTCCAATGACAGGTGTAAGCCTCTTCTTTCTTTGAAGGAGATAGCATAAACCATCCCTTACCTTAGAATAAATTGGTAGACATATGAAAACACAAGAAATGTGATGGTTAATTTAGTTTTAGATGTTCAATAGAAATATACCTAAAAATGATCCAGATGCAGGAATTACCAGAAGGGGGGGCATAGAAAATATAAGAATGTTCAAGAAATTAAATAAATACAATCACACCAAGTTAACCAAAGTAGAACTAAAAGCAGCCAGAAACTAATAGAAATGAACAGCTTGCTGTCAGGCATGAAGCAGGCCAGGAGCTTAGCAGAGGATTTTAGATATCAGTGGGTAAAAGGACAGTTTTTCTATATAGATCTAAAGAAATTGCCCGATCTGAGAGAGGGAGCCAAATAGTGCTTTTAAAACCTAAGGGGGTGGGGAGATTGACTCAGTGGGTAAATTGCTCACCCAGAAAGTATGAGACCTGCATTTGGATCTCAGCACCCATCTGAAAGTTGGAAGCAGCAGGTGTATGTGTTGGGGGAGGGGTATAACGTGGATTGCAAGGCTTCTAATGTTTGCAGGCCAGACAGTCAAAACAGAGCTTCTGGGTTTAGTGAGAAGCCCAATCTCAAATAATAAAGTAGAAGACAGTTGACATTGATCTGTGGCCTCCGGATGTGCACGCGTGTCCATCCACTCCCACGTAACACATCCACTCATGTGCCATCTCCACTCCCCCAACATGCACGCACAAGCCAGACGTGGCCGCTCGTGCTTGTAATCCTAACAGGTTCACATGTAAGGCACAATGACCGCCATGAGCTAGTCTGTTCTCCACATTGAGTTCTAGGCTAGCCTGGGCTACAAAGTGAAACTATCTCTTAATAAAGCAAAAGAGAAAAATAAAAGAGTTTCTGATATGTGACACAATACAAAGCCATAATTTATGTGCTTTTTCCAGCTCCGGTGGGCAGAGCCTGGGAAATCCCAGAGCAAGGCAAGAAGGAGGTAAAAGCAATCCAGGATGATTTCCGAAGTCATCCTTGGGCCTCCACAGAGATATACAGTGCCTTGTGACACATACACTAAGTAAATAAATAGAATATTAAAAATATGTATTGCTATTAAGATATAAAATGAAGTGTTTGACAGAAAAAATTTTTTAAAAATACCAAGTAGAATTTCCCCATATCTGGTGAAAAGTAACTTTAAAGGTCTTTGAAGCTCAGTAAACTATATAAATATAAAGAAAAACAAAACACATGGAAACCCTGGGCGCATCATCATTACATGGCTGAAAACCAAACATAAATAGAAGACCTTGAAAGTCATCTCAGAAAAACTGCAAAATGGTGAATCCCAGGCAAGGAAATAAAATAAGGATGCTAATTAACTTCTTACCAAAAGCAGTGGAGACCAGCAAGGCTCAAAGCACAGAAATAAAAAGTAAATAATTCCAGTTATCTATATTCAGAAAAGTGTCCTTTAAGAATGCAAATGAGGGAGGGAGGGGACGGGGTACCTATTAAGTTTGTATGAGTGGAAATAATAATAATAATAATAAAAATTTTAAAAGGAATGCAAATGAAATACATGGAGGCAAATAAAAGGTTAGAGAGTTCATTATAATCAAAGCTGTACTAGAAGATTCTGAATGTGCTATTATTATTTTGACAACATTGAGGCAAAGGAAGTAGTTCACAGGTAAGGAGCAAACTTGGCGACCCGAATTTGATTCCTGGAAACACACCCAGAAAGAGAAAAGTTGTCCTCTGACCTCCACCCTTGTACCATGGTGTGCATGTGTGCACTTCTCTAATAAATAGGTAAATATTTAAAAAAAATTAGAGCATAGTTATTGCCACTGAAATCAGTATTACCAAGCCAAGGTACTGTCTACTCATTTCATTCCTCCAGAACTTTGGCAGAATATCACAGATGCTTTTTCAATTTTCTGAGATAAGTAGGAAAAAAAAAAAGCCTATTCAAAAATATATATAAATGTTCACACACTAACAACATAAATATTTAATTGGCTAAAACGGAGGAGAAAAGGTAAGGCTGGTAACAGCTACTTAACACTGCATTGGTTCTATAAATAGAAGAGCAAGTGTTTGGTTGAAATGCCATATACTGGGCGCCTGCCCCTCATGACACCCCACACGTGGAGTCCCTGTGTTCTTTTCCACCCTTGCCCCTCATGGTACCCCATGTCTGGAGTTCGTGAGTTCTACTCTTTCTCTCCTCTAATTAAACTCTACCTTAATACTAAAAAAAAAAAAAAAAAAGAAAGAAAGAAAGAAAGAAAGAAAGAAAGAAAGAAAGAAAGAAAGAAAGAAAGAAAGAAAGAAAAAGGGAAGGGAAGGGAAAGGGAAAGGGAAAAAAGAGAAAATACCACACACTGAAAATGCATATAATATGTTTACACTACTGAACTTTTGATCCCTGGGATCAAAAGGCTGAGGAGGAATTTGGCTTACTGCATCCTGGACATAGCTCTTCCAGGAAAAGATCACAATTCAAAGCATGTTGAAGCCAAGCCACCACAAGCCAGGGACCACCCTTATTTGGCACATTATCTGACATTATATAAGCATGACCAGAGGAGCAAAAATATAACCTGTCTCGGGTTTGAAAGCATCCACACAGCCTTTTCTCTTCTTGGAAACTATTCAGTTGTAAAAGTGATTTCACAAATCATGCAGTGGATGAGGGAGGTTTGCCAAGTGCAATAAAGGTGACCTGTA